>CM044001.1:48667931-49295192 GCA_024085815.1 Flaveria linearis
AAACAGATTCGCAACCTCTCGGATGAATATGTCTCGTGGATCGGTAGGAAGTGAGCACTCTTGGTCAGATGATCAACAATCACCTAGATGGTATCGTACCCCCTCACCGTGCGGGGTAACTTTGTAATGAAGTCCATGGTGATGTGCTCCCACTTCCACTTGGGTATATCCAACGGTAGGATCTTCCCGTATGGTTTTTGATGCTCTGCCTTCAGTTGTAAACAAGTAAGGCACTTACCCACATACTCCACCACGTTGCGCTTCATTCCCGGCCACCAATAATCTTTCTTCATATGTTGGTACATCTTCGTGGCACCGGGATGAATGAAGTATCGAGTCTTATGAGCTTCGTCCACAATTTGTCCCCTTAGACCTCCGTATCGGGGAATCCATATCCGCCCATTTCGGGTTCTAACACTGTGAGTGTTCTCACCCAATGGCTAACCCTCTCATCCTTTCAGAGTTAAGGCGATCTTCTTTCAACGCCTCATCTTGGAATTCCTTGACTTGCGTCATCACATCAGCTGTCATAACCAACTGATAAGCCTTCACCCAAATAGACTTGGGTCTCTCCTTTCAGCTAAGAGCATCGGCCATAACGTTGGCTTTACCCGGATATTTGATGAGCTCTAACCATCTCCTTTGCTGCATGTTGAGATCCTTTTGCTCAAAGAAATACTTTAAGTTCTTATGGTCGGTGAAGATTGTGCTCTTCGTCCCATATAAGTAGTGCCTCTAAATCTTCAACGCAAAGACCATAACCGCTAACTCCAAACCATGGGTAGGGTAGTTGACTTCGTGGGTCTTCAGTTGTCAGGATGCATAGGCTATCATCCTTCCACGTTGCATCAACATGCAACCTAGTCCCGAATAAGAGGCATCCGAATATACCACTAAGTCTTCACTCCCCTCGGGTAATGTCAAAACAGGAGCTTGAGTCAATCTCGTCTTTAACTCCTCAAAAGTATACTCTTGTTCTCAAACCCACACAAACTTAACATCCTTACGAGTCAACTTAGTCAAAGGCGAGGCTATCTTGGAAAAGTTCTGAATGAATCTCCTGTAATAACCTGCCAAGCCCAAGAAACTACGGATCTTGGATGGCGTCTTTGGAGATTTCCATTGCATCACCGCCTCAACCTTTGCCGGGTCCACCATAATTCCTTCAGCATTCATGTGACATCCGTCACTATCAGGTCCGTCAATTGACTCGAAAACTCGTTAATTCTTTCCGAACATTTATTATTTTGCATCATTAATTCGTTTCTAAATCGAAACTTGTCGTACCTCCTTTACGTGTCAACCCTAATATTATGATAACATGATTAGATAAATATTACATAAATCATAATTAACAAAATTAAACATTTTTAATATGATTTATACTATTATTATCATTATTAGTGTTAATATCAATATTAGTATTATTATTATGATTATTATTATTATTATTATTATTATTATTATTATTATTATTATTATTATTAAGTTCAGGGTCTAAAATGTAATTTAACTAAACTAGAAGGAGTAATTAATTGAAAGTTCAGGGTTCAAATTGTAAATATTAATAATATATATTCCAACCCAAAAACCGTCGACCCCCCCCTTCGAACCTACTGAAAGTTCAGTGTGTGTATGGAGGTTTGAAGAATATGTTATGTAGACATATATATGTATGTTGAGGATGTGTTGTGTTTGTGTGATAGGCATATATATATACATTATATACATATATACATTTATACATATATATATTGTGTGAGTAAGTGTTGGTTATACTTATAATATGTATGTTTAATATATATATAGAGTGTGTATGTGTATTGGTGTATATAAACTCATCATAGATGAACATATATGTGTGGGGTAGTATAGCATAGACTTAGTGATATGCGTTTTAGCATATATAAGTAACCGCGTACGCGTTGGATAAATTCATAGGTACGTTGTGCTACTGTGCGTTGAATTGGTTATAGACATACATGGGTATACGTGTTCATATATATACACACACACACATATATAGCGCATAGCGCAAGATGGTTGTAGTGGTTTAGCCTTATTATTATTACATTGTTACTTTTATTATTATTATTACTATTATTATTATTATTATTATTATTATTATTATTATATTATTATTATTATTATTATTATTATTATTATTATTATGGTTATTATTATTATTGCTGCATTATTGTTAATATTCTTATTGTTATTATTATGATTATTATCAATATTATTGGGATAGAAAGTGTTGTGTGTATATATATATATACACATCTATTTGTGTGTGTGTGTCGCGCGTTGAACCCGAACCGACCCGAACGAACCGAACACGTCTAATCTAGTTGAACACTTTTAAAGACTTAGTTGCAATCATTATAGGTGTTTGATCGTTCGTTGCTTATAATCTTTGAAGTGTTCATTCTATTTATTTCTTCACGCTCAAGGTGAGTTTCACGGCCCCATTTTCATTACAATTTTATAAATCTTTGGGGGAAAAGTATGCTCACTCTTTCTAGATGTGAACTCAATTTATTTTGGATTAACGTGTTACTGTTTGCAAGCTATATCTTATGCATGAGTTTCTGTGTGGTTCTTTAATCACAACTATTTAACTCCGGTGTTGGAGCCGACGGACAGGTATTGATAGTACTATTGGGTTGACACCCCCACCCATGTATGTTAGTATACTAGTTGAGACTGACTATGGTTATGATCGACCCCCAGGTGAATATGTTCCGACAATTGCTGTGTGGTTCGCCATAGGTTTAGTTGTGATGCTCATGTGATATTACTTGTGATAAACCGTATACACTTATGATCCATAAACTCATGCACAGCAACAAGTTTTCAATTTATGTTTAAACCAGTGAACTCACCAACCATGTGTTGACTTTTAAGCATATTTTTCAGGTGATAATAATCAAAGAGGATAGCTAGAGCCGATGCCATAGCAGAGACCCTCAGGATTTCTTTAGACATGCACTAGTGTTTTGACTATCATTTGATTTCGCTTATGAATACTATATTGAACTTTTTGTTTGTTGGATTTCATGTTGGATTTGGTTTTGTTAAATCGATAGACTATGCTAGTCGTGGAACTGACTAACCACGACACAAGTCACCATTGTGTCGGGTGACGTCATGACACATGGATCTTTGCATTTATTTTGTCTCTGTAAACTAACCAGGTGTTATGACGATCCCGTCCGTTACATCCTCGTGTTTCCGCTATAAGCGGGGGTGTGACAGATTGGTATCAGAGCCTTGGTTAATGAGAATTAGTTGGAGCACTCGACCTAGACTATAACCTAAGAACCTTCATGTAGGATGCATACTAGGGCTTGTGTGCATTTGATATTACATGCATGTTCTTCATGATTTGATTGACTGCTTATTACTTTCATAATATATTGTTTGTATCTGGGGAAAAGTCCTTACACTTTTTCCTTATAGGATGTCTTCTATCAGCCCTTCTGTTACTTCTATAGCTCGTGTCATCTTCTCTGAAAACGAATCGAAGCCTGAAAAGATTCTCTTAGCATATCCAGTGCAAACATCTTCTAATGCAAAATCTAACCCCGAGGAGGTGATTCTTGATGCATCAGACTCGTTTGAAGAGGAAGAACCCATGGACCCTGTTGTGCTCGCTCTACCTGCTGTCGCCACTGCACAGATTAATCTTGTGGAACCTATCCCTGCTGCACCTGTAGTTCCCATAGCATCTGCAGACCCCGTCATACCAGCTGATCCTGATTCACTCACTCATGTTGCGCTTACTATTGCACATGCTATTGCAAGGTACGCCCCCGAGGCAAGACCCCATCAAGTGAAGGACGGAGGAGCCGTGAGGCGGACGGCTCGAATTAGAGGATTCCCGGCGAACCGGATTAGGATCTGGCCGCCCGCCGACGAGACCAACTTATGGGGCAACTATCCCGACCTGCCCCCGAGCCTCTCTAGTTCCTCCAGTAGTGATGACGACCAAGACTGACGTCACACGGGCACTGATGGAGAAATAAAGATTGGAAAATAGTCATCTCTAGTTATTTCGTGTTTTATGTTTAGACCCATCTAGACTATGAGTATTTGCTTATTTGGGGTGTTACTTTGGTATTTGAACGTGCTTGAGACCTTATGATTTATGATAATGAAACATCTATTATTATTTTTGCCTTGTCGTTGTGGTATCATCTTATGAAGTATAAGACTTACAATAATGTACTATTTACTCATACGTGATTGCATCATAATGAACCTTAATACGACTGAAGCTTACATGTTATCTATGATTTATTAGAAAATGCCACCTAGAAGAGCCACAGGTAATGATGGTCAGGGAGGTGATGCACCAAGAGGCAGAGGTAGAGGAAGAGGCAGAGGTGCTGGTGGTCGTGGTGAAGCACCCGGTGGAGGAGATCAGGGAGGACCGGCTGGTAACAACAATGGTGCCAGAAACCCTGATTTAGCTGCCATGATTGCACAGCAGCTGGCTGCCCTGATTCCGACCATAGTGGCTCAAGTAAGCGACATTCATTTGAATCATAACAATGGTGGTGACGACAACAATAATGGGGATAATGGAGAAAATAACGAAGAAAACGAAGGTGAAAATACAAATGGGGTTGATGGGGAGAACAACGGTGATAATGAAGGAGGGAACAATAATGGAGATAGGAATGACAACAACAATGGCTTTGACAATGGAAATGATAATGGTCCACCAAACAATAATACTAATGGAGGAGGAAATGAGAATGGACCTAGGTTTAACGGGAGAAGACGTGGGTGTACTTACAAAGAGTTCGCAGCCTGTAAACCAAAGGAGTTTGATGGTAAAGGCGGAGCTATAGTCCTTAAAAGGTGGTTGGAGAAGATGGAGGCTGTGATTGATATCAGTGAGTGTTTGGATAGTCAGAGAATCAAGTTCGCCACCTGTTCACTGCAAGGAAAGGCATTAACTTGGTAGAACACTCAAATCCAGGCAAGGGGAAGAGAGGCAGCAATGCAAATGACCTGGGTTGAGTTCAAAGCACTGATTACTGAAGAATACTGCCTGCTCAATGAGATGCAGAAGTTGGAGCATGAGTTCTGGAATCATGCCATGGTGGGAGCTGGACATGCAGCTTACACAGACCGTTTTCATGAATTGGCAAGGCTCGTTCCACACTTGGTAACCCCAGAGTCTAAAAGGATCGAGAGGTACATTTGGGGTCTGGTTCCCCAAATCCGAGCTATGGTAACTAATGTAGTGGCACCGGTGAACATGGTTAATCCAACAGGAAATTTGAGGGTGTGTTATGAATGTGGAAGCCCTGATCACTATCGGAATGTGTGCCCTAGACTGAACCGGGCACCGGGACAAAACAGGAATAACCGAAACCAAGTGATGGCCATAGCTGGGAATCAAGGTCCGGTAAATCAAGGGAATGCTGTACGAGGTCGTGCTTTTGTCATCGGGGCAAATGATGCTCGATAGGACCCAAATGTTGTCACGGGTACGTATTTTCTCAACAACCACTTTGTATCTGTACTATTTGATACCGGGGCAGATAATAGTTTTATTTCCTCGGAATTTGCTTCGTTACTTGGTGTGAACCCTAGTTGTCTAGAAACTAGCTACTCTATAGAAATGGCTAATGGTGAATTTGTAGAGACCAATGAGATCGTTAGAGGCTGCACATTAATGCTAGAAGACCATACTTTTTATATAGATTTGATACCCTTCGGGTTGGGAAGTTTCGATGTAGTAGTGGGGATGGATTGGTCGTCAAAACAAGGTGCTGAAATAGTCTGTCGAGAAAAAGTGGTGCGGATCCCTATGCCTAATAGTGAAGTGCTTAAGATTCATGGGGAACGATCAAGAAGAAATCTGAGACTCATCTCCTGCATGAAAGCTCAGCAGCGTTTGAAGAAGAAGTGTTATGCATTTCTAGCACACGTAGTAGAGAAGAAGGCAGAGGAAAGGAAGCTGGAAGATATTCCCATTGTACGAGAATTTCCAGAGGTATTTCCTGATGATCTCTCTGGCTTACCTCCCCCTCGACAAGTGGAGTTTCGAATCGACCTGATTCTCGAAGCGACGCCCGTAGCGAAAACACCCTATTGATTGGCACCGTGTGTCATCCGTCACTTCAAGGTCTGTCATCTAACGAGAAATCTCTTTAATTATTCTTAGAGCGCTCATCTTGCATCTTCATAGACTATTTGTGAGGACATCATACTCGTTTAATTTTCTTTTACGGTCGTGATACCATTATTTACGAGCTTATCATCCAAAACGCTCACAAATATCACGACCGACATCACTAATTATATTATGTTATATAATATAAACAACATTAAGCACATCCTTATAATTAGTATAACGCGCGTGTTTATGTCGTTGTCAACCGAAACAAGTTTGGCGACTCGGGAGCTAAGTGCAGGGACTAAACTTGACAAATTGTCAAACTAGGCTGGGTATAAATACCCTTTTCCCAGCCATTTCTCACCATTTACTCTTCTTCTTCTTCTTCACCATTCTCTCCATTTCTCTCTCGATCTTGCACCAAAACCACCCATTTTCGTCTCGTTTACACCGTCAAGACCTCGGCTACAGCTGAGTCTACACGTTTCTTACAGGTAGACGACCTCGGTCGTCCCTTTTCTTGCGTTTACTTCTGCGTTTCTAGGGTTTTCGGGTGCTCGGGTTCATCCGAGCACATGAGGTCGTGAGGACTTGTGTGTTGTATTCCAGTGTGTGAATCACGTCTAGATAAGTTAGGATATGAGTTCTGGAAGTTCTGGTTGGGTGATACTCGTGTTCGGGCAGCCGAAGGTCACCCTACACCTTCCTGCAGTCGCTATTCTGTCGGTGCGACTGGGGTTCTCGCGCGACGGAACCGTGCGACTGGGGTTGTCGCACGGCTGAGTCATGCGACTGTCGGTGGGAGCGAAAGAGTGTGTGTCGCGTGACTGAGTGGCGCGACTGGGGTTGTCGCGCGATTGGGGTTATCGCGCGACTGTGTTTGTGTGCGATTGTGTGTGAATCACACGACTGGAGGCCTGTCACGCGAAAGAAGGTCCAATCGCGCGAAAGTAGTACGAATCCCCATGCCAAACGGGGAGGTACTCAAGATTCAAGGAGAACGACCGGGAAGAACTCTAAAGCTCATTTCTGGCATGAAGACGCGTCGATGTCTACGAAAGCAGTGCTACGCATTTCTGGCCCATGTAGTGGAAAGGAAAGAAGAAGGCAACAAGTTGGTAGATATTCCTGTAGTACGAGATTATCCGGAAGTGTTCCCTGATGACTTGTCAGGTTTACCCCCTTCACGACAGGTGGAATTTCGTATAGAATTGGTTCATGGAGCTACGCCGGTAGCCAAAGCACCATACCGGTTAGCGCCATCCGAAATGCAAGAGTTATCTAGTCAATTACAAGAGCTATTGGAGAAGGGTTTCATTCGGCCGAGTCATTCACCATGGGGAGCACCGGTCTTATTTGTCAAAAAGAAAGACGGGTCGTTCCGCATGTGTATCGATTATCGCGAGTTAAACAAGCTGACTGTAAAGAATCGATATCCACTTCCCAGAATTGATGATTTATTCGATCAGCTGCAAGGAGCTTCTTATTTCTCCAAGATTGATCTTCGTTCTGGATATCATCAATTGAAGGTTTTCGAGGATGACATACCAAAAACAGTGTTTAGGACTCGTTATGGTCATTATGAGTTCTCAGTCATGCCGTTCGGACTGACTAACGCACCAGCTGTATTCATGGATCTGATGAATCAGGTGTGTAAACCATACATGGATCAGTTCGTGATTGTATTCATTGACGATATACTTATCTATTCGCAATCGAAAGAAGACCACGAGAAACATCTTTGAGCGATACTGAGTCTGCTACAAGAAGAGAAACTTTTCGCTAAACTTTCAAAGTGCGAGTTTTGGCTTCGAGAGGTGAAATTTTTGGGTCATGTGGCTAACGAGAATGGGATTCATGTAGACCCCGGCAAAATCGAAGCAGTGAAGAAATAGGATACACCCCAGACACCCTCAGAGATACGGCAATTCTTAGGATTGGCCGGATACTATCATTGCTTCATTGGAATTTTTCAAAGATTGCTCAACCGTTAACTATGTTGACTCAGAAAGTTTTATTGGGGATATGCCCAAGAACAAGAATTCCAAACGTTGAAGGAGAAGTTATGCAACGCACAAATATTGTCCCTTCCAGACGGAACTAAGGATTTTGTGGTGTATTGCGATGCTTCACATTAAGGATTGGGATATGTACTAATGTAGAAGGACAAGGTGATTGCTTACGCCTCACGACAACTTAAGGTGCACGAAAAGAACTACACAACTCATGATTTGGAGTTGGGCGCTGTGGTATTTGCACTTAAGATATGGAGGCGCTACCTTTATGGAACCAAATGCATTATTTACATGGATCACAAAAGTCTCCAACACATCCTGAATCAAAAAGAACTCAACATGCGACAACAACGTTGGGTAGAGCTACTTAGTGACTACGATTGTGAAATCCGGTACCATCCGGGGAAAGCAAATGTGGTGGCTGACGCCCTAAGTCGTAAAGAGCGCGTGAAACCATTACGTACTCGAGCTTTGGGATTGACTGTTCAGACGAATTTGAAAGCTCAGATACAACTTGCACAAAGGGAAGCATTGAAGGAAGGAAACCTTGCGGGAGAAGAATTCCAAGGGTTAGATAAACAGATGATTTGCAAGGAGGATGGCATACACTACTTAATGGAACGCATATGGGTACCCAAATGGGGAGACGTTCATACCCTGATCATGGAGGAAGCGCACAAGACATGATATTCTGTTCATCCTGGTGCAGACAAGATGTATCACGATCTTAAGGATCTATACTGGTGGCCAGGTATGAAGAGAGACATTGCCATGTATGTAAGCCGATGCTTGACGTGCTCGAAAGTTAAGGCTGAAATCAAAGACCATCGGGATTATTACAGCAACCTGAGATTCCCGAGTGGAAATGGGAGAACATAACTATGGACTTCATTACCAAACTCCCTAGAACAAGTAGCGGGCACGACTCAATATGGGTCATAGTGGATCGGATGACGAAGTCCGCTCATTTCTTACTAATCCGGGAGGATTACAAGATGGAAAGGTTGGCGAGGTTGTACATTAAAGAGGTCGTGACATGGCACGGTGTGCCGGTGTCAATCATATCTGACCGTGACAGCCGATTTACTTCACGATTTTGGCAAACATTGCAAAAAGCGATGGGCACTCGCTTAGATATGAGTACCGCCTATCACCCCCAGACAGACGGCCAAAGTGAACGAACTATACAGATGCTTGAGGATATGCTGAGGGCATGTGTCATCGACTTTGGTGGTAGTTGGGATACTCATCTACCGCTGATTGAGTTTTCCTACAATAACAGCTACCACACTAGCATTGGGTGTGCTCCGTTCGAAGAGTTGTATGGACGGAAATGTAGATCACCGGTTTGTTGGGTTGAAGTTGGTGAGAGCCAGCTTACGGGCCCAGAGATCATTCAAGAGACAACTGACAAAATTTTCCAAATCAAAGACAGACTAAAAGCTGCAAGAGATCGCCAAAAGAGCTATGCCGACAACCGTCAGAAGCCTCTAGAATTCAATGTTGGAGATCATGTTTTACTCAAAGTCTCTCCTTGGAAAGGGGTTGTACGATTTGGAAAGAAAGGGAAGTTAGCCCCTCGATACGTAGGACCATTCGAGATTACAGAAAGAATCGGTCCGGTGGCTTACCGATTGAGGTTGCCACAAGAACTCAGTGGTGTACATGATACTTTTCACGTGTCGAACCTCAAGAAGTGTTTGGCGGACGAGTCCTTACACGTGCCAATTGAGGAAATCAAGATCGACGAAAAGCTTCATTTTATTGAGGAACCTATCGAGATCATGGACCGAAAGGTCAAACGCTTGAGACGCAGCAAGATACCGATCGTTCGCGTGAGATGGAACTCCAAGCGAGGACCAGAGTTCACGTGGGAACGAGAAGATCAGATGAAACTCAAGTATCCACATCTATTCGAGGATGACACGCTTGGACCTAGCACCAGTTGAATTTCGGGGACGAAATTCTCTCAACTGGGGGATACTGTGACATCCGTCACTTCAAGGTCTGTCATCTAATGAGAAATCTCGTTAATTATTCTTAGAGCGCTCATTTTTCATCTTCATAGACTATTTGTGAGGACATCATACTCGTTTACTTTTCTTTTACGGTCGTGATACCATTATTTACGAGCTTATCATCCAAAACGCTCACAAATATCACGACCGACATCACTAATTATATTATGTTATATAATATAAACAACATTAAGCACATCCTTATAATTAGTATAACGCGCGTGTTTATGTCGTTGTCAACCCGAACAAGTTTGGCGACTCGGGAGCTAAGTGCAGGGACTAAACTTGACAAATTGCCAAACTAGGCTGGGTATAAATACCCTTTTCCCAGCCATTTCTCACTGTTTACTCTTCTTCTTCTTCACCATTCTCTCCATTTCTCTCTCGATCTTGCACCAAAACCCCCATTTTCGTCTCGTTTACACCGTCAAGACCTCGGCTACAGCTGAGTCTACACGTTTCTTACAGGTAGGCGACCTCGGTCGTCCCTTTTCTTGCGTTTACTTCTGCGTTTCTAGGGTTTTCGGGTGCTCGGGTTCATCCGAGCACATGAGGTCATGAGGACTTGTGTGTTGTGTTCCAGTGTGTGAATCACGTCAAGATAAGTTAGGATATGAGTTCTGGAAGTTCTGGTTGGGTGAAACTCATGTTCGGGCAGCCGAAGGTCACCCTACACCTTCCTGCAGTCGCGATTCTATCGGTGCGACTGGGGTTCTCGCGCGACGGAACCGTGCGACTGGGGTTGTCGCACGGCTGAGTCATGCGACTGTCGATGGGAGCGAAAGAGTGTGTGTCGTGTGACTGAGTGTCACGACTGGGGTTGTCGCGCGACTGGGGTTGTCACGCGACTGTGTTTGTGTGCGATTGTGTGTGAATCGCACGACTAGAGGCCTGTCGCGCGAAAGAAGGTCCAATCGCGCGAATGAAGCTGATTCGCGTGAAGGGACGTTGAGTCGCGCGATTGGTTGTTGGGTCGTGCGACTGGTGATGCATGGTACGACTGAAGGCTTAGTCACACGAATGAAGGTTCAGTCGTACGAAAGTGGCTAATTCGTACGACTGAAAGTTAATTCGTGCGAATGGAGTGTCCAGTCGTGTGTCTGGTCTTGTCGAATGAATGGAATCATTGTGTGTGAAGCTTTCCTATGTCTTGTGTGAGTTTGCGTGCAAGTATTACCCACGACCGAACCGAAACTGCCCGAACCTATTGAACATCATATTATGCTTTATGCTCATTATTAATGCTTGTCAGTAACTGTCAATAGGTGTTGACTGTTCATAGCATCCTACTGCTGGGAATATTCGTCATTCGCGTTTATTATCTATTCAGTGAGTTTTGTGGCCCCCTTTTATGCTTATACAATTGTTTCAATCTTTTACAAACATGGGGGAAAAGTATGCTCACACGTTTTCAATGCTGTACAACATACATACAATTTTCATACTTGGAATCAACGTGATACTGTGTTGTGAGTACATATCTGATGCATACATGATGTTACTGTGTGGTTCTTCTTACAACCATTAATTCTGGTGTTGGAACCAACGGATAGGTATTAGTAGTACTACTGGGTTGACACCCCCACCCTTGACAGATGGTTACTCGTGAGTACCATCACACTGCCAGGAACAGGCCTTGGGTGAATATATTCTGACAAGTTGTTGTGTGTACGTCATTAGGTTTGTTTGTATAAAACTCATGGTATGTGATTTTGATTGCTTATAACTGTATGCACGGTATTCCACTACAAACACTATACAACATCAATTACATGTTTACAATTCAAACCTGTGAAGCTCACCAACATTATTGTTGACATTTTTGAGCATATTTTTCAGGTAACAATGAGAACTGAAGATCTAGGAGTGCTGCTTTAGTGGAGACCCTGGAAGCATATTTTGAGACTGAACATATATTCTTTTGTACATTGTTGCAGTCCACTAAACCATTAACATTCTTTTGAACACTTGTCCCGTGTTGTGGGAAACTAAACAATGTTAATCTATATGTTTATGTGAGCATTTGATATTATACTTATGACTATGCTGTCGTGAACATTGACTGAACACGACACACGTCTCCAACTGTGTACGGGTGTCGTCAAGACACACTTGTCATCAACATCATACTTATATTGCTTCTCTATCGTATACCATGTGTTATGACGATCCCGTCTAGCTCGCATCCCCGTGTTTCCGCTATCAGCGGGGGTGTGACACACCGTCAGAAATGCAAGAGTTGTCGAGCCAACTGCAAGAGTCGTTGGATAAGGGTTTTATCCAACCAAGTCACTCGCCGTGGGGAGCACCGATACTGTTTGTCAAGAAGAAAGATGGATCATTCTGAATGTGTATTGACTATCGGAAATTGAACAAATTGACTGTTAAGAACCGATACCCCCTTCCCAGGATCGACGATCTTTTCGATCAGTTGCAAGGAGCAACGTACTTCTCTAAGATTGATCTTCGGTTCGGATATCATCAGTTGAGGGTTCACGAAGCAGATATACCAAAGACGGCATTTCGGACTCGTTATGGACATTATGAGTACTTGGTGATGCCATTCGGGTTGACAAATGCTCCGGCAGTGTTTATGGACTTGATGAATCGGGTCTGCAAATCGTATCTAGACAAATTCGTCATTGTATTTATTGATGACATCCTCATTTACTCGCAGTCAAAGGAGGAGCATGAACAACATCTACAGGCAATACTGAGGTTATTGGGGAAAGAAAAGCTTTATGCCAAGTTCTCCAAGTGTGAGTTCTGGTTACGTGAGGTGAAATTTCTGGGGCATGTGGTTAATGATAAGGGGATTCAAGTCGACCCGGGGAAGATCGAGGCAGTAAAGAAATGGGACACGGCTAAGACACCATCTGAAATCCGGCAATTCTTGGGATTGGCCGGGTATTACCGACGGTTTATTGCGAATTTCTCAAAGATCGCGCAACCGTTGACCATGTTGACTCAGAAGGATAAGAGGCTTGAATGGGGACGAAAACAAGAAGAAGCCTTCCAAACATTAAAAGACAAATTATGTAATGCGCCGATCCTAACCCTCCCTGAGGGATCTGATGACTTCGTAGTGTATTGTGACGCATCACACCAAGGTTTGGGTTGTGTCTTGATGCAGAAAGACAAGGTGATAGCTTACGCCTCTCGACAGCTCAAGGTCCACGAGAAAAACTACACGACTCATGACCTGGAGTTGGGTGCGGTAGTGTTGGCACTCAAGATCTGGAGACACTACCTGTATGGGACAAAATGTGTCATTTACACTGATCATAAGAGCCTCCAGCACATATTCGATCAGAAGGAATTGAACATGCATCAGAGACGATGGGTAGAACTTCTCAGTGACTGTGAGATTTGATATCATCCGGGAAAGGCCAATTTGGTGGCCGACGCCTTGAGTAGGAAGGAACGCTTCAAACCCATACGTGCATGAGCCTTGGGAATGATTATTCAATCAAACTTGAAAACTCATATTCTAACAGTATAGGGTGAGGCATTAAAGGAAGAAAATATGACTGATGAAGAATTTCGTGGACTAGATAAACAGATGGAGTGTAAGGAGAATGGTGTGCATTATTTTATGGATCGAATATGGGTACCGAAATGGGGTGACGTACGAGCAATAATTCTGAACGAGGCACACAAGTTGAGGTACTCCGTCCATCCTGGTGCGGACAAAATGTACCACAATCTCAAGGAATTGTACTGGTGGCCAGGTATGAAGAGAGATATTGCTAAGTATGTGAGTGAATGCCTGACCTGCTCTAAGGTTAAGGTTGAACATCAGAAACCCTCTGGATTACTACAACAACCAGAAATCCCGAGTGGAAATGGGAAAATATAGCAATAGACTTCATCACCAAATTGCTGAGGACCAATAGTGGTCATGATTCAATTTGGGTGATAGTGGATAGAATGACGAAGTCCGCTCACTTCTTACCTACTCATGAGGATTATAAGATGGAGAAGTTAGCGAGATAGTATGTGAGTGAGATTGTGGTTTGGCATGGCGTGCCTGTATCCATCATATCAGATCGCGATAGTCAGTTTACATCGCGATTCTGGCAGACGCTCCAGAAGGCAATGGGTACCCGGTTGGATCTAAGCACCGCCTATCATCCTCAAACAAAGCGAGCATACAATTCAGACTCTAGAAGACATGCTTAGGGCGTGCGTAATTGACTTTGGTGGTAGTTGGGATGCCCTTTTGCCGCTGGTTAAGTTCTCTTACAACAACAGTTATCACTCGAGCATTGAATGTGCCACGTTTGAAGCTTTGTACGGGAGAAGATGTAGATCGCCTGTTTGTTGGTTCGAAGTTGGAGAAATTCAACTGACAGGCCCTGAGATCGTTCAGGAAACAACCGACAAGATATTCCAAATTAAAGACAGACTTAAAGCAGCGAGAGACCGCCAGAACAGCTACGCAGATAACAGGCGGAAACCGTTAGAATTCAATGTGGGTGATCGTGTGTTGCTAAAGGTTTCCCCTTGGAAGGGTATTGTGCGATTTGGCAAGAAAGGACAGTTAGCACCGAGGTATGTGGGACCGTTTGAAGTCACCGAAAGAATTGGTCCTGTGGCGTATCGTCTGAAATTACCTCAAGAGTTGAGCAGCGTACACGATACGTTCCACGTCCCTATAGAAGAAATCAAGATTGATGAGAAGCTCCATTTTGTGGAAGAATCGATAGAAATAATGGATCGGGAGGTCAAACGATTAAAACGCAGCAGAATCCCAATTGTCAGGGTGAGATGGAACTCCAAGCGTGGGCCTGAGTTTACATGGGAACGGGAGGACCAAATGAAATCCAAATATCCGCAATTGTTCGTGGATACAACTTCAGGATCTAACTCCAGCTGAATTTCGGGACGAAATTCTCTTAACTGGGGGATACTGTGACATCCGTCACTATCAGGTCCGTCAATTGACTCGAAAACTCGTTAATTCTTTCCGAACATTTATTATTTTGCGTCATTAATTCGTTTCCAAATCGAAACTTGTCATACCTGCTTTACGTGTCAACCCTAATATTATGATAACATGATTAGACAAATATTACATAAATCATAATTAACAAAATTAAACATTTTCAATATGATTTATACTATTATTATAATTATTAGTATTAATATTAATATTAGTATTATTATTATGATTATTATTATCATCATCATCATCATCATTATTATTATTATTATTATTATTATTATTATTATTATTATTATTATTATTATTATTATTATTATTATTATTATTACGTTCAGGGTCTAAAATGTAATTTAACTAAACTAGAGGGAATAATTAATTGAAAGTTTAGGGTTCAAATTGTAAATATTAATAATATATATTCCAACCTAAAAACCGTCAACCCCCCTTCGAACCTACTGCCGTCGCTAACCACCGAACCCCCCTGTCGTCACTGTAAGCCGCCACTATACCACCGTCCATCCACCGATTGACGCAGTCGTTCCTCCGTCGTCACGTTTCGAAGGTAACCGGTTGTCGTGGTTTTCGTTTCGTTTTGTTTCATTTCGTTACGTTTTAATGTCGAGTTTGGTTCGGTTGAATCGGGCTTCTTCGTGGCCTTGTACGCAGCTATTGTGTGTATATGCATATGCGTATGTATGTATTGGTGTATATATGTGTTTGTATATATGTGTATGTATGCAACCATGAATATATATGTTTGTATACGCGTGAGTGTGTATGTTACTGATGTATGTATATGCGATGTGTGTATGCGTGCCGGTGAAGGAGCACAAACACAGCAGCCGAAGGTTGCTGTGTGTGGGTATATGTATGTATATGCGTGTATGTAACGTATATATATGTGTGTGAGTGTATGTGTCGAGTATGTATGTATGTATACCTGGCTGTGTGTGCGTGTGTATGTTGGTGTATGTCAGTGTGTGTGTGTGTGCAGTGTGTGTTTGGGTGTGTGCAGAGTGTGTATGGAGGTATGAAGAATATGTTATATAGACATATATATATGTATGTTGAGGATGTGTTGTGTTTATGTGATAGGCATATATATATACATTATATACATATATATATTGTGTGAGTAAGTGTTGGTTATACTTATAATATGTATGTTTAAATATATATAGAGAGTGTGTGTGTGTATTGGTGTATATAAACTCATCATACATGAACATATATGTGTGGGGTAGTATAGCATAGACTTAGTGATATGCGTTTTAGCATATATAAGTAACCGTGTACGCGTTGGATAAATTCATAGGTACGTTGTGCTACTGTGCGTTGAATTGGTTATAGACATACATGGGTATACGTGTCCATATATATATACACACACATATATAGCGCATAGCGCAAGATGGTTGTAGTGGTTTAGCCTTATTATTATTTACATTGTTACTTTTATTATTATTATTACTATTATTATTATTATTATTATATTATTATTATTATTATTATTATTATTATTATTATTATTATTATTATTATTATTATTATTATTATTATTATTATTATTATTATGGTTATTACTATTATTGCTGCATTATTATTAATATTCTTATTGTTATTATTATGATTTAATAATCATAATATAGAACGTGTTGTATATATATATATATATACATTTATTTATGTGTGTGTGTCGCGCGTTGAACCCGAACCGACCCGAACCGAACCAACCGAACACGTCTAATCTAGTTGAACACTTTTAAAGACTTAGTTGCAATCATTATAGGTGTTTGATCGTTCGTTGCTTATAATCTTTGAAGTGTTCGTTCTATTTATTTCTTCACGCTCAAGGTGAGTTTCACGGCCCCATTTTCATTACAATTTTATAAATCTTTGGGGGAAAAGTATGCTCACTCTTTCTAGCTGTGAACTCAATTTATTTTGTATTAACGTGTTACTGTTTGCAAGCTATATCTTATGCATGAGTTTCTGTGTGGTTCTTTAATCACAACTATTTAACTCCGGTGTTGGAGCCGACGAACAGGTATTGATAGTACTATTGGGTTGACACCCCCACCCATGTATGTTAGTATACTAGTTGAGACTGACTGTGGTTATGATTGACCCCTGGGTGAATATGTTCCGACAATTGCTGTGTGGTTCGTCATAGGTTTAGTTGTGATGCTCATGTGATATTACTTGTGATAAACTGTATACACTTATGATCCATAAACTCACGCACAACAACAAGTTTTCAATTTATGTTTAAACCTGTGAACTCACTAACCATGTGTTGACTTTTGAGCATATCTTTTCAGGTGATAATAATCAAAGAGGATAGCTAGAGCCGATGCCATAGCAGAGACCCTCATGATTTCTTTAGACATGCACTAGTGTTTTGACTATCATTTGATTTCGCTTATGAATACTATGTTGAACTTTTTGTTTGTTGGATTTCATGTTGGATTTGGTTTTGTTAAATCGATAGACTATGCTAGTCGTGGAACTGACTAACCACGACACAAGTCACCATTGTGTCGGGTGACGTCATGACACGTGGATCTTTGCATTTATTTTGTCTCTGTAAACTAACCAGGTGTTATGACGATCCCGTCCGTTACATCCTCATGTTTCTGCTATAAGCGAGGGTGTGACAATTCACCATGTGACCCAGAAATTGAACTTTGTGCAACCAGAAAGCACACTTAGAGAATTTGGCATACAACTTTTCTCTTCTAAGTGTCTCCAATAATTCGCGTATGTGACCGGCATGTTCTTCCTCGTTCTTTGAATAAATCAGGATATCATCAATAAACATAATCACTGATTTATCTAGCATCGGCCGACACACTCATTCATCAAATCCATAAAGGCAGCTAGCGCGTTAGTTAATCCAAAAGTCATAATGAGGATCTTGTAGTGTCCATAACACGTACGAAAAGCAGTCTTAGGGATATCTTGCTCCTTTACTTTTAACTGATGGTAGCCAGATCGGTGATCTTTCCTCGAGAACAAACTGGTACCTTGGAGCTGGTCGAACAAGTCATCAATCCTCGGTAACGGATATCGGTTCTTCACCGTCAACTTGTTCAGCTCTTGGTATTTGATGCACATTCGCATACTACCATCCTTCTTCTTTACAAACAAGACCGGAGCACCCCTTGGAGAGATACTCGGTCGGATGAATCCTTTATCTATTAAATCCTGTAGTTGATCCATGAGTTCCTTCATTTCCGTCGGAGCTAATCGATACACTGCCTTGGCAACGGGTTGCGCACAAGGAATCAGATCAATCTGAAACTCAATTTTACAATCAGGTGGCACACCGGGTAAATCTTCTGGGAATACATCCAGAAAGTCACGTACCACTGCTACATCATAAAATTATGGTATCGACGCATCCACATCTTTCACGGAGGCCAGGTAGGCACTACATCATGTCACAGGTACTTTCCCGCCACCGTCATCGAAATCACCTTCGGAACCGAAGCGACGCGATCACCGTAAACCGTCACCCAATTCCATCGGGCGCAACTAATCGAATCATCTTCTTGCGACACACTATGTTCCCCTCATAGGTTGCTAACCAATCCATCCCTAGCACTACATCGAATCCACCTAGGGGAATCACATGTAAATTGGTAGAAAACCTATGACCCTCTAGTTCGATGGCACAGTCTTCTATCATATCAGTGATCCTAATAGACTTACAACAATTTCTACATCAAAAGGTTCATCAATACTTCTACTACTAACAGATAATTTGACACAGAATGTAGTAGAGATAAAACTCCTACTAGCACTAGAATCAAATAATACAAAGGCACAAGCTTGATTTACTAGCAAGATACCTGACACGACATCGGGATCCACTCTAGCCTCCTCCCGCGTCATCGTGAATGCTCTAACAGTTTCCCTCTTCCCTCCATCTTCAGCCTTCTTCTTTGCCTTAGAGCTTTCCGCCCTTGGCTTCTTGCAGTCCTTACTCACGTGGCCCTCCTCGCCACAGCTGTAACACCTTGGCACCCTACAGTCTCTAGCAATATGGCTAGGTTTGCCATACTTGAAGCATACATTCAATCCCAACCTACACTCACCGGTATGCTCCCTTCCACATTTACCACACTTTCTCAGCCCGGGGCTTGACGACACCCTACGATCGTCCACCTTTATCTTTTTGTTTTTTGGAACGACCACCTCGTCCAAACCACTTCCCATTTCAATTCTTATCACCATCACTCGTCTTCTTCACCTCCACCACCGTCTCCTCCCATTCATCATACAACCTACCCGCCAAGTCTACAACCGATCAAAAGGTACCTGGCTAAGCAGCGATCAAATGCCTGTGAATATTAGCCGGCAATCCCTGGATGTACCTCTTGATCTTCCATGTCACCGGCGTCACCTGATCTGGCACCAGCCTTGCCATTTTGTTAAACTTGGTGGTGTATTGCTGGTAGGTCATGGTTCCCACCTCGAGTTGTAGGAACTCCCTCTCAATCTTATCGAGTTCCCGGTGAGGACAAAACTCCTCAATTACCAAATTCTTCAGCTCTTTCCATCACATCCTTCTGATGGACCTAGCACCGTCGGCTTGGACAATATTGTCCCACCAACATAACGCCAAGTCAACAAAAGAATGAGTAGCGAACTTCACCTTCTGGTCTTCGCGACACTCACTAATCTCCAGCACCGCTTCCATCTCCCTTACCCAGCGGTGAGTGGTAGCAACATTACCGTTGCCATCGAATGTCAGGGGTTTGCATTGTTGATATGCCCTGTAACTGCATCCCCTTGCGGTTTCCCGCACTGATACTTCCTCCTCATCGCTGGAGGCTGCTCTCTCAACATTTGACTCCTCGCCCTCATCATCACCCCTCTTATTCTCCCCTCTCCCAGCCGTAGTTCTTCACTCTTCCTCCTTCCTCTCATGAGTTGGTGAACCTCCTCCACTACTGCCTCCTTTACTGAGGCCCTCAGATTGGCGCTCTTGTTAATGCCCTCCTGCTGATGTACCTCGGGCTCTACATGTGCCGTCTCGACAGCTCTAGCCTTGTTCCTTATTATACGTGATTCAGCACCATGTCCATCGCGTCCTCCTCCTCTGGAAGCCTTAGACGATTTACCTCCCGCCATCCTCTAAACACTATAAGATTCAAACATTAACACAGTCATTCAAGGTAATAGCTCAGTTTAGGTTAAGTATAACAAATCCCTAATTATAGTGGCTAGTTGTGATTAGCCACTTACTTTACTCTCCACACCCCAAGCATTTCCTATCCTGACTACATCAGCATCTAAATTTACTAGAAACACATAAGTCAAATAGCACACACATATAATACCGGTTAACCTTAAGAAAAGAAATACCTGATGGCACGTAGCTACTCGGGCTAACATCTCTTCATTTGTCTCGTTTTTAGTTTAAGATTAAGTTTTTGAAAATATTTTACCCAATTCACTTAAACTTTAGCTCTGATACCAACTTGTAAGGCCCTAAACCCGGGTACCTCATAGTTGGATAATCATCGCATTAACACATAAAACATTACATAACTCATAAAATATGCAGCGGAAATAGGTTAACAAAAACCATCCATTTTCATTAATAACTACTGTTGTTAAGCAATACAATAGGGTTTAGGTTACAAAAGAATGGTTAATTGCATTACAAAACAACAATAGTATCAAAATATAAGTGGATGTCAGTCTTGCTTCACCGAGTAGCTTCTCCCTCGTGCCATCCTCAACAATGCTTACCTGTCAACTGAAAATGTATAAAAGTCAGTGTTGCTGAGTGAGTTCTAGTTTAAAAGCGTTAAAATACTTTATATAATTTATATATGAAAATACTCTTTTAATTAAAATGATTTCTTTACTTTCGTACGTGAGCACGCATCATACATACATCAAGGTCAACTTTCTTCATTAATCATTATCGTACGCCTTTGTTCCTTTTCATACTTTTATCATTATCTTTCACTTTCTTATGGACCAATGTGCAATACCCCGAACATTGTGCACGAAGCTGATATTGGGCCTGTGGTCTATAAATAGACCACGAACATTGTGCACTAAGCTGACCCAGTCACCTAGGGTATGCTACAAGGGTCCCTATCAGTCTTAATGACTGACCCTATGTGCATACTTTAGGGTAGCTAACCTGCATCACAATTGAGTTATTGACAACATGGTCGTGCACCTCCTATTCATTTGCTTGCAAGACTTACATTCTTTCATTTACGTTCCACTTTTCTTTATCATTAATATTTCACTTTTATTAATGATAATACTTTGCGTTTATGATCATAAACACACCACGTAAAGTCACACCATAATAAATAATATGAAACATAAGAACAACTCATAATCATGCATAACATAAGCAATTATGACCCTAAGGTCAAACTAGGGTCAAAGCTTAATCATTCTGTTTTCACCAAAATTTCAGGAAAAATTCTAAGTGTTCTGGTCGCATGAGGACTATGCAGGCACATGAGGCCTATTTAGGCGCATTACAACTATACGTGCGCATGAGTTTAGGCGTTTTAATACTTAGGCGCATGAGCCACTTTAAGTGCATGGCACTATTTTTGCGCACGGGTTATATTTAGGTGCCTGAGCTTAGAACTTAGGCGCATGAACTACTGTTTAGGCGCATGAACTACTGTTTAGGCGCATGGACTTGTACATAGAATTTCTAAGGCATTTCTAGGAACATGTGAGTACTGTTTGGGCGCATGAACCCTATTTGGGCGCGTGACCCTACCTAGAACTTTTTCTAAGGCAATTTTAGGTGCATGAGCCTTATGTAGGCGCATGACCAACCTGTCTAATATATTCCTAACATGTTTTCAGTTCCAATTATCAGTTAAACTTGTTCTAAGCTTACTAAAACCTTTCCAAGCATGGTCATCACCTAAACAACAATAAATCATCAATGTACATGCATAATTATATACGATTACACCCAAGAAAATTATAAAATCTTTGTTAATACATTTTCAGCCCAAAAAGAGTGTTAAAACATATAAAAGTCGGGGTCTAGAACTCACCTTAGGACACCAAAAAGTATAACTTCTTTCAAACTTGTGTGCACAAGAGTTCAAACACCTAAAACACATTATTTCTCACCTAGATACTTTTATTTCTCATTCCCACATTTATTTTATTTTATTTGGCAAAATGTTCCGGGTGTTACACCTAGGGACCTAGTTACTTGCATTAGTTGCCATAATCTTCCAAAATCCCATCCATAATCTTGTGGAATCCAAGAATTGAGACTCCCAAACCCCCCCTGAACCCTCTCGGCCGAAACCCCTCTTTACACCACCATTTCCACCTTTATTTCAAACCACAACTCCCATAAAACACTCTCCACTCTCTCTTGGATTGTCTTCTACTCTTTTGCACTCATTACCCATCAAGACTCTAGCCTTTTGAAGCCAAGGAACATCCTAAACTCAAGCTACATCAACCTCGACAAGTTAAGGTAAACATCACTTGAACACACACACACATACACTTGTACATTATCAAGCTCTATCTTCCATTTCTTTTGTACATGGGCCTAGCCTAATCTCTTCTTCTGAACCAAATTTCCTTGTCATCTAAAGGTCTCATTTCAGCCGTTGAACCCCCCCGATCACCTAACATCAAGCTTACTTGTTAATACCCGAAAACACGTAAAACATCACGTTTCGTCACGTTAGTGACACAACGAACCCCACGACACCCCCAACTTCTTATGACACCTTAAAACATCTCACTTTTCAGTAACTAAAAGATACTCAAACTTTATCAAACTCTATCTGACAACAAGTACGGATTTGGTAAGTTTAACACACCCGACAATCAGTTTTCACAAAAATATGAGAATATATTATACGAGTCCAAAAATTCTAATCAAAATAATTTTGGAATTTTAAAGAGGTCATCTCAGGTTAAAAACAAGGTCACATAAATTAAACTTATATATTTCATGTTTTATGAATAATACAAAATTGTAAAAACAAGTATTTTTGAGAAAAAATAAAAGAAAATAGGAAGCGGGGCTAAGTACTGAAATTATGGGGTTATTTAGAAGTTATTTATATTATAGAATATATGGGAAGGGGGAAATCAGGTTAAAATGCATAGTAAATTCAAAACCGAGACTTAACCGGGACTTAACGGATACTTAACAAGACTAACCGAGCTAGCTAACGAAAATGGTAAATCTATGAAATTTTAGTTATAAAAAAATTCCAGTACACTTACTATATTTATAAAAGCCTAAAAATTAAATTTTATAATCTTTAGGATTTATATCATTGGTAAACAAAAATATAAAGGATATTCACTTTAAAATAAAGAAAATTATTAAAAACGGGCTTAAGAGAAACATTAGTGAAAACTACAGAACTAAAGAATCATTATAATTATATTAAAGCCATACATGACAAAAAATGGCCAAAGTCAACCAAAACCTAAAAACCCGTTAAAACCCGAACCGATAACTTTTAAATCCCAAAACCGACACAACAAGTTAATGACCAAATTTTAGGGATAAGATAAGTTAAAAATTAAATATTTACAAATTTTAGAATATTATAGAAGGTTTTACAAAATTTAGTATTTATATTAAATAACTACCGATTTAATAATTAGAAAAATCATAAAACATAAAAATAACCCCTAAAATTTTGAAATTGATGATTTTTAGAAGAATATAACTTACAAATTAATCACAAATAAATTTTTTAATAAAAACCAAAAATTTAATCTTACATTACCAACATACCCGAATCGCGATTCGATATACGTTTAAGAACAAGATAAGGAACTCCTCAATCCTAGCCATACTATTAACCCTCCAGAGACCAATTATTACTTAAACAAATTATATTTAAGGCAAAACCTCTATTTGCCCGTCCAACGACCTCAAATAAGAAAGTATCTAAAGGTAACTTATTTAAACACTTAAACCAAAAACAAGCTCTTGAAACCGTTAAGAAAGATCAAATAACATAAAAACTAACTTATTACAGTATCCTGTTCCACTAAAACTATAAGAACCATTATAGGTAATTATAGTGCAAAAATCCCAAACTTTAGGGTCAAAAATGTAAATCTAGCAAAGTTGAGGGACCAATCTTTCCAACTATTGAAACCTTTTTGTTTTGGGACTATACCACACGTATAAGAACAAAAATAATCAGAACTTATAAGATAATGGCCTAATGTTAAGCAAACTAAAGATATTAACCAAAACTCAAGGACCTAAAATAAGATTACACATATGTAAAATAACACTCAACAAGCTAAGGAATAGAAATAAAACATGAGGGTTGGGCTGAACTGATCCTTTAATAATAGTACTAATTCATTTTGAAATAAACATAGGAACCCTCATGTAACACCCTGAACTTTTTCTCAAATAAAAGAAAATAAATGTGGGCAAGAGAAATAAAAGTATCCAGAAGAAAAGAAAAAGCAACCAAAGTAAAGGGGGTCAAAGTGTAAAATAGTACAAAACTCAATATTATATTATTACTTTTGAGAATGGCCGCCCATAACCTTTCCCATAATCTGCATTTTGACTGAAAAAAAAGAAAGAAGAAGAAGAAGCTGAAGTTCTCCCTCAGTTTGAAGAAGAAGAAGGTTGTGAATACGCATTAGGTAGGTGTTTCATGTGTTTTTGACTCGGTTTTGTTGGGTTTTCCATCTTAGAACCGACTATTATGTGTTTTATGTGCTTGGGGGTTTGTTTTGGTGTGTTTTAGGGGTTTGAACTCTTGTGCACACAAGTTTGAGAGAAGTTATGCTTGTTGGTGGCCTAAGGTGAGTTCTAGACCCCGACCTTTGCATGTTTTAACACTCTTTTTGGGCTGAAAATGTATTAACAAGGATTTTATAATTTTCTTGTGTGTAACCGTATATAATTATGCATGTACATTAATGATTTATTGTTGTTTAGGTGATGACTATGCTTAAAAAGGTTTTGGTATGTTTAGAACAGGTTTAAATGATAATTGTGAGTGAAAACATGTTAGAAATATATTAGATAGGTTGGTGATGCGCCTACATAAGGCTCATGCACCTAAAATTTCCTTAGAAAATTTCTAGGTGGGGTCATGCGCCTAAATAGGGTTCATGCGACCAAACAGTGTCCCATGCGCCTATAAAAAATGCCTCAGAAATTTTAAGCATAGGTCCATGCACCTAAATAGTGGTTTATGCGCTTAATTCCTAAGCTCAGGCTTCTAAGTATACCCCATGCGCCCAAATAGTGCCCATGCGCCTGAAAAGGCTCATGCGCCTAAGTGTTGAAGCACACAAGAAGGCTCATGCGCCTGCATAGTTGTAATGTGCCTAAACAGGCCTCATGCGCCTGCATAGTGCTCATGCGCCCAGAACACAGTTTATTTTCTGAAATTTTGTGACAAACAAAATGATTAAGGTTTGACTCAAGTTTGACTTTAGGGTTTTAACTGTTATTGTATTGCATAATTACAAGTTGTTCTTATGTCCATAATAACTATTATTGTGTGACCTTACGTGGTATGTTTATGATCATAAATGCAAAGTATTATCATTAAAAAAAGTGAAAGATTAATGATAAAGAAAAGTGGAACGTAAATGAAAGAATGTAAGTCTTGCAAGGAAATGAATAGGAGGTGCGCAACTATGTTATCGTTAGCGCAACTACGATGCGGGTTAGCTACCCCAAAGGATGCATACAGGGTCAATCATTGAGAGTGACAGGGACCCTTGTAGCATACCCTAGGTGACAGGGTCAGTTTAGTGCATAATGTTTGTGGTCTATTTATAGACCACAGGCCCAGCAATAGCTTCATGCACAATATTTGGGGTATTGCACATTGGTCCATAAGAAAGTGAAAGATAATGATAAAAGTATGAAAAGGAACAAAGGCATACGATAATGATTAATGAAGAAAGTTTACCTTGATGTATGTATGATACGTGCTCGCGTACGAAAGTAAAGAAAGTATTTTATTGTAAAGAGTATTTGCATATATAAATTATATAAAGTATTTTAACGCTTTTAAAACTAGAACTCACTTAGCAACGCTGACTTTTATACATTTTCAGTTGACAGGTAAGCATTGCTGAGAATGGCATGAGGGGGAGGCTACTCGGCGGGACAAGACTGACATCCATTCATATTTTGATACTATTGTTGTTTTGTAATGCAATTAAATAATTCTTTTGTAAATGATGATCGATGTTGTATTGCTTAATAATAGTAACTATAATAATAATGAATGATTTTTGTTAAATAAATTTCCACCGCATATTTTATGAATTATGTAATGTTTTATGTAATAATGCGATGATTGTCCAACTGTGAGGTATCCGGGAACGGGGCCTTACACCTCATAATCGATAGCATCCAAACCTTACAGACTACCACGTGATCAACCACAGGTGAGTTTCATGAACCCCCTTTTACTTTAAAACATTTAGATTGAAATACATACTCATTGGTATTATGTTATTGTGGTGCAATACTACCTTCTCTTGTCCTCGAACGGAGCTTAATCATTAACTCCTTTAGGAGCCGCATGATTCTTGGATAGTACTATTTAGGGAATCTCCCGCACACAATGGGCCCTTTATACAGGGAAAACTCCCATTGAGATTCAATAATCGTTGAGTCACAAATTAGTGCCAATTGACCATGCTTAGCAGGGCATATTTAAACCCAACCATCTAGTAGTAACGGGTTAGGGAATGTTTTAGTACTCGGGCGGGAAAGTCCGGGTCAGGTTTGATTGTGATACATTCTATAGTGCATCATGATATTTATATTATGGTTGTTTTCATTATCAAATTTATTAAATATTATATTTTTCATGAATGGTAACGTGTCTTAAACTCATGGGCTCACCTACATTATGTTTACGTAAATTTGGGTATGTATTTCAGGTGAAGTTTAATTCACATGTGTGAAAAGGATAGGTGCCGCCTTAAATGGACCCTAAGAGACTTAGCCACCGTCGTATCCATCTTATTATCTATAAACAATTAATTGATATGTATTATTTGAATTTTTTGATAATTTAACTTATGGATATTTGAAATGTTGTAATGATTAAGTTCGAATATATTTATTTTCACTAAATTGTGATGATATCAGTCGGTCACGGCCAGTCCCGGTCAACGGGGTGTGACAAATTGGTATCAGAGCCAATGGTTTCAGTGAATTAGGTTCTTACCATAAGAGACCTAGGGTTTAACCACACATTAGTGACCTAAGAAGATAAGTAGAAACCCCCCGGCTATAACTCAAGGAAAGATGCACCACTAAATTGCATTCATTGTATTTCATATATTTTATATATCTCTTTTAATTTCTGATTTTTTATATAAATATAGTTATCATGTTGCAATTTACCCGTTTGTTCATTAGATTGGAGGAAATCAGAACAAAGGAAAGACCATATACATCAGTTATTCACCTGATGTACCTCCCCTACACTATCACTAGACCACCAGACCACCATCCCACCACCCACCTTTGCACCAGACATGGGTGCACGACCCTTGAGACGCCCCTAATCCTATGAGATTAGGGAGTATGCCACTCTTGGGCTAGAGTACCTGGACCCTTACTGGTACCCTTCGGCCCCCTACGAGCACATGATGCCCGATCCTAAAGGTTCAAACGAGCCGAGCCGCTCGTGAGCTACTCGAGATCGGATCGATAACAAGCTCGAAACAAGCCGAGATTTATCGAGCCCGAGCTGAGCTCAAGCTTGAAAGAAAGCTTATTTAATTATCGAGCCCGAGCCCGAGCTTCATGTATCGAGCTCGAGCCGGCTCGCGAGCCTAAACGAGCTTTTTATTTATATATTTTTATTTAATTTATTAAATATATGATATAAATAATATCTATCATATATAAAGTTATGATAGAAAACAATTAAATAATATGAATAATGTTATATATAAAATTTATAATTATAAATATATATATCAAAACTAAATATAAAAATATTAGAAATAATATTTAAATAAATAAACGAGCCTAGCCCGAGTCGAGCTAGAGCTTGAAAAGTATTTTTCGAGCCGAGCTCAAGCTTTGAAAATCAAGCTCGAAACAAGCCGAGCTCGAGCTCGAGCTCTCGTAAGTCATCACGAGTCGAGCTTGAGTCCATACGGGCTCGGGCTGGTCCTAGTGAGGATTAGGAGATGGAGGAGTCGGAGCCTTTAGAGGATTCGTCAAGTTCATCGGTGACCGCCCGGGCCAATTCCCTATGACTTGCGGGAATGAGGGCGAGGCAACTCCTACGAGGCAAACGCATGAGTTTCCGTCCGACCGGTCCCCACATTCCAGCAGGAATAGGGTAACATAGTTACAGGACTGACTGGGGCACCGCCACAGTCTGTTGTGCCATCATTGCCACCACCACTGCAACCGGCCCCATTATACCAGGTACAGAACTATGGGCGTGACGCAGTAGCGCGTCATAGTTTCCATATGGGTCCATTGGTGTACTACTCTAACCCCTAAGCCGAGTTGGCACGCTATTCTAGCGCGTCACATCAGATTTTTGCTGACCCGCCCTTGTATCACTAGGGGCCACTGATGGAAGATTCCTTCATGATGGAGGTGTGGCATCATCACTAGCACTACGACGTGATGAAGCAAGAAAGCGATGAGGCAGTGTCCGTGGTGAAATGAATGAGGAGGAAACTTTACAGTGCACCCTAGAAGTGTGTGATTGACCCTTGGTCCCGCTACCGCTGTCGTCACTAATGTTGTTTCGCTTTCCTTTTATTTGTGTTATTTAATTTGAAAAACTATGTATTTGTAGGATATGAGTGAATATCACTCATATCACACCAGATTGTATTTGGACTTAATTTGCTTTGTATTCATAACGGTTTCGCTATACTTGGACTTCTATGCTTGTTTGGGTTAATTTTGTTTATTATCTATATGTTTCATATGATGATACTTGGAGTACTTAATGCCTAAAACTTTCACTATTAGTGCAAACTAAAATGTAAAATGTATGTTATAGCCATGCCAAGGGGAAGAGGTCGAGGACGCACTCCAAACACAAGAACAGGTGCCATAAGTCGATCTAGGGCACACACCAACCAAACCGATGAGACCTTAGGTGAAAACTCTAAAAACACCAACAACCTTAACAACAAGCATAACACCGATAACCGTACCAACACCTAGAATGAAACCAACCAAGAAGCTAGACTCCAACAATTGATTGTCGACGCCATTGCCAATGCCCTGCCCGCCATTGCCGCCCATGTCAATGCTGAACGCAATCAATAAACACCTATCGGGGGCAACAATGATGATGATGAGAATACTAATACAAACGAAGAAGGCCGTGAAATGGCACGAGTGTGAACTGGGTGTGCATAAGGCCTTTATGGTGTGCAAACCAACCAATTACTTTGGAACCGAAGGTGCTACAGAAACCATCCGTTGGTTAGAGGGATGGGATATTAGTGATTGTGCTGAGGAGAACAAAGTGAGGTTTGCTTCACACTCACTTAAAAATGGATCCTTGTACCGGTGGAATACAATACTGCAAACCCGAGGAAGGAATGCTATAAACAGAATGAGGTGGGAGGAATTCATGAAATTAATGATCGAGCGTTATTGCCCGATAAATAAGATAGATAAGATGGAAACTAAGTTTCTAAGCTTGGAGATGAAGGGAACTGCACATTTAGGGTACACTAACAGGTTTAACGAGTTGACATTACTAGTGCCACACTTGGTTACACCCGAATTCAAGAAGATAGGTATGTATGTGCTACAGATCACGGGAATGGAAGGCTGCAAAACCAAGGACTTTTCAAGAAACCGTGGAAATTTCTATAACACTAAATGATGAGGTGGTCAGATGTGAAGGAGCCGGAGGATCGGAGAACATGGGAGCTAAGAGGAAGTAGGATAATTTTAGGGTTATGAATGGAAGTCCAAGTGGGAGAACAAGTGGAAGTAAGCCAAGTGGGGAGAAGAAACAGTATTTGGGAAAACAACCATTCTGTGGGAAATGTGGGTTACATCATGTGGGATAGTGTCAAGTCAGGCAAGGCCTGTAGGGAAGGAAGTTAAAGCAAATATGTGCTTCAAGTGCAACCGATTGGGGCATTTCATGAATGAATGCAAATTCACTACCACAGGGTCTGCAAGGTGTCATGAATGTGGAGAAGCTGGACATCTCCGCCTTGATTGTCCCAAACATAAGGCTAAAAAGCCTGTGGTTGGCCGCCCTAAAGGAAGAGCCTTTGTCATTAACGCAGAAGTTGCTAGAGAAGAACCCGAAGTTGTGATGGGTACGTTCCTTGTTAACAACCATTATGCATACATACTGTTTGATACTGGGGCAAATAAGAGCTTTGTTTCAACAAACTTTTGGCCAAGAATTGACTTATATTGTCACACCCTAAAAATCCACGTGCGGGGTTTTACCACGAGGCGTGTGACAAACCAGGATCCCAGTCATTAGTTACTTAGAACGACACTATATGAATCATTTAAACCAAAGACTAATAAGAGTTTTAAGTTTTAAAATATTTGAAGAAGCGTTTTGTAAGTAATTCAAACCCAAAGTACTTAAATGTAAACTGCGCAAAAACACGCGCCCAAATGAAAGTATATAAGTATATGTTGAATTCAAAACTAGAATAATGTTTGAAACAAAGCATGCTTGACAAGTGCGTGCTCCTATGGGCAGCTTCTAGATATGACCTAAGAAAAGCATACTAAAATGTCAACACGACGGTTGGTGAGTTCAAGAGTTTGTAATCATCAATAACAATAACATTAGTAAAATATAAACAAGTGTATTGAAATAGATAGCTAGTCTAATTTCATTAGTAAAGAAAAATTAGTGATTTCACAATCAAAGCTGACTATGTTTGTTTGCCTCCTTCCATGACATACCAGGTCATGACGCTATTAGTAGTTTAGGACAATATTGCACCCGTTGACTTCTGGTCACACAGGTGGGACTTGTCAGACCCAGTAGTACTACCAAAGATTTCCCGCTAGATTACTTAATCAACGATCCGAAAGTGTGAGGGATTTCTATGGTATATCACACTATGTTTTTACTAAACACATGTTATAAAGATAAAGCATTTAAAGTAGAGTATGCTTTCTCCCCTGAAAAGAGAGGTAAATAAAAATGGGGCATTGAACTCACCTGGTAATCCTAAGAGATAGTAATTGCCAGTACAGAGTGTGAGTAGAGACAACCCGTCACAGGTTACCTAAATCACATGAGTTTGTAAGTACACTAGACCAAAACAGTCAAAGAGAACCTAAGTGACTTTGGAAGAAAAGAAAATTGACCAAGTTGACCCGTTTGATCCATTGGTGACATTATAGTTGACATCCCATTCAATCAAGCATAATAGTTCATCATGCATGATTATCATACAAGTTGTTCACAAATGTCATTTTATTAACCACTTGTTCTACCTAAATCATCATACAACTAGATTATCATCACAATGTTTAACAAAATTTATGCCATCCAATATACTCAACAATGATCTATTTCAATCCCAAGCATGGTCCTATTATAACCCACATAATCCATTACCCTGTGTACCCACAAAGTGATCAAACCTCCAAATAACTAAACAAGCATCCATATAACACAACTAATCCATTCCACCATATTAGACACCAACAATGGACATGCTAACATGATCCTAACATTACAAATATGCCCAATTCATCATATTCAAGAATTCATACAATTAAAGTTTCTCTTTTGGGAAAGTGCATCCCAAAATCTATCTAACACTCATTACATTCATGAATTCATCAACAATATACCAATTCAAGCTCACATTATCATCTAGACATGTTCAACACCATCCCAACATCATAATCCATCAATTTCACAACTAAAAGTTACTACTTTTAGAAAGATATGAACTACATTGTAAATCCTTAGAGTTTTAGCATAATCATCATCATTCTAACATTCATACAACATCATAACAACCCTAACAACATCAATTCATCATCAAATCACCATTCTCATGCAATAAAGTTACTATTATTAGTAAGGTATGAACAACACATCCAAATCGCCAATTTCTTGCATAATCAACGTAAACTAGCATCAATACTATCTAACTAACATCATACAATCAACAAACAACATCAATTTCTACATTTCAAAACCCCAATTTGAACTAGGGTTTGGCCAAGGTAAGAAAACATGAAAAACCCATGAAAATCTAACCTTTAAACGTACAATGGACGAGAATCGATGTTTCTAACGTGTAGTAATCCTTGGAACTTAGCCAAAATTGATCACCAATGTTTGTTCTTGCTTGAGTTCGAAGTGTGTGGGTGTGGAGATGCAAGGTTGCGGCTGATGGGTGGGAGATTAGGGTTGGGATTTTTTTGTTTTGTTTAATTAAACAATATTACCCTTTAAACCCTTGTAATTTGTATTTTATAAAATGTAAGATTTTAAAATATTTCTAAAAGGTTTTTAACTAAAATAACAAGCATATAAACTTATAATAATAATCATATGCATTCTTTTTACTAGTTACAAAACGCACGAATTTAAATACACACGTTGCCACGTTAAGCGATAAAATTCACAATTAAAATTTAAATCGCGTAAACACATAACCATAAGACAATAATCACATTATTGGTTAAATTATTATTAGTTTATCATTGTTAATTATTATTATATCACCAACGTTCAACGACAACTAGTGTGTGCTCACGACACGTGTATGCAAGACCTGACGGAACTAACGGAGTTTGGTAACGGAAAATTACCGGATGTCACATTATCCCCGTGTTGAAACAATTTTTGTCCCAAAATTTGCGTTACATGGTGTGTTCCATCACTGGTCTACTGCATTGGCACAAAGTAATCGAGTGAAATTTTCGAGTGAGTTGTCATATCATTCCCATGTTAAAAGAAATTTCATCCCAAAATTTAATCAATACCTTCGCTGGCTGGCATTGTCTTTTTGAACTGTTGAGGATACTTAAGCTTCATCTAGTCCTCACGTTCCCACGTGAATTCCGGTCCACGGTCTCGAGTTCCAACGAACTTTGACTATGGGTATCTTGCTTTGCTTAAGTGTCTTTACCTCACGATCCATCACTTCGACTGGTTCCTCAATGAAGCGTAATTCCTTATCCATTTTCACTTCCTCAAGTGGTACTACCATTGTTTCATTTGTTAAGCACTTCTTCAAGTTCGAGACATGAAATACATCATGGATTCCACTAAGTGAATAAGGTAGGGCTAATCGATAGGCCACCGGACCTATTCTTTCCAATATCTCAAATGGTCCAACGTATCTTGGATTTAGCTTTCCTCTTTTACCAAACCGAAGCATGCCTTTCCATGGTGAGACTTTCAATAAGACCTTGTCACCAACCTGAAACACTAGAGGTTTTCGTTGCTTATCAGTATAACCTTTCTATCTGTCGAGTGCTGCAGCTATATAGTTCCTTATTTGGACAATCTTCTCAGTGGTCTCGTGCACCAACTCAGGGCCAGTCAATTGGCTATCACCAACTTCTGCCCAACAAACTGGTGATCTACATTTCCGTCCATACAAGGCTTCAAAAGGTGCTGCCTTTATGCTGGAGTGATAACTATTGTTGTAAGAAAATTCTACCAATGGTAGGTGAACTTCCCAGTTATTCCCGAAGTCAATCACACAAGCATGTAGCACATCCTCCAACGTCTGTATGGTACGCTCACTTTGACCATCGGTTTGCGGATGATAAGTAGTACTCATGTCCAGTCGCGTACCTAAATATTTCTGCAATGACTGCCAGAAGTGCGATGTAAAATGAGCATCACGGCTAGAAATAATTGAAACCGGTACACCATGTCTCGAAACTATTTCCTTCAGATAGGGTTGGGTTAACTTTTCTATTTTATCTGTTTTCTTTATCGCCAAGAAATGAGCGGACTTTGTTAACCGGTCTACGATAACCCATATCGTATCACAACCAGTATAAGTCCGGGGTAGTTTGGTAATGAAATCCATTAAGATCTGTTCCCACTTTTGCATAGGAATGTCAGGTTGATGTAATAGTCCAGATGGTTTCTGATATTCCAGTTTTACCTTCGAGTAGGTCAGGCACTTACTCACATATGTAGCTACATCCGCCTTCATGTTAGGCCACCAGTAGTGCGCCTTCAGATCATGATACATCTTATCAGATCCAGGATGTATAGAATATTTAGACTTGTGTGCCTCACTCATAACCAAGTCTCTCAAATTTCCATAGATAGGCACCCAAATTCTATCCATGAAATAACAAATCCCATCAGCTTTCACCTCAAGCTGTTTATCCATCCCATGTAACGACTCAGACCCAATATTCTCTGCTTTTAAAGCCTCTGTCTGTGCTTCCTTAATTTGTTTAGGCAGTTAAGTGCTGATCGTAAGCTGTAAAGCTCGCACTCGTCTAGGCTTAGCTGTTTCTTTCTAGCTTAGGGCATCAGCAACCACGTTTGCCTTCCCTGGATGATACTTGATAACGCAATCATAATCATTCAGTAGCTCCACCTAGCGCCGTTGCCTCATATTCAGTTCTTTTTGCTCAAAGATATGTTGAAGACTCTTATGATCAGTGTAGATAGTGCATTTGGTACCGTACAAGTAATGTCTCTAGATCTTCAAAGCAAAAACCACCGTACCCGGTTCCAATTCATGGGTGGTATAGTTCTTCTCGTGAACCTTCAGTTGTCTCGAGGCGTAGGCTATCATCTTATCTCGTTGCATCAAGACACAACCCAGTCCCTGGATGGATGCATCATAGTACACCACGAATTCATCTGTTCCTTTTGGTAATGCCAGTATTGGTGCATTGCAGAGTTTCTATTTCAGCAACTGGAAGGCTGATTCTTGACTTTCTCCCCATTTAAACACTGTTCGTTTATGCGTCAAGGCAGTGAGGGGTTGAGCAATCTTGGAAAATCCCTCAATGAAGCGTCAAAAGTATCCTGCCAATCCAAAAATTGACGTATCTTACTAGGAATCTTAGGAACCGTTCAATTCTTAATTGCTTCCACCTTTGAAGGGTCTACATGAATTCCATTCTCATTCATAATGCGACCCAAAAACTGCACCTCTCGTATCCAGAAGTCATATTTAGAGAATTTGGCATACAGTTGCTCCTTCTTCAATAGTTCTAAGATCGATCGTAGATGCTATTTGTGTTCCTCCTTGGTCTTAGAGTAGATCAATATGTCATCAATAAACACGATAACAAACTGATCAAGGTAGGGTTTGCACACACGGTTCATTAGGTCCATGAACACTGTTGGTGCATTAGTCAACCCCAAACAACATGACCAAGAATTCGTAATGGCCATAGCGAGTCCTAAATGCCGTCTTTGAGATGTCTTCCTCTCGGACTCGCAATTGATGATAGCCAGATCTTAAATTAGTCTTAGAGTAATTACTGGATCCCTGAAGTTGATCGAACAGATCATCAATACGTGGTAAAGGATACTGGTTCTTGACTGTGACCTTGTTCAACTCCCTATAGTCAATGCACTTCCGAAATATGCCATCCTTCTTCTTAAAAAAAAACAGGGGCTCCCCAAGGTGATGAGCTAGGTCGGATAAAGCCCTTATCTAACAGCTCCTGAAGTTGTGCCGACAACTCCTATAATTCATTTGGTGCCAATCGATAAGGTGCTCTAGCAATCAGGGCTGCACCAAGAGTCAACTCAATATGGAATTCCACTTAACGATGAGGTGGTAATCCAAACAGGTCCTCTGGAAACACCTCTGGAAAGTCACGAACCACTGGAATATCCTCCATCTTCCTTTCTTCTTACTGCTTGTCAGTCACCAAGGCCAGTATAGCTAGTCGACCTTTACGTAGCATCTTATGTGCCTTCATGATTGATATGATGCCTATCACAACACCACACCTTTCACCCTTGACTTCTTTATTTCGCCATTCTCGAGAGGAATACGCACAATCTTCTCACGACACACTACCTCAGCCTGCTTCCCAGATAGCCAATCCATTCCTACAATCACATCAAAGCTCCCGAGTGTAATGGGCATAAGATCTACGTTAAAAACGTGTCCGGCCAGTTCTATCTTACAACTCTTGTGAAGGTGCGTGATGTGAATTGGTTTACCATCAACTAACTCTACAGTATAAGTGATGTCCAATCTAGAAGGCATACCATTCATAAGACTACTGAATTTAGTGGAAATAAAACTCCTATCGGTTCCAGTGTCAAATAATACAGGCGTAAAACAACCATTAACTAGAAATTTGCCAGTAACAATAGTAGGGTCGTTTAGAGCCTCACCTGAACCCATAACAAAGGCTTTTCCCTTAGCTCCATCATTATTGACACCACTGTTTCCGCCTTTCCTCACGTTGTTGTTGTTATTCCCGTTATTTCCCATATCATTGCCAATTTTCTTCTGTTGAGGGCAATTTCTCTTGTAGTGCCCTTCTTTTCCATACTCAAAGCAACCTTTTGGTGTTTCTTGGGGTTGTTGTGGCTTCCTCATCAATTAACCATGGCAATCCTTCACCGCGTGTCCAGCTTTCCCAGAATGCTAGCATCAAAAGTTGTCACACCTGCCAGTGTGTTGGTACTTGCATCGGCTACACTTGGGATACTTCCCCACGTATCCCCCTTGCCCTTGGTTGGTAGTGGCGGTTTGATTAAAACCTCAGTTGTTGTCAAACTTCCTCGGCTGTTGTTGTTGTTGTTCGCTACCGGATGTGGATCCCTTACTGCTTGAACCATCCCACTTGCGCTTGTGATCCCGGTACACCCACAGCTGGTACACTAGCCACCGCACCCCATTTTGCCAGTTTACCTTGTTCCACTGCCTGGTCAGTCAACTTGTGAGCCAAGCGAATTGCTTGCTGAACGGTAGTGGTGTTGGAGGCCATGACCATGCTTTGGATTTTGGGTACCAAACCACGCATATATAACTCAATTCTTTTATGCATCGGGGTCACCATCCTGGGGCACAAGGTAGCCAACTCATGAGACCTGGTGGTGTAGGCCTCAATCTCAGAACCCTGCATCTTCAGCTGCCACAGTACCATCTCCAACTCTTGCACCTCATCCTGAAGGCAATACTCCTCGGTCATCATTGTCTTGAACTCATCCCATGGAAAGTCGTTGGCCATAGCCTGACCCAATATTTGGACTTGGGCATTCCACCATGAAAGTGTTGCGCCCTGGAGAGTCCCGGTTGCGTACTTTACTTGGTCAACTGGTGGGCAGTTGCACTAGGCGAAGACTGATTCAGTCTTCTTGAACCACTTAACCAGTCCAACAGTGCCTTCAGTTCCACTATAGGTGTGAGGCTTACAATCCATGAAAGATTAGTAAGTACAGGGTGGGGGTCCTGTTTCAACAAGTTAGATTTGTTTAGTTTAACGGTTTAAGCAAGCAATTTGAGTGGTTTTCAAATCACTCGTATCATTTACCTGCTGGCGGTGCAACGGGCACTTATGCAGCGTGCACTACAACCACTACTGCCTGCGCTTGCTCGTTAATCAGAGTGGCTAGTCCTGCGGGGGTCATGTTAACCACTGCCGTGCGGCGCCCCGCCCACATCCACCGCCACGTCCAGCGCCACGTCCATGACCACGTCCTCTACCACCGGCTTCTATTTTTTAGTTTACATTCACAAACACCAAAAATGAGTGACATGTATCATATTATTCTCATTAAATCATAGTAAATAGTAAGAAAATAAGACAGTTCATCAACCACAACACTTATATCCAAAATAATAACCAAAGATAAATAAATTATAACCAGCTCATAAAATATTCAATCAATGTCAAAATTTTCAGTTTTCTAGTTGTGTGGGAAACAACCCTTCCTACATAGGCTTTCAAATGAAAACACTACATAGTCTAAGTCAAATGAAAAGGAAAATCAATCTAGGATCTCAGATCCATCACTGTCTTCTTCCATCTCATCAGGCTCTTCTTTCTCTGTTGGTGCTTCCTCAGGTTCTTCCTCGGGGTCTTCTTTTTCTTCTGGTTCCACATCGGGTTCTACAGCTACTTGTATTGCCTTGAACTGTGCCTCCAAAGCAGCAAGTCTCAACCCATGATCATGTAGGATGTTGTCCTGAGCCGTTGATCATTGTGTCATCTGAGCTATTATGTCAGTGAAGTTGCATTGCTGCTGATAACACTAATATGGTAGATCTTTCACTTCAGCCACTTCCCTTCTGGTGTCTCACATCTGTTGTCACAGTTCCAAGACTAGTTTTGTAAGCCACTGGGTACTTTGTTTTTCCATGTCCAATGCTACCACCAGAGCTACAATCACTTGCTCATTAGGCTGCACTGTCTGAGGGAGGGAAGGTGTAGGCTGCTCAGTATTGCTCCTAGTCTTTGGCCTCGTAGTAGGCACACGCTCCCTATACATCATATGATCTACATCCATTCCCGTGGAGGATCACGTTCCATCAAGGCGGATGGTTGATCCCAGTTTATTTCCCTAAGAGGGTAGTCTAGTTTGGCCAATCGGGTGTCCAATCAGGTACAGGTGGAGGAGGAGGGGACTCAGATCGTGTAGGGGAATCCAAACCTACTGGTTTCTTACCCATAGCACACAAAGATGATGCCATACTGTAGAGTATGCGTTATGTATGCAAATGAGTATACAATAGAGGAATAAGGAAACAAGTAACTAACTATCTGTGTATGGTTATACACTAGTGTGTATGCAACCTAGTTCCCTATAACCAATGGCTCTGATACCAATCTGTCACACCCTCAAAATCCATGCGTGGGGTTTTACCGTGAGGCGTGTGACAAACCAGGATCCCAATCATTAGTTACTTAGAACGACATTATATGCAATGTTTATACCAAAGACTAATCAGAGAACAAAGTTTTAAAACGTTTGCGGAAGCGTTTTATAAGTAATTCAAACCCAAAGTACTTAAATGTAAACCGAGCAAAAACATGCGCCCAAATGAAAGTATATAAGTATATGTTGAATTAAACTAGAATAATGTTTGAAACAAAGCATGCTTGACACGTGCAAGCTCCTATGGGCAGCTGCTAGATACGACTTGAGAAAAGCATACTAAAATGTCACATGATGATTGCTGAGTTCAAGAGTTTGTAATCATCAATAACAATAGCATTAGTAAAATATAAACGACTGTATTGAAATAGATAGCTAGTCTAATTTCATTAGTAAAGAAACAATAGTGATTTCGCGATCAAAGCTGACTATGTTTGTTTGTTTGCCTCCCGCCACGACATACTAGGTCGTGACACAGTTAGTAGTTTAGGACAATATTACACCCGTTGACTTCCGGTCACACGCGTGGGCTTGTCAGATCCAGCAGTACTACCCAAGATTTCCCGCTAAATTCTTTAATTAATGATCCGAAAGTGTGAGGGCTTTCTATGGTATATCACACTATGTTTTTACTAAAGACATGTTATAAAGATAAAGCGTTTAAAGTTGAGTATGCTTTCTCCCCTAAAAAGAGAGGTAAATAAAAATGGGGCATTGAACTCACCTGGTAGTCCCAAGAGACAGTAATTGCTAGTACAGAGTGTGAGTAGGGACAACTCGTCATAAGTTACCTAAATCACGTGAGTTTGTAAGTACACTAGACCAAAATAGTCAAAGAGAACCTAAGTGACTTAGGAAGAAAAGACAATTGACCAAGTTGACCTGTTTGACCCGTTGATGACATTATAGTTGAAATCCCATTCAATCAAGCATAATAGTTCATCATACATGATTATCATACAAGTTGTTCACAAATGTCATTTTATCAACCACTTGTTCTTCCTAAATCATCATACAACTAGATTATCATACAACTAGATTATCATCACACTGTTTAACAAAATTTATGCCATCCAACATACTCAACAATGATCTATTTCAATCCCAAGCATGGTCCTATTATAACCCACATAATCCATTACCCTGTGTACCCACAAAGTGATAAAACCTCCAAATAACCAAACAAGCATCATATAACATAACTAATCCATTCCGCCACATTAGACACCAACAATGGACATGCTAACATGATCCTAACATTACAAATATGCCCAATTCATCATATTCAAGAATTCATACAATTAAAGTTCTCTTTTGGGAAAGTGCATCACAAAATCTATCTAACACTTATTACATTCATGAATTCATCAACAATATACCAATTCAAGCTCACATTATCATCTAGACATGTTCAACACCATCCCAACATCATAATCTATCAATTTCATAACTAAAAGTTACTACTTTTAGAAAGATATGAACTACATTGTAAATCCTTAGAGTTCTAGCATAATCATCATCATTCTAACATTCATACAACATCATAACCACCCTAACAACATCAATTCATCACCAAATCACCATTCTCATACAATAAAGTTACTATTATTAGTAACGTTTGAACAACACATCCAAATCGCCAATTTCTTGCACAATCAACGTAAACTAGCATCAATACTATCTAACTAACATCATACAATCAACAAACAACATCAATTTCAACATTTCAAAACCCCAATTTGAACTAGAGTTCAGCCAAGATAAGAAAACATGAAACACCCATGAAAATCTAACCTTTAAACGTGAAATGGACAAGAATCGATGTTTCTAACGTGTAGTAATCCTTGGAACTTAGCCAAAATCGATCAAGGTTGCGGCCGATAGGTGGGAGAATAGGGTTGGGATTTTTTTTTGTTTTACTTAATTAAACAATATTACCCTTTAAACCCTTGTAATTTGTATTTTATAAAAACTAAGCTTTCAAAATCTTCTTAAAAGGTTTTTAACTAAAATAAGAAGCATGTGAACTATTAATAATTATGATATGCGTTATCCTTACTAGTTACAAAACACATGAATTTAAATACACACGTTGCCACGTTACGTGATAAAATTCACAATTAATATTTAAATCGCGTAAACACATAAGCATTACACAGTTATCACATTATTAGTTAAATTATTATTACTTTATCATTGTTAATTATTATTAAGTCACCCACGTTCAACGACAACTACTGTATGCTCACGACACGTGTATGTAAGACCTAACAGAACTAATGGACTTTGGTAACGGAAAATTACCGGTTGTCACATAGATTCCTCTAAGCTTTCTAGTACCTATACCATAGAGTTAGCAAATGGAACCCTAGTTAAGGCCAATGAAACCGTTGTTAGGGGTACGTTGGATTTGGATGAGCATGAATTCTCCGTAGATTTAATACCCGTAGAATTAGGAGGGTTCGATATAGTGGTAGGAATGGATTGGCTGGAAAAGAATAAGGCAAAAACTACATGTGATAAGAAGTTATTAAAAATACTATTACCAAAAGGAGAAACCCTCATAGTTTATTAGGAAAGACCAAGACAAAGCATGAACATTATATCATGTATGAAAGCTAATAAGTGTCTACGTAAGGGATGTGTCACATACCTAGCTTATGTAATGAATACTAAGGAAGAGAAATGGCTTGAAGATGTCCCTATTGTGTTGTGTCAGAGTTCGCAGACATGTTTCCTGACAAACTACCGAGATTCCCATCGCGGAGGTAGGTTGAGTTTTGAATTGATTTGGTACCGGGAGCATCACCCATAGCAAAGCACCATATAGGTTGGCCCCTTCGAAAATGCAAGAGCTAATGATCCAACTACAAGAACTCATGGACAAAGGGTTCATTAGACCAAGTTTCTCACCATGGGGAGCACCGGTCCTGTTTGTTAAGAAGAAGGACGGAACCCTAAGGATGTGTATTGACTATAGGGAGTTGAACAAAGTCATGATCAAAAACCGATACCCGCTTCCAAGGATTGACGATCTGTTTGACCAAATTCAAAGGTTATGATATTTCTCCAAAATGGGCCTGAGATCAGGGTATCACCAACTAAGAATTAAGAAGGAAGATGTACAAAAAACTGCGCTCAGAACCAGGTATGGACCTTACGATCGTAATGCTATTTGGTTTAACCAACACCCCCTCTGTATTCATGGATCTCATGAATAGGGTGTGGAAACCGTACCTAGACAAGTTTGTCATCGTATTAATAGACGACATCCTAATTTATTCCAAAAACAAGGCTGAGCATAAGCTACACTTGAAGATGGTTCTAGAATTACTCCGGAGTGAGAAACTATATGAAAAATTCTCCAAATGTGAATTTTGGATTTGAGAGGTTCAATTCCTTGGCCACATAGTCAGTGGAAAAGGAATCCACATGGATCTTGTTAAGATTGAGGCGATTAAGAAATAAGAACCCCTAAGACACCCACCGAAGTGAGGCAATTCTTGGGTTTGGCTGGCTACTATAGACGGTTCATCTAGAACTTCTCAAGGATTTCTAGACCTTTAACGTACTTAACTCAGAAGACCACCAAGTTCGACTGCGGAACCCAGTAACAAAAAGCCTTTGAAACCCTAAAACAGAAGCTATATAGTGCACCAATTTTGTCCCTACCCAAAGGAACAGAGGATTTCACCATCAACTGCGATGCGTCAAGACAAGGGCTTGGGTCTGTATTAATGCAACGAGATAAAGTAATAGCGTACCCCTCATGACAGTTAAAAGTGAATGAACAAAATTATACCCCCCATGATCTAGAACTCGGAACCGTGGTTTTTGCACTTAAAATTTGGAGGCACTACCTGTACGGAACAAAATGTGTGAACTTCATCGATCATAAAAGTTTGCAACACCTCCTTGACCAAAAGATGTTAAACATGAGACAAAGGAGATGGGTGGAACTACTCAATGACTACGATTATGAAATCAAATACCACCCCAGGAAAACAAACGTGGTGGCCGATGCATTGAGTAGGAAGGAGAGAACAAAATCATTGAGGGTTCGCGTACTACGAATAGAAGCCCGAATCAATCTAACTGTAAGGCCCCGTTCCCGGGACACTTATAGTCAGACATTCATCGCATAAGATATTTAAAATACAACATTTGTATCGGAATTTAAACTTTTCATTAACATTAAAAATCGTGTTAACGTATCATATCATTTCACATCCCATAAGTTTCATGAACACGATATGTTTTCCCAAAATATGGATGCCAGTCTTCAAACATATCCCAGTAGCTTATGCATCCACGCCTACACCTCCTCAACATCAAACTTTACCTGCCAACTATTATGCATACAAAAGTCAGTGACGCTAAGTGAGTTCTAGTTTTATAAGTAAAATAATTTACTTTCGTACAAATATACCCTTTACTTTCGCACATTATCATATATCATACATACATCTAGATAATAATGATTATTATCTTCCGTTATCATTCGTTTTTGCACGTTATCGCACATTTCGTACTTTTAATCTTTAATCTAGATCCTGTCTCATGCTATGCCCCATCATTGTGCACAAAGCTACTACCGTCTCTGTGACACACCGTGATTTCAGGTTAACACCATTCTGACTGTTGTCGTTATCATTGTTTGCATCGTTATCACCTAAAACATTTACAAGCATCGCCACCGTCATCGTTAAATATATTATACTATATAATACTAACGTCATGAATGACCCCATTTTCAAAATACAAAATGGTGTTTGTAGAGGATTCGGATAAACGGGATTACTTAAGGAATCCTCTTAATTAATATAACTCGCCCATTTACGTCGTTATCAACCGAAACAAATTCGGGAACTCGGGGACTAAGTGCGAGGAACAAAGGTGACAAATTGCCAAACTAGGGCTGGGTATATAAACCCCTTACCAGCCCTAAGTTTCATTTCTACACCCTTTTCTTCATCTCTTTCTTCACTTTCTTCTTCTCCAACTCTCTACCACATCCTAGCACCAAAACCACCTCGTTTGATCTCGTTTTAACCAGGGAAATCGTAGCTACAGCTGAGAAAACACACTTTCAGCAGGTAGGCGACCTTGGCTACCCTTTTCTTGCTCGTCTCACTTCTGTGAATTTAGGGTTTCGGGTGCTCGGGTTCAACCCGAGCACAAGAGGTTGTATGGGTGCGTGTGTTGTCCTTCTGCTTGTGCATTTTACTTAGAGATGTTAGAAAAGTGTTTCTGGAGGTCCTTGATGTGGGAAACTTATGCCCGGAGCAGCTGGACACTGCTCTGCACCTCCAGCAGTCGCGAACCTGCTGTTTCGCGACAGGGCCTTTCAGGCGACTGAGCCGTGCGACTGAGTGAGTCGTGCGACTGAGTCTATGCGTCTGAGTCTATCGTGCGACTGAGTGGTGTGACTGTGGTGAGTCGTGCGACTGAGTCTGTGCGTATGTGCGTGTCGTGCTATTGAATGCATGCGATTGAGAGTGTGTGCGATTGAGTCAATGCGGATGAATGTGTGCGACTGTGTGTATCGCACGACTGAAGGTCCAATCGTACGAATAAAGGTTCAATCGTACGAATGAAGCTGATTCATACGAACGAAGGTTGAATCGTGCGAATGGGTGCTGTGTGGTACGACTGAATGCTGAGTCACACGAAGGAGGGTTCAATCGTACGAAGGAAGCTGATTCGTACGATTAAACGCCCCTTTTATGCGGATGGAGTGTTGAGTCGTGCGTCTGGTCCTGTCATGTGAGTGGAATTGCTGTGAGTGAGTTTTCGTCTTGTGTGCCGTGTGTTATCGTGTGATGTTAGGGTGACATCGACATGAGTACCGTTGCTAATGACAATCTTAAAAAGTTACACTATCAAACTTATTAATGGTATTCCAGATCAAACCAACTTAACATTTTACTATTAACAACAATCGATTTCTACCACTAATGCTTACTAAGCAATTCTCTAACAACAACAACCCTTTTACACAAATATCATCGACAATGGCAACGATTCTAATACTTGGATCCACACAAGATCCATTGCGTGCGTTTATGTGTGTGTTACCCACTACCGAACCGATACGACCCGACCCGACTAAACATTACTGTTAACACTAGACACATCATTAACGCTTAACATAACTGTCAATAGGTGTTTGACTGTTCATTGTAAAAAACACTTGGGAGGCTTCCATCCTACATACTTACTACATAATCTGTGAGTCTTCACGGCCCCTATTTTACTTTCTTTCCTTTTGGGGGAGAAAACATGCAAACATATTTTTATAAATGGTTTTAGTATTATTGATATCGCCTGTTACGTTAGTGCAAACACACATAACAGTCCTTACATTCTCGAACCGTTAGTAATGTGTAGCGAGGTAATTTTGTGTAGTACTACTGTGTTTGACAAACCCCGCCCGGGCTAGTCGCGCTAGCTTGATTGGAGGTCAAACGGGTGCATTATTGACCTAACATTAGTCACTGTCTGGTGAGACATGACGGGGAGACAACAAACATATGGGACATGCAAACAGTCAGCTTCGGTTCGAAACGCTAAGTAACTTGACTATAGGCTAGCTACCTATCGATATGCTTTAATTACTTTACCATTTGAACAGTTACCAACATTTTATCTGAAATTAAACCTGTGAACTCACCAACTTTATGTTGACACACTTTAGCATGTTTTCTCAGGTCACAGGAACGTATAGGCTCACAATGCACGCTTCAGGAACGCACTCAGGACATGCATCATCAATCTTAATTTCTTGCATTGAACATTTGTTTGATTTGGCACTTGTAACCTTCATGTATTGGTTTACATTCCCTGTATACGCATCCGCACTAATGTTTATTTCGTTTATGTTCCTCTGATTGAAGTCCAATGTTTATTTTTAATAATTCATGTAGTGTCGTTTGATATGACTGTGTCTGAGATCCTGGTTTGTCACACGCCTAACGGTAAAACCCCGTTTGTTGAAATTAACGGTGTGACAGTCTCGGGGTCAAGCGACAAGGATCCCGTTTTCGCACATTATCGTACTTTATCGCACATCATTGCCAGCCACAAAGGTTGACTCCCCTGTGTGCATACTCAAAGGTTAGCCAAACCGCACACAGTTGAGGTAGCATCTACCTCATGGAGTTGTAAGACTCTATCATTCGCTTGCAAGACTTTCATTCATTCATTACGTTTCACTTCTCATTAATGTATTCTTTCACTTCATTACATAATACTTTACATACATTCATACATAGTGAGGCGAGCCTCGTCATACAACACATGGTATGAAAAACATTAGCATACAAAGAAAAACACAACAAATAACTAATAACAGGCATAAGGGAGATCATAAGCAACCGCAAATTTCACTCGCGGGATCCCCCTCTAGAGCCTGAACCTTACATGTGCAAACTCAGCACATTGCATCGCCATCACTCACGCGAGAACTTCCAGTCGTGCGAAAACATCCTTGTTACACGAAAACTCCCAATCGTGCGAGAACAGCCTGTCGCACGAGAACTTCCCTTTCGCGCGAGAATATACTAGTCGCGCGAGAACTCCCTACTTTTCCCGCCCCATTGCAAATTATCACGTCTAAAGCAAATTTATCATGCAAACACCCAAAACGTCACCAAACATTCACAAACAACCATTTTCAAACGTATAGTATGCATAATAGCCCCAAACCATGAAAATTTACGTAAAAAGGGGACTAGAAACTCACCTTGTGAAGCTTTAGCACAAACTCAACCTTCCTAAAGCTTGTACCAAATGAAAACTACATAACCGTGGGTTATATTCATTAATAATCATTCTTTATACTAAACACAAGTTACTACACGAGTTTACATACCTTAACATTTCGAATCTGCACTTTCTCTCTCTAAACGACAGCTTTCTCTCTCTAGCAGCAACACTTTTTGCATAAGTGAGTGTCAGACATAGGGGTTCGCAGCTATTTATACCCCAGCTCCACTTTTCGTATGCTTCTCATGCGAGAACATTCCTTCGCGCGAGTATTCCTTTTTCCGCGCGAGAACCCCTGTTCGCACGAAAACGTATTCTGCCTTTCTCAAAATTTCTGGGTGTTACAAGTCCACCCCCTTTATTTAGGTTTCATTCTCAAAATCTATTCCTCGGTCTCCCAAGTGGGCTCGGACCCCTTCCTATGCTTCCAATGTACGGGCACGAGCGGAACCACTTTATTCTTCAGCCTCTTCTCCTCGCTTCCTAAACCGGATGATCCCTTTCCAAGGTGAGACTTTCAACATAACTCGACCCCCCACCTTGAATTCGATCAGCCTACGCCTCTTGTCGGCGTACAAATTTTGCCTATCCTTCGCCGCCTTCATAAAGGCCTTGATCTTCTCCAACTTTTCAGTTATAGTCTCGATCACCTCAAGGCTTCCCAAGTCTTTCTGCCCAATCTCGCCCTAACACACGGGCATCCTACACCTTCTATCGTATAGCATCTCATAAGGAGGCATACCAATGCTGGCATGATAACTGTTGTTATATGAGAACACAGCCAACGGTAAGTGCTCATCCCAACTTCCACTGAAATCAATGACGCATTCCCGAAGCATATCTTCCAGTGTCTAAATGGTCCTCTCTAACTGACCATCGGTCTCAGGGTGTAAGCTTTACTGATGTGTAACCTCGTCCCCATCGCATCATGAAATTTCTTCCAAAACTCAGATGTAAACCGGGTTTCGCGGTCGGACACGATAGACACCGGTACGCCATGACGAGTCACAATCTCCTTGATAAACAGTTCCGCCAACCTTTTCGATGCATACATCTCGCGGATCGGCAGAAAATGATCACACTTCATCAATTGGTCAACAATCACCCATATGGCATCGTAGCCTCTTACCGTACGTGGCAACTTCGTAATGAAGTCCATGGTGATCTGCTCCCATTTCCACTCGGGTATATCCAACAGTTGGATCTTCCCGTATGGCTTCTGGTGTTCCGCCTTTACTTGCAAGCAAGTAAGGCAGTTGCTCACATACTCAGCTATGTCGCGTTTCATTCCTAGCCACCAATAATCCTTCTTCATATCCTAATACATCTTCGTGGCACCGGGATGAATCGAGTATCTTTCCCTATAGATCCCTATAACGAGGTACCCACATCCGTCTAGATCGGGTTCTAACACCCAAAGTGTTCTCACCCAATTCTGCGATTAGACCCTTCATACGCTCGGAATTAATCCGATCCTCCTTCAGAGCTTCGTCCTGAAACTCTTTGGCCTGCTTTATCACGTCAGCGGTCATGACTAATTGATGAGCCTTCACCCGCATCGGCTTGGGTATCTCCTTTCGACTAAGGGCATCGACCACTACGTTGGCCTTACCCGGATGGTAATGGATCTCATAATCATAATACTTGATGAGCTCCAACCATCTCCTTTGCCTCTTGTTGAGGTCCTTTTACTCGAAGAAATACTTCAAGCTCTTATGGTCGGTGAAGATGGTGCAACTCATCACGTACAAGTAGTGCCTCCAAATCTTCAACGCGAATACCACTGCCGCTAGCTACAAATCATGGGTACGGTAGTTAACCTCGTGGACCTTCAACTTTCGGGATGCATAGGCTATAACCTTCCCCCGTTGCATCAACACGTAACCCAACCCTGAATAAGAAGCATCAGAATAGACCACCAAGTCCTTGCTTCCTTTGGGTAACGTCAAAACTGGAGCTTGCATCAACCTCAGTTTTAACTCTTCAAAAGCCTTCTCTTGTTCTGGACCCCATACGAACTTTACATCCTTACGGGTCAACTTGGTCAATGGAGAAGCTATCTTAGAGAAGTCTTGGAGGAATCTCCTGTAATAACCCGCCAAACCCAAGAAACTATGAATCTCGGATGGCGTCTTTGGATACTTCCATTCCATCACCGCCTCCACCTTTGCCGGGTCTACCATAATCTCCTCAGGAATCTCCACGTGACCCAGAAATTGAACTTTGTGCAACCAGAACGTGCACTTGGAGAACTTGGCGTACAACTTCTCCCTTGTAAGCGTTTCCAACACCTCACGAATGTGACCTGCATGTTCCTCCTCACTTCTCTAGTAAATCAGGATATCATCGATAAATACAATCACTGATTTATCCAACATCGGCCGACACACCCGATTCATCAAATCCATAAAAGCATTTGGCGCGTTAGTTAAACCAAAGGACATCACGAGAAATTTGTAGTGTCCATAATGCATATGAAAAGTTGTCTTAGGAATATCCTGCTCCTTCACCTTCATCTTATGGTAACCAGATCGAAGATCTATCCTCGAGAACCAACTGGCACCTCGGAGCTGATCAAACAACTCATCAATCCTCGCTAACGAGTACTGATTCTTCACCGTCAACTTGTTCAACTCACGGTAGTCAATGCACATCCACATACTACTGTCCTTCTTCTTCATAAACAATACCAGAGCACCTCGAATAAACCCCTTGTCCAACAGCTCTTGCAACTGAGTCATCGGTTCCATCATCTCCGATGGAGCTAAATGATACGACGCCTTAGCAATAGGTTGGGCACTAGGTATCAAATGGATTTTAAATTTGATCTCACGGTTAGGTGGCACACCTAATAGATCCTTCAGGAACATGTCCGAGAAGTCACACACAACTGATACGTCTGACAGTCGTGGTATTGTCACATCCACATCCTTCACGTAGGCCAGATATGCACCAAATCGACGCATCATACACTTCTCCGCCACCCACATCGAAATCACTTTCGGGGCCATGCGAATCCTATCACCATAAATTGTCACCGCACTCCCGTCGGGCGCAACCAATCGAATCATCTTCTTACAACACACGATGCTTGCCTCGTAGGGTGCTAGCCAATACATCCCTAGGACTATGTCAAATCCACCTAAGGGCATCACGAACAATCTAGCAGAAAACTTATGACCTTTCAACTCTAGTTCACACTCCTCTACCACGTAAAAAATCCTGGTAGACTAACCAATGGCTGTTTCTACATCGAAAGGCTCATTAATCTTTCTACTCCTAGCGGGCAACTTATCATAGAAAGTAGTAGAAATGAAACTCCTACTAGCACCGGAATCGAAAAGCACAGAGGTACAAGTTTGGCTCACTAGGAATGTACCTGACACAACATCGGGATCCACCCTAGCCTCCTCTATAGTCATAGTAAACACCCTAGCTTTAGCCCCTGGCCCTCTTTCTTCTTGCCACTCTCTTTCCTCGCCCCGGAGCTCTCATCCCTCGACTTCTTGTAGTCTCTACTCATGTGCCCCTCTTCACCGCAGTTATAACACCTCATGACCCCACATTCCCTCACCATGTGGCTGGGTCTTCCGCACTTGAAATAGATGTTTGATCCATATTTACAATCACCTACATGATTCTTCCTACACTTACCACATACTTTTATCACCACAACAGTCGCAATCATCTTGTGACCCTCCACCTTCGACTTCCTACACTTACCACACACCTTTAGGGGTGAATCCACCACTGCCAAAGCGTTTCCCATTCCACTTCCTGTCACCACCACTCTTCTTACTCACCTCCGCCACGGCCATCGCCTCTCTCTCATCATATAGCCTCCTCGCAAAATCAACCATCGACCTGAACGTACCTATTCGGGTGGCAATCAAATGCCTGCGAATATCCATCAGCAGACCCTGAATATACCTCTTGATCTTTCATGACACGGGCGCCACCTAATCTGGTACCAGCTGTGCCATCTCGTTGAACTACATGGTATACTGTTGGTGCGTCATGGTTTCTGCCTCCAACTGCAAGAACTCCCTCTAAACCTTATCCTACTACCTGTGAGGAAAAAACTCCTCAATCACCAACTTCTTCAGTTCGGCCCACTTCATCCTTCTAATCGCCCTACTACCCTAAGCCTGGACAATATTGTCCCACCATCATAAGGCTAAATCCACAAACGAGTGGGTAGCAAACTTTACCTTCTGATCCTCCTGGCACTCGCTAATATCAAGTACCGCCTCCATCTCCCTCACCCATCGGTGAGCAGCAGCAATACTGCCATTCCTGTCAAACGTCGGGGGCCTACATCTTTGGAATGCCCCATAATTACAGGCATGTGAAGTTTCCTGCACCACTTCTTCTTCCTCCTCATCATCACCAAAGACAACCGTCTCAGCCTCCCATTGCTCCCTTCCACCTCTCTAGTCATTCCCTCTCTCAGCGGCTTTCTTCCTTTCCTCCTTCTCCTTCTTCTCATCCTCCCTCACAACTCTAATAACTTCGGTCACTACAGAAGGCAGAATCGTCTACATGACTTGATGAACCTACTCTACTACCGACTCTTTCACTGAGGCCCTCAAGTTAGCACTCTCATCACCACCTTCCTGGTGATGAATCTCGGGCTCTTCAGGTGCCGTTTCGGTAGCTCTACCCCTGTTCCTCGTGACCCGTGGTCCAGCACCACGTCCACCACGTACTCCACCTCGTGAGGCCTTTGATGATCTACCACCGACCATCTTTAATCGCTATAAGATTTAAACACCAACACGATCATTCAAGGTAGTAGCTCATATTATGTCAAGTATAGTAAGTCTCTAATTATAGTGGCCAGTTCTGATTAATCACATACTTTACTCTTCATCCCCTAAGCGTTTCCTATCCTGACTACAGCAGTATTCAAACCTACTTAAGAGCACATAATTCACATAACATGCACACATAATTCCTCTTTCATTATCGCACCTAAAACGTTTACATGCAAGCATGTAGCTACTAGGACTGGCATCCCTTTCCCTTTTTCCATCTCATTCTCAGTTTAAGTTTTAGGTTTTGAAAATATTTTACCCAATTATCTTAAACTTTAGCTCTGATACCAACTTGTAAGGCCCTGTTCCCGGGACGCTTACAGTCAGACATTCATCGCATAAAACATTTAAAAACAACATTTGTAGCGGAATTTAAACTTTTCATGAACATAAAAAATCGTGTTAACATATCATATCATTTCATTTTACATCCCATAAGTCTCATGAACGCTATATGTTTCCCAAAATATGGATGCTAGTCTTCAAACATATCCCAGTAGCTTATGCATCCATGCCTGCACTTCCTCAACATCAAACTTTACCTACCAACTATTATGCATACAAAAGTCTGTGACGCTGAGTGATTTCTTGTCTTATAAATAAATAATTTTGTATAAACATACCCTTTACTTTTGCACATTATCATACATTGTACATACATCTAGATAATAATCACTATTTTCTTCCGTTATCGTTCATTTTCGCACGTTGTCGCACATTTCGTACTTTTAATCTTTAATCTAGATCCTGTCTCATGCTCTGCTCCATCATAGTGCACAAAGCAACTACCATCTTGGGGTCAAGCGACAAGGATCCTGTTTTCGTGCATTATCGCACTTTATCGCACATCAATGCCAACCACAAAGGTTGACACCCCTGTGTGCATACTCAAGGATTAGCTAAACCGCGCACAGTTTAGGTAGCATCTTCCTCATGGAGTTGTAAGGCTCTATCAAATCGCTTGCAAGACTTTCATTCATTCATTACATTTCACTTCTCATTAATGTGTTCTTTCACTTAATTAAATAATAATTTACATACTTTCATACATAGTGAGGCGAGCCTCATCATACAACACATGGTATGAAAAACATTAGCATACAAAGAAAAACACAGCAAACAACTAATAACAGGCACAAGGGAGATCATAAGCACCACAACTTTCATTCGCGAGACCCCCCGCCGGAGTCTGAACCTTACATGCGCAAACTCAGCACATTGCGTTGCCGTCACTCGCGCGAGAACTTCCAGTCACGCGAAAATATCCTTGTTACGCGAAAACTCCCAATCACGCGAGAACAGCCTGTCGCACGAGCACTTCCATTTCGCACGAAAACTCCTTTCACGCGAAAACTCCTTTCGCGTGAATGCATCCCTGTTCGAATTTTAAAACGTACGATCAAACTTCTTGTGCGAGAACATACTAGTCGCGCGAGAACTCCCTACTTTTCCCGCCCAGTCGCAACTTATCGCGTCTAAAGCAGATCTATCACGCAAACACCCAAAACATCACTAAACATGCACAAACAAGCATTTTCAAACGTATAGTATGCATAATAGCCCCAAAACATGAAAACATACGTAAAAAGGGGACTAGAAACTCACATTGTGAAGTTTTAGCACAAACTCGATCTTCCCGAAGCTTGTATCGAGCGAAAACTACATAACTATGGTTATATTCATTAATAATCTTTCCTTTATACTAAACACAAGTTACTACGCGAGTTTACATACCTTAACACTTAGAATCTACACTTTCTATCTCTAAAAGACAGCTTTCTCTCTCTAGCAGCAGCACTTTTTGCATAAGTGAGTGCTGGACATGGGGGTTCGCAGCTATTTATACGCTAACTCCACTTTTTGCATGCTTCTCGAGAACATCCCTTCACGTGAGAATTCCCTTTTTCGCACGAAAACTTATTCTGCCTTTCATTTCTCAAAGTTTCAGGGTGCTACCTAACGGATCAAGTACGAAGGGCCCAAACGGACGGCTTAAAAGCAGAGAATTACAGCAAGGAAGGATTAAATGGGATGAAGAAACTATTGAATACCCAAGATGATCGAATAATGAGAATGAATAGAAGAGTGTGGATTCTAAGGCAATGTGAGTTAAGAGTGGTGGTGTTGCATGGTGCTCATAAGACAAAGTACTCCATCCATCCCAGGAGTGACAAGATGTACAAAGACATGAAGGTAAACTACTGGTGGCCAGATATAAAGAAAGAGGTAGCCACTTACGTAGGAAAATGAATAACCAGCTCTAATGTTAAAGTAGAATACCAAAAGCCTTTAGGGTTTCTTCAACAACCCAAGATACCCAAATTGAAATAGGAGCATACCACCATGGATTTTATCACCAAACTCCCTCAAACTCTAGAAGGGCATGATGCTATATGGGTAGTTGTAGATCGGCTGACTAAATCAACACATTTCTTAGCGATAAGGGAGGATTATAAGATAGAAAAGATATCCAAATTATACGTCAATGAAATCATATCCATGCATGGGGTAACATTGTCGATAATCTCCGATCGCGACAGCCGCTTCACATCCAAATTTTGGTAATCATTTCAATAAGCACTGGGCACATGATTAGACTTAAGCACTACATACCACCCCTAGACCGACGGTCAAAGCGAGAGAATGATTCAAAAGCTTGAAGACATGTTAAGGGCTTGTGTGATTGACTTTGGTGGAAGTTGGGACACTCACTCGCCACTAACCGAAATTTCATACAACAACAGTTACCACACAAGCATTAAGGCTGCACCATTCAAAGCACTCTATGGGCATAAATGTCAATCTCCAGTTTGCTGAGCAGAGGTTGGATAGAGTCAACCGACTAGACCAGAGATTGTTCAAGAGACGACCGACAAAATCCGTCGAATTTGAGAATGCCTCGCTGCTGCGAGAGACCGCCAAAAGAGTTACGCTAAAAACCTAAGGAAGTCATTAGAGTTATAAGTGGGGGATCGTGTAATGTTGAAAATGTCTCCTTGGAAGGGACTGATCCGATTCGGGAAGCGAGGGAAGTTGAGTGCCAGGTATATAGGACCATTCAAGATAATCGAAAAGGATTGGACCCATTGCGTACAAGCTAGAACTACCTGAAGAGCTGGGAGGCATACATAATACTTTCCACGTCTTGAACCTCAAAAAGTGTCTGTCAGATGAAACACTGGTGATGCCTTACATTAGAATCCAGATTAATGATAGATTATAGTTCATGGAAGCACCATTTGAAATCTTGGCTCGACAAGTGAAGAAACTTAGACGGAGAAAAATCTCCATTGTAAAGGTCAAGTGGAACTCTGAGAGAGGGCTCGAGTTTACGTAGGAACCCGAAACTGAAATAAGAAACAATTACATTTATCTGTTTAGACCCCGCCAACTCCCCCTGGTGAAACTTTAGAAAACACAAATGAAACTCCGATCTTAGCATCACATAACACCAGACTATCCTCATGATCTGGAAAAAAATTTCAATCTATGTTTTTATAGCTATTATGATTTTGGCATGTTAGATTAAGAGCCTGACCTTTAGTGAGTGACCTTATGTAAATTTTGAGGAAGAAATTTCTATAAGTAGGGGAGAATGTGACAACCCCGGTTTTTGGGCCTGAAATTTCTTTTAAAAAATCTTACTAGGCCATACTTTGACACCAAACCCCGTCTAGGAGGCCATGAATTAGGCCCAATAGCTTTGGGCTTAAGCCCAAACCAATACACCTACCCAAATGGGCTTGGGCTCATCGAACCTTAACTAGGCCATTGGGCTACAACATTTAATGGGCACCGACCCACAAAACCAATATGGGACAACGGGCCATCATTTGATTATAGGGCATGTTGAACCGACCATATGGGCCTCGGGCCCGGTACCTTAGAGAACAAAAATGTACTAAATGAACTTTGACCTAAAAATAAAGCACGTGAAGCACGTGAAAATTCTAACAAATATTAAAATTCAAAAACCATTAACCCTGGTTCGCCGGAACTAAACAGTTAAGTGAGACCATAATAACTAATACCACTTGACATCATTAACAAAACTTAACCAACATAACCTTTTAATTATAAAAATACATTAAATTGAATAATAGAATAAGAACTCCTAAGATTAAATCATATGGATGTATAAACTATTAAGTATTAAAATGGCTTGAACTTTTATAAAATGTGACATCCTCTTGCAACAATTAACTTAAATAATAATAGTAACAATAATAGTAAGAACTCATGAAGGCACAATTAACCAACATAGGTACTTTACGCCAAAAATCAAATTCATAATGGTAATCCTATAAAACTTTACATTAAATTAGTTTATCATCTAGTAAAATAAAGTTATCATAATCTTGCTACTAAATAAAATAACTCATATACACATGAATACATACATACATACGTACGTGCATGCACCCAATAGACACTTTCACCCGACACACACACACACCCGTATATAAACACACACATACACACACACACAGATATATATATATATATATATATATATATATATATATCCGTCAATACATGGTTAGTTTTTAAAAGAATAAGAAGATTTTATAAAAAAATATACATGTAGGCTTGGTCAAATCACCACCCAAGACACTCAATGCATGAAGAGTTCACCTAGGGACCTAGTTACTTGTATTAGTTTCCATAATCTTGTGGAATCCAAGAATTGAGACTCCTAAACCACACCCCTTAGAACCATCTCAGCCGAAACCCCCCTTTACACCACCATCTCCACCTTCATTTCAAACCACAACTCCCACTAAACACACTCTCCAATCTCTCTTGGATTGTCTTTTACTCTTTCACACTAATTAGACACCAAGATTCAGCCTTTTGAATCCAAGGAGCATCCTAAACTCAAGCTCCATCAACCCCAACAAGTTAAGGCAAACATCACTTGAACACGCACACACTTGTACATCATCAAGCTCTATCTTCCATTTCTTTCGTACATGGGCCTGGTCTAATATATTCTTTTGAACAACATTTCCTTGTCATCTTAAGGTATCATTTCAGCCGTTGACCCCCCCCGGTCATCTAAGCATCAAGGTAACTTGTTATTACCCGAAAACACCTAAATCATCGCGTTTCGTCACGTTAGTGACACAACTAACCCCACGACACCCCAACTTCTTATGACACCTTAACACACCTCACTTTTTAGTAACTGAAAGATACTCAAACTTTCTCAAAACTCTATTTGACCACAAGTAGGGATTTGGTAAGTTTAACACACCCGAAAACCCGATTTTCACAAAAATATGAAAATATATTATACGAGTCCGAAAATTCTACTCAAAATATTTCTTGAAGATTATATTATAGGATATATGGAAACGGAGAAATCAGGTTAAAATGCTTAGTAAATTCAAAATCGAGACTTAACTGGGACTTAACAAAAACTTAACCAAACTAACCGAGTTAGGTAAGAAAATGGTAAATCTATGAATTTTTGGTTATAAAAAATTCTTGTAGACTTATTATATTTACAAAATCCTAGAAATTAAATTTTATAATTTTTTGGATTTATTTCGTTGGTAAACAATAATACAAAGGATATTCACTTTTAAATAAAGAAAATTATTAAAAACGGGATTAAGAGCAACATTAGTGAAAAATCTAGAACTTAAGAATTATTATAAGTATATTAAAGCCAAACATGATAAAATGTTGACCAAAGTCAACCAAAACCCGAAAACCCGTTAAAACCCGAACCGATAACGTTTAAATCCAAAACCAACACAACAATGAACAAAATTTTCAGTAAATAATAGTTTAATAAGGGCTAAGATAAGTTCAAAACTAAATATTTTCAAATTTTAGAATGTTGGACCAAAAAAACCAATGAGCCAAGATCAGAAAAACCTCTAAGTCCCACATATCATCACAACAACTGCTGAAGACCTTCATTAGTAATTTGACAAAGACTGAAGACTTAACAGCTGAAGATCAAAGATCTGAAGAACAACAGCTAAAGATCCAAAGTACTGAAGACAAGTGCTGAAGGTCAAAAGCTGAAGAACTAAAGAACTGAAGATCAACAACTGATGCATAAAGTCTGAAGACAAAGACTGAAGACATCAGCTGATGACAACTACTGAAGTCATCAACTGATGAATCATCTGAAGATCAAAGTCTGAAGACCAAGTGCTGAAGCTTCAGACTTTGTCACAACAGCTGAAGAAGTCTTCTTCAGTTGTTGTGATGGTTTTTCCTTTCAGTTGTTTTGTAATTTTCTTTTTCAGTAGTTTGTACAATAGCTGAAGAGTTTGTTCTTCAGCTGTTATAGTTTCAGTAGTTATAAACGACTGAAGAGGTTGTTCTTCAATCGTTGTAGTTTCAGTAGTTTTATTTCAGCAGTTGTAATAAATGTTAACACTTAGGATTTTTTGTAAGAAGATGTCAGCTGTTTGACATCTTCAGTAGTTGTATTAACATCAGTAGTTTGTTAAAACCATTTGATGTCACTATCAAGTGACGTCAGCATAGGTCATTTCTCCTATAAAAGGAGGTGACCTAATTGTAAACGTGGCCGAAGCGTGTGATCTAATAGAAAACACCATTTTCGCAGAAATACTCTCTCTCTCCATAATTTTACTGTTACATGCAAAATCTTTCTTGTTCTTGCTTGTTTGTTTAATTCTCGAGCTAAATCCGCTGCGAATACAACCTAATTGATCAAACTAGAGGCTGAGATCTTATCAAATGGTATCAGAGCAGGTTAATCATTGATCGATTTAACTATTGATCATTGAAACTGCTCTATTGCTATCTACGTTTGATCGAATTAGCAATTTGCAAGAATTAGTTATAGAGATTGAGTTTTCTACTGCTTCTGGCCATTAAACTTGAGGTTCTCGTGGTTTTTGAGTTAAACTTGTCTTGTTTTACTTGAACTTGTCTGAATTTCTGAAAATGACTACTCCTTCTAATGATCTTCACAATACTGGTTCCTCAACCAAGCCTCCAATGCTGGTTAGGAATGAGTATAACATATGGCAAAGTAGGATGCTCCATCACATGTCTGTCAACAGCTCAGGTTGTTGGACATCTGTGGTACATGGTCCATATGAGCCTATGGTGAATGATCCGAAAATAAACAAATTGGTTCCGAAGAAGAAGGAGCAATACTCTGATGAGGATAAGAAGTTGTTTGAGATTGATGCAAAAGCCCATGGAATTCTGGCCATGGCAATACCTAATGAAATCTATTATGGGCTGATGCATCATGAAACTGCATGACCTATGGAATGCCCTGAAAGAACAATTCGGTGGCACTGATGAGGTTCTAGCAAATAATAGGGAAATCCTCGCCCAACAGTATGAGACATTTGCTCGTAGAAAGGGTGAGACTCTGACTCAACAATTTGAGTGGTTTTCATGTTTAATCTCTGAGCTAAAAATGGTTAAACATGAATACACCAACAGCCAGATGAAACATAGATTCCTCAGATCACTGCCTGAGAGATGGGACACCTACATAATTGTCTTACGCTCCAGTGCAAATCTGAATAGCTTATCTCTCACCCAACTTCATGGGAAATTGTTGACATTTGAAAGAGATATTGAGCAGAAAAGGAAACTGGCTTCATCTAGTAAGCTCACTGAAGACTTTGTACCAGGGAACACTGCCTTGGTCGGTCATGAGTCAGAATATGCTGCATCTGAATGCCAATATGATGAGCATATTGATTTCTCTTCAAACACTTCTGATCCTGCTTTTGTGAGTGTTGATAGTCAGACTGGTGGTTGTAATAGTGACAATCTATGCTTCATCATGGATGATTTGAGATGGATTGCTGATGATGACTTAGAAGAGATGGATATTCTGAGCCAAATGGCCTTGATTAATATCCGGTCTCAGAAGTTCTACAAAAGAGCTGGAAGAAAATTCCCAGGACTCTCTGGCAAAACCAAAGTTGGTTTTGACAAGAGTAAGTTGAGGTGTCACAAATGCCACAGGCTTGGACACTTTGCAAGAGAGTGTAGATCACCTGGATCTAACTCTTCTGCACCCTTTATGACTTTTCCTAACAATAGTCAACAAAGCAGAGGGCAACATCCTGTCAATTCTGGTCATCATTCACCTTCACCATCCCCTGCATATTTTGTTCCTAAGGGGCCAATGCCATACTCATACCCCTGTTATTACATGCCACAACCCAGTCAAGTTCAAACATCCATTGCTCCTCAACCACATGCTCTTCCTGAGCCTCAACCAACCCAATCTCATCAACCTCCTCAACCTCAACAACATAGCTTCTTCACCCCAGGAATTGTTGACTGAAGCAGTTTACCGGATGACATGTCTGGTAATGAACAACTGCTCTCAGGTGCTGGTCAACATGGTGGTGATAACCCTTTTGGAAATCTAGCTCTCATGGCTCTTGAGTCTTCCGATGGATCATCCTCAAGTGCCTCTTCATCACAGGTATCACAGGTATCATCTGGGGCTAAGGCCAATTTATGTTCTGAAACATGCATAGCAGCATTTGCCTCTATTAGAGAGGCAAATGTAGCTTTAATTAATAAGAACATTGAGCTAGAACAAACCATTTCCAAAAGAAAAGCTGAGTTTGAGTCTGTGCTTGAAGGTAAAAATGATGAGATTAACAAATTAAAATGCCAAATCACTGATGATAAGGCTAGGGAAGATGTACTTTTAGAAAAGTACAAAGACCTCAAGGAAACTCTTGCAGCAACCCAGGTAGAGTGTGATCGATGGGTACAATCTTGCAAGGGTTTTGAGATGCTTCTGAGTAAGCAATCAGCTTCCAATATGAAGTTTGGTATTGGTTATAATCACACTGCTCCTCCAACAGGTTATACTTCCAGAGCAGATGTAGAATCTGATGGAGAGAGCAATAACCAATCCTTCTCATCATGTGACCTACTATCTGATACAGCATCATCAAAAGTAGAAGACAACATTCATTCCTTATAAAACCAATCAGCTGATGCTAAAACAGCTGATGGTTCAAATGCTGAATGTCACATGATCAACAAGTTGATCAACTCAGGTGTTGTCCCTAAAAGTACTGAAAGTACTGGAGAGCAAGGGATAACATCTGAAGTTCAAACCCCAACCACTGTCAGTACTGAAGAGAAGAAAACTGTCAGTAGAAAGGGTTTGAAGACTACTAAAGAGGATGTCAAGAAAACTGCAAGTACTGACAGCAAACAACTGAAGAATAAGTCTTTAGTAGTTTCATCTTCTTTAGTAGATGATCAACCAAAGATGAAGATGAAGCCATGTGAAATATGTGGCTTGTTCAATCATCTTACTGATGATTGTTGGTACAAAAGGGGTTCCAAACTCAAACAAAAAGAGAAAATTAAAGAGCAAATGAATGTAATGAAAACTGAGTTTGAGATCAAGTTTGTACCAGCTACATCAAAGCCTGAAAACCCCAAGGCAAAGAAGAAATCCAAAAAGAAGGATGGGGTTAATCAGGCAACAGCTGAGGTTGCTCAAAAGAAGATGGTGCAACACAGGAATCCATCACCAGCAAGCAATGTTGTGTCTGAGGAGCTAAAAGCTTTATCACAAAGTCAGACACAACTTGTGATGATGGTTCAGCATCTAATGGGAAGAGTCAACCAACTAGATGCCCCTGTGTTGAAACCACAGAAAAGGAAATCCAAGCCAAAGGGTTCCTCTTCTACACCATCTCCTTCACCTCAGACTGTCACACATAACACATCAGTTAGTGTTCCATCTGTTGATGAGAACAGACCCAAAACCAAAAAGGTTTGGCTCTCCAAAACTAACTAATTTGTTATGATGATTGCAGGGTTCTTCAACATGCCAAAGAAGCATCTGGTATGTGGACAGTGGAGGATCCATGCACATGACAGGAAGCAGCTCTCTTCTTAATGACTACTCTCAAGGAAAGAAGGGATTTGTTTCCTTTGGAAATGATGCAAAGGGTTACATCATCAGAAAAGGCTTTGTTTCCAATGGGGAAATAAGGTTTGATGATGTTAACCATGTAGAGAATCTCAAGTATAATCTCTTGAGTGTCAGTCAAATGTGTGATAAAGGCCATGTTGCCCTTTTCACAAGCCAGAACTGTCAGATTCTATCATCCAAAGTTCTGAGGTTGATTGACAAGGTGTTGGATGAATATACTCTCCTGAAGGCCAACAGGACAGGAAGAGTATATGCCTTAGATCTTTCCATGAAAATTGATCTAAAAGGCCATCCTTGCCTATTCTCCAAGGCCTCTCCTCAAGAGTCTACTCTATGGCATAGAAGGTTGGGGCATGTTAATCTCAAGAACATGAACCAGCTGACTAGCCATGGCTTAGTAAGAGGATTGCCTTTAAAGGAGTTCAAGTGTGAAGACAACTGCACTGCTTGCTTAAAGGGAAAACAACACAAAGTTTCATTCCTTTCAATAGAAGAACCAAAGTCCACTGCCTGCTTGCAACTCCTGCACATGGATCTCTTTGGTCCTGTCAGAGTGATGAGCATGGCAAAGAAGAAATACTGCCTGGTAATTGTGGATGATTATTACAGGTTTGTATGGACTTACTTCTTGCACTCCAAGGATGAAGCTGCCAAGGCTATTGTGAACTTTGTGTTATTTATGGAGAAGCAGTATTCCCTACAGGTCAAGTATGTGAGGAGTGACAATGGAACAGAGTTTAGGAACCACACACTTGATGACTTCTACCTGTCTAAGGGAATTAAGAGGTAGTTCAGTATTCCAAGAACTCCTGAACAGAATGGAGTGGTTGAGAGAAAGAACAGGACTCTCATTGAGGCTGCAAGGTCAATGCTGGCTGACTCAGGGCTGCCACTGACCTTTTGGGCTGAAGCTGTCAACACAGCTTGCTATGTGCAAAATAGAACTTTAGTAAATCAAAGGTTGATGAAGACTCCCTATGAAGTACTTCATCATTTGGCCCCTTTGATTTCCTTCTTTAAAGCCTTTGGGTGTCCTTGTTTCATTCTCAACACTAGCAACCCACCCCAGAAGTTTGCTAGTAAGGTGGATGCAGGGTATTTTGTTGGTTATTCATCCACTTGCAAGGCATACAGAGTCTTCAACTGTAGGACAAAGATGGTTGAAGAATCACTGCATGTGAAGTTCAATGAATCTCCAAAGGACAAGATTCCATAAAACCCTGTGGAGTTATTTGATCTGGAAATACTGCAATATATTCCTTATCAACCTCCAGCTATTGAGCCTATCAACAGTTCTCCACCTGGTGGTACTGATGATGATGTAGTCAGTACTCACCGCTTTAGGTTTAGTGACAACCTGCCTGAGTCCACTAAACCTGATGTTCCTGTAGCCTCAGCAGCACCATCCACAACAAATGCTGATGAGATTTCTGCCTGCTCTACTTCATTTGAGCTGCCATCTCCTACATGGTTTCAGGAATCTCCATCACTACTGTTGCTGCTGATGGGTCTACAAACACTTGCAAAGACATTATAGTCTATGAAGAGCTGAAGAATCACCCCACATCTCAAATCATTGTAGATATCAATGCTGGAGTTTCAACCAGGAGTCAATTGTCCAACTTCTGCTTTTATACTCTCTTCATCAGTCAGCAAGAGCCAAAGAACTATCATGTTGCTTTAAGAGACAATGGATGGGTGGAAGCTATGCAACTTGAGCTTCTTCAGTTCAAGAAACAGCAAGTGTGGGAGCTTGTTCCATTACCCCAAGGTAAGTGTGCAATAGGCACCAAATGGGTATTTAGGAACAATACAGATGAGAAGGGCCAAATTGTCAAAAACAAGGCCAGGCTGGTTATCCAGGGGTTTGCACAAGAGGAAGGCATCGATTATGATGAGACCTTTGCACCTGTGGCCAGACTGGAGGCAATCAGACTGTTCTTAGCTTATGCTGCCTTTCACAGTCTTAAGGTCTATCAAATGGATGTCAAAAGTGCCTTCTTATATCTCAAAATAAAAGAAGAAGTTTATGTGTGTCAACCACCAGGCTTTGAGGACAATAACCATCCTGATTGGGTGTACAAGCTTGATAAGGCTCTCTATGGGCTGAAGCAAGCTCCTAGAGCCTGGTATGAGACACTCTCAACTTTTCTTCTACAGAATAAGTTCACTAGAGGCACCATTGATAAAACCTTATTCATCAAGACTGTGGGACAGCATAAGCTCCTTGTTCAAATTTATGTAGATGACATCATCTTTGCATCATCTGATCCCAAGTTGTGTGATGAATTTACAATGTTTATGAAGCAAAAGTTTGAAATGAGTGCTATGGGAGAATTACAGTTCTTTCTAGGTTTGCAAATCAAACAACAGGCTGATGGTATCTTTATTCATCAGTCTAAATACACCAAAGAGTTGTTGAATAAGTTTGATCTACAGACCTGTAAGCCCTGTTCTACTCCCATGTGCAGCATCACACAACTAGATGTAGATCAGAAAGGTAAAGCGGTTGATGAAACCCTTTACAGATGTATGATTGGGTCCTTGATGTTCCTTACAGCTTCTAGTCCAGACATCATGTTTGCAACATGTGCCTGTGCTGGATTTCAGGCTGCACCAAAAGAATCCCATTTGATTGCAGTCAAAAGGATCTTTAGATATCTGCAAGGTACCCAATCACTAGGTCTTTGGTATTCAACTGGGCATTCTTGCAAATTAGTTGCTTTCTCTGATAGTGACTATGCAGGATGCAAAGTTACCAGAAAATCCACTTCTGGTGGTTGCCAATTCCTAGGCAATTGTTTAGTTTCTTGGCAGAGTAAGAAACAAACATCAATTGCTACATCCACTGCTAAATCTGAGTACATTGCTGCTGCAAGTTGTACTTCTCAGATATTTTGGCTTCAGAACCAACTTCTGGATTATGGCATTACAGAGACTAAGACTCCATTACTAATGGATAGTGCTTCAGCTCTTTGTATTGTTAAAAATCCAGTCCAGCACTCTAGGACCAAACATATAGAGATCAGATATCATTTTATCAGTGATTGCTATGAAAAAGGTCTGATTGATCCTAAGTTTGTGCCTAGTGCTGATGAGCTTGTAGACATTTTTACTAAGCCTTTAGATAGTGCCACATTTCAAAATCTGGTACTAAGGCTTGGTATGCTGCAGCTAGAATAATTTGACTAATACTGATGCTCTCAGCTCACAAGTACTGATGAGCATTAGTATACAATAGTCAAATATAAGTACTGATGAGTAATTTAGTCTTCAGCATTTTCACAACTACTGAAGACTAAAATACTTCAAAGTACTGATGTACATTATTTGTTGAAAACAACTGATGTAGTGAGGTGGATTACAACTACTGATGTGTAATTTTCAAACAAATAAGTACTGAAGAATAGATTTTGATCACAAGTACTGATGTGTAATCTTACACAAGTACTGACGAAAAAATTTGTTCACCAGCTCTGAAGAATATTTCATCAGCACTTGTGAACATCTGATCACAAGAGCTGAAGGCATAAATATTCACAAGAGCTGACAGGCCAATGAAACATCTGAAAGTCAGCCAAATAGCTGATGAGTAAATGTGGAGGTCAGCCTGAAACAACTGAATTGACGGAAACAGCTGATGAGTAACTTTACTCTTCAGCTGATACCAACAGCTGCTGTTTCATACCCAAACAACTGAAGAAAAAACCATGTCTTTAGTAGTTCACAACTACTGATGTCAGTAGTTTACAACTACTGAAGGCTAACACCAAGTCTTCAGTTGTTACAATGTCTGAAGATGAAAACTGTCTTCAGTAGTTTATAACTACTGAAGACTAACAACAAGTCTTCAGCCGTTTATAACATCTGAAGGACAAAACCACGGTCTCAGTAGTTTCACCTACTGAAGACTAACACCAAGTCTTCAGACGTTACAACTACTGAAGGTTAAAACCACGTCATCAGTAGTTTCATCTACTGATGACTAACACCACAACCTTCAGTTGTTTTCTTTTACCCTATAAATACCAACCTTCAGAGCTTTTCATTCTCACTTGACCTAACTCTCAAAAACCTCTGAACCTTCCCATACACCATTAATGGCGACCATGCAACTCAAACCTCAACACAACTGTGTCACACACCTCACCAAATCGTCTTTCTGGTCGAAGTTTGACAATGCCGTCGACCTAATGAACGACTCACCATACCAAACGACATTTCTCCTCAATCCCACCATCTACACCGACTCACTATCGGAGTTCTAGACGAACATCACCGTCCAAACCTGAGAGATCGATGGCGAGGTCTCTCTCCGGTCCTCCGTCAACAACCATCCCGTGGTTATCACTCTAGCTACTATTCGACAAACCCTAAAGCTGGAGGATGCCACCTTCCCTACCAACTACCCCAAAGGCACCCTTGATCTATCTTTCACAGCCAATGACTATCAGGGTGACCTCTCAGCCTCCACCTTGTTGAAGAAACACTTCCCAAATCCCCAACGCCTCATCTTCCACATGGTGAATGTGTGTCTGGCCCCCAAAACATCTTCATGGGACCAGATGTCAACAAGGTGGCAACAGGTATTATATTCTATCCTTGAAAAACAACCCCTGAACTTTACTGAAATCATCTTTTTGGAAATCAAGGATATGGCTACAAAACCAATTTCTAACCGTTGGATCTTGTATCCTCGGTTCATAATGGCCATCATTGAAAACCAGCTTAGTGCTGAGGGACTTGTTGGCACTGGGGTCCTTGCCATGGCTGTTTTAGCCAAGGTATACTCCAGGCACAACACCGACCACACACTAAAACAGGCTGCCCGGCTGCGAAAACCCACGCAGCAGGAACCCACAGCCTCCAACTCCAAATCCAAAGTCCCCACCAAGCCCAAGCCCAAAAAGAAACCCACAAAGGCTACTCAGGGAAATGAGTCTCCTGAGGATGCCCCTGCACAACAAATGCAGGAAGTGACTGCTGGCCAGATTCTCCCAGCAGTCACCACGACTCCACCTACCACAACCGCACAAGCATCCTCTCCACAGGAGCTTGATGCAACCATTCAAGGGGCTGCCACAAATCTAGAACCTTTCTCAATTGAGGAGGTTGCCATTGAAAAGCACACTTCTCCCCATGTGCACTCTGCTTCTAGCCCATCTCCCAATGAAACCGCCCCACAAAGCCCTACACTCATAATCGCCAAAGTGCTGACCCATCAGAGCACTCCACCCTCTCCCTAAAAACCAATCACAACTGGGGAAACTCCAACCAAAGAAAGGGTGAACACAAGTGCTGGTGGGTGCCCACAGCACAGAGAATCACATAGTGTGGCTAGGGAGATAGGATATTTTGGTGAGGCTGCCACTTCTTCTGCATCAACATCTGAGCAGGGTGAAGCTGGTACCATAAATAAGACCTCACCAGAGGCAACTGCCGATGATGGATCCAATCTGGAGGCTGGAAGTCCCCAGAACCAAGAACAAGGGGCACATGCAACTACTGAGCCACACTCAGTGCATGTACATCCTGACACAGTCAGGAGGTCAGGTGATTCAGTGCAAACTGATGATGACCTGAGCTTCTTCTTTGACGTAGTTGCTCAAAACACTATCCTAGAGGATGAGGTAAGCAGACTCAAAGAGTTGCTTGCCAAGATGTCTCAGGATAGAAGTCCATCTGCCACCATTGACCCACAGATGGCAGCTTCACCCGAAGGTCTCCAAAACACTCAACCACTCCCACAAACTCGGCTACCTGCCTCTACTTCTGGCACTAGTTCTAATGAACAAAACCCTCCCGAGCAACTAGATGCTATCCTCCAGAAATCCCTGCCTCTCATCACACCTATAATCACAGAAATTATGATGAAAACCATTGATGAGAGGCTTCCCACACATATACAACCCATGGTGGAGGGTGTTGTAGCCAAAGTGCTTGCTGATAGTCAAACCCCAACCAATGCACCCAAAAGGGGGAGACTTCAGTGCAAGCTAAGAGGAAGAGGGGAGAGGAGGAGATAGAAGTAGGGAGAGAGGAGGTAATTGAGAGGGAGAAGGCTGAGGAGACTGTTAAGGTGAAGGGGAAGGAGAAGGTGAAGGAGGAGAGAGCTGAAATAGAAGTGGCTGAAATCCAAAAGGATTTCAGTGTCACTTATCAAAAGAAGAGAGGAGAGAAAGAGGGAGAAAAGGGGGATGATGATCTAGCAGTCCTTGTCAAGGAGGCTGAAGCTGAGCATAGCCGATCAATGGACTTTGTCATTGATCAGCTGTTCAGGCAAGGCTTTGATAAGGACACTGCCATGCTAGATCAGGAGATCAGGAGGATGGAAACTAGGGAAATAGAATACCGATGGTCTACTTATAACCAAGAGGAAAGAAAGAGACTTGAGGGTATGAGTAGATTCAATTCGAAGTATCTGGGTAGGCCAGTCCTTGATGTCAAAGCTTGGTCCAGGGACAGAATCTTGGCTATAACCGCCAAGATCTGTTCATCTGGTGAATTTACCAAGGGACTGGTCACTGAGGCCCTCTCTGAAGCCGGTGCTGGGAACAGGACCCTTCTAGTAGAACAAACCAAACCCACTCTTATCTCTAGGTTACTAGCAAGGCCTGCCGACATTCCCACTCCAACAACCCAAACACAACCCACAAAACCAACCCCTTCACCATCAAAACCTACAGCCACTGATCCACCCTTACAGAAGAAGAGAAGGGTGTTGAGGCTGCAAGAGGAAGAAGAAGAGGAGGATGAGGGGGATAGACTGCCTCTTTCAGTAGTCATCTCCTTACCAAAAGCCAAACCCAAAACCATCACTCCCACCTCACAGATGGAAACTGTGAAGGTGAAACTTAAAGAAAAACAACAGCATAGGCTACATGATGATGAGCTATTGAAGAGAGTTGATAAAGCCTATGCTGCTTCCTCATCAATTATAAATATGAGGAAACAAGCTCAGAGACTATTCACTTTAAGGCATACTTTCCAATTTCAAAAGGACAAAGTGAATATTTGGCCTGATCCTAGGGTGTCTCACAGAATTATGAGGAAAGAACTACCAAATAGATACAATGGCCAAGTGAAAAGGATTGTAGGTGAAGAGATCTCCTTGGCCATTGTAATATCACCCTGGGAGATTATAGAAGATTTCAAGAAAACCTATCTGGCTAACCTCCCACCTCAAAAGATGTTGGAGAACAGGGTGGTCAAAAAGGGGTTAGTCTACAAGAGCTTTGAGAAACTTTAGAGAGATGAGCTCCAGTTGTTCTTAGAGGGTAATCACCCAGACGAATTCGCCTATAGGGCCATAACAACTGTGGAGCTCAAAAACGGGAAACAGGCCAAATACATCTCTGAGCTCTATGGGCCTGAAGGATTCTTTGATGGTGAGGCTGAAGTACTGACCATGGAGAAACAAGTGATGTTTTTAGAGGCCTACACCAGGGAATCCTACAGGCTCATAGTTGGGAAGTAGGTCTCATGGATGGGACAACAGCTCTGTGTCCAATTACCAAAAACAGAGCTCCCATCCATACTTAACCAATCAAACTTTAGAGACCTCTTCCCAGGCCAGTGCTTATCAGGGTCAACTTCTGATCTGATCCAGAAGGAAATAGACCAATATTTCTGCCAACAATAAATGGGACAACAATAACTTAGAGGTTTTGGCTGCATTGGTTCAGGGGGAGTTTGTTGGACCAAAAGAACCAATGAGCCAAGATCAGGAAAACCTCTAAGGCCCACATATCATCACAACAACTGCTGAAGACCTTCATTAGTAATTTGACAAAGACTAAAGACTCAACAGCTGAAGATCAAAGATCTGAAGAACAACAGCTAAAGATCCAAAGTACTGAAGACAAGTGCTGAAGGTCAAAAGCTGAAGAACTAAAGAACTGAAGATCAACAACTGATGCATAAAGTCTGAAGACAAAGACTGAAGACATCAGCTGATGACAACTACTGAAGTCATCAGCTGATGAATCATCTAAAGATCAAAGTCTGAAGACCAAGTGCTGAAGCTTCAGACTTTGTCACAACAGCTGAAGAAGTCTTCTTCAGTTGTTGTGATGGTTTTTCCTTTCAGTTGTTTTGTAATTTTCTTTTTCAGTAGTTTGTACAACAGCTGAAGAGTTTGTTCTTCAGCTGTTATAGTTTCAGTAGTTATAAACGACTGAAGAGGTTGTTCTTCAGTCGTTGTAGTTTCAGTAGTTTTATTTCAGCAATTGTAATAAATGTTAACACTTAGGATTTTTTGTAAGAAGATGTCAGCTGTTTGACATCTTCAGTAGTTGTGTTAACATCAGTAGTTTGTTAAAACTGTTTGATGTCACTATCAAGTGATGTCAGCATAGGTCATTTCTCCTATAAAAGGAGGTGACCTAATTGTAAACGTGGCTGAAGCGTGTGATCTAATAGAAAACACCATTTTCGCAGAAATACTCTCTCTCTATAATTTTACTGTTACATGCAAAATCTTTCTTGTTCTTGCTTGTTTGTTTAATTCTCGAGCTAAATCCGTTGCGAATACAACCTAATTGATCAAACTAGAGGCTGAGATCTTATCATAGAATATTATACAAGGTTTTATAAAATTTAGCATTTATATTAAATAACTACCGATTTAATAATTAGAAAAATCACAAAACATATAAAAACCCCCTAATATTTTGAAATTCATGATTTTTAGTAGAATATAACTTACAACTTAATCACATATAAAAATTTTAACAAAAACCAAAAATTTAATCTTACATTACCAACATACCCGAATCACGATACCATACACATTTAAGAACACGATAAGTAACTCATCAATCCTAGAGCCATACTATTAACCCTCCATAGACCAATTATTACTTAAACAAGTTATATTTAAGGAAAAACCTCTATTTGGCCCATCCAACGACCTCAAATAAGAAAGTATCTTAAGGTAACTTCATAAAACACTTAAACCAAAAACAAGCTCTTGAAACCATTAAGAAAGATCAAATAACACAAAAACCAACTTATTAAAGTATCCTATTCCACTAAAACCTATATGAACCATTATAGATAATTATATTGCAAAAATCTCTAACTTTAGGGCTAAAAATATAAATCTAGCAAAGTTGAGGGACCAATCTTGCCAACTGTTGAAATCTTACTATTTTTGGACTATACCACATGTATAAGAACAAAAATAATCAGAACTTATAAGATAATGGACTAAAGTTAAGCAAACTAAAGATATTAACCAAAACTCAAGGACCTAAAATAAGATTACACATATGTAAAATAACACCCAACATGCTAGGGAATACAAATACATGACTGGGCCCGGGAATTTTATTCTCTATTGATGTTGAGTCAACAAGGATCAAATATAATGATTGAGTCAGTGATTAAGTAGCGGAAATACTATATCAAAAAACATTAAATGTTGTAAAGATACTCATAAATACTTGTATATTGATTTGTGAACAAACAAGTTACAATTGGTTCTAGAGTTTTCAAGAATGGTGAAAAGACAATATCAGAATCTCGTAACTTGAGTACTAGGTATCTTGGTGAATGAAGAACTCTTGTATGATGGATATTCTATTCTATTTATAGGCTGACATAAACCTGTACAAAAAAGACTGAACTACCCTGACAACTATACAGAATACGAGTCTAAGTACAAAAGTCTTCAACAACATTAGTTGTTGAACATCTGTATTAACTAATGTGGATGCCTTGGCTTTATCATCATTTCTTGTTCCTTATTCAGCATTAAGTGTTTGGTCATCAGCATTGACAAATGTGGATGAGCAAACACTTATCAGCATTTCCTTAGTGCATCCACATTAAAAAATATGGATGAACAAATACTTTGCAACATTTATTCTAACTGTCTGCATTTGTATATACGGAAGAACAAATACTTGTCAGCATTTGTTCCTTGATCATCCGCATAGACAGATGCGGATAGCCAACACTTAGCTTCTTTTCTCCACCCGAATTTCTTCTTAGACTTATGGGAATCTGCCAACTGAACAACCATCACCCATCACTTGAATTGGCATGTATGATCCTTTTAGGGTCCAACAATACTCCCCCTAAGGATTACATAGCCTACGTACTTCAAGGGTTTGATGGTGAATGAGGTTGTGAAGATTCTGTTAGGTCTTCAGCAGGTGCTTGGACTGGTGATGGTGGAGCTGTACCTGGGACTGGAAGAGATGGATTTAGGATGCACTTGATCATGTTGGAGAAGTATCTAGCCTCGTTCATCCTATCTCTACTTAGTACATGAATAGTCATTTGACTTATGGTATGAATTGCTTCAATGGGCATCTTCCTTAGAGATATGGGTTCCTAGACACCAACAGTGGACTACCCATCTCTGTGAATCAAGAGAGTTCCATCAGCATCAACCTCTAGCTTCATAATATTTCCGAGATTAAGAGGAGTCTTCTTCTTCCTCTATTCTCTCCTATGCCTGATCCGGTTATAAGTTATCTTCAAAATTTTGATGCACTTCAGGAAGAAATACATATCTACCTGTCCAAGCTTGTTGGTTATTTCCCTGAAGTGTCTTGAGGTAGTAGATGTAAGACTCATCAAGTAGTCTCACTTCATATCCACTGAACATGCGAATTTCAACCCCTTCTTTGCCTCCCCACTTTCGTTCAATCACCAATTCATATGTCTTTTCATCATAGTAGACATTTGAGATTGGGATGGAACTTTAGGTGCCAACCACCATCTTTCTATTAAGCGATTTAGTTGGTTTTACATTCACCTCGGGATATACCAACTCTTCAGTCCTTTTTGTTCTTCTCTTCTTGTCCAGGGGCTTTTGAAAGTTTTTTCTTTCCTCAAGCAAACTTCTTTCAATGAGTTGAAGTTCTAGTTTCTTTTAAAGATCTTTAGAATCTCTTTGAACTTATATCCCCCATACATAGCTTGATGATTGATCAGCTCAAGTTCAGCAAGTTCTTTAAGAACATGAATCTGCAGGGTGTTAACATGTAACACCCGAAATTCTTGCTAAAATAAAAGAAAAGAAAAACAATTAGAAAAGAAAATAAAAGTATCTTGAAAAAAAGGAAAAGGAGCCAATATGGAGGGGGCCAAAGTGTCAAAATGACAAAAACTTAATATTTTATATTAAAAGGAGTATGGCCGTCCATGCAATCACCTTTTTCAGCCATCAGTCGACTGAAAAATGAGACGAAGAAGAAGTGAAGTTTTCTCTCAGTATTGAAAGAAGAAAGGGCTAAAAATTCACAAAATTAGTAAGTGTTTTAAGTGTTTTTGGGTCAGTTTTGCTGGGTTTTAACCTTAGAACTGATTTTTATGTTTTTTATATGTTTGGTTGCTTGTTGTACTTTGTTTTAGGTTTTTAAAACTCTTGGTAACTTCAAGTTGGTGAAGGTTTGCTTGAAGACTACTTTAGATGAGTTTCTAGACCCCAGTTTTCTCTTGTTTTTAAAAGTTTTGGTGCTGAAAATGCATGCAAACCCATTTTTATAACAATCATGTATATAACCGTATGTATGTATGTTTGTATGATGATGTTTTATAGTTGTAAAAGCTTGTTTGAGGTTTGGAATGGGTGTAACAAGCTTAGAACAGGTTATGATGATGTTTGGGATCGAAAAACAACTTAAAAATGTATAAGTAGGTGCTCATGCGCCCAAACAGGACCCATGCGCCTAAGGAATTGTCTTAGAAAGTTTTTTTGTAAGGTCATGCAACTAAACAGGGCCCATGCGCCTGAATAATAGGCTTAAAAGCCTAAGTATACGATGATGCTCCCAAACAGTAACCCATGCGCCTAAAATGCCTTAGAAATTTCTAAGTAAATGTTGATGTGCCTGAACATTTGTTCATGCACCTAAGTCTTTGAAGAAACGCCTAAGTATAGGGGTGATACGCCTAAATAGTTCCCATCCGCCTAAGGGCTCATTCGCCTAAGTGAGAAATGCGCCCAAATAGTGATGAAACTGTAGGATCTTATATGTCCAAGACACATACAAGATTGATGTGGTTAGTACGTTATGATCCAAGTCAGGTCATACCCAATAACAGGCTATACAAACACTAGCAAACATTTATTTTATAGATGAGATCATACAATTAATGTTTGACACCTATTTAGAAAATTGGTTTTCTAAATATTGCTTTAGTGAAAGAACAACATTATATGGATAATTTGTTTATGAGATATTTAATTATTTCATTATTTAAGTTGGTTAAATAATGAAATATAAAAGAGTGTTATGTCATAAAATTAAACTAGGTGTTAATTTTATAAGTTAGTTGATTAGAAGAGTGTTATAAAATAAAAGGTAAAAGAGTGGGAAAACACATTTAAAAGACAAAAATGTGGCCGCCCAAAAGAGCCTAGGGAACATGTAATTTATGTCTTGTTTCTTGCAATATTTTAAACACTACAACACTCTTCAATAATCAGCTCTCAAACTCTCTTTTTCTCTCTCACACATGCAAAACTCCTTCTCTCATTCTTCTTAAAAAAACCTAGATACAAGGCTGCTTTCAAGGCTGTTTTGAAGGCTTTCTTGGCAGAAATTTCGTGTTCAAGAAGAGGGACAAGGCTTGGTGCAACACTACCTAGCAAGTAAGTGTTTGAAGGCTTGTGGGTATCGAGATTTGAGGTCCTCCACTTTGAAGGATTGCTTCTCAAAACATCATCACACTTCTTCTTTCTGTTGACTTTTGAAGGCTACAGTAAGGTAGTTTGGCAGCCCTTTGTGGCTGCCATATTATGTTGTTTGTTATGCTACATAGTTTGCTTATTCACATAAAATGATCCTTTGTTATATGGGTTTGGTTTATACATATATAAATCACCTAAAAACATGATTTTTCAGCTTTATAATCATGTTTTAAAATATATATCCTCTGTGTTTTTCAGAAAGTTTAAGTGGTTAAACTATGTTTTAGTGTTCTTACAAACCCATCAATGGCATCAAGAGCCGGTTATGTGGATAACTTACTTGTTCTTGTCCTTTAAAATTGGTTTTAAAGGACGATTATCAACTCATAATAGGCTGATTTTGGTTGATTCAATAAACCCCATGTCTTTCAAAGTTATATCTTCATGCTTATGATTAAACTTTGAAAGATAGGAATGTCAATTGGTTGATATGTTTGATTGTTATTTGTTTGGACAAACAAACCCAAATTTTCAGTTTATGTTGGCTGAAAATATGGGGTTTGATGGGGTTTATTTTGTTTGTTGAATGATGTTTATGATTGTTCATATGATAGTGCATAACCTAGCTTAAACCTTGTGTTGTTTGGTTTGGATTGAATGTATTTGTTTGATTATATTCATTCAATGGGGTTGTATATTAATTTGTGCTTTGTTTAAAAATGTATTTTGTCTATTTATTCATTGGAATGTAATAATAGATTAGGAGTAATTTTATTTTACTAGAAAATATGTATTAGGATATATATTTTGTAAAAGAAGATGCTCGGGAAGGAAGCACAAGAGGAAGACACAAAAGAAGGACTTGAAGCATATGGATGCAAGTTCAAATGGGGGTCTATGAAGACCACAATTTTGTGTTGTATTCAACCCTTAGGAAAGACCAAATGACCACACTTGTGATGGCAAACAAGTGTGGTCACAATAGTAGCTATGGTTATGCACATTGTGGTTGTTTATATTATGCTTGTTTGATTGTGATTTTGTCAATGATTGCATGATATTTGATATATTAAACAATCTTAATAAAAATGATCTTAACAAGCTAATATAAAATGGTTCTTAATCATTAAGTGTTAATAAATGGTTATTAAAAGGATTAATGATTTTATAATAAAATGGGTTTTATTAAAAGAACCATAGGGTATCTTGTATTTGAAAGCATGCAAATGCAAGTACATAGAGTTTTCTAAACTAGAATTGTGAAATCTCTAAATATTTCACAAACAAGTTTAACACCGTCCTTTTGCACAACGCTTGAGTCATTTGGAAACTCTTAATGGGATAAATGTCACCTAACCATTTAGAGGGAACTTGTGACTTAAGGTGGGGATACCACATTGGTGGGATAAAGGTCACCTAACCACTTATGTTGGTAAACTCACATGTGTGTCCAAGTAGGGTAACTTGATTTGCAAACCATGTCAAATGAATCACCTACAACATGGTTTCCAAATGGTGTTGATGGGATTAACATGCCGACTTTACATATGATGTTTAAAGTCGATCCCATACCTCTAGAAGTTGCAAATGGTTGCAACCGTCAATCGTTGACCACCTTATTAATTTAAATCGTGGGATAAAGGACACCTAACCACAATTTAAATATAATGTTAGGTTCTGGATTTTAATATAAAAATAACCTTAAAAGGCATTAATTATTAAAATTGGCAATATCGAAAATACTAAAATAGATCTTTGTTAAATTTTGTAGATGGCCACCAATAATGACAATCATGATAACTCATCCGCGTCCACCCAATCATTAGGAGCGATCCTCCAAAAGGAACGTCTAAATCATAATAATTTCATTGGTTGGTATCGAAACTTGAGAATCGTTCTCAAGCAAGAGAGAATATCATATGTTTTAGACGACCCTATCCCCGATCAACCTACTGAGGATGATGAGAAGGCCTATAACGATTGGCTGAAATACATTGAGGACTCCGTCCAAGTGTCTTGTCTCATGCTAGCGAGCATGACTCTGGATCTCCAAAACGAGTATGAACATCACGGAGCTTATGACATGATAACCCAGCTGAAGGAAACGTTCTTACAGCAAGCAAGGGTTAAGCGCTTCGAAACGGTTCGAGCACTCCATACATGTCGTATGGACGACAACCAATCGGTTTCATCTTATGTACTTAAGATGAAAAGTCATATTGACCGCCTCGAGAGGCTTAATTGTCCCGTCTCGAAGGAATTGTCCACGGATTTGATCCTAAATGGCCTTACCAAAAAGTTAGAGATATTTGTGTTGAATTACAACATGAATGCATGGGACAAGGGCATTGGTGAGCTTCACTCAATGCTTAAAACAGCCGAGGCGGCCATGGGTAAAAGGGTTTTACCCGTTCTCACCATCAATGAAGGTGGGAACAAGAAAAGGCCTCATCCCGCACCCAAGGCAAAGGTTGCCAAGGGTAAGGGACCCGTATGGGGAAAGGGGAAAGAGGTGGCAAGGGTGCCACCCAAACCACAAGAGAAGAAGCAAAAGGTTGCTACCAATGACTCATGCTTCAAGTGCGGGGAGATTGGACATTGGGCAAGGAATTGTCCTGTCCATCTCCAAGAGTTGAAAGCAAAGAGGGATGCCGGGCAGACCTCAGGTACAATATACATGATTCATATTGATCTTAATGTTACATCTTCTAACACATGGGTATTGGATACCAGATGTGGAACTCATATTTGTAACTTGTTGCAGGGGTTCACAAGAAGTAGGGACTTTAATCAAGGGGATGTTAGTCTCTTCATGGGCAATGGAACCTAAGTCCAAGTTGAAGCTCGTGGGGACTACATCCTAAAACTTCCAAGTGGCTTGGATTTTATTTTGAAGAATGTTTTGTATGCTCCTAGTTTGACTAGGAACATTATTTCTGTATCCCAATTAAGACATTATGATTATGTATTATCTTTTGTTGAAAATGATATTCATGTTTCTTTAAATGATATGTTCTATTTTAAAGCTATTCCCATTAATGGTATTTATGAATTGGTTCATGAAAATGCTTTAAATAGTTCATTGTACCAAACTAACACCAAGAAACTCAAGTTGGATTTGAGTGATACCTATCTTTGGCATTGTCGTCTTGTTCATATAAACAAGAAACGTATACAAACACTTCAAAAGAATGGTCTTTTAAAAACAAATGAATATGATTCATTTGATGTATGTGAATCTTGTTTACAAGGAAAAATGACTAAGGCGCCCTTTAGTGGAACTAACAAAAGGGCAAAAGATTTATTAGGAATCATACATTCGGATATGTGGTCCTTTCAAGCCAATGACTAGGAATGGTGAAAGATACTTCATTACCTTTACCGACGATTATAGTCGCTATGGGTATGTGTACTTATTACGGCACAAAGATGAAGCTTTTGAAATGTTCAAAATCTTCAAGAATGAAGTAGAAAATCAACTCAACAAGTCGATTAAAGTTCTCCGCACCGATAGAGGAGGTGAATACCTAAGTGATGTTTTTCAATATCATCTTAGGAGTTGTGGGATTGTCTCACAACTCACTCCACCTGGAACACCACAACATAATGGTGTATCTAGGAGGAGGAATCAAACCTTATTAGATATGGTTCGATCTATGATGGCTAGAAGCACATTGCCTCTATCATTTTAGGGTTTTGCTTTGCTCTCCGCGGCCCGTATTTTAAATATGGCCCCAACCAAAAAGGTGGAAAGGACACCCTTTGAGATATGGCATGGAAGAGTTCCATCCCTATCATACTTAAGGGTCTGGGGTTGTGAGGCTTATGTTAAGACTCCCACCCTAAACAAATTAGAAGTCCGATCCACCAAGTGTATCTTTATAGGATATCCTAGAGATTCTATGGGATATTATTTCTAGGATCCACTGGAACAAAAGGTGTTTGTTGCCAGAAAGGGTGAGTTCTTAGAAGCAAAGTTCCTTATGGAAGGAACTAGCAGTAGAACAGTGGATCTTGAGGAGGATCAAGAACCACGACCTGATGCATGTTTGGTTGAAACTAGCACTCAACATGAGGATGTTGAGGATGATCAAACGGTTGATCAATACACACAAAACGTTCATAGAAGTGGTAGAACTAGTAATCCACCTGAAAGATACGGATTTTTCATGGATGGATGCTATGTGGTAGATTCAGATGAACCAACCACATATCATAATGCAGTGTCCAATTCGGATTGTGACAAATGGCTTGAAGCCATGTACGTTGAGATGCAATCCATGTATGACAATCAAGTTTGGGAACTTGTTAAACCACCTCTTAACTCCAAGATAGTGGGAAGTAAGTGGGTTTTCAAGAAGAAAACCGATATGCATGGAAACTTGGATACTTATAAAGCTAGACTTGTAGCAAAGGGTTTCACTCAAACTCAAGGGGTTGACTATGATGAAACCTTCTCACCTGTTGCGATGCTAAAGTCTATAAGGATATTGTTTGCCATAGTTGCTCATTATGATTATCAGATTTGGCAAATAGATGTCAAAACCGCTTTCCTAAATGGATATCTTGAGGAAGATGTCTATATGGTTCAGCCTGAAGGTTTTGTCGATCCAAAACATCCTAATAAAGTATGCAAGTTAAAGAAATCAATCTATGGATTGAAACAAGCATCGAGAAGCTGGAATCGCCGTTTTGATGAGGAGGTAAAGAAATTTGGCTTCATCAAAAACGCTGATGAGGCTTGTGTGTATAAGAAGGCTAGTGGGAGCACAATAACTTTCCTAGTATTGTATGTTGATGACATACTACTATGTGGAAATGACATTCCAACCTTGGAAGGTGTAAAAATCTGGCTTGGAAGTTGTTTTTCCATTAAGGATCTTGGTGAAGCCGCCTATATTCTGGGAATAAAGATCTATAGGGATAGATCAAGGAGGTTGATTGGTTTAAATCAAAGTGCATATATTGATAAAATCTTGAAAAGGTTCAAGATGGAGAACTCTAAGAAAGGTACCGTACCTATTCAAAGAGGAACGATATTGAGTACGACTCAATGTCCTAGCTCAAAGGATGAGCAAGATAAAATGAAGGCAATCCCATACGCATTTACTATTGGATCCATCATGTATGCGATGATATGCACTCGACCGGACGTGTCATGCGCCTTAAGCATGACAAGCCAATACCAGCAAAATCCTGGAAACAGTCATTGGATGACGAATGTATGAAAGAACGTAAAGTATAACGGAACGGAATGAAAGATAACAAAGATAAAAAGTGAAACGTAATGAAAGAAAGAATGGTTTGCACACAAATAGAAAGGAGGTGCACGACCATGTTGTCGTTAGCTCAACTGTGTGTGGTTGAAATAACCTGAAGGATGCATACAGGGTCAATCATTAAGATTGACGGGACCCTTGTGGCTTGCCATAGGTGGCTGGGTCAGCTTCTTGCACAATGATCATGGTCTAATTACCACTATTGTTCATCGATCCGTATGAAAGTAAAAGAAAGACGTAACGTATGAAAAGAAAGTAAGAAAGTAAAAGAATGACGTAAAGTACGATACGAAAGTATGAGAATGAAAGTAAGAGATAGTGAAAAGCATGAAATGAAAGTATGTATATGAAAGCGAATGCTAATGAAAAGAATGGAATGAAAGTATATATATGAAAGCGAATGCTAACGAAAAGAATGGAATGAAAGTATGTATACGATGATGAAAGATAATAATAAAAGTATGAAAGAACGAAATAAACAATGAATATTGTTTGAATGTACGTATGTTGTGTGTTCGTATACGAAGGTAAAACTATTTTATGGAAAGGTAGATTTTGTACATAAAACACAGGAGGTATTTTGATACGTATAAAACTAGAACTCACTCATCAACGCTGACTTTTATGCATTTTCAGTTGGAAAGGTAAATTGATGAGGATCGCACGAGGGAGAAGCTACTCGGCGGGACAAGACTGACATCCAATAGCATTTTGATGCTATTGTTGTTCTATAATGCAATTAAACAATTATTTTGTAACTGATGAACAATGTTGTATTGCTTAACAACAGTAGCTATAATGATAATGGATGGCTTTTGTCAAATGAATTTCCGCTGCATATTTTTATGAATTTTGTAATGTTTAATGTAATAATGCGATGATTCTTCAACTGTGAGGTACCCGGGAACGGGGCCTTACATCACAAGAGCAGAGTACTCAGTGAAAAATTGCACCAACCCTGAGATTCGTTTGATCATGAACATGTTCTAGTCACTGTCGTGCTTCCAGGCAATGATCTTCACATCAGTCTTTCCCTCTGGAGCAGACACACCCTGGATCATCTCTGAAGTGGTTAACCCGTCTTGAAGCTTCAGTTGAGAGGGTTCAGTAAACCATTCAGGATTCCTGTTGAGAATGGGTGCCAAGACATCATGGTCTTGATTAGTGAACTAGATGTCTTGAGCTGTGAGTCTGGTCCTGGGTTTTCTTCCTACTACCTCCTCTTCCAACTTTTTCAATCTATCTTTATTTTCATTAATCATCTGGAGGATTGCAGCTCTAAGAGAATTTGTCTTCATGTTTCCCAATTTTCTCTTTGCATATCCTTGTTTTGAAAGATAATCCTTCATTTCCCTATCAGTCATGGTGTAGGGATCAGGATATGGAGCTTGAGAGGTTTCAGTCTGTTGTGGTTGGGGTGGTGAATGTGATGGGAGATTTGACTGATTTTCTCTCATATTTCGTCACATGAGTTGGGTCAAAAAGTTGATTCATCTTTCTCACATCTTCCACCATTGATTCATAGGTCATCCCAAAAACTTCATTAGCATCATAACCGTGATTGATAAATAAACATGGCATTGATCATCTGGTCATCGATTTATGCACTTTCCACCATCTCCTAAACTGAGGTTTCAACCTTCACAGGACTGTCTTTTACCAAAGGTTCATCAATCTGGTATCCTTCTTCAATTTCACCTTCTTCCAAGTCAATAATATCAATCATCTCTTTTAATTATGCCTCAGCCTTTTCATGCTCCTCAAGAAATTTAGCTATTGCAGCCAAACTTCTTGGATCATCTTTTTGCTTTTTCTTTACAGGCTATTCTTCCTCGACAAGCCTTTTTCCCTTTGCCTTCTCAGACAAGTGCTTCCTCTTTCTTGGGTAGGTGTGTACATACGGTCTGGATGAGGATAACACAGATGTTTCAAATGTTGTTGGAATTGTTTCTTCAGCTTTCTTTTCAGCAGCTTCTTCCTTTTCTTTTAGCTCTTCACTTAGTTTTCTGATGAGCTCTTTTTGCTCTTCAGAAAGGATGACTGCAGGAACAATTTGCAAACTCAACTCTCTCTCCAAAGGTACCAGAGATTGAGGAATCACCACTAAGTGTTCTACTGGAGGTCTTGGGTCCCTTACAAACTCCTAAAACTCACCATCAATAGTAAAATCTCTAGTAGAGTAGCTGTCAAGTTCTTTAATGAGATCTCCAAGCTCAACATCTTGCTCAATGGTTTCTTCAGATTGATCACTAGAATAGACAACCATGGCTAGACTTGGCTCTCTCTTTGTTTCTGGTTTTGGTTCCGGTTCATCTTCTCTTTATTCTTGCTCATCACCTTTTGTTTCTTGCTCCTCAGCCAACTCCACCTTTATCTTCATTAACATCTCTAGTTCTGAGACCCTTTTCAGTAAGGTCTCATTTTGGTTGCTGAGATCAGTGATTAGTTCAGATTGGCTTTCAATTATGCTTTCATGTTCTTCCATGGCAATAGTTTGTATGGATACAGTGTCAACATGCCCGCTGATTTCTTCCTTAGCTTGGTGGAGGGCAGCTTTGAGATCATCAATTTCTTTGTCTTTCTTTGTTGTTTCAGCTTCATGTCTTTCTTTTAGATCTTTGATCTCTAATTCTTTCTCATCCTGCTCTTGATTTTTTTCTTGAATAATACCAGATCATCTATTCAATAACTTTTCCATCCTTTGCACTTTCAACAACAGCTCTGTAATCATTTCATCTTTCTCATCAAATTGATTGATTCCTGATTTAGCATAGCTTTTAGAAGGCCCTGCTTCTGATTGGACTTGTCTTACAGGCTTCCTTATAGTGTGACCCTCCTCATACGGAGATGATTCGGAGTCATCTGAAGAGCTGGTAGATTCACCAGACTATACAGAATCAGCTGATATTGCAGATGTGTGAGTTAGGGAAAAGTGAGCCGGAGATATGCGTGGAGACTGAATAGGTGATGTAATAAACGGAGAAGCCATCTCAGCTTCTTGAACAGAAGGTCCTGAGTGAAGATCACCACCTACATCAACAAGTGGTGACATAGGCCTTTGTTCCTCCATTTCTTCTTCAGCATGCTAATCAATATATTATTGACCATGAGCTGCTTGTTCTTCTTCTTCTAGAGCTTGCTCATCAGGAGCTATATCCTCTTGTTCTTCTTCTTGATGGATTTGCTATAACATCCATGGAAGTAATAGCAAGAAGGTTCCACTGTAGAAATTCCTAGGATCCCTCTTCTTTATACACATGTAGGACTTGGCAATGTAATGAGGAATGTTCATTATAGGTCCTACACATTTAAGTTGGGGAAATGCTTCATTGATAAGGCATTGAAGGAATCTTGGGTACATAAGGAACATGTGTCTTCTTCCTTCTTGAATGTTTGACACCAGGCCATTGAATACATAAGCAGACATATTGAATGGCCTGTTGGTGCATAGAGCACAAATAGATGAAGATGTAGTCACAGGGATATCATTCCATCCTATCTTTCTTTTGGACAAATAGTGCTGGAATATATGTATCAGAAATCTCCACTACAGATCTACTAACCCTTTGACAATCTGCTTTCCTTCATATCCTCCTTTATAGCCAATGTTGGCAAAGAAGGTCATGATTTCCTTATCTTCAAGTTCTTGAGGAGTGTTGCATCATCACCAAACTGTAGACACTGTCTCACAGTTTGTTCAGTGATGGAAAGGGTGTGATCAGCAGAAATTCTTCCAGATAGAGTCTTGACACCATCAATCTTTGCAACTTTAGTTGTACTCTTGAATGATCTTATGAAGTTCTCATAAATGACTGCCTTACTAAGATAGCATGAGCAACCCTGGTAGTGGATAAGAATAGGATCATGTTTCTGAGTCCATCTGCTTCAAGGACTACATGTTAAAGAAATCCACTAACATTATGGACCTTTCTCCAAGTGAGGTTTGCCATTGGCTTCTGCATAATATGCATATGAGTTAGTCATTAAGTCATTAATTACATTGGTGAAATCAAGTTGATTATTTCAACTTTCATTTTGTTTGGTCAAAATTGAATTATCTTTTTTTTGGCATTGATTTTCTGTTTAACATCTCTATTTACATTCAAACATAAGTTTTGAAGTCAACATTTTCATTTTGATGATCCCCTGTTCATACGACAATTTTAGGGTTTTGAAAATCACTTGTTTGTGTTAATTTTCATGATCATTTGTGTCATAAGTTCAAAAATGTCTATCAATCCTTGGTTTGTGGTTGATTTTTAGATTGTTTCTTTGTTTTAGGGTTCAGAGTTCAAAATAAGTTTGATGGGTACATCATAGAATTTGCTGAGAATCACCTTGTTTCGATACTATGATGGTTTAGAATCGAAATAGAAGCAATATGATGTTTGTAGAACACAGGAATCAGAATGTTGTTAACGATTTCGATGATGGATGAAGAACAGTAGGAAGGTTTTTGCTTGTTGCACTATAGTGTCTCTCAAATTTGAAAAGTATTAAATGCACTCTTATAATCTGTTTAAATAGTCCTTTTAATGTCCTTTTCAAATTATACAAGTGTTAAAAACAAGTGAGGTCGACTACTGTAGCATATGCAGAAGGTTAAAATAGTCAGCATTTGTTTACTGTAGCAAATGCAGAAGAGTAATTCTCTATCAGCATTTAAATACTGTAGCAAATGCGGAAGTTTTAAGTTTAGACACTTGAACACTGTAGCAAATGCGGATGGTTTAAATTTATATGCGCTTTTGTACTGTAGCAAATGCTGAAGAACATTTGTTGTTCCGTATTTACTTCAACAAATGCGGATGAACAAACAAGTTGTCCGTATTCCTGAACTTCAAACATGATGATAGAAGAGCATGAGCACACTTCTATTTTATGATGATACAACTACACAACCAAGTTTATGTATTGATTTCAGCCATATTTGAAAAAATACGACTGAGGAAAACAAATGCGGATGAACAAAGTTGGCCGTATTAGTTTTCATACTTGAAAACTGTTGTAGATATTTGTAGTGAGACTAATGCAATAGAGTTAACTTATCCACATTACTTTCACTTGTGTTTTCATGACTCAAAACTATTACCCGCGTTGGTTATTTTGAACTTCTCAATTTTAATGTTTCTGCTATGGGAAGTTTTGGTTGTTTTTGCTTTGATGCTTGATCTTTATGAAGCTGTGTCTTTTTGCCTTTGATTGTTATGAAGATGAGTCTATTGATTTGTTGTTTATGAAGTTTTGACTGTTGCTTGGGTTGTCAATTATTGCTTGGATTGACTTGTTCGTCAGATGCGATACAAGTTTCCCAGTGTTGACTGATCTTGGACTTTTATGCTTCAAGATGTCTGCAAAAACTGAGATATTATGGTATAACATCTGTACCAACAAAGTTAGTTTTTCTTATGTTTGCACTTGTTTTTTATTTTTTTATATTTTTCAAGAAAGGAAACTACTGTACGAAATGATCAAAATTTTAATTACTCCCCCTAAAGTTTATATCCACAAGTGATAGAAACTTTAAAGATTTGTTAAAATTTTAAAGAGAAAATATTTTTGTGATTTTTGTTTTCTTATCTATACATGAAGTGGAGATATACATTTCTTTGGATCATATCAATCTTACCTTTCACAAGTGCAAGTAATTGTTAGTAAAATAAACATGGTTATGAACATATTGATGGAAGGTATGTTTGTCCTCTTAAACTCACACTTGGTTAATATTTAATGCTAGTGATCTTATCATGTTTTGAGTTGATTGGGTATTCAACATGTACCTCACACTCAAAAGCTTGGTAAGGTCAACCATCTGTATGCAATGTATGGTAGAACTTTAACAGCTTACTTGACCAGGTCACTTAAAATATGAAATCTCATTTTGCTTGATCCTCATTGGGATTCTTTTGTTTTGATCCTTTTATCTGTTTGATCTACATTGGATTCTTTTAACTTCACTTTGGAAGGTGATCTCTCTTAGGATTCTTTTGTTGCATTCACTTGGAATGTATTTTATTCTATTGATTCATCCAAATCTGTTACACCCAAAATTTTTAGTTGAATAAAAGAAAAGAAAAAAAATAAGAAAAGAAAAGGAAAGTATCTTGAAAGAAATGTTTAGGTGTGTGTGTGTGTTCGGTTGCATGTTTTTGGAAGTGTTTAGGTGTTAGAAAACATCTGAATGGTTCAAATTCAAGAGTTCAAGGGTGAAGTAGCTAAGGTGAGTTTCTAGACCCCGTTTTATTTGTTTTTAAACTACTTTGGGGCTGAAAATGCATGTACAAAAGATTTTACAACTGATATATATATAACAGTATCAATGCATGTTTATATGTTGATGTTGTTGGGGTTTAACATGTTTATCAAAGCTTCATACAACTTGATTATATGAAAAACGCAGCGGAATATAAGGTTTAAAACATGTTTAGATCTGATTATAAAACCCATTTTATAATAACCCCAAGCCATGGATCTACATATACAATGCATACAATAATAAGATGAAAGAACTACAACCTTTGGAGCTTGAAAATCCGAGATTTAAAAGGCTGAAATGGATGTGTTCTTGTGGCTAAACTTCAATGTAGAAGCTCTCAAGATAGCATACCCCAAGCCTCTTCAAACACCCTTTGAATGCTAGGATTCTTGCACACCAATTTTCAGCTTCAAAACAAGCTTATGAAGGCTGAAAATTCCCCTTTGTTTCTGCCCAAAAACCGTGAGGTGAAGAGAGAAGGAAGAGAGAATTTGCTTTTTTTTCTTGTGTGTGTTTTTCTTGGATGTGAAAGAGAGAAATCAAGAGTTTAAGTAACCAAGAAATGCATTCTTGGAATGACTAAAAGGTGGTCTTACCAAGACCAAAAGGGACGGCCAAAATGTGGTCCCCCTTTGGTTTTTCCCTCTCATTTCAAACTAAAAGAAAAATCACATCCCTTTGTTTTATAAAATTAAAACCATTTTAATTTTATATCACTAACACACATTATTATTTGCAATTGTTTAACTAATTTAAATAATGTGCAAATAATCTTTTATGAACAAATTATCTATATAATAATGTTCATCTACAAAAGCAATAATTTAGAAAACCCTTTTTCTGAATTGGTGTCATAATTTATTTGTATGATCTCATCAACTAATAAATTATCCATTGGTGTTTGTTTAGCTTGTTATTGGGTATGACCCGACTTGGATCATATCACACTAGCCACATCAATTTAATATGTATCTTGGGCAGATCAATCTTTCAATCTCCCACTTGCACAAGATTCATAGAAGATTGATGCAAGCAGCAAATAACGCCTAGCAACGGTTTGCTACCCCTAATGTATATGACTAAGTGCCATTCAATAACATCATCCCTTTTCAAGTACCTTACTTGAATATGATTTAGGTGAATTAATCATCTATCCTTTTGTTTCAGATGTCATGTTAAATCCAAGAGACATAGAATCGTCATTCTCCGATGATTTAACTTTAATAGGCCTTAGACATCTAACTCTCAACGAATAAGAGGAACAAATCCCATCTTGACTACATACGTCTCTCACAATCACCTCATATCATACTTGAACACAGCCTTATGTACTGCCAATTTTTCAGAATAGCAAAGTACTAAGTCAAAGTACAATACTTGGTGAGTATCAAGACCCAATATGTATCTCAGGTCTGAGGATACAATGATATTCGCCTTTACTCAATATCTCTTATGACTAGTCACAAAGATTCCATGCAGAAATAATTGAGAGCGGGTCAGTCCAATATCTATATCCCATAGATATCAATGAACCTTGGTAGCAACCTCTTGCTTTATATTCATACCTTATGAATATCAACCAATCCAATTTCATTATAGTCTTACATTCATAATTGTTCCCACAAGTATGATCGACTATGGACGTTTAGAATAACTTATTTATTCACGGATTTAAACATGCTAAAATAGAAGAACAAATGATAATAATTATCATATAATTAAGTCAAATAACATAATTTCTAATATCTAAATACAAAATACAACATCAAACCCAGTCACTTGAATATCTAAGTCCCATGGCACAAGCATGGCCTTCATGTTTTGCCCTTTCAAGGAGCTTTGTGAGTGGATCCGCAATGTTTTTATCAGTGTGGACTTTGCGAATACATATCTTTCCTTTTTCAACTTCATCCCTTATGTAGTTGAATCTCCGTTCAATGTGCCGAGTCTTTTGATGAGCACGAGGTTCCTTGATTTGAGCAATCGCACCCTCGTTGTCACAAAAGATCTCTAGGGATCCTGAATGGAAGGGACTACCCCTAGATCGGCTATGAATTTCTTCAGCCATGCAGCTTCCTGTGCTGCCATTGAAGCGGCGACGTATTCAGACTCTGTAGTGGACAATGCTACGACTTCTTGCTTTGAGCTTTTCCAAGAAACAGCTCCGCCATTCAGAATAAAGATGTACCCTGATTGAGACCGTGAATCATCTCGATCGGTCTGGAAACTCGCGTTTGTGTAACCTTTTACTACGAGTTCCTCTTCACCAGACCCATAGATCAAGAACATATCCTTGGTCCTCCTTAGGTACTTCAGAATGTTCTTGACAGCCATCCAATGACTATCACCAGGATTTTGCTGGTATCTACTTGTCATGCTTAAAGCGCATGACACGTCTGGTCTAGTGCATATCATTGCATACATGATGGATCCTATAGCAGATGCATATGGGATTGCCTTCATTCTATTTTGCTCCTCCTTTGAGCTTGGACATTGAGTCGTACTCAATATTGTCCCTCTTTGAATAGGTACACTACCTTTCTTAGAGTTTTCCATCTTGAACCTTTTCAAGATTTTGTCAATGTATGCACTTTGATTCAAACCAATCAGCCGCCTTGATCTATCCCTATAGATCTTTATTCCCAGAATATAGGCAGCTTCACCAAGATCCTTGATGGAAAAACAACTTCCAAGCCAGGTTTTTACACCTTCCAAGGTTGGAATGTCGTTTCCAAATAGTAGTATGTCATCAACATACAATACTAGGAAGGTTATTATGCTCCCACTAGCCTTTTTGTACACACAAGCCTCATCAGCGTTTTTGATGAAGCCAAATTTCTTTATCTCCTCATCAAAACGGTGATTCCAGCTTCTCGATGCTTGCTTCAATCCATAGATTGATTTCTTTAACTTGCATACTTTATCAGGATGTTTTGGATCGACAAAACCTTCAGGCTGAACCATATAGACATCTTCCTCAAGATATCCATTTAGGAAAGCGGTTTTGACATCCATTTGCCAAATCTCATAGTCATAATGAGCAGCTATGGCAAACAGTATCCTTATAGACATTAGCATTGCAACAGGTGAGAAGGTTTCATCATAATCAACCCCTTGAGTTTGAGTGAAACCCTTTGCTACAAGTCTAGCTTTGTAAGTATCCAAGTTTCCATGCATATCGGTTTTCTTCTTGAAAACCCACTTACTTCCAACTACTTTGGAATTAAGAGGTGGTACGACAAGTTCCCAAACTTGATTGTCATACATGGATTGCATCTCAACGTTCATGGCTTCAAGCCATTTGTCACAATCCAAATTGGACACTGCATCATGATATGTGGTTGGTTCATCTGAATCTACCACGTAGCATCCATCCATGAAAAATCCGTATCTTTCAGGTGGATTACTAGTTCTACCACTTCTGCGAACGTTTTGTGTGTATTGATCAACCGCTTGATCATTCTCAACATCCTTATGTTGAGTGCTAGTTTCAACCAAACGTGTATCGGGCTGTGGTTCTTGATCCTCCTCAAGATCCACTGTTCTACTGCTAGTTCCTTCCATAAGGAACTTGGCTTCTAAGAACTCACCCTTTCTGGCAACAAACACCTTTTGTTCCAGTGGATCATAGAAATAATATCCCATAGAATCTCTAGGATATCCAACAAAGATACACTTGGTGGATCGGACATCTAATTTGTTTGGGGTGGGAGTCTTAACATAAGCCTCACAACCCCAAACCCTTAAATATGATAGGGATGGAACTCTTCCATGCCATATCTCAAAAGGTGTCCTTTCCACCTTCTTGGTTGGGGCCATATTCAGAATACGGGCCGCGGAGAGCAAAGCGAAACCCCAAAATGATAGAGGCAATGTGCTTCTAGCCATCATAGATCGAACCATATCCAATAGGGTTCGATTCCTCCTCTCAGACACACCATTATGTTGTGGTGTTCCAGGTGGAGTGAGTTGTGAGATAATCCCACAACTCCTAAGATGATCTTGAAAAACATCACTTAGGTATTCACCGCCTCTATCGGTACGGAGAACTTTAATTGATTTGTTGAGTTGATTTTCTACTTCATTCTTGAAGATTTTGAACATTTCAAAAGCTTCATCCTTGTGCCTTAATAAGTACACATACCCATAGCGACTATAATCGTCGGTAAAGGTAATGAAGTATCTCTCACCATTCCTAGTTATTGGCTTAAAAGGACCACATACATCAGAATGTATGATACCTAATAAATCTTTCGCCCTTTCGTTAGTTCCACTAAAGGGTGCCTTAGTCATTTTTCCTTGTAAACAAGATTCACATACATCAAATGAATCACATTCATTTGTTTTTAAAAGACCATTCTTTTGAAGCGTTTGTATACGTTTCTTGTTTATATGACCAAGACGGCAATGCCAAAGGTAGGTATCACTCAAATCTAATTTGAGTCTTTTGGTGGTTGCTTGGTATATAGAGCTATCATATGTTGCGTTTTCATGAACTAATTCATAAATACCATTACAAGGTATAGCCTTAAAATAAAATACATGATTTAAAGAAACATGAATATCATTGTTAACAAACTTGAAATCATAATCATATTGTCTTAAACGGGAAACAGAGATTATGTTCCTAGTCAAGCTAGGAGCATATAATACATTACACAAAATAACTTCCAAACCACTTGGAAGCTTCAAAATGTAGTCTCCTTGGGCTTCCACATGAACCTTTGCACCATTGCCCATGAAGAGACTTATTTCCCCTTTAGCATAATGCTCATTTCTTCTGAACCCCTGCAACAAGTTACAAATGTGAGTTCCACATCCGGTATCTAATACCCATGTGTTAGAAGAAATAACATTCAGCTCAACGTGTATCATGTAAATTATACCTGAGGTTTGCCCCGCATCCCTCTTTTCTCTCAACTCTTTGAGATAGACTGGACAATTTCTCATCCAATGCCCTATCTCACCACATTTGAAGCATGGGTCATTCACGGCAACCTTTTGCTTCTTCTCCTTAGGTTTTGGAGGTTGCGCCCTAACAGCCTTCTTCCCCTTTCCCCAAACTTGCCCCTTTCCTTTGGCACCAGCCGCCTTAGGAGGGGGTAGAGACTTTCTCTTTTTCCCACCTTCATTTATGGTGAGAACGGGTAAAACTCTCTTACCCATTCCCGCCTCAGCTGATTTGAGCATAGAATGAAGTTCATTTATGCTCTTATCCCATCCGTTCATGTTGTAGTTCATGACGAATGCCTCAAACCTTTTAGTTAGGCCATTAAGGATCAAATCCGTGGCCAACTCTTTTGAGACGGGACAGTTCAGCCTTTCAAGGCGGTCGATGTGGCTTTTCATCATAAGAACATAAGATGAAACTGATTGGGATTCCTCCATCCGACATGCATTAAGCGCTTGAACCGTTTCGTAGCGCTCCACTCTAGCTTGTTGCTGGAACGTTTCCCGCAACTGAGTGATCATGTCATAAGCTGCATGGAGCTCATACTCCTTTTGGAGTTCGGGTGTCATACTTGCTAACATTAGGCAAGAGACTTGGACGGAGTCTTCTACATATCTAACCCAATCATTATACGCTTCCACATCTTCCTCGTCAGGTTCATCGGGATGGGGTCATCAAGGATGTAGGCCCGCTTTTCTTGTTTGAGAACAATTCTCAAATTGCGGTACCAATCCATGAAATTGTTAGGTGTTAGACGATCCCTTTGAAGGATCTCTCTTAGGGATTGGTTGTTTTGGTTTGGTACATCATTATTAGTGTTGTTGTTGTCAGCCATCTACAAGATTTTACAAAGTTCCATTAGTAATCGTTGATATAATTATATTTTATTTATCAATACCCTTTATGTCTCATAGATCATTAATAAATAAAATTTTAGAATCCAACGTTATATTTAAATATTGGTTAGGTGACCTTTATCCCATTATTTAAATAAAACAAGGTAGTCATAAATGACAATTGCAACCTATTGCAACTTCTAGTGGTATGGGATCGTTTAAACATCATATGTTTATCATGGCATGTTTATCCCATCAACACCTTTTATAAAACATATTTTAGGTGATCCATTCAATATATTTTACAAATCAAGTCGTCCTACTTACACACACGTGTGAGTTTACTATATAAGTGGTTAGGTGACCTTTATCCCACAAACATGGTATTCTCACCTCAAATTACAAGTTCCCTCAAAGTGGTTAGGTGACCTTTATCCCACTAAGAGTTTGCAAGTAACCCAAGTGTTGTGTAAAAGGATGGTGTTTAACTTGTTTTTCAAAAGGGATTTATATTTTGACAATTCTTGTTTTAGAAAAGTCTATGTATCATATGATTGTATGCATTCAACCATATGGTACCCTATTGGTTCTTTTAAATAAAACCCATTTTATTTTGCAAACCATTAACTCCTTTTATAGAATCATTCTATTTATGCTTAATGATTTGAGAACCAATTACTTGTTTATTGTTTGTTTTAGTTGACGGTTTGTTAATCATATCCAAATATTCAAAACAAACATCATCATATGCATTCAACCAAACAAAAACAAAAACATTCATATATGCATAACAAAGCATACTAAGTTGATCACACTTGTTTAGCCAAAACAAGTGTGTCAAATGGTCATGTCCTAAGGGTTATGAATCATGACACATGGTTGACCAAAGGGACTCCCACTTGAAACCACATCTTCAAGCATCCTCTTTGTCTTATCCTTTCTTCAAGTCTTGATCTTGAGCATCCTTTACAAAATATGTATCCTAATACATTTTTCTAGTAAAGAAAGAACTCCTAATCTATTTATTACAAACCAAATGAATGAATAGATTACAAAACAAAACTTGAAACCAAAGATAAATTATTACATGCCCAAATGAATACAACATGACAATCAATCATTCAATCCAAGTGGTCTAGGCTTTGTTATGCATAATAAACAACAATATATCCAAATATACACAAGAAGTCGATTTTTGGCAGCCCCTTAAAACCCATGTTTTTGGCCAACACAAACCAAGAACTAATGGGTTTAGTCCATGCAAACAATTATCTTATAAACTAGAGTTTTAAAGATCCTAATATGCATAATATAGTATCTTTAAAACATCAAAAGGGGGCACCAAAACAGCCCCTTAAACCCACGGTTTGGTGCTGTCCAAAAGAAATATAAAGTGTAATACATGTATGCATATGTATAAGTGGCTCTTGATGCCATTGTTGGGGTTTAACATGTTTATCAAAGCTTCATACAACTTGATTATATGAAAAACGCAGCGGAATATAAGGTTTAAAACATGTTTAGATCTGATTATAAAACCCATTTTATAATAACCCCAAGCCATGGATCTACATATACAATGCATACAATAATAAGATGAAAGAACTACAACCTTTGGAGCTTGAAAATCCGAGATTTAAAAGGCTGAAATGGATGTGTTCTTGTGGCTAAACTTCAATGTAGAAGCTCTCAAGATAGCATACCCCAAGCCTCTTCAAACACCCTTTGAATGCTAGGATTCTTGCACACCAATTTTCAGCTTCAAAACAAGCTTATGAAGGCTGAAAATTCCCCTTTGTTTCTGCCCAAAAACCGTGAGGTGAAGAGAGAAGGAAGAGAGAATTTGCTTTTTTTTCTTGTGTGTGTTTTTCTTGGATGTGAAAGAGAGAAATCAAGAGTTTAAGTAACCAAGACATGCATTCTTGGAATGACTAAAAGGTGGTCTTACCAAGACCAAAAGGGACGGCCAAAATGTGGTCCCCCTTTGGTTTTTCCCTCTCATTTCAAACTAAAAGAAAAATCACATCCCTTTGTTTTATAAAATTAAAACCATTTTAATTTTATATCACTAACACACATTATTATTTGCAATTGTTTAACTAATTTAAATAATGTGCAAATAATCTTTTATGAACAAATTATCTATATAATAATGTTCATCTACAAAAGCAATAATTTAGAAAACCCTTTTTCTGAATTGGTGTCATAATTTATTTGTATGATCTCATCAACTAATAAATTATCCATTGGTGTTTGTTTAGCTTGTTATTGGGTATGACCCGACTTGGATCATATCACACTAGCCACATCAATTTAATATGTATCTTGGGCAGATCAATCTTTCAGATGTCTTATGGTTGTGTATGTTTGTTTGAGGCTTATAATGGTTGTGTAAGACTTAGAACATGTTAAGACAAAGTTTGGGATTGAAAAATATGTTAGAAACATGCAAGTTGGTGTTCATGCGCCCAAACAGGGCCCATGCGCCTAAGTTTTTGCCTTAGAAAAGTCTTTAAGTAAGGCCATGCACCCAAACAGGGCCCATGCGCCTTAAATTATGACTTAGAAATCTAAGTATGGGATAATGCACCTAAACAGTAACCCATGCGCCTAGAAATGCCTTAGAAATCCTAAGTGCGAGTTCATGTGCCTAAGTCTTTGGCTGAAACGACTAAGTGTAAGCTGATGTGCCGGAATAGTGCACATGCACCCAAAAGGCCCATGGGCCTAAGTGCTGAAATGTCTAAGTGTAAGCTCATGCACCTACATAGTGGTAAAACGCCCAAACAGGGCAGATACGCCCAAATAGTTCACATGCGCTCAACATTTAGAAATTTTCCTGAAATTTTGAGGAAAAACAGAATTATAGGGATTGACCCTAGTTTGACTTGTGGGCTGTTTTGTACTATTCTAAGCATGATTAAGTAAGGGTTTATGAGTAGAATATGCATAAAGTGATGATGAATGCAGTATATGCATATGTATATGAGTTGTTATCTTTTATTAGTTTTAAAACGTATTTATATTATAATATAATATACGTTGAGTATTATGTTATTACTTTACGTAGTATTATAAATGTGTGAATGAACGTAAAGTGTAACGTAACAAAGAGAAAGATAACAATGATGAAAAAGTGAAACGTAATGAAAGAAAGTAAAGGCTTGCAAGCGGAAAGAAAGAAGGAATACAACTCTTTGAGAGTTGACAGCTCAACTTGTGTATGATAACGTGCGATTTTAACCCATGAGGGTTCACACACAGGGGATCAGTCTAGGTGACTGAACCGATAGTACGAACGGGATCCTTGTCATTCGACCCCGTTCTTTGTGCCATGTTATGATACGGCTTCATGCCAGATAGAAATGAGGCTTTGTGCCCGGAATGGTGGCTTCGGGCCATAGGCTTTATGCCAATTAGTAACAGGGCTTTGTGCCGAGAATGGTGGCTTTGGGCCACGGGCTTCGTGCCAATTAGTAAAGCAGCTTTGTGCTCAGAATGACGGTTTCGGACCGCGATGGGGGAAAAGCCTGACAGGATCTAGAATTAGTACGAATCGAGCGAGACAACAAAGTATGAAACGAACAAAGTGATAAAGTACGAAATGAACATTAACGAAATATAGTGATAAAGTACGAAGTGAATGTTATCGAAAGATAGTGATAAAGTACGAAATGAACGTTAACGAAAGATAAGGATAAAGTATGAAACGAGCGATAACTAATGAAATGATAAAGTATGAAATGAATGAACATGTGTGAAAGTTAAGAAAGTGTTCTGTAGAAACGAGAAATTTTATGTATGAAACATATAAAGTATTTTGATACTTATAAAACTAGAACTCACTCAGCAACGCTGACTTTTATGCATTTCCCGTTGGCAGGTAGAAGTTGCTGAGGATGGCACGCAGGGAGGCTACTCGGCAAGGACAAGATTGGCACGATTCACCCATTTTATTATTGTTGATTTGTAATGCAATTAACGAATGTTTTTCCTTTAGTAACTTAACAATTTTGTATTGCATATCAATAGTATTTATGAATGAAATGAATGGCTTTTGATAATTAAATTCTGTTGTAATGTTTTATGAAATTATATTAATATATATGTTGAGTGCTATGAATGACCAACTGTGAGGTGCCCGGGAACGGGGCCTTACAAGATGGTATGAGAGCCAAAGTTTAAGTGAATTGGGTAAATATTTTCAAAAACCTAAACTTAAACTGAAATTGGGACTAAGGGAAGGGGATGCCAGCCCGAGTAGCTACGTGCCATCATGTATTTCTTTTTCAAAATTTGATTAGAGTTATATGAGTGTGCTACTTGATTATATGCTTATAGTAGATTTAGATACTGATGTAGTCAGGATAGGAAATGCTTAGGGTGTGAAGAGTAAAGTAAGTGCCTAATCACAAATGGCCACTGTAATTAGGGACTTACTATACTCAACATAAACTGAGCCATTACCTTAAATGACCGTTTTAGTGTTTGAATCTTATAGTGATTAGAGAATGGATGGAGGTAGATCTTCTAAGGCTTCTAGGGGTGGAGCACGTAGTGGACGTGGTGCTGAACCGCGTGTTACGAGGAACCAGGCTAAAGATGCTGAAACGACTCCTGCTGATCTTGAGGTTCATCAGCATGAGGGCATTGATGAGAGCTCGAACCTAAGGGCCTCAGTGAAAGAGGCGGTAGTGGAGAAAGTTCATCAAGTCATGAAGACAATCCTGCCGTCTGTGGTGACTGAGGTAATCAAGGCTATGGAGAACAAAAGGAAGGAGAGGAGAAGGTCTACCGGAAGAGAAGGAATAGAGCAGTCGGAGACTGAGATGGTTGTCTCAAGTGAGGAGGAGGAGGAAGAACCGGTGTAGGAGACTGTACGAGGCTGTAACTATAGGGAATTTCAAAGGTGCAATCCCCCGACCTTTGATAGAAATGGCACTGTTGCTGCTGCTCACCGATAGGTGAGAGAAATGGAGGCGGTACTTGATATTAGTGAGTGCCGAGAAGACCATAAGGTGAAGTTTGCTACCCACTCATTTGTGGATACGGCCTTATGTTGGTGGTACAATATTGTCCAGGCTGAGGGTAGTAGGGCCATTAGCAAGATGAGGTGGTCGGAGTTGAAGAAGCTGGTGATCGAGGAATTCTGTCCTCACCGGGAACTCGACAAGATAGAGAGGGAGTTCCAACAGTTGGAGGCATGCACCATGACACACCAACAATACACCACCAAGTTCAACGAGTGGCAAGGTTGGTGCAGGATCAGGTCACGTCGATGTCGAGAAAGATTAAGAAGTACATTCAGGGATTGCCAGCTGACGTACGCATGCATTTGATCGCTGCCCGGCCGGGTACCTTTCGATCAGTGGTGGACCTGGCAGGTAGGTTGTATGATGAGAGGGAAGTGGCGGTAGTTGAGGTGAAGAAGACGGATGATGGTGATAAGAGCTGGGGAAAGAAGAGGTTTGGACGTGGTGGTTTCACTCCAAACAACAAAAGGAGGAAAGTGGATGATCGAAGGATGGTGTCCTTGAGTTCGGGGATAAAGAAGTGTGGTAAATGTGGGAGAGAGCATGTTGGTGAGTGCAAGTGGGACATGAATGTGTGGTTCAAGTGTGGGAAGCCCGATCATGTGGCGATGGTGTGTGGACTCATACAGTGTTATAACTGTGATGATGAAGGCGGCGTGAGCAAGGACTGTAAGAAGCCAAGAGCTGAGAGTTCTGGGGAGAAGAAGAGGCTAGGGGAAGGAGGACAGAGGGCAAGTACTAGAGCCTTCATGATGATGCGGGAGGAGTGCAGAGAGGATCCCAATGTCGTGTCAGGTATGTTTCTAGTAAACCAAATTTGTGCCTCTGTGTTATTTGATTCTGGTGCTAGTAGGAGTTTTATTTCTACTGTTTTCTATGCTAAGTTGCCTGCTAGTAGTAGGAGCATTATTAAGCCATTCGACGTAGAAAAGCTATTGGCAAGTCCACTAGGATTTCTGATATGATAGATGACTGTTTCATAGAACTTGAAGGTCATAGGTTTTCTGCTAAATTGCATGTGATGCCTCTAGGAGGATTTGATGTAGTACTAAGGATAGATTGGTTAGCAACCTATGAAGCGAACATCATGTGTCTCAAGAAGATGATTCGATTAGTTGCGCCCAATAGAAGTTCGGTGATAGTTTACGATGATCATGTCACTACGGTTCCGAATGTGATTTCGATGGCGGTGGCAGAAAAGTGCATGAGACGTGGATGTAGTGCTTATCGGGCCTACATAGAGGATACTATATGATGTGCCAGTGGTATGCGACTTCCCGGACGTGTTCCCAGATGATTTTTCCAGGAGTGCCACCGGATCACGAGATTGAGTTTCAAATTGAACTAATACCCGGTGCTTAACCCGTTGCCAAAGCACCGTATCGATTAGCTTCGACTGAGATGAAGGAACTCATGGATCAATTATAGGAGTTGATGGATAAATGGTTTATCTGACCGAGCATCTCTCCTTGGGGTGTCCCAGTATTGTTTGTGAAGAAGGACTGTAGTATGTGAATGTGCATAGACTATCGAGAGCTGAACAAATTGATGGTATAGAATCGGTACCTGTTACCGAGGATTGACGACTTGTTTGACCAGCTCTAAGGTGTCAGTTGGTTCTCGAGGATAGACCTTCGATCTTGTTAACATCAATTAAAGGTGAAGGAGTAGGATATTATTAAGACAACTTTTCTTACGCGTTATGGACACTACGAGTTTCTCGTTATGTCTTTCGGCTTAACTAACGCGCCAGCTGCCTTATGGACTTGATGAATCGAGTGTGTCGGCCCATGTTAGATAAATTAGTGATCGTATTTATTGATGATATCCTGGTTTATTCAAAGAGCGAAGAAGAGCATGTCGGTCATATTCAGGAAGTATTGGAGACACTTAGAAGAGAGAAGTTGTATGCTAAATTCTCTAAGTATGCTTTCTGGTTACGCGAAGTTCAATTTTTGGGTCACGTGGTGAACGCTGAAGGAATTATGATGGACCTGGCAAAGGTTGAGGCAGTGATGCAATGGAAGCCTCCAAATACGCCATCCGAGATCCGTAGTTTCTTGGGTTTGGCGGGTTATTACAGGAGGTTTATCCAGGATTTTTCCAAAATAGCCTCACCTTTGACTAAGTTGACTAACAAAGATGTGAAGTACGTGTGGGGTCAAGAACATGAGAGTGCGTTCGAGGAGTTAAAGATGAGATTGACTCAAGGTCCTATCTTGACATTACCCGAAGGGAGTGAAGACTTCGTGGTGTTTTCGGATGCATCTTATTTGGGACTAGGTTGCGTGTTGATGCAACGTGGAAGAGTAATAGCATATGCATCCCGACAGCTGAAAACCCACAAAGTCAATTATCCCACCCATGACTTGGAATTAGCAGCTGTGGTCTTCGCGATGAAGATTTGGAGGCACTACCTATACGGGATGAAGTGCACGATCTTCACGGATCACAAGAGCTTGAAGTATTTCTTCGAGCAAAAGGATCTCAACATGAGACAGAGGAGATGGTTAGAGCTCATCAAAGATTACGACTACGAGATCCATTACCATCCGAGTAAGGCCAATATAATGGTCGATGCCCTAAGCCGAAAGGAGAGACCCGAGCCGATTCAGGTAAAGGCCTATCAGTTGGTTATGACCGCTGATGTGATGTCCCAAGTGAAAGAATTTCAAGATGAGGCGTTGAACTCTGAAAGAATGAGATGACTAGTCTCAGAGTTGGGTGAGAACACTCACGGTGTTAGAACCCGAAATAGATGAATATGGATTCCTCTATATGGAGACCTACGAGGCGAATCATGGATGAGGCTCATAAGACTCAATACTCCATTCATCCTAGCACTAGCAAAATGTATCAAGGCATGAAGAAAGACTATTGGTGGCCGGGAATGAAATGTGACGTAGGGGAGTATGTGAGTAAGTGCCTTACTTGTTTGCAAGTGAAGGCAAAATATCAGAAACCATACAGGAAGATCCAACCATTAGATATACCCAAATAGAAGTGGGAGCACATCACCATGGACTTCATAACAAAGTTACCCCGCACGGCAAGGGGACACGATACCATTTGGGTGATTATTGATCATCTGACCAAGAGTGCTCACTTCCTACCGATCTGCGAGACGTATTTATCTGAGAGATTGGCGGATCTGTTTGTCAAGGAGATTGTAGCTCGTCACGGTGTACCAGTGTCTATCGTGTCGGATCATGACACTCGGTTTACATCCAAGTTTTGGAAGAGATTCCATGATGCGATGGGGATGAGGCTACATATTAGCACGGCTTACCACCCCCAGACAGATGGTAAGTATGAGCGGATGATCTAGACGCTTGAGGATATGCTTCGAGCATGCGCGATCGATTTTGGAGGAAGTTAGGATGATCACTTACCGTTAGCTGAATTCTCGTAAAATAATAGTTATCATGCCAGCATTGGTATGCAACCTTACGAGATGGTATACGGTAGGAGATGTAGGACGCCCGTATGTTAGGGAGACATTGGGCAGAAAGAGTTAGGAAGCCTTGAAGTGATCAAGGCTAGAACTGAGAAGTTGGATAAGATTAAGGCCTTCATGAAGGCAGCAAAAGACAAACAAAAGTCATACGCCGACAAGAGGCGTAGACCGATCAAATTCAAGGTGGGTGATCGAGTTATGTTTAAGGTCTCACCTTGGAAAGGAATCATTCGGTTCCGGAAGATGGGTAAGCTAAGCCCAAGATATATAGGGCCTTTCCGAACCATTGCACAGGTAGGAGAGGTGGCTTATCAGTTAGAACTGCCTGATGAGTTAAGTGGAATTCATCTGACATTCCATGTATCCCATCTGAGGATGTACTTAGCTGATGAAGATATGATTGTACCACTGGATGATATTGAGGTGGACGAACGACTCAATTACATAGAGCAACCGGTAGCAATCATTGATCAAAATGAAAGGAGGTTGAGAAATAAAGTGGTTCCACTGGTACGTGTGCACTAGAAACACAGAAAGGGTTCTGAGTCTACGTGGGAAACTGAAGAAGAAATGAGACAACATTACCCACATCTGTTCGAAGAAAGATGAGTTTCGGGGACGAAACCTCTTTAAGGGGGGTGGACTTGTAACACTCGAAATTTTTAGTTGAATAAACAAAAAGAAAAATAATAAGAAAAGAAAAGGAAAGCATCTTAAAAGAAATAAGAAGGAATAAAAGTAGAGGGGGCTTGGTGTAAAAGTGTAAAAAGTCAAATAACTTTTAGATAAAAGAATGGCCACCCATGCCACCTTTTTACAACTGCTTTCTGCCAACCAAAAAGAAGAGAAAGAATAGCAGAAGAGAGGGTTTTCGGGTTCTAGAGAGAGAGCAGCTGAATTCGTTTAAGGTAAGAAAAATTTAGTGTAATTAAGCAAGTTTTATGGATTTTTGGCCATATAGTCGGTTATACATGTTCTCATGTGTGTGTGTGTGTGTTCGGTTGCATGTTTTTGGAAGTGTTTAGGCGTTAGAAAACATCTGAAAGGTTCAAATTCGAGAGTTCAAGGGTGAAGTAGCTAAGGCGAGTTTCTAGACCCCGTTTTATTTGTTTTTAAACTACTTTGGGGCTGAAAATACATGTATAAAATACATGTATATATGTTGATGTCTTATGGTTGTGTATGTTTGTTTGAGGTTTATAATGGTTGTGTAAGACTTAGAACATGTTAAGACAAAGTTTGGGACTGAAAAACATGTTAGAAACATGCAAGTTGGTGTTCATACACCCAAACAGGGCCCATGCGCCTAAGTTTTTGCCTTGGAAAAGTGTTTAAGTAAGGCGATGCGCCCAAATAGGGCCCATGCGCCAGAATATGACTTAGAAATCCAAGTATGGGATAATGCGCCTAAACAGTAACCCATGCGCCTAGAATGCCTTAGAAATCCTAAGTATGAGTTTATGTGCATGAGTCTTTGGCTGAATTGAGCAAGTGTAAGGTCATATGCCTGAATAGTGCCCATGCGCATAAAAGACCCATTCCCCTAAGTGCTAAAATGATTAAGTGTAAGCTCATGCGCCTACATAGTGGTAAAACACCCAAACAGGGCGGATGCGCCCAAATAGTTCCCATGTGCCTAACACTTAGAAATTTTCCTGAAATTTTAAGGAAAAATAGAATTATAGGGATTGACCCTAGTTTGACATGTGGGCTATTTTGGACTATTCTAAGCATGATTAAGTAAGGGTTTATGAGTAGAATATGCATAAAGTTATGATGAATGCATTATATGCATATATATATGAGTTGTTATCTTTTAGTAGTTTTTAAAACGTATTTATATTATAATATAATATACGTTGAGTATTATGTTATTAGTTTATGTAGTATGATGAATGTGTGAATGAACGTAAAGTGTAACGTAACAAAGAGAGATAACAAAGATGAAAAGTGAAACGTAATGAAAGAAAGTAAAGGCTTGCAAGCAGAAAGAAAGAAGGAATACAACTCTTTGAGAGTTGACAGCTCAACTGTGCGTATGATAACATGCGATTTTAACCCATGAGGGTTCACACAAAAGGGGATCAGTCTAGGTAACTGAACCCATAGTAAGAACGGGATCCTTGTCATTCGACCCCGGGCTTTGTGCCAAGCTATGATACGGCTTCATACCGGATAGAAATAAGGCTTTGTGCCCGGAATGGTGGCTTCGAGCCACGGGCTTTGTGCCAATTTGTAACGGGGCTTTGTGCCTAGAATGGTGGCTTCGGGCCACAGGCTTCGTGCTAATTAGTAAAGGAGCTTTGTGCTCGGAATGGCGGTTTCGGACCACGATGGGGGAAAAGCCTGACAGGATCTAGAATTAGTACGAAACGAGCAAGACAAGAAAGTATGAAACAAACGAAGTGATAAAGTACGAAATGAACGTTAACAAAAGATAGTGATAAAGTATGAAATGAACGTTATCGATAGATAGTGATAAAGTATTAAATGAACGTTAACGAAATTTAAGGATAAGTACGAAACTAGCGATAACGAATAAAATGATAAAGTATGAAATGAATGAATATGTGGTGATAGTTAAGAAAGTGTTCTATAGAAAAGAGAAATTTTATGTATGAAACGTATAAAGTATTTTGATACTTATAAAACTAGAACTCACTCAGCATGCATTTTCAGTTGGCTGGTAGAAGTTGCTGAGGATGGCACGCAGGGAGGCTACTCGGCAAGGGCAAGATTGGCATCTATTCACACACGTTATTATTGTCGATTTGTAATGCAATTAACGAATGTTTTACCTTTAGTAACTTAATAATGTTGTATTGCATATCAACAGTAATTATGAATGAAATGAATGGATTTTGATATTAAATTCTGCTGTAATGTTTTATGAAATTATATTAATATATATGTTTAGTGCTATGAATGACCAACTGTGAGGTGCCCGGGAGAGGCCGTCATAGTTTTGGAGAGGCCATCATAGTTTTGGATCTGGAGGGGACAGTGGAGACAATAAGGGTGTTTGACCCAATGTGGCTCACAAACTTGTCTACAGCTGATGTTTATACATTGTACAAGTGGCCACTATTTTTTAATACGCAAGATATCGTGCAAGCACTTCAGTTGCAACATGTCATACGCTTATGCTTCGCACTTGATATTCATGCTGGGGTTTCAAAGGAAGAAAGAGTCAAGAGACATGCAGAGTTTACAAAGGAAGTCAAAGAATAGGTAGAACTAGGTCCAAGGGGGATTTTGTTGGTACACATATCCCTAGTTCTAGTTCTAGTGTGCTTAAATGTAAATGACTTTCATTTTGTTACACTGATGTAATCATTTGATATTTGTAATGAAAGACTCTTGATTGAATGTGTATATGTAATTGAATGGGTACTTAATGAAATACAATGTGTGGTTGAACTTATAATGTTTATTATTTCATTGATTAGTAGTTTAACGCTTAGTGGACCAACTATATAGGTTTGTGGTTGTTTGAATTAATCTCAGTACTGTAATGTTTAAGAAATATGTTCAAACCTAGTAATATGAAGTTCTCATGCGAATGGCCCATGCTAATGGACCATACGCATGAACAACTTCATGCGAATGACTCACTCGTACGACTGAACTAGGAGACTGGATCAGTCGCATGATTGTAACATGAGATTGGCTTAGTCGCACGACTGAACACTCAGTCTTGCGAATGGATAAACCGCATGGCTCAATCGCACGACTGAACTATACTTGTGGTTCAGTCGCCCGAATGAGAAACTCTAACCTATAAATACCACTTAAATCGTGGAAAAATAGATCACTTGGCATACATACGAACCCTAGCCGTCCAGAGACCTATAAGAACCTGTTCCAAGTTCATAGATCGCACTAGATCAATTACCAATCATTCTTAACATTTAGTTTCAATCTACAGTTGATTCTACGTGCGTTCTCACTAATTGGATCGCCAATCAAATAGGATTCCGCACTATTTGATTCGGTATACACGTTTATCACTTAGTATTTCATTCAATACTTGATCCTAACAAGTTTAGGTGGTTTGTTATGGTTCCCAATCTCATTTTCCAGAAGTAGTAGATTCTGGATACGTGAATCCTTCCCAGCAGTAAACACAGAGTTCTAATCTTCCATGATATCAAACTTGGAAAAAATTAGTATCAGACGGAATCAAATACGCGATTGAAGAGTACGATTGAGTTCAATCGTGCGCTTGAGTTCATCGTGCGATTGAGGGATGCGAATGAGTTCAACCGTGTGGGTTAGCTTAATCGTGCAAATGAGAAGTGCGACTAAGTCCAGTCGTGCGATTGAATGGTACGATTAGGATTCAGTCGTGCGATTGAGCTAATCGTGCGACTGAAGCTGCTGTGGATGAAAAATTCAAAATTTTGGACACTTTCACACCAAAAACGATTTTTCAGAAACCCTAATCTGCCATACGTCAAAAATTATGAAACTTTAGAATCAGGAACACTTCACAAACACCTTTTGAATTAAAACATTACTTTTAACAAGAACACTAATCGAATCCATGAAGAATCACGAGCCAAAGCTCTGATACCACTTGTTAGGACCGTTTTCGTACGGAGTACTAACTGATTCTACGTGAAACCAGATCAAATAGCGCGGAATTCTATTTGATTGGCGATCCAATCAGTGACAACGACAATCTGATCGATCTTACGATTAAACAAACGTTAAGAACGAGTTAGAATCGATCAGGAATGACTATGAAGTTGGATGGACAAACTGGGACGCTCTGGACGGCTAGGGTATGATAATATTTGAAGTGTTCTCTTTTTCCACGAATTATGTGGTATTTATAGGTTTTTAGTATTCAGTCGTATGACTGAGCCATTAGCATGGTTTAGTCGTGCGACTGAGTCATGCATTTGATTCATACGCACGACTGAAGGTTCAGTCGTGCGACTGACTCAATCTTATGTCTTAGTCATATGACTGATCCAGTCACCTGGTACAGTCGTGCAAATGGTCCATAAGTATGGTCCGTTCGTGCGTCTGGTCCATGAGTATGGTCCATTAGCATGAATAGCACAGCACTAAGTCGAATACATTTCTTAATCATTATTGACTCAGAACTATGTACAACAATCTCAAACCTATATATAATGTTCATTCATATGTGTAATAATAAATACTATAAGAAAATGATGTACACAACAGTAAATAAACATTCAAACCCATATATCTCATTACATTAAGTTCTTGTATTACACATGTGTAAGAAATGAAAGATATAGACATTTAAGCACATAAACTAGGGACATCGTGTATCAACATTGTTTTAGATGTTGGAAAAACATTGAGTGATTGTTTCATATTCTTATTTAGCTTTTGTTTGACACTCTTTGACTGCCAATTGTCATAGAAGTCATCATCTGAATTTAAGATTCTTGGTTGTTTATTATGTGTTGGACTTCTAGCTTTGACTTTAACAGTTGAAATTGGTGAAATGGGCTTGTTTTGAGGAACTCTCAAGCCTTTCTGATTAAAGAAGCAATCAGATGTATTGTGATTTGTCATATCACACACTAAAAAATACTTGTTGAAATAACAATTCTTGTTTGAATGATTGTTCACACACTAAAATATTGATTGTAATAACACTCATCTGTGTTGTGATTAGACATGTCATAGTTTTCACAGTACATCTATCTGATCTTTGTTTTTGATGATGAAGCTTCTTGATGCATAATTTATTTTGACTTTGAGTCTTGTTTTTGTAGATACATGATGTCCCTAGTTCATTGTACTTAAATGTTTATGTCTTTCAATCTTACATCTGTGTAATATGTAGATATTTTTGGTAATGTGATATGTGTTTGAATGTATATTGCTATTGAAGGTATTTTATTCTTATATTATTTATAATTATACGCTTGAATGAATATTATATATGGGTTTGTAGTAGTCAGCCACAGTTCTGAGTTAATAATGACTCAGGAATGTGTTTGACTCAGTCTTATGGTTATTCATGCTAATGAACCACGCTTATGGACCAGTCGCAAGACTCAACTAGTTGATTGGGTCAGTCGCACGATCGAGTCATGAGACTGACTTAGTCGCACGATTGGACCAAGTGTTTGACTCAATCGTGCGCATGAACAAATCGTATGGCTCAGTTGCACGACTGAACCATGCTAATGGCTCAGTTGTACGACTGTATACTAAAACCTATAAGTACCACATAATTCGTGGAAAAAGAGGTCACTTCAAATTCTATTATACCCTAGCCGTCCAGAGAGTTCTATCTCAACCATCAAAGTTCATAGTTCGTCCCGGATCATTTCCTAATCATTCTTAACATTGTTCTATTGTTAGATTGATCTGGGTTTTCATTCTCACTGATTAGATTGCCGATTAAATAGGATTCCACACTATTTGATCTGGTTACACGTTGAATCTGTTAGTACGTCGTTCGTACACGGTCCTAACAAGTGGTATCCGAGCTTTGGCTCTTGATTCTTTGTAGATTCAATCGGCGTTTTGGTTAAAGTTAACGGTTTTTATTCAAAAATCCTTGTTTTTGATACAAAACAAGTTTTTGATGTGTGCATGCTTCAAAAGTTTTCAACTTTTTGACTTCCAATAGTTTAGGGTTTGTGCAAAATCATTTTGAGTCTAAACGGGTTCAAAATCTCGAATTTTTCAAATTCAGAAGTCTCAGTCGCACGATTGACTCAATCGCACGATTGACTCAATCGCATGACTGAATCTCAATCGCACACTTCAACCGCACGATTGACTCAGTCACATCCTCAATCGCACGATTGACTTGTGTTGTACGATTGAATCCATTCGCACCCTACATTCATACGATTGAACTCATTCGTATCCCTCAATCGCACGATTGACTCAGTCGCAATAGGTTTTCCAAGTTGAGTAATTGACTTTGGGTACCCTCAAGTGTTGATAAAATGGACGATCAGAACACCGCATTTACTTCTGCGAAGGGCTCAAGAATCCAAAGTCTCTAACTACTGGAGAATGAAATTGGAAATCATAACAAGCCTCCAAAATTGTTGTCTTTGGATGAATACCCATAATGGAAACAACGGTTTGAGATTTACCTTATTGGAGTCTACCCAAACTTATAGATTGCTATTAAAACTGGTTATTCTACACCGGTTGGGGCAAATGGAGTTAAGTTGACTTTGAGTGGGATGAATGATGTGCAAAAGGTTGCACACAACGCTGAAAAGAAAGCATACACTTTACTGACACAGTCGATTCCTAAGGATATTTTCCATCAATTTTCAGAACATAAATAGTCAAAGAAGTTGTGGTCAGCGTTGGAAAAGCGATATGATGGTAATGCCACTTTAAAGGCATTGAAGGCTAAAGCTCTCAAGAAGGAATTTGATAACTTCTCATCTATTGGAAATGAATGCTTGGATGACATTATAGACAGATTTTATCATCTGATGAGTGAATGGCATACACATGGGGTCATATACTCAGAATCCATCATTGTACAACGTTGCTCCCACACCCACTTCATCAGGAGCACCTCTTCAAATAGCGTTTGCATCCAACACGTCTGGAAATTCTCAAAATGGGTCATCTGGAAGTGACGTGTTAGGATCATGTGGAGCTCAATATAATATCACAGAAGCAAATACCACAAAGCTAAAGACTGATAATCTGGAAAATGTTACTGTTGAAGTAGCCAAGGAACACATGGATCTTCTTGCTGTTGTTATGCACTCTTATGATGGATTAGTCGCTGGAAAGATTGGAAACTGTCACCTTGCTAACGAAGACTATGAACAGGTTGACAAGGCTGAATTGGAAAGAATGGATATAATGTGGGCTTTGGCTAGTGCAGTTAGAAGAGCGAAAAAGTTTGTGAAAAAGACTGGTCAAAACCTGATTGCTACTAAAGACAACCTTTGGTTTTGATAAAACAAAAGTCACATGCTTTAACTGTGGTGAAAAGGGACACTTCAAAAGAGAGTGCATGAAGCCAAAGAAGACTGGAAATGGTAACCCTTTCACATCACACAACCGTAAGGACAAGGAAAAGAACGTGACTTCAACCAGTCAAGATTCCAAAGCTATGGTTGCTCAAGGAGATGAAGGACAGGACTGGACATTTTGGTTCATCTCTAGTGGTGAAGCTAATGTGGCATTAGTGGAAGATCTTAACGATAATTCAGCAAGAGAAGGAGATAACTTAGCTGATAATGCCAATCCAGACACCGAGGAAGCTATAGATGCAGTTAAACACTGGGTTGAAGACGAACTGGCTGCTGCGAGCACAGAATCTTAAACTAACGAGGAATCTCAGGTTACTTTCATGGCTGACACCTCCAGCACGTCACAGGTAAGTACCAAAGATGAACTTTTTAATAAACAAGCCTGTTAAGAATGCAATAAATTTCATGAAAGCATAGATTTATAATTTACTAGACTGTTAGATCACAATGATAGTTTAGTAAATGATTTAAAACTATGCACTGAAGCTAACAGGGTGTTAAAACAAAATGAGGGCAGTTTTAAAGAAAAGATTGAACTGTTAGGAAAGCAACTTAGGGAAACTGAGGTTGTTGCATTTAATCAATCAAATGACATTAAGTTCTATCTAACTACAATAGAGGAAAAAAAGAATGAAAAATCAATTCTTCAAGTTGAAATTGAGTCTTTAAATCAGAAACTTCACAGTCTTGCTAGTTCCTCTCATATTGTTAAGAACTTGGTTAAGAAAGAAATGGGGGGGAAGGGATTGGATATGAGGTTGTGCCACCACCACACGCGATCCTTTTAAACACAAAATGTCGACTAGTAAATAATAATCCAATAAAGGATCATGTGGTAACAACACCTCTAGTCAGTGATCTGGACACTACAGTTAAACCTGTGCCACCGGTTACTGAGCAGGAAGCAACAACATCTGGCACAAAAGATGAGGTTGTCACTAAAAATCGGGATGAAGAGAATAGCAATGCTACTCTTGGATTGGGTTTAAAAGTTCATCTTTCGAAACCTAAAATTTCAGATTCAACCAAGTCTAAAACTATTCATCATCAAAATTTCAACAAAATAAAAGGAAACAGTAATCAAAATGTAAGAACAATAAAATTTGTCAAAGAAGGTGAGATACCTAAAGTTGAGAAGAAAGTGACCAATCCTAGATTAAACTCCCGACCACACAAAAGATTTCCCAGCCTAGTAGAATGGAGATCATGTTATAAATATGGAGAACGAGGACATATATCTCCAAATTGTCCCTACAATCAAACACCAAGACGAAGGATTGATCTTGTTCAAGATAATCAACCGAGATTTACTAAAACAAGATCAAATACCTCTCCCAAACACCACAGGCAACACAGGCAAGCCACTGGCAAAGCTGTGAAGACTGAGGTAAATCAAGTTGATGAAAGCAAACCACGGGCTCAAACAATCAACCAGTCATCTATATATCACAAGCAGTCCTTACACAAAACTGGTTTCTGGAAAGCCAAATCATCAGAGGTATCTGAGAGTAAGGATAAGATGAAGAATGTAGTCTTTCCAACTTCACAAGGACAGTTGGTAGAATTTGTTATGTGCGATGCCTCTAGGAAACCCAAGCCAGTAAAGGCTTGGGTCCCACTCTTAAACTAATCATTTCTGTTTTTATGCAGGTTGTCCGCTACATCGCTATCACTAACACCTGGATTATTGATAGTGGGGCATCCAGGCACATGACCGGGAATTTATCTCTCCTTTTCAATGTCAAACAAATCAAAGGGGGGCATGTATCTTTTGTTGGAAATAAAGGAGGCTACATAACAGCTCAAGGTGAAGTAGGAAATAGGAGGTGAATTTTGATAAAGTAAAATACGTTCAACAACTGGAGAACAATTTACTTTCAGTTTGTCAAATCTACGATAATGGTTTTATAGTTATGTTTGATGATAAGAAATGCTACATTCTGAAGAAGCAATATGTTATCCTTGAGAAGCAAATCTTAATGTCAGCTTCAAGATATAATGATCTTTATGTCTTGGACATATCAAGAGCTTCTACAATGGAGTCAGCTGCACAGTGTTTCTTGTCAAAAGCTACAGAGAAAGAGTCCATCTCTTGGCATAAGAGAATGGGACATATCAATCCACGAAAGTTGAATCACTTGGTTCAAAATAATCTGGTTGAAGGAGTTACAGTTAAAAATTTTCAGCTTCTAGATTTCTGCATATCATGCAAGAAAGGGAAACAGACTAAGAAATCTCATAAATCAAAGAAAGTACATTCAATTGAGATACCACTGAAGCTCCTGCACATGGACCTATTTGGACCAGTCAGTACTAAAAGCATAGCTGGGGACTGGTACTGTTTTGTGGTCACAGATGATTATTCAAGATTCTCATGGGTAATGTTTCTTAAGTCTAAATGGAAGGCATTTAAGTCATTCAAGGTATTAGTCACTACACTGGAGTCTCTGTATAAGTTGAAAGTGAGGAAGATTCGTTCTAACAATGGCACAGAATTCAAGAATCTGTTTATTGATGCCTTATGCAAAGAGAAGGGGATTGTTCATCAAATCTCTTCTGCTTGTACTCCACAGATGAACGGAGTTGCTAAACGCAAAAATCGAAGCTTGATTGAAACTGCAAGGACGATGTTGGCAGATTCAAAACTGTCTGTTCAATTTTGGAATGAAGCTGTTGCTAATGCATGCTACACTCTCAATCAAGTTTTGGTGGTCAAGCGTCATGGAAAAACCTGCTATGAGTTACTTCAACAACGTAAACCGAACCTGGAGTATCTCGAACCGTTTGGAGCTCCTTGCATATTGTGGAAGAAAACTCAGACTGGAAAGTTTAATGAAAAAGCAGATGAAGGCATTTTTCTTGGATACAATATACCAGACAAACGGGTGTATAACAACTAGACAGGTCAAGTTGAAGTGTGGTGTAATGTAGACGTTCAACGATACACCACCCCTACTGGGAAAGGTCCATCATCATTCTTTGATTATGATGAATTTTTCAAATCATTCAATCTTCATTTTGAATATTCTACCGATGAGATAGCTGCTCAACTGATGTATGATGTTCTAAACACTCCAAATCTGCATTCCAACACTACTGCTCAAATACATGGTACTTCTAGGCCTTCAGGGACAGATCTAGAAGTAAGTGATCATTCCTCAGATGATGAGAAAGAAGAAAATGGAAATCCAAGCAATGAGGAGCAAGTCAGCCTGGGTGAAAATCCAACTAAAATTGAAAATGCTTTGGCTAAAGCCCCTGAGGCAAGTCAAGAAACTAGTACAGATGATGAATCAGCGACCACAAATTCGGAAAATGAAGTGATTGTTCCCACAACTCCGGTGACAAGGATTAGTGTGAATCATCCCCAGGAAACCATCATCGGGGATCTTCTATCTGGGTACAAACAAGAAATCAACTATACAATGCTGACTATGTAGCTGCGATGGAAAAGGGATATGTGCATGATGGGGCATACAAATGTTTGTTTCTCAAGTTGAGCCCAAGTATGTCAGTGAAGCCTTGAAAGATGAGGCATGGGTTAATGCGATGCAAGAAGAACTGCTACAGTTTAATAAGCTAGGCGTTTGGACACTAGTGGACAGGCCGAAGGGTGCCAAGGTTATTGGAACGAAATGGGTTCTTCGCTGCAAGAAAGATGACCAAGGAGTTATCATCAGAAACAAAGCACGATTAGTGGTTCATGGATTCAGACAAGTCGAAGGTGTGGACTACAATGAAGTTTTTGCACCAGTGGCTAGGATGGAAGCAATCAGAATCTTCCTAGATTATTCTTCCCACATGAAAATCAAGGTCTACCAACTGGATGTGAAAAGTGCTTTCCTTCATGGTGACATCCGTGAAACAGTATACGTTAGTCAACCAGAGGGCTTTGAAGATCCTTATCATCGGGACATGGTATATAAATTAGACAAAGTTTTGTATGGCTTACACCAAGCCCCGCGAGCCTGGTATGAGAAGCACTCCACACATTTATTAAAACATGGTTTTCGAAGGGGAGTAATTAACTGCACATTGTTTATAAAAGAAAAGGATGGTAATTTACTGCTAGTTTAGATATACGTGGACGGCATAATCTTCGGTTTCAAAAATGAAAAATTATGTAAAGAGCTTGAAGCAGTGATGAAAACTAAATTTGAAATGAGTTCAATGGAAGAAATGAAGTTCTTTCTGGGATTACAGGTGGATCAGACACCTACCGACATCTTTCTACATCAAACTAAGTACATTGGAGACATTCTAAGTCCTTTTGACATGGAGAATGTCACTGTCGCCGGTACCCCTCTTGCTACGAACCACGATGTGGCGCCAGATGAAAATAGGGATTTGGTGGATGCCACCATGTATCGTGGGATGATCGGATCTCTTATGTATCTCACAGCTTCTCATCCTGATATCATGTACGCCACGTGTGTTTGCTCAAGATATCAGTCAAAACCAAAAATAAATCACCTCATTGGGGTGAAATGGATTTTTCGTTATCTAAAGGGTACACCAACACTGGGGTTGTGGTATCCTCATGATGATGACTTTGAACTTACTGCATATAGTGACTCGGATTATGGAGACTGTAAGATGAAGTATAATTCAACATCTGCGGGGTGTCAGTTCTTTGGAAGGCGATTAGTCATATGGCAGTGCAAGAAGCAGACTTCGGTTGCTCTATCAATATGTGAGGCTGAATATGTTGTTGCTGCAAGCTGCTGCTCTCAAATCATTTGGATTCAATAGCAAATGCGGGACTACGGTTTGTAATTTACTAACACTCCTATTTTTATTGATAATTCTGCTGCCATAGCTGTCACTAAAAATCCGGTACAACATCCTAAAACTTAATCGATGTGATTAAAGTTAACACGGATTTTCAGCGCACCAACATCTATATAATACTATTTGACAAACCAAGATTTTATTTTCTGTTAGAAGTTAACGGCGTCAAAAAGAAAGAAGAAGTAATTCCGGAGGAATCAAATTCTTAGTCCGCCAAAGCGTCTTCTGTTTTCCTATTTTTTATTTTCTTTTTCATTTTTATGTTTTTTTTTTGCATTTGAAAATTTCAAAAACACAAAAATATTTTATGTTTTAAAATATTAAGGGGAGAATTAATTAAAAAAAAGGGGGGGAGAGGGCAGGTAAGCTGATAGGCAAAGACAATAAATTTAAGAAACAAATTCAATGCTATGGAAAGTGATTGTACACATGCATCGAATTATTTGCGACACCAAAAAGATTTTCCTTTTCGAAATTTTCTGATAAAATTAAAATCACAGAATATTATAAATCTGAGATGTCAAATCCTAACATACGAAAAGGTGATAGTAAGCTAGACAGTTATCATGGTTACATGGAGAAAGTAGTTCTAAGGGGTGCAAGTCCATCATACATTGTGTCGGTAGATTCAACACAAATAGATCACTAGACATCATTGGTGATTCGCTTAAACTAAATATATCAACATGTTGTGGGTTTTCATCATATCCCTGGTTTGCGCAATCATCTAACTTCCAATAAGGGGTGAGGAGCAAATGAATGCCACAATGTGTGCAAATGACCACAAATATGAGCAATGAATATGACAAATGTCATAAAACTTCAAAATAAAAGTTAAACGCAAATCAAGTTGATGACAAATGTCATTGCTACGTTAAATGTCTGAAAAATATTGCTTTGAAAGAAGATAGGTTTTGCGCCTCTCTGCTGTGCGATGGCACTGACCTGAGGATAAGCATAACCTATATATTCTAAGAATTCACCGTTGTTTGCGCCTCTCTGTTGTGCGATGGCACTGAACTGAGGCTTTGAATCTCTTTGAAAGCTCTTAGAATAGTTTCTTCTTTGCAAAACACTCTTCCTTGAGGTGCATAGCACTGATCTGAAACTCTATGTTTATTTACCACTAGACCGCTCAAAAATCTCATGAGGAATGTTGATTACCATATAAGCTTGGGATCCACAAATACTTGTTGGTCTAATACACTTAAAATATCACCGATGGTTGTCAAAAATCTGTGTATGGATTTAAATAGACAAATATACTGACAATTGTCATGGTTGCATTTCTAGATGTTCAAAATTAAAGTGTACAGCGTAGCCGTTCTAGCATGATTTCCTGTTAGTGCACTCGACTCTTGGATGGTAAAAGTCTATGAATTGTATATATAAGATCTTTCTGTTACTGATATATCTACAAAATGTCCCAAATAACTGTGTTTTGTATGTATAATTCCAAATGAATTGTTCTCTAAAGATAGTCAATGCTTGAAGCTGTTCTGTTCAGGGGGAGATAAACTCTAAATGATTAGAATTTGTTTTCAACCATCCGTAAATGAAAATTACAAAAAGATGTCTTATTACAGTTTAAAATTTCAAGTTTTTCAGTTTTATTTATGTGTGCAATGTGTCAATGTCGGACTATGTAACAAGATTCAACTCTGGGAAAATCATAAAATTGAACCAAATCTTAACTGTGAAAGGCGTGTTTCTGAAAGATAAAATGGGTTCACTCTGAGGTGATCAAAGGATAAAAAGGATCATGTTTGAGGTGATCAAATGATAAAAAGGATCACGTCTGGGGTGATCAAAGGATAAAAAGGATCACGTCTGAGGTGATCAAAGGATAAAAAGGTCAAACTCATGTATGGCCCAGTCGCACGACTGAATCATGAGTAACTACGAGTAAAACTGAGCCTGGCTAAGTCAAACTCATGAGTATGGCCCAGTGGCACGACTGAATCATGAGTATGGCCCAATCGCACGATTGAACCACGAGTATGGCCCATTCACACGATTGGATCAGGATTATGGTCCAATCTCACGACTGGATCAAAAGCATGACCCAATCACACGATTGGAAGCATGAGTATGAACCAGTCGCATGACTGGACACCAGTCGCACGAATGGAACATACGATTAAGTTCAGTCGCACAAATGGAACATACGATTAAGTTCAGTCGCACGACTGAAATCCCTGAGGGTATAAATAGAGGCTCAGTCGGTCTTGACTCATTCACCTATTTACAATCTTTGAAAATACCAGCAAGCGAGTGGCACCTTTTTCAAAATTTCTATGTGATCTAGACTTCTTGCGCGTTTACTAACTTTTCACCGCTTGATTACAGGTAGTTGGAGGATAAAATCACATTACATTGAGTACATAATCGGTTCTTACTTTAACTTGTGTGATTTTTATAAAAACCAAGAATCGATCCATCAAAATAACCACAAAATGAGTATCTAAGTCAAATTAAACAATACCCGGTGCTTTGTCGGGATAAGACGCATCTAAAGACACCTAAAACACACGGTTTTAATGACTAATTGACCAAAATCAATATTTTGGGAACACGAATCATCTGTACATGAGTGGACATCCGCATGAACTTCAATCGCACGATTCGATACCACAGTCGCACGAACAAGTCAATCGGATGTCGAAATATGCGATAAAGCTCAGTCGCACACTCATTCGTAAGACTGAGTTCACTCGTATTGGTCAATCGTACAATTGAACCAGCTGCATATGATTAGTTTCAAATCAAGTAATCTTACGTATTAAACTGATCTAAAGTGTTGATTGGGTGTTTGTCTCTTATGTTACAATGAAATGGTGTTAAGACCGACTTCGTACGGAGTACTAACGGATTCTGCGTGAGACCATATCAAATAGCGTGAAATTCTATCCAATCAGTGAGAACGAACAACCTGATTGATCTAACAATGAGACAAACGTTAAGAACGAGTTGGAATCGATCAGGAACGAACTATGAACTTTGATGGGCGACTTGGGATGCTCTGGATGGCTAGGGTATGAAAGTATTCGAAGTGTTATGTTTTTCCATAAATTATGTGGTATTTATAGGTTTTCAGTGTCCATTCGTACGACTGAACCATTAGCATGGTTCAGTCGTGCGACTGACTCATGCGGTTGACTCATACGCATGACTAAAGGTTCAATCATGCGACTGAATGAATCTTATGTCTCAGTCATGCGACTGATCCAGTCTCCTGGTTCAGTCGTGTGACTGGTCCATAAGTATGGTTCATTCATGCGTATGGTCTATAAGTATGGTCTATAAGTATGGTCCATTAGCATGAATAACCATCCGACTAGGTTGTACACATTTCTAAGTCATTATTGACTTAGAACTATGTACAACAACATCAAACCTATATATAAAGTTCATACATGTGAATCATACTCAATACAATAATAATATGAAATAATCAACCACAAATAAACATTAAAATGCATTTCATTTATCATTGAGTCATCACATTACATCAGTGTAAGAAATGAAAGACTATTACATTTAAGATCATAAACTAGGTACATAATGTATCAACAAACTCCCCCTTGGACCTAGTTTAGCCTATTGTCTAACATTTTTCATGTTTTCTTGGAATTTCTTGTACTGCTCTTCTCTTGTGACTCCAGCGTGTATCTCAAATGCGAAGCAGAGTCTTATAACATGTTGGAATTGTAGAGTTTGTACAATATCCTGCGTGTCATAGAATAGTGGCCACTTGTTGATTGTGTAAACATCTTCAGTAGACAAGTTGGTTAGCCACATCGGGTCAAACACCCTGATAGTCTTGGTCTTACCTTCCTTGTGCAGAACTATAACCGCTTCACATGTACTCCAGTCATAATACCACCATTTGAAGTGTGGAGTGAAGTCCTGAGGCATTTCTCGTAGAGGGATCTTAGACATTATGCGTGGGGGACTCCACTTCAGCACTACTTTCGGTCTTCCAGAAATAGGATCAACTTCGGTCTTATGTATGAACCTCTTAGGTTGTTGAGGCCGGAAGTTGATCCAACTCGTGTGGTATTCCTTCCTCAGCGCTGTCTCGAACCACCCCGACATTTTCCTAGGGTTGGCGTACAAAAGATCCAAACAGGCTAACCTGTTGAGCTTAAAAACCGGGAAGAGTCTTCAGATCATGAGGATATCTGAAGTACTCAATCCCTTCTTGCTCTTGATAGCATAGACATCCAAATCTTCAAAATATGCCCAACTAATGATCTTACCCGACACCTTCTGATGCTTCTTCACTCGGTATAGTTTGGTGTAGGCATTCAACTTTGGAGGTACACGTTGGGCTTTCATTAGACAAGCACGCTGCCCATTCAGCTTTCTTAATATCAACATCTGTGTCTGTAGCTTGGGCTTTCCCTTCATCTTTCTCTTTCTCTTTCTTCGTCTCATCCAACTTCTCAAAGGTATCACTGCCAAATGTTTCACCCAAGTTAGGGATAACATTGCCCTCTTGGTCAGTGTACTAAGGATAGTATTCAGACGTTATATCCTCTATCTCAATCTCATCCATACCCTATAGCTTCTCATCACTCACGACGTCTACCTCAGGAGCATCCTTGACGAGCTCATTTGGATTAAGTCTGAACATTTCAGCGAGCTGCTTATCAGTGAGGTCATGGATGATCTCTCCTTCCTCAAGAGTGTAGCTCACAAATCGTTTTATGATTCCTTACAAATCAAGAATCATAGTGAGTTGATTCTTGATTTGCTAAAGGGGGACGACATCATAATCATCTGTGAGTTGAGCTTCATCTGTTTGATTAAACATTCACACATTAAACATAATTCATTAGTCTAGACATTTAAACATTAATAATCATTAATTACATTAATGTAATACATAATTCAAGTACAAAAGATTTAAATACATAAACATCTAATCATTACTTTTGCCTTGATCGGGCGTCTCTTCAGCTTGAGAGCTGAGGAAGAGGGTCTTTGATCTTGATTTCGCTTCGTGCGCCTCTCCTGAGAAGAGGGATTTGAGGCTGATGCAGATGCATCACCTTCTTGATCATCCTCATCATCATCATTACCTCCTTTGTCTTTACACTTGCCCCTGCTTTATCCTCATCATTATCTTCATCCGATTCATCATCAGAAGAATCATCATCATCATCTCTACCATCATCACCATCACCCTTATTCTTCAAGGGCTCACTCTTAGTTCCCTTCAACCTCAGCATCAGTTTCTTGTTCTTCTTCTCTATTTCCTCGATCCTCTTAACAGATTCCATCAATAGCTCGTTTTGGGTAGTCAGGGCATGGTGAGCTCGAGCTAACGCTCTCTCATGAGCAGTGTTCTTCTTAGTCAACTGGGCTATCTGCTTGCTCTGAGCGGTGTTAACCTTCATCAACTGACTTATCTAGTTAGCTCTTAGATCATCTGTTTCTAGAAGCTTGAAACCAGTCTGTTGAGGCTAGCTAACTGCTCCTCTAACCCAACAGTGGGTAGAGATGATCCCTGTGGAGGAGGGAATGAGGTGGAAGTGCTAGGTTGGGGTATAGATGGTGTGGTGGTGGATGTGGTCTAGATGGGAGTAGGTGTGGGAGTGGATTGAGGTGGAACTGATGTGGGTATAGTGGGTGAGGTAGGTGGGAATGTATGAGTGGTGGTAGGAGTAGTAGAGGCTGTAGTGGTGGTAGTGGTGGTGGTTGTAGTGGTGGTAGGAGTGGTGGTAGGGTAAGGAACAGTGGTAGTGGTAGTAGCTGTGGTGGTGGAAGAAGTAATCAGAATAATCCTTTGCTTCTTGCCCTTCTTCCTATCTGGCTGGGCCATCCTCTTCCTCCTGGAGCCCTTGGCTGTTAGGGCTCCTCCTAGGCTAACCGGCTGGTTAGGTGTGTAAGTAGGATCTGTAACATCGGTATCACAACCCTCCAAACTAGCTTGGCATCCCCCAACCGCCTCTTTCCCTTTTTCGGTAGCCACGACTCGGCTACCGACTTTCCGAGTGAGAGGCTCATCATCTGACTCTTCTTCATCATCTACCATAAAGTCTCGGTGGATAGTAGCCTGCTCAGATCCACCAGAAGCTGAGGATCTACTCTGCTGAGGTGGTGGAGATATGGTCGACGTGTCGATGGCCTGTGTTTGACTGGAGCCACCATCTCCACCACCCTGACCATCATCTTAGTCATCATCCTTGTCGTCATCATCATCTTGAACAACGATGGGCTCAATATCCGAATCACTATCATCGTGGCGCCACTTCTTTCGAGCTGGCGCCACGTAGGTCACGTTGGCCAGGTGGCCAAATAATCTCCTAACCGGGGGCTTCACATGCTTCCCCTGGTAAACCTTCATCTGTCCCAATGTGGTGTCGTCCATAAGCTCCAGGGACACCGCATCATCCTTCTCCTTGGGCAAGTGAGGAAGCTTCTCGGCAATAATCATCTGTAGAAACCTCGAGTACATGCAGAAGCCTTCCTTACCCTTCGCCTCGATGTTCTCCATCAGATACGTGAAGAACATCCGAGAGAAACTTAACGGGTGGTTTAGTGCTAGTGCAACGTATGCATTCTGGATTTGGTCGGAAATCTCATTGAACCCCCCACGCCGGGAGGCAATGCATTTGAGGATGACATGTACCAGATACTTAAACTACGGGCACATGTTACTCTTGTTTAGCACGTCGGCATTGATGTCACCGATGTACTTGATCCTCATAAAACATCCCCGAACAGTCAGGGATGTAGCTTGGTTGGGTAGGCTCCGTCCTCACCCAAGTCCAAGACCCTCCGTAATTCATCCTCCCCAATGTCTATGTCTTGGCCGAAGATGGAACTTCGGATCCTGTAAGGCTCCACTGAGCGATCTACCACGGCATTCTCCCAGAATGCCTGCTGGATAGATCGATAAGGTGTGTAGGGGGTAGCAATGGCGAAGTAGATCCTCGATCGACGAAGAAAAGCAATGATCCCGGCGAACTCTGAAGAGTTCCAGGATCTAGGATCAAGGTAAGAACATATATTCTGCTTAGTGCTCATGGTCCATCTGTCAGCCATGTTGCTGCAACACAAGTAACAAAATACGTTAGATCCGTGCATAAAGATGGACTTTTGAATTAGAACAGACTGTATCTAACTGGTTCAATCGTACGATTGAACCATACGACTGAACATTTCAGAAATGATCACCTCAAACGTAATCCTTTTAACATTTCAGAAACAAGCTTTTTTTCAGATTAACGTTAGGTTCAATTTGTGACATTCACAGATTTCTTCTTGTTACATAGTCCGACGACGACTTGATACAAACATAACTAAAACTAAGAAAAACTTTAAACAAACTGAATTAAGACAATCTTTTTGTATTTTTCATTTGAGGTGGGTTGAGAACATTTTAACTTTCCTTAAACGATTTCTCCCCCTGAGCAGAACAGCATCACGCATTTTTATCTCATCTAGAAGGATTCTTATGGAATCATACAGGCATAAACATAATCCTTTGGGACCTTTTACATTTGTGTAAATACAAAGAATGTTATATTTACGTATTAAAGAATCTTATTCATCTAAGAGTCATGAGCACTAACAGGAAATCATGCTAGAGCTGTTATGTAGTACACATTGATTTTGACCATCGGGGAGTGCTACCACGATGATTGTTAGTATATTTGTCAACCTAAATACACTGACAATTGATCATCTCAGACGTGATCCTTTTAACTGAAAACTTTTGATCACCTCAGACGTGATCCTTTTAATCAAAACTGTTTGATCACCTCAGACGTGATCCTTTTAACTTTAAAGCCTTATGATCACCTCAGACGTGATCCCTTTAACATTTCAGAAACAATCTTTTATCAGATTAACGTTAAGTTCAATTTGTGACATTCACAGATTTCCTCTTGTTACATAGTCCGACGACGACTCGATACAAACATAACTAAAACTAAGAAAAACTTTAAACAAACTAAATTAAGACAATCTTTTTGTATTTTTCATTTGAGGTGGGTTGAGAATATTTTAGCTTTCCTTAAACGATTTCTCCCCTGAGCAGAACAGCATCATGCATTTTTATCTCATCTAGAAGGATTCTTATGGAATTATACAGGCATAAACATAATCCTTTGGGACCTTTTACATTTGTGTAAATACAAAGAATGTTATATTTACGTATTAAAGAATCTTATTCATCTAAGAGTCATGAGCACTAACAGGAAATATGCTAGAGCTGTTATGTAGTACACATTGATTTTGACCATCGGGGAGTGCTGCCACGATGATTGTCAGTATATTTGTCCACCTAAATACATACACAGATTTTTGACATACATTGGTGATTATTTAGGTTTATTATTTCAACAAGCATTTGTGGATCCCACACTTATATGGTAATCAACTTTCCTCAGGAGATTTTTGAGCGGTCTATGGGTTTTGACAAGAAGAAACTATTCTAAGAGCTTTCCAAAGAGATGCCAAGCCTCAGGTCAGTGCCATCGCACAGCAGAGAGGCTCAAACAACAATGAATTCTAGAATATTTAGATTGTGCTTATCCTCAGGTCAGTGCCATCGCACAGTAGAGAGGCACACAACCTATCTTCTTGTTAGAGCAATTTTAATGTACATATAACGCACCAACGAAAATTGTCATTAGCTTGATTGCATTTCACATTGTTTTTCATTTTGCTCATTTTCATGGTCATCCGCACATATTTGTGACGTTCATTTTGCTCTTCACCCCTTATTGGAAATAAGTTGATTGTGTTAACCAGGATAAGATGGAAACCCACAGCTTGTTGAACGATTTAGTTTTAAAGTTGTTCACCAAAGAAGTCTATTTATCTATTGTATTGAATCTACCGACACATCATATAATGCACTAGCAACCCCTAGATCTACTTTCTCTATGTAACCATAGTAGCAGTCTAGCTTACTATCATATTTCCACTCATTTGGCTGTGACTTCTTAAACTTATAATTTTCTGTAACTTTGAATATAACATTTTAGAACATTTAAATCTTTTTGGTGTCCCAAAAAATTTGATACCTGTGTACTATCATTTTCCATAAAGTTGAATCGATTTCACAGATGTGATGTCTTTGCTTTTTAGCTTACCTGCCCGCCCTTACTTTTTTAGTAATTAAATACTAACTACTGAAACTAAGACTATTCTCCCCCTAAAATTCTAAAACCGAAAATCTTTTTGTGTTTTTGAATTTTAACGACAGAAAGAATAAGAGAAAATAAAGACAAATAAAATAAAAAATAAAACATAGAGTCGGACTATGAACATGATTCGTCTAGAATCACATCATCTTTCTTTTTAACGCCATTGATCTCTAATAGATATTGAAATCGAGGTTTATCAAAAGCTTTTGTATAGAGGTTAGCGCTTTGGAAATCCGTGTTTATTTTAACATCGATTAATTGTTTTTCAAAACAGTCACGTATAAAGTGATATTTAATTCCGATGTGTTTAGTTTTGGGTGTTGGACCGGATTTTTAGTGACAGAAATAGCAGCAGAATTATCAACAAATATAGGGTGTTAGAGAATTTCAAACCGTAGTCCCGCATTTGCTTTTGAATCCAGATGATTTGCGAACAACAACTTGCAGCGGCAACGTATACAGCTTCACATGTTGACAGAGCAACAGACGTCTGCTTCTTACACTGCCAGGTGACTAATCGCCTTCCAAAGAACTGAAATCCGGCAGATGTTGACTTCTAATTCATCTTGCAACCACCGTAATCCGAGTCACTATACGCTGTAAGCTCAAAGTCATCATCATGAGGATACCACAACCCAAGTGTTGGAGTACCCTTTAGATAACGAAATATCCTTTTTACCCCAATCAGATGATTTACTTTTGGTTTTGCTTGATATCTAGAACAGAGACACGTGGCATACATAATATCAGGATGAGAAGTTGTGAGGTACATGAGAGATCTGATCATTCCTCGATACATAGTGGCATCAACCAGATCACCATTTTCGTCGGGTGCCACGTCATGGTTTGTGGCAAGTGCAGTACCTGCAACCATTGTATTCTCCATGTCGAACTGACTCAGGATATCTCTAACATATTTGGTCTGATGCAGGAAGATTCCATTTGGTGTCTGATCTACTTGTAAACCGAGAAAGAACTTCATCTCTTCCATGGCACTCATTTCAAACTAAGCTTTCATCACAGATTCAAATTCTTTACATAATGCTTCGTTCTTGGAACCGAAGATTATGTCATCCACGTATATGTGCACCAGTAGTAAATCATCGTCTTTTTGCTTGATGAATAACGTGTAGTCAATTACACCTCTGCGAAATCCATGTTTCAGCAGATGAGTGGAGAGTTTCTCATACCAGGCTTGAGGGCTTGATGGAGCCCGTACAAAGCCTTGTCTAGTTTGTAAACTCTATCCTGATGATAAGGATCCTCGAATCCTTCGGGTCGACTGACGTACACTGTTTCACGGATTTCACCATGAAGGAATGCACTTTTCACATCCAGTTGATAAACTTTAATCTGCATAAAGGATGCATAGGCTAGGAAGATTCTAATTGCTTCTATCCTTGCCACTGGTGCAAACACTTCATTGTAGTCAACTCCTTCAACTTGCCTGAACCCTTGAACTAAAAGCCTAGCCTTGTTTCTGATTATGACCCCTTGGTCATCCTTCTTACACCGAAGAATCCACTTAGTGCCAATCACTTTTGCACCTTTTGTTCTGTCAACAAGTGTCCAGACATCTAACTTCTTGAACTGTAGGAGTTCTTCTTGCATGGCAGCTACCCATGCCTCATCCTTTAAGGCGTCACTTACATACTTGGGTGAATCCTACAATCTCCCACTTGCCCAAGATTCATAAAAGATTGATGCAAGCAGTAAATACCGCCTAACAACGGTTTACTACCCTTAATACGCATGACTTATATCCATTCAATAACATCATCCCATTCAAGTACCCTACTTGAAATGATTTAGGTGAATCAATCATATATCCTTTTGTTACAGATGTCATGTTAAATCCAAGGACACAGAATGATCATTCCTTGTTGATTTAACTTAATCAGGCCTTAGACATCTTGCTCTCAACGAATAAGAGGAACAAATCCCATCTTGACTACATACGTTTCTCACAAACACCTCATGTCATACCTAAACATAGCCTTATGTACTGTCCAATACTTCAGGATAGTGAAGAACTAGTTTAAGGTATAACACATGGTGAATATCAAAACCTAATATGTATCTCAGGTTTGAGGATACCAAATGATATTCGCCTTTTACTCAAACTTACTTATGATCAATCTAGAAGATTCTATGTAGTAAAATTAGAGATGCGGGTTAGTCCAATATTTGTATCCCACAAATATCTATGAACCTTGGTAGCAACCCATTGCTCTATATTCATCCTTATGAATATCAACCAATCCAAGTTCATAATAATCTTACCCTCGCAATTGTTCCCACAAGTCTGAACGACTACGGACATTTAGAGAAAACAATTTACTCATGGATTAAACATGCTAAATTGCAATATTAATTGAAACATTATAACCAAATAATTTTATTCAATAATAAAAGGCTCCACATATCCAAATACAAAATTACAGATCAAGTCCAATCACTAGAATATCGAAGTCCCATGGCACAAGTATGACCTTCATGCTTTGCCTTTTCAAGGAGCTTCGTGAGAGGATCTGCAATGTTTTGATCCGTGTGAACTTTGCAAATACATATCTTTCCCTTTTCAACTTCATCTCGTATGTAGTTGAATCTCCGCTCAATGTGCCTAGTCTATTGATGAGCACGAGGTTCTTTGATTTGAGCAATCGCACCCTCGTTATCACAAAAGATTTCTAGGGGGTCCTGAATGGAAGGGACAACCCCTAGATCAGCAATGAATTTCTTCAACCATGCAGCTTCTTGAGCTGCCAATGAGGCGGCGACGTATTCTGATTCTGTAGTTGATATAGCCACCATATCCTGTTTGGAGCTCTTCCAAGAGACAGCTCCTCCATTCAGAATGAAAATATATCCTGATTGTGACCGTGAATCTGAAGGGTTTTGTAGATGTTTATCAAAGACACATTAACCATTTAACATGTAAAACGCAGCGGATTTTATGTTCAAAACATGAGTTTATGTATCATATACATATGTTAAATCAAAACCCAAAACAAGGATCATTTTATATGGAAGAACATACTATCATAACATATATATATCAACCACATATACTACCTTTAGAACCGTGGATTTGGAGGCTAGATGATGATGTTTGAATGTCAAAACTTCAAGGTAGAATTCCTCAAGAGATGATACCCCAAGCTCCTTCAAACACCCACTTGCTAGGTCTCTTAACACCAACTTGAAAAACCCTCTTCAAGATCGATTTTTCCAGCCAAGAACACTCGTTTGAAGGCTGAAAAAAATCTTGTATTTCAGCTCTAGAATCTGATTTCAGAGAGAGGAATGAGAGAATTTCTTTTGCTTTGTGTGTGTGAGAGAAAGGTGTATTGGTAGAAGAGTGTTCAAGTGAATCAATCTTGCATGAACCAAGAACTAATAAGAGACTTCTCATGCCCCAAGGGGCGGCCAAAGTGATGGTCCCACTAGAGGATTTCCCTCTCATTTGAATTTTTATAAAGGATCCACTCTTGCACTCTATTTTTATAAAATTAAAACCCTTTTAATTTTATAAAATACAACACACTTTTGTTTGATATTACTTAACCAACTTAAATAATAAAACAAGTAACTTTTCATGAATAAATTATCCATATAATGTTGTTCATTTAAAAAAGCAATGATTTAGAAAACCCGGTTTCTATATTGGTGCTAATATTTATTTATGTGATCTTATCCATGAATAAATATTTTTCGGTGTTTGTTTGGCTTGTTATTGGGTATGACCGACTTGGATCATATCACATTAGCCACATCAATTTAATATGTATCTTGGGCAGATCAATCCCTTCAATCTCCCACTTGCACAAGATTCATAAAAGATTGATGCAAGCAGCAAATAACGCCTAGAAACGGTTTGCTACACCTAATGTATATGACTAAGTGCCATTCAATAACATCATCCCTTTCCAAGTACCTTACTTGAATACGATTTAGGTGAATCGATCATTTATCCTTTTGTTACAGATGTCATGTTAAATCCCAGAGACACAAAATTGTCATTCTCCATTGATTTAACTTTAACAGGCCTTAGACATCTAACTCTCAACGAATAAGAGGAACAAATTCCATCTTGACTACATATGTCTCTCATAATCACCTTATATCATACCTAAACTCAGCCTTATGTACTGCCAATCTTTCAGAACAGCAAAGTACTAAGTCAAAGTACAATACTTGGTGAATATCAAGACCTAATATGTATCTCAGGTCTGAGGATACAATGATATTCGCCTTTACTCAATATCTCTTATGACTAATCACAAAGATTCCATGTAGAAATAATTGAGAGCAGGTCGGTCCAATATCTATATCCCATAGATATCAATGAACTTTGGTAGCAACCTCTTGCTCTATATTCATGGCTTATGAATATCAACCAATCCAAGTTCATTATAGTCTTACATTCATAGTTGTTCCACAAGTATGATCGACTACGGATGTTTAGAATAACTTACTTATTCACGTACTTAAACATGCTAAAATTGAAGAACAAATGAAAATTATAACCATATAATAAAGTCAAATAACATAAGTTCCAATATCCAAATACAAAATGTGATCAAGTCCAATCACTAGAATATCAAAGTCCTAAGGCACAAGTATGACTTTCATGCTTTGACCTATCTAGGAGCTTCGTGAATGGATCCGCAATGTTTAGATCGGTGTGAACTTTGCGAATACATATCTTTCCCTTTTCAACTTCATCCCTTATGTAGTTGAATCTCCGTTCAATGTGCCGAGTCTTTTGATGATCACGAGGTTCCTTGATTTGCGCAATCACACCCTCGTTGTCACAAAAGATCTCTAGGGGGCCTTGAATGGTAGCAACGGCCCCTAGATCAGCAATGAACTTCCTAAGCCATGCAGCTTCTTGAGCTGCCAATGAAGCGGCGATGTATTCCGATTCTATTGTAGATAGTGCCACTACATCTTTCTTTGAGCTCTTCCAAGAGACCGCTCCTCCATTCATAATGAAGACATATCCCGACTGTGATCGAGAATCATCTCGATCAGTTTGGAAACTCGCATCCGTGTAACCCTTTACAACAAGCTCCTCCTTAGCAGATCCATATATTAAGAAATAACCTTAGTGTTTCTAAGGTATTTCAAAATACTCTTAACAGCCATCCAATGACTATTACCAGGATTCTGCTGATATCTACTTGTCATGCTTAGAGCACATGACACGTCCGGCCTAGTACATATCATTGCATACATGATGGATCCTATAGCAGATGCATATGGGACTCCATTCATTCTTTCTTGTTCAACCTTTGAACTAGGGCATTGAGATGAGCTCAATATAGTCCCCTTTTGAATAGGTACCAAACCTTTCTTAGAATTCTCCATCTTGAACCTTTTCAAGATCTTTTCAATGTATGCACTTTGGTTTAAACTGATCTATCCCTATAGATCTTTATTCCCAAAATATAGGCGGCTTCACCAAGATCCTTAAGGGAAAAACAGCTTCCAAGCCAGGCTTTTACACCGTCCAAGGTTGGAATGTCGTTTCCAAGTAGTAAAATGTCATCGACATATAATACAAGGAAAGTGATAGTGCTCCCACTAGCTTTCTTATATACACAAGCTTCATCAGCGTTTTTGATGAAGCCAAATTTCTTTACTTCATCATCAAAATGGTGATTCCAACTTCTTGACGCTTGTTTCAATCCATAGATTGACTTCTTTAACTTGCATACCTTGTTAGGATGTTTTGGATCAACAAAACGTTCAGGTTGTTTCATATGGACATCTTCCTCAAGATATCCATTAAGGAAAGCGGTTTTGACATCCATTTGCCAAATCTCATAGTCATAACATGCTGCTATGGCAAACAATATCTTGATAGACTTTAGCATTGCCACAGGCGAAAAGGTTTCATCATAATCAACCCCTTGAGTTTGAGTGAAACCTTTTGCTACAAGTCTAGCTTTATAGGTATCCAAGTTTCCATGCATATCGGTTTTCTTCTTGAAAACCCACTTACTTCCAACTATCTTGGACTTAAGAGGTGGAGTAACCAATTCTCAAACTTGGTTATCATACATGGATTGCATCTCAACGTTCATAGCTTCTTGCCATTTGTCAAAATCAGGTTTTGACATTGCATCATGGTATGTGGTTGGTTCATCCGAATCTACCACATAGCATCCATCCATGAAAAATCCATATCTCTCAGGAGGAACACTAATTCTATTAGATCTGCGAATGTTTTGTGTATCTTGATCATCCATATGATCATTCTCAACATCCTCATGTTGATTGCTAGTATCAACCAATTGTGTATCGTCTTGTGAATCTCGAACCTCTTCAAGTTCCACTGCTCTTCCACTAATTTCTTCTGAAAGAAACTTAGTTTCGAAGAACTCTTCTTTTCGAGCAATAAACACATTCTGCTTTGTCGGATCATAGAAATAATATCCAATACAATCTCTAGGATATCCAATGAAGATACACTTTGTGGATCGGGCTTCCAATTTGTTTTGAGTGTATTGCTTAGGATAAGCATCACACCCCCAAACCTTTAAATATGATAATGATGGAACCCTTCCATGACATACTTCAAAAGGTGTCCTTTCCACTTTCTTGGTTAGGGCCATATTTAAAATACGGGCCGTGGAGAGCAACGCGAAACCCCAAAATGATAAAGGTAGTGTACTTCTAGCCATCACAGATCAAACCATATCCAATAGAGTCCGATTCCTCCTTTCAGACACACCATTATGTTATGGTGTTCCAGGTGGAGTAAGTTGTGAGACAATCCCACAACTTCTAAGATACTCTTGAAATTCACTACTTAGGTATTCACCTCCTCTATCTGTACGAAGAACCTTGACCGTTTTGTTGACTTGATTTTCTACTTCATTCTTGAAGATTTTGAACATTTCAAAAGATTCATGTTTGTGTCTTAACAAGTACACATACCCATAACGACTAAAGTCATCGGTAAAGGTAATGAAGTATTTTTCACCATTCCTAGTTATTGGTTTAAAAGGTCCACATACAGCCGAATGTATGATCCCTAATAAATCCTTTGCCCTTTCATTAGTCCTACTAAAAGGGGCCTTTGTCATTTTACCTTGTAAACAAGACTCGCATACATCAAATGAATCGTTTTCATTTCAAAAGACCATTCTTTTGGAGTTTTTGCATACGATTCTTGTTTATGTGACCAAGGCGACAATGCCAAAGATAGGAATCACTCAAATCTTGTTTGAGCCTTTTGGTGGTTGCTTGGTACATTGAGCTATCATATGTCGTGTTTTCATGAACCAATTCATAAATACCATTGCAAAGTATAGCCTTAAAATAAAACATATGATTTAAAGAAACATGAATATCATTGTCAACAAACTTGAAATCATAATCACATTGTCTTAAACGGGAAACAGAAATAATGTTCCTAGTCAAACTAGGAGCATACAAAACATTCTTTAAAATAACTTCCAAACCACTTGGAAGCTTCAAAATGTAGTCTCCTTGGGCTTCCACGTGAACCTTTGCACCATTGCCCATAAAGAGACTAATTTCCCCTTTTGCATAATGCTCACTTCTTATGAACCCCTATAACAAATTGCAAATGTGAGTTCCACATCCGGTATCCAATACCCATGTGTTAGAAGAAATAACATTTAGCTCAACATGTATCATAAAGATTGTACCTGAGGTTTGCCCCGCGTCCTTCTTCGATCTCAACTCTTTGAGATAGACCGGACAATTGCGTTTCCAATGGCCTACCTCACCACACTCAAAACATGGGTCATCATGAGTAACCTTTTGCTTCTTTTCTTTCGGTTTGGGTGGTTCCACTTTTGCCTTACCCTTACCCTTCCCCTTGACGTGCCCCTTCCCTTTGGCAACACTTGCCCTATGGTCGGGGAGGTGCCTTTTCCTACTACCTCCTTCATTGATCGTTAGGACCGGTAGAAACTTTCTACCCATGCCCGCCTCGGCCGTTTTGAGCATTGAATGAAGCTCACCAATGCTCTTGTCCCATCCATTCATGTTATAGTTCATAACAAAGCTATCAAACTTCTTTGATAGGGAGTTGGGATCAAATCCATTGCCAACTCGTTGGACACACGACAGTTAAGCCTTTCAAGGTGATCAATGTGGCTCTTCATCTTAAGAACGTAAGATGACACCGATTGGTTCTCGTCCATCCGACATGCATGGAGTGCTCGAACCGTTTCGAAGCGCTCCACCCTTGATTGTTGTTGGAACATTTCCTTCAACTGGGTGATCATGTCATAGGCATTGTGGTTCTCAAAGTCCTTTTGCAAATCCGGAATCATACTCGCTAGCATGAGACATGAGACTTGCACAGAGTCCTCGGTGTATTTGACCCACTCGGTAAAGGCCTCTACGTCATTTTCATCGGGTTGATCGGGAATGGGATCGTCTAACACATAGGACTTCTTTTCTTGCTTGAGAACGATTCTCAAGTTTCGGTACCAATCCATGAAGTTCCCATGGTTTAGACGTTCCTTTTCAAGGATGGTTCTTAGTGATAGGTTATAGACGGTCGGGATCGCATTGTTGTTGTTAGGAATCTACAATTTTACAAAGTTCAAATTTTAGTATTTTGATATTTAAGCATTTTAATTATTAATACCCTTTTATGTCTCATAGACATTAAAATCTAGAATCCAACGTTACATTTAAATATTGGTTAGGTGACCTTTATCCCTTTATTTAAATTAATAAGGTAGTCAACGTTTGACAATTGTAACCTATTACAATTTCTAGTTATATGGGATCGTTTTAAACAACTTATGTTTTGTTTGGCATGTTTATCCCATCAACACAGTTTGTACGTCATGCTTCGGTGATCCTAATGCATGATTTCGAAATCAAGTCGTCCTACTTAGACGCACGTGTGATTTTACAAATATAACTGGTTAGGTGACCTTTATCCCACAAATATGGTAATTTCACCTCAACTTCACAAGTTTCTATATTTATGGTTAGGTGACCTTTATCCCATAAATAAGTTACAAGTGAATTGAGTGTTGTCTAAAAGGATGGTGTTAAACTTGTTTTAAAAGGGTTTTTGTAGTTTCTAAAATTCTAGTTTTTAGAAAAAGCCTTTTATACCATACAACTTGTATGCATTCAAATGCATGGTATTATTTGAAAAACTATTTTCAAGGTTCCTTTTAATAAAACCCATTTTTATTAAATCATTAACCCTTAATAAACACATTTTATTAATTCCTTTAATGATTATAAAGAACCATTTTTATGCTTGATTTATCATAGTTGGTTAACTAGTTTGTCTATTTTCAATTAAAATATTAAACACAACCAAACAACCAAATAATCAACCAAACATAAAAAAATAAGTGCATAACCATAGCCAACTATTTTGATCACACTTGCTTGCCATAACAAGTGTGTCAAGTGGTCATTCCTAGGGTAAAAACATGACACATTGTTGTGTTGATGAACTCCCACTTGAACTTGCATCCAAATGCTTCAAGTTTGCCTTTTGTGTTGTGATTCCACCACCATCTATAGGCACCATCATTGTCTTAAAAAACAGCCCCAAAATACTTATTACATAGAAAAGGTCCTAATACATTTTTCTAGTAAAATAAAGTGCAAGCTAATCTACTTATTACATACCAAATGAAACAAATAAATTACATAGCCTTTATTACATTCAAATGAATCACAGCCATAAATAATCAAACACACGGTCATGGCTAGGTTTTATGCACTTAAAACACATCCAAATATGTATATATCTATCGATTTTTGGCAGCCCCTTTTGAACCCAAGTTCTTGGCCAACATAAACCAAGAACAAGTGGGTTTTGTCCAAACAAACAAACCATCTTATGATTTATATTTTTCAAGATCCTTACATGCATATAAAGTAACATCTTGAAAAACAAAGGGACTTCCATTTAGAGAAATTTCCAGCCCACTTTTTATAAAATGGACCCGAAAATTTCATGTTTGAAGCATGTATCCATATAATCCGGCTCTTGATGCCATTGAAGGGTATTATAGATGTTTATCAAAGACACATTAACCATTTAACATGTAAAACGCAGCGGATTTTATGTTCAAATCGTGAGTTTATGTATCATATACATATGTTAAATCAAAACCCAAAACAAGGATCATTTTATATGGAAGAACATACTATCATAACATATATATATCAACCACATATACTACCTTTAGAACCATGGATTTGGAGGCTAGATGATGATGTTTGAATGTCAAAACTTCAAGGTAGAAGTCCTCAAGAGATGATACCCCAAGCTCCTTCAAACACCCACTTGCTAGGTCTTGTAGCACCAACTTGAAAACCCCTCTTCAAGATCGATTTTTCCAGCCAAGAACACTTGTTTGAAGGCTGAAAAAATCTAGTATTTCAGCTCTAGAATCCGATTTTAGAGAGAGGAATGAGAGAATTTCTTTTGCTTTGTGTGTGTGAGGGAAAGGTGTATTGGTAGAAGAGTGTTCAAGTGAATCAATCTTGCATGAACCAAGAACTAATGAGAGACTTCTCATGCCCCAAGGGGCGGCCAAAGTGATGGTCCCACTAGAGGGTTTCCCTCTCATTTGAATTTTTATAAAAGATCCACTCTCGCACTCTATTTTTTATAAAATTAAAACCCTTTTAATTTTATAAAATACAACACACTTTTGTTTGATATTACTTAACCAACTTAAATAATAAAACAAGTAATTTCTCATGAACAAATTATCCATATAATGTTGTTCATTTACAAAAGCAATGATTTAGAAAACCCGGTTTCTATATTGGTGCTAATATTTATTTGTGTGATCTTATCCACGAATAAATATTTTTCGGTGTTTGTTTGGCTTGTTATTAGGTATGACCCGACTTGGATCATATCAAATTAGCCACATCAATTTAATATGTATCTTGGACAGATCAATTCCTTCAGAATCATCACGATCGGTTTGGAAACTCGCATCCGTGTAACCTTTTACAACGAGTTCCTCATCACCAGATCCATAGATTAGGAACATATCTTTCATCCTCCTTAGGTACTTAAGTATGTTCTTAACAGCCATCCAATGACTGCTTCCAGGATTTTGCTGGTATCGGCTTGTCATGCTTAATGCGCATGAAACGTCCGGCCGAGTGCATATCATTGCATACATGATGGATCCAATAGTAGATGCGTATGGGATTGCCTTCATTTATCTTGCTCATCCTTTGAGCTTGGACAATGAGTCGTACTCAATACCGTTCCTCTTTGAATAGGTACCGTACCTTTCTTAGAGTTCTCCATCTTGAACCTTTTCAAGATTTTATCAATGTATGCACTTTGATTTAAACCAATCCACCGCCTTGATCTATCCCTATAGATCTTTATTCCCAGAATATAGGCAGCTTCACCAAGATCCTTGATGGAAAAACAACTTCCAAGCTAGGTTTTTACACCTTTCAAGGTTGGAATGTCATTTCCAAATAGTAGTATGTCACCAACATACAATACTAGGAAGGTGATGATGCTCCCACTAGCTTTCTTATAAACACAAGCTTCAATAGCGTTCTTGATGAATCCGAATTTAATTACTTCTTCATCAAAACGGTGATTCTAACTTCTCGATGCTTGTTTCAATCCATAGATTGATTTCTTTAACTTGCATACTTTATTAGGATGTTTTGGATCGACAAAACCTTCAGGCTGAACCATATAGACATCTTCCTCAAGATATCCATTTAGGAAAGCGGTTTTGACATCCATTTGCCAAATCTCATAATCATAATGAGCAGCTATGGCAAACAATATCCTTATAGACTTTAGCATCACAACAGGTGAGAAAGTTTCATCATAATCAACCCCTTGAGTTTGAGTGAAACCCTTTGCTACAAGTCTAGCCTTATAAGTATCCAAGTTTCCATGCATATCGGTTTTCTTCTTGAAAACCCACTTACTTCCAACTACCTTGGAATTAAAAGGTGGTACAACAAGTTCCCAAACTTGATTGTCATACATGGATTGCATCTCAACGTTCATGGCTTCAGGCCATTTGTCACAATCCGAATTGGACACTGCATTATGGTATGTGGTTGGTTCATCTGAATCTACCACATAGCATCCATCCATGAAAAATCCATATCTTTCAGGTGGATTACTAGTTCTACCACTTCTGCGAACATTTTGTGTGTATTGATCAACCGCTTGATCATCCTCAACATCCTCATGTTGATTGCTAGTTTCAACCAAACATGCATCGGGTTGTCCTTCTCGATCCCCCTCAAGATCCACTATTCTACTGCTAGTTCCTTCCATAAGGAACTTTGCTTCTAAGAACTCACCCTTTCTGGCAACAAACACTTTTTGTTCCAGTGGATCATAGAAATAATATCCCATAGAATCTCTAGGATATCCAACAAAGATACACTTGATGGATCGGACTTCCAATTTGTTTGGGGTGGGAGTCGTAACATAAGCCTCACAACCCCAGACCCTTAAGTATGATAGGGATGGAACTCTTCCATGCCATATTTCAAAGGGTGTCCTTTCCACCTTTTTGGTTGGGGCCATATTTAGAATACGGGCCGCGGAGAGCAAAGCGAAACCCCAAAATGATAGAGGCAGTGTGCTTCTAGCCATCATAGATCGGACCATATCCAATAAGATTTGATTCCTCCTCTCAGACACACCATTATGTTGTGGAGTTCCAGGTGGAGTGAGTTATGAGACAATCCTACAACTCCTAAGATGATCTTGAAAGGCATCACTTAGGTATTCACCTCCTCTATCGTGCGGGGAACTTTAATCGACTTGTTGAGTTGATTTTCTACTTCATTCTTGAAGATTTTGAACGTTTCAAAAGCTTCATCTTTGTGCCCTAATAAGTACACATACCCATAGCGACTATAATCGTCGGTAAAGGTAATGAAATATATTTCACCATTCCTAGTCATCGGCTTAAAAGGACCACATACATCCGAATGTATGATTCCTAATAAATCTTTTGCCCTTTCGTTAGTTCCACTAAAGGGTGCCTTAGTCATTTTTCCTTGTAAACAAGATTCACATACATCAAATGAATCACATTCATTTGTTTTTAAAAGACCATTCTTTTGAAGTGTTTGTATATGTTTCTCGTTTATATGACCAAGATGACAATGCCAAAAATAGGTATCACTCAAATCCAATTTGAGTTTCTTGGTGTTAGTTTGGTATAATGAACTATTTAAAGTATTTTCATGAACCAATTCATAAATACCATTAATGGGAATAGCTTTAAAATAGAACATATCATTTAAAGAAACATGAATATCATTTTCAACAAAAGATAATACATAATCATAATGTCTTAATTGGGATACAGAAATAATGTTCCTAGTCAAACTAGGAGCAAACAAAACATTCTTCAAAATTACATCCAAGACACTTGGAAGTTTTAGGATGTAGTCCCCACGAGCTTCAACTAAGACTTTAGTTCCATTGCCCATGAAGAGGCTAACATCCCCTTGATTGAAGTCCCTACTTCTTGTGAACCCCTGCAACAAATTGCAAATATGAGTTCCACATCCGGTATCCAATACCCATGTGTTAGAAGATGTAACATTAAGATCAATATGAATCATGTATATTGTACCTGAGGTCTGCCCGACATCCCTCTTTGCTTTCAACTCTTGGAGATGGACAGGATAATTCCTTGCCCAATGTCCAATCTCCCCACACTTGAAGCATGGGTCATTAGTAGCAACCTTTTGCTTCTTCTCTTGTGGTTTGGGTGGCACCCTTGCCACCCCCTTCCCCTTTCCCCAAACGGGTCCCTTACCCTTGGCAACTTTTGCCTTGTGTCCGGGATGAGGCCTTTTATTGTTCCCACCTTCATTGATGGTGAGATCGGGTAAAACCCTTTTACACATGGCTGCCTCGGCCGTTTTGAGCATTGAGTGAAGCTCACCAATGCTTTTGCCCCAAGCATTCATGTTGTAGTTCAACACGAATGTCTCTAACTTATTGGTAAGGCCATTAAGGATCAAATCCATGGCCAATTCATTCGAGACAGGACAATTAAGCCTTTCGAGGCGGTCAATGTGGCTTTTCATCTTAAGTACATAAGATGAAACCCATTGGTTGTCGTCCATACGACATGCATGGAGTGCTCGAACCGTTTCGAAGCGCTCAACCCTTTCTTGCTGTTGGAACGTTTCCTTCAGCTGGGTTATCATGTCATACGCTCCGTGATATTCATACTCCTTTTGGAGATCCGGAGTCATGCTCACTAGCATGAGACAAGACACTTGGACGGAGTCCTCAGTGTACTTCAGCCAATCATTATAGGCCTCCTCATCATCCTTAGTAGGTTGATCGGGGATAGGGTCGTCTAAAACATATGATCGTCTTTCTTGCTTGAGAACGATTCTCAAGTTTCGATACCAATCAATGAAATTGTTATGATTTAGACGTTCCTTTTGGAGTATCGCTCATAAAGATTGGGTGGACGTAGATGAGTTATCATGATTATCATTATTGGTGGCCATCTACAAAATTTAACAAAGATCTATTTTAGTATTTTCGATATTGCTATTTTTTAATAATTAATACCTTTTAAGGTCATTTTCATATTAAAATCTAGAACCCAACATTACATTTAAATTGTGGTTAGGTGACCTTTATCCCACGATTTAAATTAATAAGGTGGTCAACGATTGACGGTTGCAACCATTTGCAACTTCTAGTGGTATGGGATCGACTTTAAAGATCATATGTAAAGTCGGCATGTTAATCCCATCAATACCATTTGGAAACCATATTGTAGGTGATCCATTTAACATGGTTTGCAAATCAAGGCATCCTACTTACACACATGTGTGAGTTTGCCGAAATGAGTGGTTAGGTGAACTTTATCCCACGAATATGACATTCTCACCTTAAGTTATAAGTTCCCTCAAAAATGGTTAGGTGACCTTTATCCCACTAAGAGTTCCCAAGTGACTTAAGTGTTGTGTAAAAGGACGGTGTTGATCTTGTTTTAGAATATTTAGAGGTTTCATAATTCTAGTTTAGAAAACTCTATGTACTTGTATTTGCATGCTTTCCAATACAAGATACCCTATGGTTCTTTGATTAAAACCTATTTTAATCTTTAAAATCATTAAATCATTTTAATAACCTTTTATTAACTTTTAGTGATTAAGAACCATCAATTTTCAGCTTGTTAAGTTTGTTAATGAGTTTGTAATGTATGTCCAAATATCAACCAAACAATCAAACAACAAACATTCAAACAAGCATAAACATATAAACATGAGTGCATAACCATAGCCACTAAGTTGACAACACTTGTTTGCCATCACAAGTGTTGTCATAAGGTCTTTCCTAAGGGTTTGTAATGACACATTATATGTGTCCATGGACTCCCACTTGAATCCATATCCAAATACTTCAAGGTCCATGTCTTTGATGTCCATCTATGGGTCTTCATCTTGTGCATCTTCCTTTTACAAAAATTATATCCTAATACATTTTTCTAATAAAAGAAATTCACCTAATCTATTTATTACATAACCAAATGAATAAATAATTACAACCCAAATAATAAACATAAATATTACAACCCAATTGAATGAATAAAACAACCATTCCAATCATCCAAATAACATAAGGCCAAAGGCTAGGTTATGCACACTAATAACCAATGATCATATCATCCAAAATATAATGAAACCCCACTAAAACCACGAAAATTTCAGCCAACATAAACTAAAATTTCAGGTTTTAAACATTGTCCAAACAATATACATATCATCATACATATCTTTCAAGGTTTAATCACAAGCATGTGTGATATGACCTTGAAAGTTTGGGGATTCAACATACGAGAACATAGCAGCCCCTAAAAGGGTTTTAAAGTCCATAAAACAAATTTTTAAAAGACCATACAAGCTAGCTATCCACATAACCGGCTCTAGATGCCATTGAAGGGGTTTGTTAGAACACAAGACATAGTTTAACCACTTAAACTTTGTAAAACACAGCGGAAGTTTAGCTTTATAACATTGTTTATAAGCTGAAAATCTCATGTTCTATTTGATGTTTTAAAGTGTAAACAAACCCAAGAACAAAGGGGGTCTTTTATGTGAATAAGCAAGCTATGAACACATGTAAATGTACATAAAATCACAGCTACATTGAGCTATGAAAACTACCTTTCAGCAGCAGCAAAAACAGACACAAAAGGGGATGTTCGATGCTGAAAATTCGGCCAAGGCTCCAAGAGAAGGATCCCTCAAGCTTGTATACCCCAAGCTCTTTGCAAAAGCACCTTCTTGTTAGGAAGATACACCACCAAATGACTCAAAACCCCTCTATTTTGATGCTGCTGGCCGAAAGTTTTTAGAGAGAAAGAGAGAGGGTTTTGATCAAAGTTGCATGTATGGATATGAGAGAAAATGTGGAGTACAAGACTAGTAAAAGGTGTGTGTGTTCTCAAGGGAAAAGGAACCAATGAAACCAGGGGGCGGCCGAAATTTTAGTTTAAAAGAGTTTCCCTCTTTAAATTAAACACATACATTATATTTACTAGTCTTGTAACTAGTTTATGCAATTAACCATTTAATTGTATAAGTAGTATACTCTCATTATTATTTGGTGTTATCCAACTTATTTAAATAACACTTCAAATAATATTATTGAACAAAATATTCTAATAAGTTGTTCATTCTCATATGCAACTTATTTTGAAAACCTATTTTCTAAATTGGTATAAATATTTAATTGCATGATCATATCATCAATTAAATATTAATTGGTGTTTGCTAAGCTTGTTATTGGGTATAACCCGACTTGGATCATAACGTACTAACCGCATCAAAATTCTACGTGTCTTGGGCATATAGAATCCTACACGTTGCACCAAACTTCTACCTGACCAGTTTAGTTATTGTAAACCCTTTTATCTGGTATACTGTATCCAATGAATATACCTTCTTCTACCTTCTCGCAGAACTTCCTAGTCTGATTTTTATTTAGCAGCATGCAGGGTGCGCCAAATGGTTCCAGATACTCTAAGTTGGGTTTATGTTGCTGGAGCAACTCATAACAAGTTTTTCCATGACGTTTGACCACCAAGACCCGATTTAGAGTATAACATGCATTAGCCACTTCCTCGTTCCAGAATTGAATATGCAGTTTTGAGTCAGCTAGCATAGTCCTTGCTTTTTCTATCAAGCTCCTATTCTTTCGTTCAGCAACTCTATTCATCAGTGGAGTGTAGGCAGAAGTGAATTGATGAACAATCCCTTTCTCATAACAGAATGCCTCCATCCACTGATTCTTGAATTCTGTCCCGTTGTCTGAACGTATTTTCCTTACTTTTAGCTTGTAGAGTGACTCCAATGTGGTAACAAGATGTTTGAATGATTCAAATGTCTCTGATTTAGCTTTCAGAAACATCACCCAAGAGAATCTTAAGTAATCATCCGTCACCACAAAGCAGTACCAATCACCAGCTATGCTCTTTGTGCTGACAGGGCCAAACAGATCCATATGCAGAAGCTCAAGAGGAATCTCAATAGAATGAACTTTCATTGACTTGTGAGACTTCTTTGTCTGTTTCCCTTTCTTGAATGCTATGCATAAGTCTGGAAGCTGGAAGTTCTTGACAGTAACTCCGTCCACCAGATCATTTTGAACCAGATGGTTCATCTTCCTGGGATTGATGTGTCCCATTCTCCTATGCCAGAAAACTGAATCCCTTTCAGTAGCTTTTGACAAGAAGCACTAAGTAGTAGACTCAGTTGTGGAGGCTTTTGATAGGTCCAAGACATCAGGTCGTTATATCCTGAAGCCAACATTAGAACTTGCTCCTCCGGGATGACTTACTCCTTCTTCAGTATGTAGCACTTCTTGTCGTCAAACACAACCTTGAAAAACTTATCACAAATTTGGGAGACAGAAAGCAAGTTTTGCAATTGCTGAACGTAGTTGACCTTGTCAAACTTCACTTTCTCATTTCCCACTTTGCCTTGTGCGGTGATGTAACCTCCTTTATTACCAGCGAATGATAAGTGTCCCCCTTTAATTTTCTTGACGTTGAAAAGGAGGGACGAATTTTCGATCATGTGCCTGGAAGCCCCACTATCAATAATCTAGGTATTAGTGATAGCGTTGTAGGTGACACCCTATACATACAAAGGAAATGATTAGTTCAGGTTTGGGACCTAAGCCTTAACTGGCTTGGGTGTCCCAGAGGTATCACACATCATAAACTCAACCCACTGACCTTCAGAGGATGAGGACACATCTTTCTTCTTCTTGTCATAACTATCAGACACATTACTTGATTTTTCCTTCCATAAACTAGTTTTGTGTAAGGCCTGTTTGTGGTAAACAGACGACTGGCTTATGGTTTGAACTTTCGGTTCACTAATAGTCCTAGGTTTAGCCTTAGGCACCACAGCTTCGCTTTGAGCTTGTCTATGTTGACTTTGGTGTTTTGGAGGAGTATTAGATCTAATTTCAAAAATCTTTGTTTTTCATTAAAAAGTTCAATTTTCCTTCTGGATGTCTGATAGTAAGGACAATTTGGAGAAATATGTCCTCATTTTCCATAATTGTAGCAGGATCTCCCTTCGACAGTTTGTGGAAAGTTTTAATGTGGAGTTGAGTTTGGTCGGGGGCTGGGTAGTTTCTCTTCCTTTTTAGATGTTTCACCTTCTTTAACAAACTTAATTGTTTTGACATTTTGAACATCTTTTGCTTTCATTTTATTAGAATTTTGATGAATTACACGTTTAGGGTTCATTGATTTAGACTGTTTAGGTTCTTAAATAGACGTTTGTGAACCTGACCCTAAGTTAACCTTTTTAATTTTATCATCCAAATCCTCAACATGCATCTTATCTTTTGATCCTGAAGTAGTAGCCCTCTGTTCAGTGATAGACTTCATAGGTTTACCTATAGAATCTGGATCACTAACCAGAGGAGTAGACACCACATGATCCTTAACCGGGTTATTATTTATTGGTTTACATTTAGTATTTAAAAGGATTTCATGTGGTGGTGGTACTACTTTGTAACCTAGACCTTCCCCGCCATTTCGTTCTTTCACTAAGTTTTGAACTATGTGAGAGGAACTTGCTAAACTGTGCAGTTTTTGTTTTAAAGATTCAACTTCGACTTGCAAAACTGCTTTTTCCTTTTTAGTTTCTTCCAAAGTGGTTAAGTAGAACTTAATGTCATTTGATTGGTTTAAGGCAACAATCTCGGTTTCCTTTAGTTGTTTCCCTAAAAGTTCTACCTTTTTTTGAAGCTGCACTCATTTTGTTTTAAAACACGATTTACTTCAGTGCAGAGTTATAAATCATTTACTAGATTATCATTGTGTTCTAATAACCTAGCAAATTTTAAATCAATGCTTTCTCTAAATGTGACAACCGGTCCCAAGGTCACTATTCTAAACCCTAATTTAATTGCATCATATCCCGTCTTATAAGTACTAATAATGGAAACAATTCAATTATATCAAGAGTGTTAGAATCACTAATTTTTATTTGATCAATTTTTATGATTCTATGTGATTTACGTGAAATTAGTCATACTAAGCCTTGCCATTTTAGGAAATTCGTGCCCGAGAATATTAATTAGTCACCCTAGCTAGAATTAAGAATATCAATTGAAACAATTAAAAGTATATGTGCACACACACACTTGAAATTTTCGGATTTAAGCATGCATTATCATGCATAACACTTGGTCAATTTACTAACAACTTATACCACCAAAAATACTACCATTATATAAAATCTACCCTACAATTAATTAATTAAAATTGAAAATTCAAAATGGCACTAGGAGACAAGCCAAGATTCGGCTGCCCCCCATGCCCACCAATGAGAAATTTTGCTTTCTTACACACCCTCCACCTTTTCTTCCATCCATTCACTATTCATGCATTTTTCACTTTGCAAGACATCTCCATTCCACTCTCCTGTCTCTCTCTCTCTTGAAATTCCCTGCTGAAACACTCTCATCCTCTCCAAAAATCCTCTCTAACTCACCCTCATTTCAGCTGCAAACCGTGAGAAACCAGCTCTCCATAATCGGCCAGCAGCAAAACCGCAGCAAGGGTGAACTTTGGGTGATGTTTTGAAGCCTTGAACGTGCAAGACTTGAGGTTCCAGCCTTTGTTCGAGCTTCTCCAGCCTCCTCCAAGAAGATTCCAGCCATCCACGGCCATCCACACCATCCAAATCACGAGTTACATCAAGTGTAAGCTCTATGTGTCGGTTTTGGTCATTTCTTAAGCTAGTCTTCATTTTTCACCTAAAGACCCATCTTTTTCTTGTTGTAGCAGAAACATCTCACTCTCTCTTTGTTATTGAGGAGTTCCCCACGTTCTTGAAGGTATACCACACGTTATAATGCTCATTCCAAGGGGTAGAATCCGATTTACCCCTTGAAAACCCACTTTTTGGTGTTTTTGTCACCATGCACTTGTGAATCTTGTAACCCCTCAAAACAAAACATCTAACCTGCATGTTAAAGGGTTTTAAGACTAAACACAACCTGTTTTTGAAGTCTCCAAGGGTGTACACCACCTACATATGGTACAAACATGATTTACACCTCGAATAGTCACTCCTTCTACTAGTAACAACTTCCTCTAGACATTTCTTGAAAGCCCTCCTTGACAAGGGTTGTAATCTGCTCAAAATGACTTTTAAGACACCCTAATAATCTGATTATTAAGTTAGATAAGGTTTTAGTAATGGTTAAACGCAAGTTACATGGATTTACACAAGTGTAATGGTCATTTATGACACTTTCTACATGTTTTAAAGTCAATGGATGTATAGAAAAACTAGGAAACGATTGGGACTATTATTTCCATAAGTTTTGGTGTATATGAAGTTAATAACATGGCATGACCTCTGGAACAAAGGACATAATGTGTATAGGCCTAGTTTGGTCACTTTCGGGACCCGAAAAACGTGTTAAAATGACTTAAAAATGGGAAACATGGACCATAAACGTTTTAAAGATAATTCCAGGTTTTAAATGGATAAATAAAGTGTTCTGGAGTCAATAAAAAGTTTTAGAGGTCAAAAATGTAGTTTAGATGGATTTTAAGTGAAACCGGGTGTAAACCGAAAGACGTTTTCAAAGAAAACCTAAGATAAATGGGTTAAATGTTACAACTTATAAAAATAATGACTTTCCAGTAGGTTAATATATAAAATAACCTCAAAAGTCAAATGGTTGGTCAAACAAGCCTTGAAAATGGTCAAACCCGACTAAAACGTAAAAACGAGCCTTTCCACTTTTAGAGGCAAAATTTTATAATCTAAGAGGTTTGAAACTCATAAAAATGATTTTAAGAAATATCTACTGGACTTAGACTCCAAAAAGGTGAAAACTCATATATAACCACTTTATAACCGTTCGGTTTTACCGTAACCGACAACGTTAAACGCATGTTTTAGAAACTGAGTCTATAAACTGAAATTTTAGTTAGAAATTCTTGAAACTAAGCTGAATTAAGGTCTTGAACCTGATTTTTAAGAATAGAGGTCATTTAAAGCAAGAAAACAAACTTAAGGGTGGAAATTGTCAACTTTGAAACTTCAGGGGCAAAACTGTAAATTTTACAAAACTTCATAACCGACCCCCATAAGTTCATTTGCCCCCTTAAATGGCATAACTACCATATACCCCTGGTCTATTAAGGTAGAAACCTTTGATTCCATGAAAAACCTGGACTTTCCTTGAAAGCAAACTTTTTACGCAAACCTAATCGAATCAAAATCGAAACCGTATATTTAAGTCTTAGGCACTATTGTTGGTCCTTAAATAGGTTTAGAGCAGTAGCTAATCACTTAATATATTCATGTTAGGGTGCTAGACTTGAGTTATTCCCGGCACGCGAAGAATTTCTATTTGCTTGATACCTAAGGTGAGTTCTCGTGTTCCCCCTCTTTTACTTTTGTTTTGGGGATGAAGCATGCTCCTTTTAAACTGAAACTCTTATGTGTGATATTGTTTACTGTTTGGCATGATCTTTTGTTTTATGAACTATGATTATGCTTACTCGATGCTTGTATGTGGGATTGTTTTTGATACCTGCTGATACTTTAGTCATAATCATTAATTTTTTTATGAACCGCTTGTTCTTACGTGAATAGATCTATTTGGGGAATCCCCCACGCACAGTGGCTCCCGCCACAGGGAGGTACCCCACTGAGATCCTGAGGGGTCGTTTGTGGCATGTAACAGGTTTTGAGTAAGATACTATGGTGAACCATTCTAGCAGGAATGGTTCACTAATCTGAGGCTTGGTCCTTTCCTACGGGAATATCCGGTTAAACACAAGTTTAGAAGAGGCCAATCGGGGACCAAGTGCAGGGTTGATTGTGATACCCCACAATGACTGATACTAAAAACGATGTTTTAAAATTGAATGAGATTTTTATAAACTATCACACTGGATTCTAAAACCTTTACTGTGAACTTTTGTAGTTCCTTTTATTTGTTTTAAAAATTTAAGCACTTGAACTCACCAACTTTTTAGTTGACACTCTTTTCTTTTGAGCATGTTTCAGGTAACCTGTGAAGACTCCTAGCTTATGGACGACTTAGACTCTACCCCGAGACCATGGCATTATTTGTGTGACCAAATTTAGGACTTGAGTAATTTTGATACAATGACCATTTAACTTGTGTTGAAACATGTAAACATTTGGGGCTGGATCTGTTTCCAGCTCGTTGACTTTTAATACTTTAAATGCCATGTGATGTTCTCTCCCTTTGAGCTCTTATAATGGTTTGTTTCCACTGCCATATATATGTTGTTGCTAATCTGTGACGTCCCACCCTACCTGGGCCCGGGGATGTGACAGATTGGTATCAGAGCCAAAGGTTGTATAGAAGTCGGGAATACCATAGTAGACCCTAGGCTACAACCCTGATACCCTAGGACTGTCCTTGTGGGAAAGTGTTGGAATGATCGAGTTGGGTAAATTGATGATTGCGCCTAATCAATGTAATCATGAATTTACCGGACGCGTAATTTCCATCATGGACCTCTAAGTTAAGTTTGGACTTTTCTGTTTGACGCTGATAACCTTGAAATCTATTTTTGTCTTGGGATTTGAAATTAATTTTTTTTATATGAACTGTTTTTCCTGACACTATTATGAGAAACAATTGATTCTAACATCATTGATAAGGGATACAAAGAGATCCCTGATACTAATGCCATCACTAGTACAATGAGTATATTATTATTATTAAGACTATCATGAGCTATGAGAAACCAAATTACTCATGATGTCTTTTTACAGGAAACTATTATGGCTGAAAGAGGTAAGGCACCAGCACATCCAGTTGATGAGACTGCCCCTGTTGGGACACTGAGGAGGAAGCCCCAAACGGAGTACGAGGCGTACCTGCAAAGGTGTGGACACCCGGGTTGGATCTCCGCCACATCAGAGGACACTGGAGCTTCCGAGGATTCTTCTTCGTCAACGCCACCCAGGAGCCGGACGCGCTCCCGCTCGCCACATGTTGCCGCTCCATCCCACTCACCGATACCTCCCATTGGGAATTGGGGAGCACGCACCGTCACTCGTCCACGAAAGGCTATTAGACCTGGGACTTCGGTCTCATTTAGGTTGCCTCCTCCTCCTCCACCACCGGTCAGGGCTCCCATACCCTCACCACCACCGTACGAGCCATACCGACGCCACCCATAAGAGGAGCCTTGGATGCCTCCAAGGCATAGCATGCATGTTGGTCCCAGCATGTTCTTTAGAGACCAGCACTCTCAGTCTAGCCGGCGGGCTAGTGACTTTGTTCAATCCGACCCTGCCCTGAGTGAGATACTGAGGACCATCGAGCGCCACGAGCTGACTCTTCAGCACGCCATGCAGACTTCACAGTCCGCTCAATTCCAAGCTATGCTGGCATCGGAGGGTGTGCAGAGATTGGAGCAGGAGCAGAGGTAGAAGAGCTCCGGATGGATGGGATGGCTGAAAAAGAAGTGGATGTGAGGGCGACCACGTGGAAGAGGAAGAAACTATCTGTCTTTGAATATTTGAAGGAAACAAACTTATTATTATCCGACATTATTATTATTGCTATTAATATTCATGGGGGTGATGGCACCTTCCACCTTGTAAGAGCTAGACTCTGAAACTATGAACCTTGTCTTATTTTGAGCTAATTCCTATGATACAAGGCTGCTGAAACATTTACGATTATCCGTCATGTGTTGTTTATTCATGGTGTTGGGCCATGTTATTCCTTATGACTACTTAAACTGTTTAAATTGGTAATCTGAGGAACTTGTTAAGTTGTGTGCAATTATACACCGTATTCTCTCTTCGTATAGAGGGAGCCTTGTAGGGAATTGATGCATAGATTATTCGAAACAAATTTATGAGATACTAAAACGACTTTATCTGTAGTACTATCAGAATGCCTACCAGAAGAGGAACACGCATCGGAAGGCAAGCAGCAAACCAAGGTCGTCACGAAGGAACAAGGTGAACCAGAAACCAACCACCTACCCCTCCAGGGACTCCCGTCGGGGAGAATGCTAACGCAGGAAACGATGAGAGGATGGCAAATCTTGTGGCACAGCAGATTACAAATGCTATAGCAACCATCATTGCCCAAATCAATGCTGACCGGGATGACGCCGGAGGTGATACTGGGGCCGGCAACAACGAAGAATCTGAAGCTATCAGGAAAGGGTGCTCCTACAAAACATTCATGGCTTGCAAGCCAAAGGACTTCCATGGCACCGAAGGTGCAATTGAAACATATAGGTGGCTGGACGAAATCGAAGCTGTGTTAGACATCAGTGAATGAAAGTTGGAACACATGGTGAGGTTTGCTTCTCAATCTCTCAAGGGACCAGCACTTGAGTGCTGGAAAACCATCATTCAGCCTCGAGGCCGAGATGCCGTGGGTAGGATGAACTGGTCTGAGTTCAGGGAGCTAATCACCAACAAGTACTGTCCGATCAACCAGCTAGAGAAACTGGAGGCTAGATTTCTGAATTTGGAGATAAGGGGTCCGAACTACACCGAATACATCAACCAGTTCCTTGCATTGTCCCGACTGGTACCACACTTGGTAGTGCCAGAATCCAAGGGCGTGGCCTGCTTCATCTGGGGGTTACACCCAAGGGTAAGGGGCATGGTCCGATCATCCAGGCCTACAACCATACAGGCGGCGGTCGACCTTACCAGTAGTCTAACGACGACCTAGTTAGAGCTGGGTGGATTGAACATGGGAGAATTGAGGACAAAAAGGTTGTGGAAGAAAAGAGGAAGTGGGTTGATACTAGGAAGATGGTCGGTAGCAGCAGCGGTTCAAACAAGAAACCTAGAGAAGAAGCAAGACGAAATGACCATGGTGGAAAGGCAAGGAGGTTGTATCTAGGCACAAGCCCCTTCTGCGATAAATGCAAGCTTCATCACCAAGGGGAGTGCAATCCCATGCCTTGTTATCGATGCAAGAAACCTGGTCACCTGATTAAAGACTGCACCTACGAGCCTGGAAAACAATGCTATAAGTGCGGGGACCCCGGGCATATGAGGAACAAATGCCCCAAGTTAGGAAGAAACAAGGACAACCGACCCAATAAGCCCAAGGGAAGAGCTTTTGTGATGGATCCAGCAGGAGCCCGAAAGGAACCCGATGTGGTTAACGGTACGTTTCTTGTAAACGATCATCCTGCTACCGTTTTATTTGATACTGGAGCAACTGCTAGTTTTATCTCTAGTACTTTTAGATCCTTGATTGACTTAGCCACTTGTACCTTAGCCGATACGTTTACCGTCGAACTAGCTGATGGTAATATTTTAGAAACTAACGAAATCATCAATGATTACTCAATGAATCTAAATGGACATACATTTAAGATAGATCTTATGCCCATTAAGTTAGGAGGATTTGATGTGGTTGTCGGCATGGATTGGTTAGCTAAGAACAGAGTCGAAATTGTTTGTGATGAACGCCTACTCAAGATACCATTGAACGGCAAGGAAGAGTTAGTGGTGCAAGGAGAAAGGAGTAACACCTTATGCCCCATGATATCCCATTTAAAAGCTACCAAGAGCCTAAGGAAGGGATGCTCAGCTTTCATCGTTTACATGATGAAGAACAAAGAGGAGAAGAAGATTTCGGACATCCCAGTAGTTTCTGAATGCCCTGAGGTGTTTCCAGAAGACCTACCCGGACTTCCCCCGAATCGACAAGTTGAGTTCCAAATAGATTTACTGCCTGGCGCTGCGCCGGTAGCCAAAGCGCCATATCAACTCGCCCCTCCCGAGATGAAGGAATTGATGACGCAAGTTCAAGAACTATTGGACAAAGGATTCATACGTCCGAGTGTCTCTCCATAGGGTGATCCGGTGTTATTTGCGAAAAAGAAGGATGACACCTTACGCATGTGCATCGACTACCGGGAATTAAATAAGTTGACCATAAAGAAGCGTTACCCTCTCCCGAGGATAGACGACCTATTCGATCAACTTCAAGGAGCAAGCTACTTCTCCAAGATAGATTTGAGATCCGGTTACCACCAGCTGAAGATAAGAGAAGAAGACATACCCAATACGGCTTTTCGAACTAGGTATGGGCACTATAAGTACTTAGTCATGCCCTTCAGACTAACTAATGAACCAGCAGCATTCATAGATCTCATGAACCGTGTGTGCCGTCCATATCTTGACAAGTTTGTGATTGTGTTCATTGACGACATTCTGATCTACTCCAGTAGTAAGGAAGAACACGAGAGGCATCTCAGACTAATTCTTGAATTACTCAAGAATGAGCAACTATATGCCAAATTTTCAAAATGTGAATTTTGGATGCGAGAGATCCAATTTTTAGGGCATGTAGTGAATGAGAATGGAATTCAAGTTGACCCTTCCAAGATAGAGGCTATAAAGAATTGGAAGATTCCTGAGACTCCCACTGAGAGTAGGCAATTCCTAGGATTGGCCGGATACTACCGACGATTCATAAAGGACTTCTCACGCATTGTGCAACCATTGACCGCACTGACTAAGAAGGACAAAGCCTTTGTATGGGAACCCGAGCAAGATGAAGCATTCGAGACGCTTAAGGAAAAGCTATGCAGTGCACCTGTTTTGGCCCTTCCAGAAGGAGTCGAAGACTTCGTAGTCTATTGCGACGCCTCGCGTCAAGGGTTAGGTTGCGTGCTAATGCAATGCAACAAGGTCATTGCCTATGCATCTAGACTGCTAAATGATCACGAGAAGAACTATACTACGCACGATCTGGAATTAGGTTTCGTGGTGTTTGCTCTCAAAATGTGGAGGCACTACCTCTATGGCACGAAGTGCATCATTTACACTGACCATTGAAGTTTACAACACATTCTCGACCAGAAGATGCTAAACATGCGTCAAAGAAGATGGGTTGAGCTGCTAAACGACTATGAGTGTGAAATCCGTTAGCATCCTGGTAAAGCCAATGTGGTGGCAGATGCTCTGAGCAGAAAGGAGAGAGAAAAACCTCTTCGTGTGCGAGCTTTGAGGATAAGTGTGTACATTGACCTAATTGCAAGGCTGAAAGAAGCTCAAGGTGAGGCGTTAAAGGATGAAAATCTAGCAGGAGAAGGATTAACTGGAATGGAACAGTGATTTGAGACAGGAAATGATGGTACATATAAATGTGAAGGGAGAACTTGGGTGCCAAAGCTTGGGGGAATTCGAGTGGTAATTCTCGATGAAGCTCACAAATCTAGGTATTCAGTTCACCCTGGGAGTGATAAGATGTACCAGGATTTGAAGGCACTTTTCTGGTGGCCTGGAATCAAGAAGTCAATCGCTATGTTTGTCAGTAAGTGTCTAACTTGTGCCATGGTAAAAGCTGAGAATCAAAAACCATCAGGGACGTTACAGCAGCCAGAAATCCCAGAATGGAAATGGGATAACATCACGATGGATTTTGTTACCAAGTTACCCAGAACATCTAGGGGTCATGATGCTATTTGGGTAGTAGTGGATAGACTAACCAAATCAGCTCACTTCTTACCAATTCGGGAAGACTACGACATGTCAAGATTGGCTCAACAGTATATCAATGAAATAGTGGTTAGGCATGGTGTGCCACTATCAATAATCTCCGATCGTGATAGTCGTTTTACTGCGTGTTTCTGGAAATCACTTCAACAAGCCTTAGGAACCCGTCTGAACTTAAGTACGGCGTACCACCTGCAAACTAACGGTCAAAGCGAGAGGACTATTCAAACCCTAGAAGATATACTGAGGGCATGCGTAATTGATTTTGGAGGGAACTGGGATAATCACCTTCCATTGGTGGAGTTCTCCTATAACAACAGTTACCATGCAAGTATCAATGCTGCTCCGTATGAGGCTCTCTATGGTAGGAAATGTCGGTCACCCTTGAGTTGGAATGAAATTGGTGATAGTCAAGTATTGGGACCCGACATCGTATTGGAGACCACTGATAAGATCTTAAAGATCAAGGAACATCTACGGGCGGCCAGGGATCGTCAAAAGAAGTACGCTGACAGAAGACGGAAACCATTAGAGTTTCAGATAGGTGATAGGGTAATGCTGAAGGTAGCACCGTGGAAAGGAACCGTGAGGTTTGGAAAAAGAGGCAAGTTAAGCCCAAGATACATTGGACCATTCGAAATACTAGCAAGAATTGGTCCTGTGGCTTACAAGTTGTAACTACCTCAGAAATTGAGTTATATACATGACACCTTCCACGTGTCAAACATGAAGAAATTCCTGGTAGACAAAACATTGAAGCTACCGTTGAAGGAGACAAGAATCAATGATAAGCTGAACTTCATGGAAGAGCCTATAGAGATCACGGACCGCTTGGTCAAGCAACTCAGATGAAGCCGCATACCCAAGGTTAAGGTTAGATGGAACTCGAGACGAGGGCCGGAATTCACTTGGGAACATGAAGACGAGATAAGGAAGAACTACCCGCAACTCTTTAAACCCACCCGTACCAATGCTAAGCGAAGTTAAAATTTCGGGATGAAATTTCCTAAACGGTGGGAGAATGTGACAACCGGTCCCAAGGTCACTATTCTAAACCCTAATTTAATTGCAGCATATCCCGTCTTATAAGTACTAATAATGGAAACAATTCAATTATATCAAGAGTGTTAGAATCACTAATTTTTATTAGATCAATTTTTATGATTCTATGTGATTTACGTGAAATTAGTCATACTAAGCCTTGCCATTTTAGGAAATTCGTGCCCGATAATATTAATTAGTCACCCTAGCTAGAATTAAGAATATCAATTGAAACAATTAAAAGTATATGTGCACACACACACTTGAAATTTTCGGATTTAAGCATGCATTATTATGCATAACACTTGGTCAATTTACTAACAACTTATACCACCAAAAATACTACCATTTTATAAAATCTACCCTACAATTAATTAATTAAAATTGAAAATTCAAAATGGCACTAGGAGACAAGCCAAGATTCGGCCGCCCCCCATGGCCACCAATGAGAAATTTTGCTTTCTTACACACACTCCACCTTTTCTTCCATCCATTCACTCTTCATGCATTTTTCACTTTGCAAGACATCTCCATTCCACTCTCCTCTTTCTCTCTCTCTCGAAATTCCCTGCTGAAACAATCTCATCCTCTCCAAAAATCCTCTCTAACTCACCCTCATTTCAGCTCCAAACCGTGAGAAACCAGCTCTCCATAATCGGCCAGCAGCAAAACCGCAGCAAGGGTGAACTTTGGGTGATGTTTTGAAGCCTTGAACGTGCAAGACTTGAGGTTCCAGCCTTTGTTCGAGCTTCTCCAGCATCCTCCAAGAAGATTCCAGCCATCCACAGCCATCCACACCATCCAAATCACGAGTTACATCAAGTGTAAGCTCTATGTGTCGGTTTTGCTCATTTCTTAAGCTAGTCTTCATTTTTCACCTAAAGACCCATCTTTTTCTTGTTGTAGCAGAAACATCTCACTCCCTCTTTGTTCTTGAGGAGTTCCCCACGTTCTTTAAGGTATACCACACGTTATAATGCTCATTCCAAGGGGTAGAATCCGATTTACCCCTTGAAACCCCACTTTTTGGTGTTTTTGTCACCATGCACTTGTGAATCTTGTAACCCCTCAAAACAAAACGTCTAACCTGCATGTTAAAGGGTTTTAAGACTAAACACAACCTGTTTTTGAAGTCTCCAAGGGTGTACACCACCTACATATGGTACAAACATGATTTACACCTCGAATAGTCACTCCTTCTACTAGTAACAACTTCCTCTAGACATTTCTTGAAAGCCCTCCTTGACAATAGTTTTAATCTGATAAAAATGACTTTTAAGACACCCTAATAATCTGATTATTAAGTTAGATAAGGTTTTAGTAATGGTTAAACGCAAGTTACATGGATTTACACAAGTGTAATGGTCATTTATGACACTTTCTACATGTTTTAAAGTCCATGGATGTATAGAACAACTAGGCAACGATTGGGACTGTTATTTCAGTAAGTTTTGGTGTATATTAAGTTAATAACATGGCATGACCTCTGGAACAAAGGACATAATGTGTATAGGCCTAGTTTGGTCACTTTCGGGACCCGAAAAACGTGTTAAAATGACTTAAAAATGGGAAACATGGACCATAAACGTTTTAAAGAGAATTCCAGGTTCTAAATGGATAAATAAAGTGTTCTGGAGTCAATGAAAAGTTTTAGAGGTCAAAAATGTAGTTTAGATGGATTTTAAGTGAAACCGGGTGTAAACCGAAAGACGTTTTTAAGGAAAATCTAAGATAAATGGGTTAAATGTTACAACTTATAAAAATCATGACATTCCAGTAGGTTAATAGATAAAATAACCTCAAAAGTCAAACGGTTGGTCAAACAAGCCTTTAAAATGGTCAAACCCGACTAAAACGCGTTCCAACGGTTTAAAACGTAAAAACAAGCCTTTCCACTTTTAGAGGCAAATTTTTATAATCTAAGAGGTTTGAAACTCATAAAAATGATTTTAAGAAATAGCTACTGGACTTAGACTCCAAAAAGGTGAAAACTCATATATAACCACTTTAAACCGTTCGGTTTTACCGTAACCGGCAACGTTAAACACGTGATTTAGAAACCGAGTCTATAAACTGAAATTTTAGTTATAAATTCTTGAAACTAAGCTGAATTAAGGTCTTGAACCTGATTTTTAAGAATAGAGGTCATTTAATGCAAGAAACCAAACTTAAGGGTAGAAATTGTCAACTTTGAAACTTCATGGGCAAAACTGTAAATTTTACAAAACTTCATAACCGACCCCCATAAGTTCATTTGCCCCCTTAAATGGCATAACTACCATATACCCCTAGTCTAGTAAAGTAGAAACCTTTGATTCCACGAAAAACCTGGACTTTCCTTAAAAGGAAACTTTTTACGCAAACCTGATCGAATCAAAACCGAAACCGTCTATTTAAGTCTTAGGCACTATTGTTGCTCCTTAAATAGGTTAAGAGCAGTAGCTAATCACTTAATATATTCATGTTAGGGTGCTAGACTTGAGTTATTCCCGGCACGCGAAGAATTTCTATTTGCTTGATACCTAAGGTGAGTTCTCGTGTTCCCCCTCTTTTACTTTTGTTTTGGGGATGAAGCATGCTCCTTTTAAACTGAAACTCTTATGTGTGATACTGTTTACTGTTTGGCATGATCTTTTGTTTTATGAACTATAATTATGCTTACTCGATGCTTGTATGTGGGATTTTTTTCTTATACCTGTTGATACTTTAGTCATAATCATTAATTCTTTTGTGAACCGCTTGTTCTTACGTGAATAGATCTATTTGGGGAATCCCCCACGCACAGTGGCTCCCGCCACAGGGAGGTACCCCACTGAGATCCTGAGGGGTCGTTTATGGCATGTAACAGGTTTTGAGTAAGATACTATGGTGAACCATTCTAGCAGGAATGGTTCACTAATCTGAGGCTTGGTCCTTTCCTACGGGAATATGTGGTTAAACACAAGTTTAGAAGAGGCCAACCGGGGACCAAGTGCAGGGTTGATTGTGATACCCCACAATGACTGATACTAAAAACGATGTTTTAAAATCGAATGAGATTTTTATAAACTATCACACTGGATTCTAAAACCTTTACTGTGAACTTTTGTAGTTCCTTTTATTTGTTTTGAAACTTTAAGCACTTGAACTCACCAACTTTTTAGTTGACACTCTTTTCTTTTGAGCATGTTTCAGGTAACCTGTGAAGACTCCTAGCTTATGGATGACTTAGACTCAACCCCGAGACCATGGCATTATTTGTGTGACCAAATTTAGGACTTGAGTAATTTTGATACAATGACCATTTAACTTGTGTTGAAACATGTAAACGTTTGGGGCTGGATCTGTTTCCAGCCCGTTGACTTTTAATACTTTAAATGCCATGTGATGTTCTCTCCTTTTCAGCTCTTATAATGGTTTGTTTCCGCTGCCATATATATGTTGTTGCTAGTCTGTGACGTCCCACCCTACCTGGGCCCGGGGGTGTGACACTAAATTTATTACATTCAGCACAAGCATGTTTCTCAAATAGTTCGTCTTTAGAGTATACCTGTGCAGAACCAGACGAATCAGCCATCAATGCAGTGTTAGACTCTTCAGTAACTGGAGATTCTAGGTTTGCAGCACTTAGCTCTTCTTCAGCCAGATGATCAACGACATCCATAGCTTCTTTGATATCTGAACGTGCATGCTCAGCTATGATGTCTCCTTCACTTGCAGATCCATCATCCAAGGAATCAACTAATGCAACATTTGATTCTTCCTCAATTACAAATCAGAAGGACCAGTCTTGTCCTTCATCTCCCTGAGCAGCCAAAGCCTTAGATTCTTTACTTGATGATGCTCCAGCCTTCTCTTTGTCTTGACGATTGAATGTAGGAAAAGGATTTCCATTCCCAGTCTTCTTTGGCTTTACGCACTCACATTTGAAGTGTCCTTTTTTTCCACAATTGAAGCATGTGACCTTGGTTTTATCAAATCCAAATGTAGTATCTTTAATAGCAACCAAGTTCTACCGCGTCTTCTTTACAAACTTCTTGGCTCTCCTTACTACACTAGGCAAAGCCCACATAATATCCATGCGCTCCAACTCAGTCTCATCAACTTGCTCGCAGTCCTCATCAGCAAGATGACAGATTCCAATCTTTCCAGCGACTAATCCATCATAAGATTGAACAACAGCAGCTAGAAGATCCATGTGCTCTTTAGCAACTTCCACATTGACATTTCGGAGATTCTCGGTCTTCAACTTGGTTGTATTTGCCTCAGGAACAATGTATTGGGTTCCAGATGATGCTAACATTTTGCTTCCTGAGGAACTACTTTGGGAAGGAACAGAAGAGTTAGACACAAACGCCGTTTGTAGCAGTGCGCCTGATGAGGCCGGAGTTGGAACAGAATTGTACAATGCAGGATTTTGAGCGTAGGATCCTTTCTTTGACTTGTACTTCTGACGCAGTTCTTCCTCCCTTAACTTCAGAATGAAATCATTTATGTCTAATGTAGCAAGAGTGTCATTTTATCTCAGATTAGACACAAATGGATCCCATTTGTCTGGCAAACCATCAGCAAAACTTGAAACTTTGTCTTCCATAGATGTTGCCACACCATGAGTATGCAACTCACTCATCAGATGATAGAATCGATCAATGATATCATCCAAGCTCTCATTCCCAATTGGAGAGAAGTTATCAAATTCCTTTTTAAGAGCTTTTGCCTTCAGTGCCTTTAGAGTTGCATTGCTTTCGTATCATTTTTCCAAGGCTTCCCATAACTTCTTCGATTGCTTGTTCTGAGAGAACTGATGGAATATGTCCTTCGGTATAGACTGAGCCAACAAGGAATATGCTTTCTTTTCAGCATTATGGTCTTCTGGGATTCACTCATTCCTCCAAAAGTCAATTTCACCCCATTAGCACTGACTGGTACAGTATAACCAGTCTCTATAGACATCCAAAGATTGGGGTCAACACCATTTAAGTAGATCTCAAACCGCTGTTTGCACTAAGGATACTCATCCAACGTCAACAACTTCGGCGGTTTTTTGTGATTCCCAATCTCATTCTCCAGAAGAAGAAGATTCTAGATACGAGATTCTTTACCGGCAGTAAAAGCAGCAAACTGGTCTTCCATTGCTTAAACTTGACAAACTTGAGACAGGACAGATTGACTTGTGCGATCGAACAAGGAGACTGGGTCAATCGTGCGATTAAAGGATGTGAATGACTTTAATCGTGTGATTGGATTCAGTCATGCGAATGAACAGGACGTTTGAGGTCAACCGACTGGAATAACTTAATCGTGCGAATGAACTATGCGAATGAGTCTAGTCGTGCTATTGAACTATGCGAATGAGATTCAGTCGTGTGATTGAGCTAATCGTGCGACTGAGGCTACTGTTGCGGGAAAAAGTCAAATTTTTGAACACTTTGACACAAAATTACGAATTTTCACGAACCCTAATCTGCCGCATGGTAAAAAGTCGAAACTTTAACACAAAGGCTCGTCAAAAACACGTTTTTGAAGCAAAAAGTGGATCTTTTGATTGGAAACGTTGATTTTAACACCAAAACCAATTGAATCCACGCAAAATCACCAGCCTAAGCTCCGATACCACTTGTTAGGACTGATTTCGTACGGAGTACTAACGGATTCTACGTGACACAAGATCAAATAGCGCGGAATTCTATTTGATTGACGACCCAATCAGTGAGAACGAACAACCTGATCGATCTAACGATGAAACAAACATTAAGAACGAGTTGGAATCGATCAGGAACAAACTATGAACTTGGATGGACGACTTGGGACGCTCTGGACGGCTAGGGTATGACAGTATTCGAAGTGTTATGTTTTTCCACGAATTATATGGTATTTATAGGTTTTCAGTGTCCATTCGTATGACTGAACCATTAGCATGGTTCAGTCGTGCGACTGACTCATGCGGTTGACTCATACGCACGATTGAAGGTTCAGTCGTGCGACTAAATCAATCTTATGTCTCAGTCATGCGACTAATCCAGTCTCCTGGTTTAGTCGTCCGACTAGTCCATAAGCATGGTTCATTCATGCGTATGGTCCATAAGTATGGTCCATTAGCATGAATAACCATCCGACTAGGTTGAACACATTCTAAGTCATTATTGACTTAGAACTATGTACAACAACATCAAACCTATATATAAAGTTCATACATGTGAATCATACTCAATACAATAATAATATGAAATAATCAACCATAAATAAACATTAAAATGCATTTCATTTATCATTGAGTCATCATATTACATCTGTGAAAGAAATGAAAGACTATTACATTTAAGATCATAAACTAGGTACATAATGTATCAACAAATGGCGCAGCGGTTGAAGATGAGCACCAAGCACAACATCTGTGCTTACCTGAACACAACTTCAAGGAACGCAGCTGAGTTCGTGGGAATTATTGAGTTCCTAAAGCGATCTAGGATTCACAAAGTTATCTGTATAGCATGCACACCATACAGATCCCTACATAAACCATTCTAGGAGAATGCTATGGTACACCACTCAATTGAGCCTTATCATATCCGGAGCTCGATTTTTGGCGAGGCAATTGATATTGGTGAAGATGATATGCATAGGGTATTGGGCTTAGGTGACGATGAGGATCATCCGACAAAACTACATCCCTTAGTCGTGCGTGGATGTTTTCTGAGGATTAAGTACTCCGGTGACATCAATGCCGTAGTACTTAACTAGAGCAACATGTGCCCGCCCTTCAAGTACATAGCCCATGTGATTCTCAAGTGCATTGCTTCATGTCGAGGTGGATTCGATGAGCTCAATGATCAGATCCAGAATGCATTTGTCGCACTAGTTCTGAACCATTCATTCAGCTTCTTTAAGATGTTCTTCAACTACTTTAGGGAGAATATCGAGATGAAAGGGAAAGAAAGCTTCTGCATGTATCCACGTTTCCTCCAGATGATTATCGATGAGAAGCTTCCCAACTTGCCAAAGCACAAGGATGATGAGATCATTCTCGATGTGATGGATGACACTACGCTGGGAAGGATGAAAGTCTACAGGGAAAGCCACAGAAGCCCCTAGTTTGACGATTATTGGGCATTTGGCAAGCGCAGACTATGTTGCTCCAAAGGGAAAGAGATGGCGTCATGAGGATAGTGATTCTGACGTTGAGGACGTAGTGATCCCTGATCACGATTAGGATGATGATGATGATGATAACCATGATGAAGGTCAAGGAGGTGGTGGTGAAGTAGCACACCCACCTCCTCAGCATGGTGGATCATCGGCCGCCGGAGGGTCTGAGCAAACTGCCTTCAACCAAGGCATCCCGATCATTGAGAACATAGGGAACTTTACAAAAGAGCTTCTTAGGCTCTTTTGTCTTCAGACTGTTTGTTTTTCGGAAGACATTTCATTAAAAATGTCTTCCCGTCCTCTTTTTGGAGAAGACCCAAACACCCATCTTCTCTACTCTTCCAACCTCTTCTAACTCAAAAATAACCTAAACCCTTTTCTCCTCTCCACAGCCCTAACAACACACCCTCCCCAATCTCTCCACAGCCCCACATCGTCTCTCGGCCGACCACCGATGGCCATCTCCCCTCTGCTCGTCAACCATCAGCGCCGCCTCTACCCCTCTGCTCTATCGCTCTCGGCCACCCTTGCTCTCGTCGGAATCCGCCGGCCACCCCTCTTCCTCCACCCGTCGGAATCCGCTTCCCCCCTTCTTCTCTTGACCACCGGCGCCACCTCCTCCCCCTGCTCTCGGCCACCCTTGCTCTCGGCCACCCTTGCTCTCGACCACCGCTGCTCTCAACCACCGCTGCTCTCAAGCCTCTTGCTCCAACGTTTCAGGCAAATCACTAGATCTATTGCAACTCCATTTAGGGTTTTTAATTTCTTTTAATGTAAAAGTAGTTTTTAAAGTTTAAAAATTAGGTTTGCTTTAATTACAGAACATTTTAACAGTGTGCAGATGTTAAAAAAACAAACGGTCTTTTTCTTGCAGACTGCAGACGTTTGTCCACCTCTTCTGCTGCAGGTGTCTACAGATGTGGTCCGTAGACTGCAGACATTTTCCTGCAGAAAAAACAAACAGCACCTCAGAGGAGGAGCTCTAGTAAGGTAGGTAGGAGGTAAATGGGTCGCCACTGATAGAGGTAAGAGTTGGTGGGTGTGCGATAGAGGAAAGCAGCTGGGATGAATATAGAGGAGGCTGATCCATCCTACACACCTGATCAGCCTACCTCAAAGGGAAAGGAACCGGCGACTCCCTCGGGCTCCAAATTGAAGACAATGGCCAGACCTGCCCATAACAAGGGTAAGCGCCCGAGACTAGTACGGATGAGCTCATCCATGCCCTCACAAACCTCTCCAGCCACATCCAGTGCGACTACCATAGTGCCACCTACTACCACCATCCCACTCATCACTACACAAACCATACCAACCTCACCTAAAAGAACCTTGACCAATATCCCTCAAACCATACCCATTCCCACACATGTTTACACAACCTCTACAACCAACCCATCCACCTCACAAGCCGGCACCTCAACCCATCAAGTACCCACACTTTAGAGTTCCCCATTACCCACAGTTGGTCTGGAGGAACAGCTGGCCAACCTTAACAGGTTGGTACTTAAGCTGTTAGCTGTGAATGATCTCAAGTCCACCCAGATCAGCCAACTGATGTCAGTTAATGCAGCATAACGATAGCAGATCGCCAAGCTGACTGAGAGAAATGATGCTCATGAGCGTGCCTTGGTTCAAGCACATAAGGCTCTTCAGACTCAGAATCAGCTGGTGCTAGCATCCACCAAGAAGATTGAGGATTTAGAGAAAAAAAGAAGAAGATTATGCTGAGACTGAAAGGAAGGAAGGATGATCCTTTGAAGATCAAAGGTGATGGAGATGATGATGATGGCGACTCTAGTGATGATGAGTCTGATGATGATGATGATGAGGTTGATGTAAATGAGATGGATGAGAAGAAGGACAAGGATGAAAATGAAGATGAAGATCAACCTGAGGGTGAAGGTAAAGCTCCAACTTCTCAGCAATCTGATAAGGAGAGGAGAAAGAAAAGGAACGAAGATCAGGGTGCCTCATCCTCAGCTCCTCAAGACAAAGATCATCAAGATAAGGATTCAAGTAATGATTAGCTTGTTTGTGTAATTTGAAATCATATGTATTGAAATGTATTTAAATTAATGAAAATAAATGTCAGTTATTTGAAATGAAATGATGTTTATTAAACTTTGTTGTCTTGATAACTCTATCTAGCAGACAAATCTCACCAGATCAATGAACACGATGTTGCACCCCTCTAGCAAATCAAGATGCAGTTTACCATGATTGTTGATTTGAAAGGGATTATCACGAGATCGGTGAGTTATACACCAAAAGAGGGGGAGATCATCCATGACCTATCAGATGAACAGATTGCAGAAATGTTCAGGCTAAACCCTGACGAGATCATCAATGACGCACCAGAAGTAGACGTTATCAGCGATGAGGAACTACATGGTGTAGATGATATGGAGATTGAAGATGTTACATCTGACTACTACCCTTAGTATACTAATAAAGACGGAGATGCCTTACCTGATTTAGGTGAGATGTTTGATAGTGAAACCTTCGATAAAGTAAATGAGAAGGTCACTGAAAAAGAATCGATAGAGAAGACAGCTTAAGCTGAGGATGTCAATGTTGATCAAAGAAAAGCTGAGTGGGCTACTTGTTTAGCTGAAATAAAGAACCAGCATGAACCACCAAAACAGAATGCCTACACTAAGTTGTATAAAGTCAAAAGGCATCAGAAGGTTTCTGGGAAAATAATCAGCTTGGCTTACTTTGAGGACTTAAATATGTATGCTATGAAAAGAGAAAAAGGGATAGAGTACTTCAGACATCCTCATGATCTGAAGACTTTACCGGGTTTTAAGCTAAACAGATTAGCAAGTTTAGATCTGTTTTATGTATACCCAAGAAAGATGTCAGGATGGTTCAAAAGGGCTTTAAGGAAGGAATATCACACTAAGTAGGTGAACTTCAAACCCCCAACAACTAAGTAGGTTCATGAGCAAAACTGTTATTGATCCCATTTCAGGAAGACCGAAAGTTGTTCTGAGGTGGAGACCTCCCTGGACTATGACAAGGATTCCATCATGAAGAATGCCACAAGACTTCACGCCTCACTTCAAATGGTGGTATTATGACTGGAGGACTGGTGAAGCAGTGATTGTATTGGATCGGCAAGAAATATTGAGACAATCAGGGTGTTTGACCCCATGTGGCTTACTAACTTGTCCGTGGAGGATGTCTACACATTATACAAGTGGCAACTATATTTTATGATACTCTGGACATCGTGCAAGCTTTTTAATTCTAGCATGTCATCAGACTGTACCTTACGCCCAACCTCACCACCTCCATCACCACCCCAACCTCACACCGGAGCACCTCGAAACCAAACCTGCTAGGCTGAACCTTACGCCCCCAACCCCAACCCAAACCCTACACCACCACACCGGAGACGCATGCTCCGCCTCGAACCACCCAACCGCACAGCCTTCCCACCCTATCTCCATCACCGGAGCCTCCCCCACTCCACCACTCCCCCTGCAACCCGCACCCCACCCCCCACCCCGGGTCTTCATTTGGTAAGATCGTTTGGTAAGATCGTTCCATCACGGGCGTCTATTTTCCTACTTCTGGTGTACATTGCTGCTTTCCCTTTATTATATATATTGTTGCGTCCTGTGTTGTTTATGCGTTGTGTTTTGCATTTGTCTAGGCAGTTCTAGCGTGTTTTATATTTTTAAGGTGCGTTCCGCATCTAGTGACTGTATCGTGATTTTGGGCTGGTTTTTGGGCCACGGAGGGTTAGTGAGGTAAAATAGATAGCAACAGACATTACACTGCTCTGAGATCATGTTCGGAGGAGAGGCTTCTTTAGGGAGAAATGGTTATAGACTGCGTGTGGCATCGTGGAATGTAGGCACCCTTACTTGTAAGTTATTAGAGATAGTTAATGTGCTATGTAGACGTAGGGTTCAGATAGCATGCCTTCAAGAGACTAGATGGCGGGGTGGGAGAGTAAAAGAGTGCAATGGTTATAAACTGTGGTATTCAGGGTCGGATGGTACAAAAAATGGAGTAGGTTTTCTAGTGGCTAAAGAACTTCAGGATAATGTTGTGGAGGTGAGAAGATACGATTATAGACTTATGCTGTTAAGAATAGTAATAGGGGTTGAGGTAGTGGCAGTAGTAGCGTATGCACCACAAGTTGGATTAGGGGAAACGGAAAGAAATAAGTTCTGGGAGACTTTAGATCATGCTATGAGGGACATACCAAGAGAAGAAAAATTATGCATAGGAGGTGATTTTAATGGGCATATCGGTAAGGTTAATGATCAATTCCCGTCGGTTCATGGAGGTTTTGGGTATGGTCTGAGGAATGACAGTGAAGGGAGCTCCTATACTTTGCTTTAGCACATGACCTAGGCGTCATAAACTCGTATTTTAAGAAAAGAGACTCGCACCTAATCACGTTTAGCAGCGGCGGGAGACACACGCAGATAGACTATCTACTGATGAGGGGAGAACACCGTAGCTCGTCGAAGGACTGTAAGGCTATCCGGGAGCGATAGTAGTGACTCAACATAATATGTTGGTGGCTGATCTATGCGTGAAGAAAGCAATTGTCCAACCAATAAAGAGAACTAGACCTACGATCAGATGTGGCCAGCTCAAAGATGAAAGATTCTCACCTTTAGAGATAAGGTCATACCAATGATCCAAACTGGGCCACAGAAAGACGCAAATCAAATGTGGGAGGATCTGGCAACTACAGTTATGCAAGCTGCTAAAGAAACTCTTGGACTTACAACAAATAGGATAGTAGGTCATAAGGAAGCATGGTGGTGGAATGAAAATGTACAGGAGAAGATAAGAACTAAACAACAAAGTTTTAGAGAACTTTTACAATGCAATAATGACGAAGAATGAGCAGAGCTAAAACATAAATACAAGGAGGCTAAGCGAGAGGCGAAAAAGTCTATGTCAGAGGCAAAGAACACAGCGTACGTGAGAATGTATAAGCGATTAGAGACGAAAGAAGGAGAATATGACATGCTTAGGATTGCCAGGGCAAGACAAAATAGAAGACAGGACCTGAGAATGGTCAAGTTTATAAAGGCTGTGGATGGAAAGATATTGGTGATGGAGAACGACATCAAAGCAACATGGAAAATTTACTTCGATAACCTTTTCAACATAAGGAACCCAAACCAACAATCTGCGACCAATAACACAACCCAACCAAACAATCAAAACAAGTGTTATTGTAGAAGCATCACTATCGATGAAGTTACTGAAGGGTTTGCAAGAACACAAAACTAGTTTAACCATTTAAACTTTCAGAAAACGCAGCGGATATGTATAGCTTTAAAACCGATTTTAAAGCTGAAAAATATGTTGTTTAATTACCATTCAAGTGTTCAAAACAAACCCATAATCAAAGGATCTTAATATGTGAAAGAACAAGCTATGAACATATGCTAAAACTACATAAAATCATACAATATGACAGCCATAAAGGGCTGTCAAGCTACCTCCTTCCAGCAGCAAGAACTCGTCCAAAAGAAGGAGATTTGAGATGCTTCAAATGGCCAAGAACCCAAGTGTAGAGATCCTCAAGTGTCTATACCCCAAGCTCTTGCAATACACCTTCTTGTTAGGAAGATTCAACACCCAAAATGAACACAAAATAGCTCTCAAAAACCCTGATGCTGCTGCCTTTGGCCGAAGCTTTTAGAGAGAGAGATAGAGAGATTTTTGTTGTTCTTGCATGTGAGGAGAGTGGCTGAAAAAAAAGACCCTTAGACCACTTAATGTGTGTTGTTTTTCAAGACCAAATTGGTCCAATAAACATGAAGAAGTGGGCGGCCAAGATTTTAAAAGAAACCATGTTTCCCTCTTCTTTTTTTTCACACATTATGTATGTTGTATGGTCTTTTAACTAGACATGCAACTTACCATTTAATTTCATGTACAAGTTATATAACTTATACAATTAACCATTTAATTTATAAGTTAAATTTTTCTCATTTTTATTTGATGTCATCTAACTAATTTAAATGACATTTCAAATAATATTATTTGAACAAATATCCTAATAAATTGTTCCCTCTCATATGCAATTTATTTAGAAAACCCATTTTCTAAATTGGTGTAAATATTTAATTGCATGATCTTATCATCAATTAAATATTAATTGGTGTTTGTTAAGCTTGTTATTGGGTATAACCCGACTTGGATCATAACGTACTAACCACATCAATATTCTAAGTGTCTTGGGCACACAGAATCCTACAATCTCCCACTTGCCCAAGATTCATAGAAGATTGATACAAGCAGTAAATACCGCCTAACAACGGTTTACTACCCTTAATACGCATGACTTATAGCCATTCAATAACATCATCCCTTTCAAGTGCCCTACTTGAAATGATTTAGGTGAATCAATCATCTATCCTTTTGTTACAGATGTCATGTTAAATCCAAGAACATAGAATGATCATTTCTTGTTGATTTAACTTAATCAGGCCTTAGACATCTAACTCTCAACGAATAAGAGGAACAAATTCCATCTTGACTACATACGTTTCTCACAAACACCTCGTGTTATACCTGAACATACCCTTATGTACTGTCTATTATTTCAGGACAGTGAAGAATTAGCTCAAGGTACAAAACTTGGTGAATATCAAAACCCAATATGTATCTCAGGTCGGAGGATACCAAATGATATTCGTCTTTACTCAAATTTACTTATGATCAATCAATAAGATTCCATGTAGTAAAATTTGAGATGCGGGTTAGTCCGATATTTGTATCCCACAAATATCTATGAACCTTGGTAGCAACCCATTGCTCTATATTCATCCTTATGAATATCAACCAATCCAAGTTCATAATAGTCTTACCTTCATACTTGTTCCCACAAGTGTGAACGACTATGGACATTTAGAGTAAACATTTTACTCATGGATTAAACATGCTAATTGGAACATTAATTGAAACATTATAACCAAATAATTTTATTCAAATAATAGAGAGTTCCATATACCCAAATACAAAATTTACAGATCCAATCCAATCACTAGAATATCGAAGACCCGTGTGAACTTTGCGAATACATATCTTTCCCTTTTCAACTTCATCTCGTATGTAGTTGAATCTCCGCTCAATGTGCCTAGTCTTTTGATGAGCACGGGGTTCCTTGATTTGAGCAATCGCACCCTCGTTATCACAAAAGATCTCTAGGGGGTCCTGAATGGAAGGGATAACCCCTAGATCGGCAATGAATTTCTTCAACCATGCAGCTTCTTGAGCTGCTAATGAGGCGGCGACGTATTTTGATTCTGTAGTTGATAGAGCCACCACATCCTGTTTGGAGCTCTTCCAGGAAACCGCTCCTCCATTCAGAATAAAAATGTATCCCGATTGTGACCGAGAATCATCACGATCGGTTTGGAAACTCGCATCCGTGTAACCTTTTACAACGAGTTCCTCGTCACCAGATCCATAGATTAGGAACATATCTCTTGTCCTCCTTAGGTACTTAAGTATGTTCTTAACAGCCATCCAATGACTGTTTCCAGGATTTTGCTGGTAACGGCTTGTCATGCTTAAGGCGCATGACACGTTCGGTCGAGTGCATATCATTGCATACATGATGGATCCAATAGCATATGCGTATGGGGTTGCCTTCATTTTATCTTGCTCATCCTTTGAGCTTGGACATTGATTCGTACTCAACATCGTTCCTCTTTGAATAGGTACGGTACCTTTCTTAGAGTTTTCCATCTTGAACCTTTTCAAGATCTTATCAATGTATGCACTTTGATTCAAACCAATCAACCGCCTTGATCTATCCCTATAGATCTTTATTCCCAGAATATAGGCGGCTTCACCAAGATCCTTAATGGAAAAGCAACTTCCAAGCTAGGTTTTTACACCTTCCAAGGTTGGAATGTCATTTCCAAATAGTAGTATGTCATCAACATACAATACTAGGAAAGTTATTGTGCTCCCACTAGCCTTCTTATACACACAAGCCTCATCAGCGTTTTTGATGAAGCCAAATTTCTTTACTTCCTCATCAAAATGGTGATTCCAGCTTCTCGATGCTTGTTTCAATCCATAGATTGATTTCTTTAACTTGCATACTTTATTAGGATGTTTTGGATCGACAAAACCTTCAGGCTGAACCATATAGACATCTTCCTCAAGATATCCATTTAGGAAAGCGGTTTTGACATCCATATGCCAAATCTCATAATCATAATGAGCAGCTATGGCAAACAATATCCTTATAGACTTTAGCATCGCAACAGGTGAGAAGGTTTCATCATAATCAACCCCTTGAGTTTGAGTGAAACCCTTTGCTACAAGTCTAGCTTTATAAGTATCCAAGTTTCCATGCATATCGGTTTTCTTCTTGAAAACCCACTTACTTCCAACTATCTTGGAATTAAGAGGTGGTACAACAAGTTCCCAAACTTGATTGTCATGCATGGATTGCATCTCAACGTTCATGGCTTCTAGCCATTTGTCACAATCCGAATTGGACATTGCATTATGGTATGTGGTTGGTTCATCTGAATCTACCACATAGCATCCATCCATGAAAAAACCATATCTTTCAGGTGGATTACTAGTTCTACCACTTCTGCGAACGTCTTGTGTGTATTGATCAACCCCTTGATCATCCTCAACATCCTCATGTTGAGTGCTAGTTTCAACCAAACGTGTATCGGGTTGTGGTTCTTGATCCTCTTCAAGATCCACTGTTCTACTGCCAGCTCCTTCCATAAGGAACTTTGCTTCTAAGAATTCACCCTTTCTGGCAACAAACACCTTTTGTTCTAGTGGATCATAGAAATAATATCCCATAGAATCTCTAGGATATCCAACAAAGATACACTTGGTGGATCGGACTTCCAATTTGTTTGGGGTGGGAGTCTTAACATAAGCCTCACATCCCCAAACTCTTAAGTATGATAGGGATGGAACTCTTCCATGCCATATCTCAAAGGGTGTCATTTCTACCTTTTTGGTTGGGGCCATATTTAGAATACGGGCCGCGGAGAGCAAAGCGAAACCCCAAAATGATAGAGGTAATGTGCTTTTAGCCATCATAGATCGAACCATATCCAATAAGGTTCGATTCCTCCTCTCAGACACACCATTATGTTGTGGTGTTCCAGGTGGAGTGAGTTGTGAGACAATCCCACAGCTCCTAATATGATCTTGAAAAACATCACTTAGGTATTCACCTCCTCTATCGGTACGGAGAATTTTAATTGACTTATTGAGTTGATTTTCTACTTCATTCTTGAAGATTTTGAACATTTCAAAAGCTTCATCTTTGTGCCTTAATAAGTACACATACCCATAGCGACTATAGTCGTCGGTAAAGGTAATGAAGTATCTTTCACCATTCCTAGTCATTGGCTTAAAAGGACCACATACATCCGAATGTATGATTCCTAATAAATCTTTTGCCCTTTGGGTAGTTCCACTAAAGGGTGCCTTAGTCATCTTACCTTGTAAACAAGATTCACAAACATCAAATGAATCACATTCATTTGTTTTTAAAAGACCATTCTTTTGAAGTGTTTGTAAACGTTTCTTGTTTATATGACCAAGACGACAATGCCAAAGATAGGTATCACTCAAGTCCAACTTGAGTTTCTTGGTGTTAGTTTGGTACAATGAACTATTTAAAGTATTTTCATGAACCAATTCATAAATACCATTAATTGGAATAGCTTTAAAATAGAACATACCATTTAAAGAAACATGAATATCATTTTCAATAAAAGATAATACATAATCATAATGTCTTAATTGGGATACAGAAATAATGTTCCTAGTCAAACTAGGAGCATACAAAACATTCTTCAAATAACTTCCAAACCACTTGGAAGTCTTAGGATGTAGTCCCTACGAGCTTCAACTAAGACTTTAGTTCCATTTCCCATGAAGAGGCTAACATCCCCTTGTTTGAAGTCCCTACTTCTTGTGAACCCCTACAAAAAATTGCAAATATGAGTTTCACATCCGGTATCCAATACCCATGTGTTAGAAGATGTAACATTAAGATCATATGAATCATGTATATTGTACCTGAGGTCTGCCCGACATCCCTCTTGGCTTTCAACTCTTGGAGATGAACAGGACAATTCCTTGCCCAATGTCCTATCTCCCCACACTTGAAGCATGGGTCATTAGTAGCAACCTTTTGCTTATTCTCTTGTGGTTTGGGTGGTACCCTTACCACCCCTTTCCCCTTTCCCAAAACGGGTCCCTTACCCTTGGCAACCTTTGCCTTGGGTGCGGGATGAGGCCTTTTGTTGTTCCCACCTTCATTGATGGTGAGAACGGGTAAAACCCTTTTACCCATGGCCGCCTCGGCCGTTTTGAGCATTGAGTGAAGCTCACCAATGCTTTTGTCCCATGCATTCATTTGTAGTTCAACACGAATGTCTCGAACTTCTTGGTTAGGCCATTTAGGATCAAATCCGTGGCCAACTCCTTCGAGACGGGACAATTTAGCCTCTCGAGGCGGTCAATATGACTTTTCATCTTAAGTACATAAGATGAAACATATTGGTTGTCGTCCATACAACATGCATGGAGTGCTCAAACCGTTTCGAAGCGCTCAACCCTTGCTTGCTGTTAGAACGTTTCCTTCAGCTGGGTTATCATGTCGTAAGCTCCGTGATGTTCATACTCCTTTTGGAGATCCGAAATCATGCTCGCTAGCATGAGACAAGACACTTGGACGGAGTCCTCAGTTTATTTCAGCCAATCGTTATAGGCCTCCTCATCATCCTCGGTAGGTTGATCGGGGATAGGGTCGTCTAAAACATATGATCTTTTCTCTTGCTTGAGAACGATTCTCAAGTTTCGATACCAATCAATAAAGTTGTTATGATTTAGACGTTCCTTTTGGAGGATCGCTCGTAGTGATTGGTTTGATGCGGATGAGTTATCGTGATTTTCATTATTAGTGGCCATCTACAAAACATAACAAAGATCTATTTTAGTATTTTCGATATTGCTAATTTTAATAATTAATGCCTTTTAAGGTCAATTTTATATTAAAATCTAGAACCCAACATTACATTTAAATTGTGGTTAGGTGACCTTTATCCCACGATTTAAATTAATAAGGTGGTCAACGATTGACGATTGCAACCATTTGCAACTTCTAGAGGTATGGGATCGACTTTTAAACATCATATGTAAAGTCGGCATGTTAATCCCATCAACACCATTTGGAAACCATATTGTAGGTGATCCATTTAACATGGTTTGTAAATCAAGACATCCTACTTACACACACGTGTGAGTTTGCCAAAATGAGTGGTTAGGTGACCTTTATCCCATGAATTTTGCATTCTCACCTTAAGTCATAAGTTCCCTCAAAGTGGTTAGGTGACCTTTGTCCCACTAAGAGTTCCCAAGTGACTTAAGTGTTGTGTAAAAGGACGGTGTTGATCTTGTTTGTTATATATTTAGAGGTTTCATAATTCTAATTTAGAAAACTCTATGTACTTGTATTTGTATGCTTTCAAATACAAGGTACCCTATGGCTCTTTAATTAAAACCTATTTTAATCTTTAAAATCATTAAATCATTTTAATAACCTTTTATTCGCTTTTAAGAACCATCAATTTTCAACTTGTTAAGTTTGTTAATGAGTTTGTTATGAATATCCAAATATCAACCAAACGATCAAACAACAAACAATCAAACAAGCATAAACATACAAACATGAGTGCATAACCTTAGCTACTAAGTTGACAACACTTGTTGCCATCACAAGTGTTGTCATAAGGTCTTTCCTAAGGGTTTGTAATGACACAATTACATGTGTTCATGGACTCCCACTTGAATCCATATCCAAATACTTCAAGGTCCATGTCTTTGATGTCCATCCTTGGGTCTTGATCTTCTGCATCTTCCTTTTACAAAATTGTATCCTAATACATTTTTCTAGTAAAAGAAATGCATCTAATCTATTAATTACATAACCAAATGAATAAATAATTACAACCCAATTGAATAAACACAAACATTACAACCCAATTGAATGAATAAAACAACCACTTGAATCATCCAAACAACACAAGGCCAAAAGCTAGGTTATGCACTTTAACAACCAATGATCATATCATCCATTCATATAATGAAACCCCACTTAAAACCACCAAATTTCAGCCAACATAAACTGAAATTTTGGGTTTTAAACATTGTCCAAACAATCAACATTTCATAATATGTTTCTTTCAAGATCTAATCACTAGCATGTGTGATATGACCTTGAAAGTTTGGGGAATCATTCAAACAAACTATAACAGCCCAAAAACAGCCTATAACTAGTTTATAATCATCCTTTAAAACCAATTTTAAAGAACAAAACAAGCAAGTCATCCACATAACCGGCTCTGATACCATTGAAGGGTTTGCAAGAACACAAAACTAGTTTAACCATTTAAACTTTCAGAAAACGCAGCGGATATGCATAGCTTTAAAACCAATTTTAAAGCTGAAAAATATGTTTTTAATTACCATTCAAGTGTTCAAAACAAACCCATAATCAAAGGATCTTAATATGTGAAAGAACAAGCTATGAACAAATGCTAAAACTACATAAAATCATACACTATGACAGCCATAAAGGGCTGTCAAGCTACCTCCTTCCAGCAGCAAGAACTCGTCCAAAAGAAGGAGATTTGAGATGATTCAAATGGCCAAGAACCCAAGTGTAGAGATCCTCAAGTGTCTATACCCCAAGCTCTTGCAATACACCTTCTTGTTAGGAAGATTCAACACCCAAAATGAACACAAAATAGCTCTCAAAAAACCCTGATGCTGCTGCCTTTGGCCGAAGCTTTTAGAGAGAGAGATAGAGAGATTTTTGTTGTTCTTGCATGTGAGGAGAGTGGCTGAAAAAAAAGACCCTTAGACCACTTAATGTGTGTTGTTTTTCAAGACCAAATTGGTCCAATAAACATGAAGAAGTGGGCGGCCAAGATTTTAAAAGAAACCATGTTTCCCTCTTCTTTTTTTTCACACATTATGTATGTTGTATGGTCTTTTAACTAGACATGCAACTTACCATTTAATTGCATGTACAAGTTATATAACTTATACAATTAACCATTTAATTTATAAGTTATAATTTTTCTCATTTTTATTTGATGTCATCTAACTAATTTAAATGACATTTTAAATAATATTATTTGAACAAAATATCCTAATAAGTTGTTCCCTCTCATATGCAATTTATTTAGAAAACCCATTTTCTAAATTGGTGTAAATATTTAATTGCATGATCTTATCATCAATTAAATATTAATGAGGGTTTGTTAAGCTTGTTATTGGGTATAACCTGACTTGGATCATAACGTACTAACCACATCAATATTCTAAGTGTCTTGGGCACACAGAATCCTACAGTTACGAGAGCGCTGAAGAAAATGGGAAGGGCTAAGGTGGTGGGGCCAGATAACATACCGATTGAAGTGTGGAAGTGTCTGGGAGACGAGGGCCTGAAATGGCTAACAGACCTATTCAACAATATTTTCAAAACCAGGAGGATGCCAGAGCAATAGAGAAGCAGTGTCATGGTCCCCATTTATAAGAAGAAAGGGGATGTCCAATGTTGCGCAAATTACAGGGGAATAAAGCTATTGAGTCACACGATGAAACTATAGGAAAGAGTTTTTGACAAGAGAATTAGCCGGGAAACTCAGATAGCGGTAAACCAATTTGGTTTTATGCCAGGACGCTCTACAACATAAGCCATACACGTCATAAGAAGGATAATGGAGAAATATAGGGAAAAGAAAAAGGACCTACATATGGTTTTCATTGACCTAGAAAAAGCATATGACAGTGTGCCGTATCAACTCATTTGGGAAAGCCTATGACTTAGAAGGGTACCAGAGAGGTATATCAAAATAATAATGGATATGTATGAAGGGGCAAAAACATGTGTGCGAGCACCAGTCGGAGACACAGATTTTCTCGGTGGAAGTGGGAGTTCACCAAGGATCGGCATTGAGCCCATTTCTCTTCACTATAGTGTTGGATGAAATGACCAAGTCTATACAAGAGCCAGTCCCGTGGTGCATGCTGTTTGCGGATGATATCGTCTTAATATCAGAATCTAAAACGGCGCTTAACGAGAGGCTAGAATAGTGGAGAGCTACAATAGAGGGTAGAGGCTTAAGGATAAGTCACTCTAAAACGGAGTACATGCATTGTAACTTTAGTGGCGAGGATGAAGAGGACACCCAAATCAGTATCCAGGGTATGACGGTACCATAGACGTCTAGGTTCAAATACCTGGGATCGTACGTACAAGAGGACGGAGAGATACACAGCGTCGTAGCTCACCGTGTGCAGTCAGGATGGTGCAAATGGAGAGTAGCATTAGGGATCCTGTGTGATGAGAGGTTTCCAACAAAGCTAAAGGGAAAACTATACAGAGTGGCAGTACGCCTAGCTATGTTATACGGAACGGATTGTTGGGCTATAAAGAAATCGCACCAGAGACAAAAAGAGGTCGCGGAAATGCGAATGCTGAGGTGGATGTGTGGCCACACAAGATTGGATCGAATAAGAAACGACGTGTTTCGACAGAGGCTAGAGGTGGTTTGTATCACGGATAAAATACGTGAGGGAAGATTAAGATGGTTTGGGCACGTAAAGCAGAGGCGGATGGTAGCACCAGTATGAGCAGTAAAGAACATCAACGTAGAGGGTAGGAGGTGTAAAGGTAGACCTAGGTTGACTTGGGACGAGATAATTAGGCGAGATATGGTAGACTTGCACCTCTCTGAGCACATGATCGAGGATAGGAGTGAGTGGAGACGTAGAATTAAAATTAAGGACTTTTAGCGGGATCTGTGGGCAGGAAGGGTAGACATAGACTTGTTATGGGTCCCCACTTTTCCTCAATCTGCCCTTCTTCACGATTTCTTGCCGCTTATTTGTGGTACACACCTTCCGAGCTTTTTTGTGATATATACACATGTGTGGTTTGCCGTATTTTATGACTGCTGTTGTTATTGATTTCGATTTTCGTTATCGAGTCGGGGGTCTCTTCGGAAGCGGTCTCTCTATCTCCCAAGATAGAGGAAAGACTCGCCACCATCTACCCTACCCAGACCCTGCTCTTGAGTGGGATCTACTGGGCTTGTTTGTTTGTTTGTTTATATCATCAGACTGTGCTTTGCGTTCGAAATCCATACTGGAGTCACTAAAGAAGAAAAGATGAAGAAGTTTGCTGAGTGTATGAAGAATGTTAGACAATAGAGTGAACTAGGTCTAAGGGGGAGTTTGTTGATACATGATATCCCTAGTTCATTGTACTTAAATGTTTATGTCTTTAAATCTTACATATGTGTAATACATGAATATTTTTGGTAATGTGATATGTGTTTGAATGTATATTTGCTATTGAAGGTATTTTATTCTTATATTATTTATAATTACACGCTTGAATGAATATTATATATGGGTTTGTAGTAGTAAGTCACAGTTCTGAGTCAATAATGAGTCAGGAATGTGTTTGACTCAGTCTTATGGTTATTCATGCTAATGAACCATCCTTATGGACCAGTCGCACGACTGAACCAGGTGATTGGGTCAGTCGCACGACTGAGTCATGAGACTGACTCAGTCGCACGATTGGACCAAGTGTTTGGCTCAATCGTGCGCATGAACAAATCGTATGGCTTAGTCGCACGACTGAACCATGCTAATGGCTTAGTCATACGACTGTATACTGAAACCTATAAATATCACATAATTCATGGAAAAAGAGGACACTTCGAATTCTATTATACCCTAGTCGTCCAGAGAGTTCTATCTCGTCCATCCAAGTTCATAGTTCTTCCCGGATCGTCTTCTAATCATTCTTAACATTGTTCTATTGTTAGATTGATCCGGGTTTTCGTTCTCACTGATTGGATCACCAATCAAATATGATTCTGCACTATTTAATCTGGTTACATGTTGAATCTGTTAGTACTCCATTCGTACACGATCCTAACAGTTTTGTTTTAATTAAAGAAGCAAGTTCATCCTTTTTTATATTAGTAGATTGTTTCACAACTCACTGTGTCCCTTGTTTGAAGGATGTCTTTGCTTCTTTTGAGCCTTTCTCACCACTAAATCAAATTGGTCAACATCCTTTTTGTTGAAAATATCAATACCTATTCCTTGTTTTGATTTATCAGGTGAGCTCAGATCAATTTTATTTTTGGTGATTGATTCTTTAGGTATTTTTCTTTAAATGATGGTGATGCTAATGTTTTGCCTTTAATTTTTGTTGAAACCATGTCTGATTTGCTTGAATTGTTTGGAGATTTAACCTCATAATTAGATTTGATTTCAGCAGTAGGTTTCATAGGCAGTATAGCACCTCTCTTTACTTTGAGTCTTTCTGGGATGAATTTTACAAAAGGAATGATGGCCTTGACCGGACTCTTTTGCTTCTTGACATTGACATGTTTGTCTGAGAATTCTTTTATCTTAATAGGATGACCTAATCTGATTTTATCCTCATTTGTTTCAATGTACACATTTGGTTTATTTTGAGGATTTGTTGTCTGTGAAACTAGTGTTTTAGTTTCAGTAGATCTAGGTTCATTTGGTTCAGACAAAGTAAGCGGCTTAGGCATGACTGTGTAGTTGTCATTCTATAGTGGTGGACAAGAATTATATCCAATTCCAGTTATGTTTTTTTGGCTTCTTATGCTCCTCACCTGAGAAGCATTTCACATCCATTTTAGGTTCTATCAATTTTATAACAACTACCTCCAACATGCGTGGACCTGGAATGACTAAGTGAATCAAGCAAATCTTGTATCTTAGCAGAAGAGAATTGAAACTTTTCAAGTTTCACTTCAGTGGCTGATTGCTCAGCTTTGGTTTTGGTTAATAGTTCAGTTAACCTCTCATTCTCAGCTACTAGAGTATGCTTCTCACCATGCAATTTTTTCAATATCTAAAATTAATGACTTGATTTTGATTTCAAAGCTTTTCATTTCATGTCTTAGCATTTCAGATTCTACTTTTTCTTCTTTTATCTTATCAGCCAGTTTGTGATTGTGTTCTCTATACCATTGTAATTCAGTGACATATTTTTTACTGTAGAGATTAGCTTTTACCTCAGATGGCATGGGAGTGGGACTATCATTTATGTGAGCCATGAGTGCATGATTTTGGAATTGAGGTTTAACTTCCTCTGCATACAGACTCCAGTCACATACTCCATCTTGTCTGATGACAAGTGCGTTTGAGGTTGATTGACTGTTTCCATGGACTTGTTAGGTTAGTTGGTAGTGACTTTGATGAGGTGGTTATGATGAAGCTGATGCTTAAACTGATTTTGATGACTTGATTGAGGAGCTGTTGATGAAGCTGATTGAGGGTGTGGTTGACTGTGTGAGCTTCTTTGGTAGTTATTATTGTTTCTTCTGGGTGTATTGCATTCCCTTGAGAAGTGGCCAGTCATACCACAGTTGAAACACTTCACCTTGGATTTGTCATATCCAAGCTTTGTGTTCTTATTCAAGCTTAGATTTTTCCTTTTCCTGAAGAATTTCTTTGCTCTCATAGCAATCATGGCCATTTGCCATTGCAAATCCATTTCTTCAATATCATCTGGATCCATTTTTTCAAGATCTTCTTGGATTAGGTGAGCTGAAGTGAGTCTTCCTCCCAAGTATGCTTCAAAACTCGAAACAAAGGCATTGTAAGTGGACTTCTGTTCTTTAGATGTCTGATCAACAGGCAAGCTAGTAGGTATGGAAGTGGATGGATTAGAGATAGATTGCTTCTGTGGTTGAGATGAAGCAATGAATCCAGTGGATCTGGATTGATCTCTGGATGACAGAAAATCATCCTCTTCAGTAATAAAGGCATTTTCCACAGAGTGAGTTTCTGATGGAAAATTGTAAGCCTCAATGACTTAAGGTCCACTCAAGTTTCTACTTCTCTCATCCAGTTTAAGAGCTTCAATTTTTGCTATCATTATGTCTAAGCTTGTGCTCTCTAGATCAAGTGTGTTTTTTAGCATGGTCACATTTTGCTTCCAGCTTTCAGGCAGTCTGTGTAGCATCTTCCTGCTTATCTCTTTTTCTTTATAGGTGATCCCCATTATTTCCAGATCATTGACCAGTTGGATGATTCTATTAAGCTGTTTTGAGATAGATTCTCCTTTGGCGTGATGGAAGGTTTCATATTGATTAATCAGATTGTCTTTATTAATCTTAGTAACCTCACTGCTCCCTTCACACATGATCTGTAGTGCATCTCATACACATTTTGTTGATGTATTTCTCTAATCTTTTGAGTACATCCATCTTCAAAGCCTGAGTTAAAATTGAGTAGGCTTTAAGATCAATCTTAATCTTCTTATAATCATCATCATCAAGATTAAGATTTGGATCCTCAATGGGGATTCTGATACCATCCGGGCAAGGCTAATATAGTAGCAGATGCCTTAAGCCGAAAGGAGACACCTAAGCCAAGACGAGTTCGAGCATTACAACTCACCATGCACACCGGTTTACCCGATCAGATCCGCAATGCTCAACTTGAGGCATTAAAAGACGAGAACCTGAAAGCCGAATCGCTACGAGGCATGGAGAAGCAACTGGAAACCAAATCTGACGGAATCCGCTACTTCATGGACCGAATATGTGTTCCTTTATATGGAGACCTACGAGAACTAGTAATGGACGAAGCTCACAAGTCACGGTATTCTATTCATCCGGGTTCAGACAAGATGTATCACGATCTAAAAGTCCTTTACTGGTGGCCGAACATGAAAGCTGACATTGCCACATACTTAAGCAGATGCTTAACCTGTTCTAAGGTTAAGGTGGAGTATCAACGACCATCTGGTTTACTCCAACAGCCAGAAATACCGGTATGGAAGTGGGAGCAGATATCTATGGACTTTATCACGAAACTGCCTCGGACTCCCAGCGGATGCGATACCATTTGGGTAATTATAGATCGTTTGATGAAATCCGCACATTTCTTACCAATCAGAGAGACCGGTAGAATAGAGAAGTTAACACGTATTTACCTGGGGGAAATAGTCTCTTGGCACGGTGTGCCAATTTCCATTATCTGTGTTCATGACGCTCGATTCACTTCACATTTCTGGCAATCATTACAACGAGCATTGGGTACACGGTTAGACATGAGTACGGCATATCATCCCCAAACTGATGGCCAAAGTGAGTGTATGATCCAGACTTTAGAAGACATGTTGCGTTCCTGCGTCATAGATTTCGGCAGCAGTTGGGAAACTCACCTACCGCTAGTTGAGTTTTCTTACAACAATAGCTATCACACATCGATCAAAGTTGCCCCATTTGAGGCATTGTATGGGCGTAAGTGCCGATCACCTATTTGTTGGGCGGAAGTTGGAGAAAGTCAACTTACCGGCCCCGAACTTGTGCACGAGACGACCGAGAAGATCGTTCAGATCCGTAACCGTATGGCAGCAGCAAGTGACCGACAGAAGAGTTACGCTGATAAGCGTCGTCGACCGTTGGAATTTCAAATTGGCGACAAGGTACTTTTGAAAGTGTCACCTTGGAAGGGCATTATTCGCTTTGGAAAACGTGGGAAACTAAGCCCTAGATACGTGGGACCATTTGAGATTGTCAAACGGGTTGGCCCCATGGCCTATCAGCTGAACCTACCCGAAGAACTTAGTGGAGTACACGATGTGTTCCATGTTTCAAATCTAAGGAAATGCCTTGCAGACGAGACCCTTATCGTTCCGTTGGACGAGATACATATGAACGAACAACTACGTTTCATCGAGGAACCGGTGGAAGTCATGGACCGAGAGGTCAAGACGCTCAAACATAGTCGTATCCCTATCATCAAAGTCCGTTGGAACTCAAAGCGTGGACCAGAATTTACCTGGGAACGCGAGGATCAGATGAAGAAGAAGTATCCGCAACTGTTCCAAAATCAGACATCTACCTCTTAAGATACGCAGAAACTCTATTCGACAACGTTACAAACCGTTGAGCCTTGTATTCCCCGTTGAACCTCGTAACATGATGTTCTAATTTTCGGGACGAAAATTCCTGCAACAAGGGGATAATGTGACACACCGTAATTTCAGGTTAACACCATTCAGACTGTTGTCGTTATCATTGTTACATTCTCGTTATTACCCAAAACGTATACAAGCATCGCCACAGACATCGTTAAATAAAATTTTGATATATAATACAACATTGGTGTTTGTAGAGGATTCAAATAAACGGGATTGCTTAAGGAATTCTCTTAATTAACATAGCTCGCCCATTTACGTTGTTATCAACCGAAACAAATTCGGGAACTCGGGGACTAAGTGCGAGGACCAAACGTGACAAATTGCCAAACTAGGGCTGGGTATATAAACCCCTTACCAGCCCTAATTTTCATTTCACTCCCATTTCTTCTATCTTCTTCACCATCTCCTCCTCCACCTTTCTACCACCTCCAAGCACCAACAATCGCCTCGTTAGAGCTCGTTTTCACCGGCTAAACTACGCTACAGCTGAGATAGCTTGTTTCCAACAGGTAGGCGACCTTGGTCGTCCATTTTGTTGCTCGTTTCACTGCTGCAAATCTAGGGTCCGGGTGCTCGGGTTCAACCCGAATGCATGTGGTCGTGGGGGTGCGTGTGAGGTCAATCAGCATGTGCATTTTACTTAGACATGTTAGGAAAGTGTTTCTGGAAGTCCCTGATGTGTGAAAACCGTGCACGAACAGCCTAAGGCTATTCAGCCCCACCAGCAGTCGCGATCTGCTGCAGTTCGCGACTGTGCCAGTCGTGCGACTGAGCCGTACGACTGGGCGTGTCGTGCGACTGAGTGGTGCGACTGGGGTGAGTGGTGCGACTGGGGTGAGTCATGCGACTGAGTTCAGGCGTATGGGCTTGTCGTGTGACTGAATGCATGCGATTGGGAGTGTGTGCGATTGAGTCAATCGGATGAATGTGTGCGACTGTGCATCGCACGACTGAAGGTCCAATCGCACGAATGAAGGTTCAGTCGTGCGAATGGCCGTTGAGTCATGCGAATGGGTGATGTGTGGTATGACTGAATGCTGAGTCGCACGAATGAGGGTTCAATCGTACGAGTGAAGTTGATTCGTACGATTGAAGGCCCATTCGTGCGGATGAAGTGTCCAGTCGTGCGTCTAGTCTCGTTATACGATTGGAGTCATTGTGAGTGAGTTCTTCTTGTGTGCGGTGTGCCTATCGTGTGATGATAAGGTAACAATCAATAAAGAGTCATTTCTTGACCACAAAGATTAAAGTCAACGCTATCAACAAGCACGTACTTTTTCAATCTCAAATAACCTAACCGTTTACAAGTATCGACAACCCATTTGCGATCTACATAAAGTCTGATATATGTATGCCTGCTTGTGTGTGTCACCCACGACCAAACCAATGCGACCCGACCCGACTAAACATTTCTATTAACGCTAGACACAACATTAACGCTTAACATAACTGTCAATAGGTGTTTGACAGTCCATTGTAAACAACACTTAGGAGGTTTTCATCCTACATACTTACTACATAATATGTGAGTCTTCACGGCCCCTATTTTACTTTCTTTCCTTTTGGGGGTAGAAAACATGCAAACAGATTTACATAAATGGTTGTAGTATCATTGATATCGCTTGTTACGTTAGTGCAAACACACATAACAGTCCTGACACTCTCGAACCGTTAGTAATGTGTAGCGAGGTAATTCTGAGTAGTACTACTGGGTCTGACAAACCCCGCCCGGGCTAGTCGCACTAGCTTGATTGGAGGTCAAACGGGTGCATTATTGACCTAACATTTGTCATTGTCTGGTGAGACGTGACGGGGATACAACAAACATATAGGACGCAAACAGTCAGCTTCGGTTTGAAACGCTAAGTAACATAAACATAGGCTAGCTACCTAACGATATGCTTTATATACTAAACCATTGAAACGCTTTAAGACACATTTTCTTGTTGATTAAACCTGTGAACTCACCAACTTTATGTTGACACATTTTAGCATGTTTTCTCAGGTCACAGGAACGCATAAGCTCATGATGCACGCTTCAGGAACGCACTCAGGACATGCATTCATCGATCTTATTTTCTTGCATTGAACATTTTGTTTAGACTTGGCACTTGTAACTTTCATGTAATGGAATTACATATTATGTATATGCTTCCGCACTGTTGTTAATTTAGTTTATGATCCATTGAATGAAGTCAAACGTTTATTTTTAAATTCATATAGTGTCGTTCGATATGATTGTGTCTGTGATCCTGGTATGTCACACGCCTAACGGTAAAACCCCGTTTGTGGAAATTGAGGGTGTGACAATTTGGATCCTTAATGGGGATTCTAACTGTCTTGTACTGTGCAGCTTGGTCAACATTCAATGAAATTGGAATGTAAGGCCCTTTTCATATTGATATTCAATAGTCTGGATCTACACGTGTAATATAGTTCCTAAACCTGATTTTCCATTGCTTAAACTCAGATTTTGTTTAAGCATTGGAGGTTTAGAAGCATGACCAAGTTTAAAAAAGTTAATAGAATCTATAGTTTGTAAACTGATTCTAGACTGTTTGAATATGGTTTAGATTGATTTTATGTCCAAATAGTCCATGGTTTTAGTAATTAGTACATGAAATGAGTTTTATGAACAGTAGCAGTTAGTAGGGTTTTCTTGAGCTGTAGCAGTTTCTTTTTTGGTTTTGTTTTGTTGATTTTTATGTATTTTGTTTATGTTTAATCACATATCTGAACAGTACTGATGATTTTCAGTATGTTCTTGTTGTAGAAAAGTGAAAGAAGATGAAGTTTTTCGGTTTTACAGTTGCATACTCCTTAACAACCGAGACTTGTTAATAAGCAACTCAATCACCAGATCAATCGATTTTCAACCAAGATCTGAGCAGATCTTAGGATGAATTCGAGAGCCAAAGCTATGATACCAATTGACTGGGATCGAGAATCATATTCTCTATTGATGTTGAGTCAACAAGGATCGAATATGATGATTGAGCCAGTGATTAGATAGCGGAAATACTAAATCAAAGAACATTAAATGGTGTAAAGATACTCATAAATGCTTGTATATTGATTTGTGAACAAACAAGTTACAATGGGTTCTAGGGTTTTCAAGAACAGTGAAAAGACAATCTCAGAACCTCGTAACTTGAGTACTAGGTATCTTGGTGAATGAAAAACTCTTGTATGATGGATATTCTATTCTATTTATAGGCTGACATAAAGCCTGTGTAAAAAAGACTAAACTACCCTGACAACTCTACAGAATACTAGTCTAAGTACAAAAGTCTTTAACCACATTAGTTGTTGAAAATCCGCATTAACTAATGCGAATGCCTTGGCTTCATCAGCATTTCTTGTTTCTTCTTCAGTATTAAGTGTTTGGTCATCAGCATTGACAAATACGGATGAGCAAACACTTATCAGCATTTCCTCAGTGCATTCGCATTAACAAATGCAGATGAACAAATACTTTGCAGCATTTGTTCTAACTGTCCGCATTTGTATATACGGAAGAACAAATACTTGTTAGCATTTGTTCCTTGATCATCCGCATAGACAAATGCGGATAGCCAACACTTAGCTTCTTTTCTTCACTCGCATTTCTTCTTGGACTTGTGGGAATCTGCCAACAGAACAACCATCACCCATCACTTGAATTGGCATGTATGATCCTTTCAGGGTCCAAAAATACAAAATATGAGAGTTAGGCTTAATTGATCCCTTAGTAACAATACTAATTCATTTGAAATAAACATAGGAACCCTCACGGTCGGTAGCATCCAAACCTTACAGATAACCACGTGATCAACCACGGGTGAGTCTCATGAACCCCTTTTTACTTTAATACTTTTAGGGTGAAATACATACTCGTTTGTATTATGTTATTGTGATACAATACTACCTGCTCTTGTCCCCGAACGGAACACAATCATTAACTCCATTAGGAGTCGCGTGATTTGTGGATAGTACTATTTGGGTAATCTCCCGCACACAATGGGCCCTTTATGCAGGGAAACCCCCCCCCCCATTGAGATTCAATAATCGTTTTGTCACAAATTAGTGCCAATTAACCGTGATTAGCAGGGCACATTTAAACCCAACCGTCTAGTAGTAATGGGTTAGGGGATATTTTAGTACTCGAGTGGGAAAGTCAGGGTCAGGTTTGATTGTGATACATTCTATAGTGCATCATGGTATTTATATTATGGTTGTTGTCATTATCAAATTTATTGGATATTATATCTATCATGAGTGGTAACGTGTCTTAAACTCATGATCTCACCAACATTATGTTAACGTATTTTGGGTATGTATTTCAGGTGAAGTTTAATTCACATGTGTCAAAAGGATAGGTGTCACCTTAGATGGACCCTTAGAGATTTAGCCACCGTCCTATCCACAGTATTATCTATGAACAATTAATTAATATATATTATTTGAATTTTTCGACAATTTAACTTATGGATATTTGAAATGATGTAATGATTAAGTTCGAGTATATTTATTTCCGCTGCATTATGATGATACCAATCGGTTACGACCATACCCGGTCAATGTGGTGTGACAGATAATTTATGTTATATATACAAACTATGATAAAATAATAACATGATAAATAATAGAGCCTGAGCTTGAGCCGAGCTTGAGCTATCTTAACACAAAACAAGCATAGTGCATACCTAAGCTAAATTAATTTACTAAGCAATATTTTAATAATTTTATTTGGTTTAAAGATATGTATAAATGATTAATCAGTAAATATGTGTTAATTAGGTTATGATAGGTTTCTGCCACAAAATATTAAAATCTAATTTTTTCGGTGTCGGTGTCAGATTTTTGGGATTGGACTCAAAATTTCATAGGGTCGGTGACCAAATTTCTTGAAGGTCTGTCTTTGTTTATATTGTAATATATGTCAACACAAATGTCATGAGGTGCGGACGTCCCCAACAGGACCCTTGGGTCCCGCCCATCATCAATCGTGATCAACTTGTTAATGCAAAAATAAATATATGCAAGTGGCGGATGATGATGACAATAGTAATAACAGTAGTAATAATAATAGCAACATACTAACAACAATAACATAAAAAGTTAACTTCAAAAACATTTTTATTATGATGAAGTGAAATTTTAAGCTAGTATTTCAGTAAAACTAATGAGAAGATTGTGATATGTGGTAGGGTGAACAATCTTCAAGTATTTAGTATAATTTAAAAAGGTAACTTAAGAATATATTCATTTAAAAGATAATCAAATGAATATGTACTATATACTCGAGAAATGTACTTTATGTATACAATATATGTAAACACAAATTCAAAAGCTCACCATAACCAAAAACAATTTAAAAATATTGAATGTTGAATATATCAAGAATATCCAATTTACACGACTAGACAACTGGTGTTGTATCTGGTCCAACATGTGCAAGCCCACTACTATTATTGTGCATGATAATTAGTTAAGATTAATAACTATAGAAATCATATATGTAGAATTTATGTCATTATACATCATTTCATTAAATATTAAAACAAGCACTTGACAATTTATAAAGTATGTGATTACATATACGAACCACCTGCAACATTAAAGCATCAATTCAAGGTAAATATCACGATATATTTTAGAAGTATAACGAGATACCAACGGTTGATCCTTGGAAGAGAAGACATCAGTGAAAACATATGGTTGTCCTGTATTAGAAAACAAGTTCCCAAAAAATGATTATTCTTCTTCGAAGAAACGATCCCACATTACCGTTTTATATGCCGATAAACCAATTAATTCAATAATGAGATTTTTATAGGATCGAGGAAATTGTTCCAAAGGTAATCTAAAATTTTCTTTAATGTTTGTTTTGCATACACTCACAAAGGATCTCATATTTTGATTTGTCACCAATTAGAGTGCATTGAAAAATTAAGATCTTGAATTTTCTTGTTAATGACAATTATGTGGCTTGTGAGATTATTAATAGAAAAATCATGTGTCGATACCATTCAAGTAGCCCTCAAATCTTCCACTTGCAGTTCCAGTGCATAATTACTTCGTAGGGGGTAGTTTTGGTCCCGACATTAATTTCTCTCTTGTCATGGTTTCCTGTAACATATAATAAATAATAAAGGACTCATACATAGCACTATGTCTCATACATGAGCCAGACTACGAGCTAAAACGTTACAACAAGTTGGAAGAAAATAATAACTTCCCCTAGCTGACAAATACAATGTTAATTGCTACAAAGAAATACCTTTCTATTAAAGATTTCTGATATATGTATAAACTAATGTCTTCTTTCATGAATCCTCTCTTCTGATGTTAACTTTATATGTAAATAACTAGCTTTAGCCTGATATTTACTTCTATGAAGATACAAATTATCAGATTTGTACGTGAACACTTTCTTATGTCATGGACATAATTTAGTTTTCCTGCAACGGGTCAAAATGGGTATATTTTTTGAATGGGTAAACATGGGTTGGGTTGGTTAACTATTGCACAAAATTCATATACGTGACTTGAAGTTTCAAATATGCTTTTTTAGTCTTACTTGAAAATTATGAAAGTCTTTGATCTATTTGTAAACTAAAAGTTATAAATTGCGTTTTGGCTTATACAAACCTAACACCAATTACAATGCATAATTTTTTGCCTAAAAGACATCAGAAAACGAGTCGATCACTAGTATGGAAAGGAGGTAGATGACGACCATGATCAGTTACTGGATCAATGTATCCAAAACTAAATATTGTCGGTCAACCAACTAATTACAAAGAACCCTTAATCTATAGAAATTTTCATAAATGATTTAGGCGTTGTTTGTAACAGAGCAGGACCTAGTATACTTCTAATTGTAATATACAATGATAGACACAAGTTTATACAATCTATAAATACAATATCAAAAATGACACATTTTGATATCTTCAACACTATAAGTTTTGAAAAAAATACATTGACGAAAGTATATCATTGTATACTTGTATTTGTAGAAGACAATTATAAATATAAGTTTATATAATATACAGTATCAATGACCAAAATAACACAAAATGATATCAAACGTAAAACACATTAAGTAATACATATAACAAATAATGTAAAATATATGACAGAATAAACTAAAATATATCATAATAAACATTTAAAACACAATAAGTTGATGTATTTGATATAATGACCAAAATAACCTCCATTTTAAAACAAAATAAGTAATACACATAACAAGTGTAAAACTCACAATCCTTTTTAAGCTTCTTAAATTAAATACTCTTTTAAGTATAATCTCATCCTTTTAATTTAACATATCATACTAGTAGACAATCCTCGGCCTCATTAATGTTTGTAGCAAACCGCAAACAAAAATAAAGTTGAAATTATAAATTAAACTTTTTAACAAACCGCAAACAAAAAGAGTGGCAAGTTTTTATCATCCAATCATAGAGCTGGCGGGCTTATTATTATTTATTATCTTTGGTTTTTGTTGGTGGTAGGGGTGTAGTGTTAGTCGAAGGTATATTGAAGTGTTATAGGCTTATAGCAAAGTTGTATAAATACAACAAAGTACAAATTTAGCAAACCGTGTGACAGCTTCAATTCTATTGTTTGAGATACATGTCGAACCAATTGCTCGCTTCCTTAACCATCGAAGATGTCATTTGATGCCCAATTCCCTCTTCTGCTATCACCTGCATCACACAAGAAATTAACCATGGAAACTAACCAACTGGCCATAACCAAACCAACCGACAATCGACGGTCGGTTTGTAAATTCTTAATCAGGTTGGGTTTGCTCAAAAGTCTGTAAAAACAAATAGAGGTTCAGTGAATAGCTTCAACAAACAGCAGATAAAACCAAACAACTTACACTCTAGGTAGATGTAATATGAATCCTTTATATATGAGTGGGTTATGTATTATAGCTTCAGCAACAAGATAAAAAAGAAAAAAAGAAAAAGAAAAAGAAAAGGAAAGCGGTCAGATTGCTCGGGTTGCAAAAAGTGTATTTATAATGCATGAAACCACTTAAATCAATTAATATTTAAACAATACAACTTCTGTATTCATATGTGACATATTAGTTGCTAATCAAAATTTGGATAAAATCGTGCTCCGGACCCAAACCGACCACCAGTGCGAAATTACTCATTTTGAACCACAAACGTTTTGACCACTTACCAACGCGCTCATGTTTCTGATCTTGAAAAACAAGAATTGTTGGTCAAAAATACCTTGAAGTTATGTGAACAATTAGCTTCTTCATAAGCGCTACATGTTTTCGATATGGTAATATCCAAACCTGACATCGGGCAACGGGAATCTTCTGCACCTGCATGTTTTTTACACAGTTTTCCCATGTCAACTTGGATCAAAATAAGTATCATTAGCAAATATATTTCTGATGAATAAGGGTAGATTGGTCATCTCACCATTCAAAATCAACAAAGGGCGTGGTGCAATGAGTGGGACTGTATAGTTTGAATCAAACTCCCTAGCCAATCCAGGAGCTATCCTGTCCCAAACCTGGTCACAGAAGTCAGAAAAATATTATTTATGGAACAATATGTTGCAAGAAATATATCCTTCTAAGGATACATTTGCAATCTATAATAACAGGTATTTTTAAACAATTTAGGATGGGAGATACCTTCTCCACAACTTCTTTGTCGATGACACCCTTCCTTAAATCAATCCGTGCTTCTGAAACAAACCATTTATAAAACGAGAATCGCAAAATCATGAAAATTATCTTAAAAATTAAAAGAAAAAAAGCCACTGTCAGTCGTAAACAAATAAATGAACAGAAGAAGCAATTTATCAAACATAGAAGTGAAAACATTTAAAATTTATCTTTGTTTCAGAAACATAGCATCTTACCTTCAAACACAGACCTGATACTGTCAACCCTAGCTTTCCATTGATCATTATCTATGGCCCACCGAAACCCCTGCACAACCATATCACATTCAACTTCCTTTAGTATCATTATCATCTAATCAACTAAATGCTTTTCATGAGTAGGATGAAGGCGCTGGGTAACGGGTCATATTGGGCAAAGCTTGCACAAGTTGGCTTAAGTTGATACATAACAACTTTTGTCCAACTCTTTGTAATTTATCTATCAATAACTAGTTCATCTAATATAATCAAAATATTCCTATTGTAACAATAATAATCTACTTTTTGTTCAAAATGATTTAGGAGGTATTATGAACTTAATAAATGGTATTCGTGGGTTTCCACTTGCTTGATCCGTTGACCCATTTCACAAGTTTCCAATTAAGCTATTTTACCCGTTTTACCTATAAGAGCTAGGTTAAAGATACATGAATGGACCCATATGACAAATTCCCCATTAAGTTATCTTACCCGTTTGATATACAACATAGCCTGAAGGGACGAAATCATAAGTAAATGGCTTGAAATTGCCACCTCTATTTCTCACTAAGACATACCTGAATACCAATTATGGGTACAACCACAGAGTAACGTGTGTCAAGAAAAGCAGCAAACCATGCATGCATTCCTGCATGAAAGACCAATACTTCAGTTGATCGAATTTAATCTTAATGTTTTATGTATCATTAATTCTAACCTCCAAGTGATTCCCCAGTAATTCCTATCTTGGAATGGTCTATATCATCTCTTGCGGTAAGATAGTCTGCCAACTTTACAAGATCCCACACTGTGTCAAATATGAACGGCATTGTGTCTCCTCTCTTCCATGATGAAACAAGAGCCTACATCCAGTATATAAAAATTCTAAGGAAGGTTTAAATGCTCAAAGCAGAAAAAAACAAATAACAAAGAATTCAACGCTCACATCTTCATATGTAGTGCGGGTTTTGGCCCGTTCTCCATGGTAACGAGAATCAACGGCAACTACAATATATCCACGTGAAGCATAGGCCTCGAGTAACGGGCGTACCCACTCTTTGCACTTATTTGTGCTATGAAGAAAAACAATAGCTGGCCTTTTTGAATGTTTACTTCCTTTCATACTTAAGATGAGCACAGGTAAATTGCCTTGCTCCCCTTCCTAATTCAAATATAATAACAAGTTTCTTCATAAGAAAATTAATTATTTCATAAAACTTGCCCACAGTAAATCCTCAGATTGAGGTAAAAAGTGGGTTTACCTCGGTGGTTAAGTGCAAGTTTTCTTCGTTAAGGAGTTGTTTGAAGTTGGGAATATCTGCTTTGGGACATGAGTCCATCACCTAGTAATTGTAGAATAATGAAAACCCCATTATGATACTATGTATTATTAATCAACAATATATAGGATTAAAATAAAAATAATCACAAAGGAAACCTACTTAAATAATATCCTTTACTTATAATAAAGATAGTTTTATAAACCCTAATTGATATATGTTATCAAATAGTAATGTTCGGATCAGATAACTTGCAACAAAGATACAGTAAGGTAAAACATGTCTTAAGATATGTTGACCTCACTAAATTTTGGTGGCGGTGTTCCCTGGTATAAGGGTTCCTTCACTGGCTTTGCTGGTTTCACCTCAAGTGGAACTAAAAACAAGACGTAGCACAAATACATGAATTTGACAAACAAAGAGATGAATCCATACTTGAATAAAATCGCCATAATAAATGTAAAGTTACATCGTTTATAATAGTCTGAAATGTAACATTACATCACAGTTCATCATAATATGGATTCTAAGACACTTCCGACATGGTTAATGCCAGTACCAAAACTCATATGAAATTAGGGGTTGAAGCTCATTTCTTTGAGGTTCAAATCTACATATCCTTTATCAGTCATAATCCACACGTGAGTCCTTTTTAATTCAAAGCAATTGTATTTTATGTCTAACACTAGATGGTAATAGACTTTGTTGCATGAAAGACTGGACCAAACTGTAGTAATTTTGGGGCAAACTGTTAGAAAATCTCAAACAGGATTGGTGATAGTCAATGACTGTCTTTACATAAAACCTTGGATTGGATGTATCTCAAGTTTCGACCGAAGAAAATCAACTGTTAAAACTAGGGATGCTGCTCCTTGACCCTAAATTTCTTTACAGGAGCAAATTTTAACATTCAAACCAACTAAAACCGTCTACAAGAGCAATTTCATAACAATCAAACTAATTAAAATCATCGACAACAGCTAAAATGATTATGGGATGACAGAAGCAAAGGAAGAGCAACGGAGGAAGGTTAAAAGCATATTCAGTCAAGTGAAAGAGCGGTGCAGCAAGCAGGGTGAGATGCTTAACTTTGTAAAGGAATCGGGATGAAAATAAACAGTAACACTGAAGAAGCAGAAAGATTACCTTGAGCTGAACGGCGACTAGAAAGAAGTTGAATGAACCGAAGACGGAGTGCTTCGACGGCGTCCATCTCCTCAAGATCAACGCTCATGGAATCGCGGTTGACATGGTGAGATCTGTGTTTATAGTGGAGCCTTGATGGAAACCTCCGGCACGTGGTGGTAGTTGGAGGTGACGTGGATGGGGCTTGCAAGATGTTTATGGTCATTCAAAGAGCGAGCGAGCGAGAGAGAGAGAGAGAGAGAGAGAGAGAGAGAGAGAGAGAGAGAGAGAGAGAGTAAACACGGAGGCGCTGTACAATTAGCAGCACTAAAGTGACCAATTCCCTCTCACATGTTTCTCAACCGAAACTTGCACAAAAATACGAAACTTATGCATAATAAGAGTTTTAAAACAACCACCCATTGTTTAGAAGATCAGCAAGCCAAGAAGTGGTAGACATATCTCATAGTAGGAGTTTGAGTTTCGAATGAAATGAAAATCAACCTCAAGATGCAGTGGTGAAACCAAAAAAATTTATAAGAGGATCGAAATCAAATAGTTGTTTTACATTAATAAATCGTTAGGGTACATCAATTACTAATTTCTATACCAACGGTTGGTAATTGTGATCTTCATGGTCCCATGGCTTGAAATCGTTGTAAAATTGCTTCATTTTCAACACATTCAAAAACCTCTTTTCCCACATAGCACATCAATGCATCTGAGAGAAAAATATGACCTATCTTGTTGTGTAAAACAGTCTTGATAAATTTCATTGTAGAAAAAAATCTTTCAACAGTAGTTGTTGCAACAGGCAAGACCAATGTTAACTCGATTAGTTGATAGACTAGTTCATATGTAATGTGATACTTCATCTCGGCCATACCAATGGCGGAAACGCCACTGGCGCACCACTTGGCGGAAACGCCACTGGCGCACCACTTGGCGGAAACGCCACTGGCGCACCACTTGGCGGAAACGCCACCGGCGCACCACTTGACGGAAACGCCACCGGCGCACCACTTGGCAGAAACGCCACTGGCGCACCACTTGGCGGAAACGCCACTGGCGCACCACTTGGTGGAAACGCCACTGGCGCACCACTTGGCGGAAACGCCACAGGGGCATCATCTGGTGGTAATGCCACTGGGGCGCCACCTGGTGGAAACAATACAGGAGCACCTTCCGGTGGTAATACACCGCCGCCCCGTGATGGTATCCATGTTTGGTTGGAACGTTTTCAGAAGCAAAGGCCTAAATCTTTCAGTACTTCTAGTGATCCGGTTGAGGTGCAAAATTGGATCAGTCATATTGAGAAATTATTCGAGGTTCTTGGTGTTGAGGATGTATACAAAGTAAGGCTGGCTACATACAAGTTAGAGGATGATACTCATAGATGGTGGACGACTGTGAAGCAAGCTAGAGGAGGAAATGAATATGCAGCTACACTTCCTTGGGATGAATTCCGAGGATTATTTTATGAGGAGTACTTCACTGCTGCTGACCGCACTGAGTATCGTAGACAGTATGCTAATATTAGACAGAGGGATGATGAGCACATAACCGATTTCTAAACGTGATTTACTCGGTTAGTGAGTTTTCTTGGTCCATCCGCAGGTTCACCACATGAGCAGACAGAAAATTTTCAGTGGGCCATATGTGAAAGAGATCGAAAGTTTATACTGAATCATCGGTTTAAAGATATTAATGAAGTGGTTGATGCTGTTAAAAACTTATATTATGATAAAAAGAATGGAAAGAAGTCGTATGATGATAACCGTAAGCGGCCTAGAGAGAATGACGAGGATCAGTCTTCCTCCCATACGAATAAGAACCAGTCTTCTCCACCATGAGACCGTCGAAACTGTTTTGATCGCAACAACAACAATAACTCCCGACCATGGAAGAATCGAAACCAGAACCAGAAATCAGGTCATAGTCAGACTCAGCAAGCCCCTACTCGTGCTCAACCATCGAATCAGCAACACCCTAATCAGGACCGAAATGCTACCCTCAGTGTAACACCTGCGGGAAACTTCATAAGGGAGCTTGTCGTATGGCCGGAGGATTATGTTTCAGATATGGGCGTGCAGGACACATGATTAAGGATTGCCCTCAGCGTGACCCTCGTACTGATACTGGAGGGAATCAGGCTAAACCTGCAGCTGGTGGACGAGTTTTTGCACTCACTACAAATGACGCAGCTAATACACCAGTTATAACTCTGACCCCTTTATTTAGGGAAGTATTATATATATGTGTGTGTGTCTTATCTGATACTGATAGTTAACGCCCAGGTATGGTCTCCGGTACCCTTTGCATAGGGAAGCGGGATATTTATGTCTTATTCGATACGGGCGCTACACATTCAGTCGTATCTTTTTTGTTTGCTAAGCACTTGATGACTGCACCGACTGCTTTAGAGCACACTTTAGCTATTACTACTCCCTTAGGAGATTCGACTATCATCTCTCATGTTTATAGGGATTGTCCGATCAGAATCGAGTCTATTATTCGTGAAGCCGATTTGTTTCCTATGCAAATTAGTGACTTTGATGTCATTCTTGGTATGGACTGGTTATCACGAAATCAAGTTACTATTGAATGCCAGACTCGTCGTGTTCTATTTGGAAATCCTCGATGCCCTGAACTTGTCTATCAAGGGACTCAGCCTCGAAAATCATTGAAAATCATCTCTGCACTTAAGGCTCAAAAGTTCTTATCGCACGGTTGTGTGGGATTCCTAGCTTCAGTGAAAGCTACATCTTTTGATGAACCGAACATATCTGATTATCCGATAGTATGTGATTTTCAGGACGTGTTTCCTAAGGAGCTACCCGGGCTTCCACCAGATCGTGAGGTAGAGTTCACTATTGATCTCATTCTTGGTGCCGAGCCGATTTCTAAGGCACCATATCGTATGGCACCTATGGAGCTTAAGGAGTTAAAGGAGCAATTATAGGAGTTACTAGAGTTGGGATTTATCAGACCAAGCGTCTCGCCTTGGGGTGCACCGGTCTTATTCGTGAAGAAGAAGGACGACTCTATGAGACTCTGCATTGACTACAGGGAACTTAACAAAATCACTATCCGAAATCATTACCCTCTGCCTCGTATCGATGATTTATTTGATCAGCTTCAGGGTGCAAAGTGTTTCACTAAAATCGATTTGAGGTCCGGTTACCATCAGCTAAAGATCAAAGATTCTGACGTCCCTAAATCTGCTTTCCGTACTCGGTATGGTCACTATGAGTTCCTGGTTACGCCATTCGGGTTAACTAATGCCCCAGCCGTATTCATGGACCTAATGAACCGAGTCCTTCGCAAGTTTCTAGATAAGTTCGTCATTGTCTTTATTGACGACATCTTAATTTATTCTAAAAGTAAGGAGGAGCATGAGAATGATCTTCGTATCGTGCTCGAAACACTATGTGAAAAGAAGCTTTATGCTAAATTTCAAAGTGTTAATTTTGGATGAGTCAGGTAGCCTTTTGGGTCACGTCGTTTCTGCGGATGATATTATGATGGATCATGCTAAAGTAGAGGCGATCACTAAGTGGCCTAGACCTACCTCAGCCACAGAAGTCCGTAGTTTTCTTGGCCTTGCTGGTTAATATCGCAGATTTATCAAAGGTTTTTCTGTTATAGCTTTACCCCTTACGCAATTGTTGAGGAAAGGGGTTAAGTACTCTTGGAACGACGAACGAGAGAAAAGTTTTGAAGAGCTCAAGAAAAGATTGGTGTCTGCTCCAATTCTCACACTTCCATCGGGCACGGGTGGATATCAGATTTACAGCGATGCCTCTAAAATGGACTCAGATGTGTGCTAATGCAGCATGGTAAAGTCATTGCTTATGCTTCACGACAGTTGAAACCTTACGAGGTTAATTATCCTACGCATGATCTTGAACTTGCTGCTATTATTTTCGCGTTGAAAATATGGCGTCACTATCTTTACGGAGAGACTTGTGATACTTTTACTGATCACAAGAGCTTGAAATATATCTTCACACAAAAGGAACTAAACATGAGGCAGAGAAGATGGTTAGAGTTGTTAAAAGATTATAATGCCAACATTCTGTATCATCCGGGAAAAGCCAATGTGGTAGCCGGTGCTCTTAGCAGGAAGAGCTCAGGAATAGTAGCCTCCCTACAGCTACAACTTCAAAATATTACCGATCTTGATAGATTGGGTACTGGCCTACATATTGGAAAGAACGACGGGTATCTCGCTAGACTTCAGATTGAGTCAGACTTAATATCCCGGATTAAGAACGCACAGAAAGACGATGGTGAACTCTGGGCAATCTTACAGAATGTGGAGAATGGTAAACAATCATAATTTAGAGTAGATGAGCATGGAGTTATTTGGTGTGGTAAGCGGTTGTGTGTGCCAAATGATTCAACTCTTCGAGAATCTTTATTAGCCGAAGCACATAGTTCATCATTCTCTATTCATCCTGGATCTACTAAGATGTATCGAGATCTTCGTCTGAATTTTTGGTGGAATGGGATGAAAGAGGATGTGGCTAAGTATGTTAGTCGTTGTCTTACTTGTTAGCAGGTCAAGATTGAGCATCAGAGAGCTAGTGGTTTGCTTCAGCCACTACCTATTCCTGTATGGAAATGGGATGATATTTCCATGGATTTCGTGACAGGGTTGCCAAGAACATTCAAGAAGAATGATGCGATATGGGTTGTAGTCGACAGATTGTCAAAGTCGGCTCATTTTCTTCCAATTCAGCAAGGATTTTCGGTTAGCAAACTATCTGAAGTGTTTACATAAGAGATTATCAGACTTCATGGCACTCCGACCTCTATCGTGTCTGATCGAGACCCTAGGTTCACTTCTCGTTTTTCGAAGGGTTTGCAAGCCGCATGGGATACCAAGTTGAGGTTTAGTACGGCGTTTCATCCTCAGACAGACGGTCAGTCGGAGCGTACTATTCAGACACTTGAGGACATGCTTCGAGCTTGTGCCTTAGAGTGGACTGGGAATTGGGATGAGTACTTGTGTTTGGTCGAGTTTGCTTACAACAATAGTTGGCAGGCTAGCAATGGAATGGCACCTTTCGAACTATTGTATGGTCGTAAATGTAGAGCACCTATTTGTTGGGAAGAGGTCGGTGAAAAAATCATTGAAGTACCCGAGTTAGTTCAGATTACGAATGAGAAAGTCGCTATTGCTAGAGAAAAGTTAAAGGAAGCTCAAAGTAGACAGAAAAATTATGCAGATCGACACCGTCGGCCTTTGGAATTTAGTGTCGGTGATAAAGTGTTTCTAAAAGTTTTGCCTTCTAGAGGCATTCGTTGTTTTGGCATAAAAGGAAAGCTCAGCCCTAGATTCATTGGGCCATTTGAGATCTTAGAAAGAGTTAGTGAAGTCACGTCCCGTTTAGCATTACCGCCTCAACTGTCACATGTGCATAATGTCTTTCATGTATCTCTTCTAAGAGGGTACAATTATCATCCAATTCATGTGGTGAACTATCCGCTTCATTTGATTCGTGAAGACTTGTCGTTTGAGGAAGAACCAGAGGCTATTCTTGATCGACAAGAGCGCATTATGCGAAGAAAGACAATTCCTTTGTTAAAGTATTATGGAAGAACCATTCTGAACGTGAAGCTACATGGGAGATGGAAGACACGATCCGTTCTCAATATCCGAATCTATTTAAATTGTAGTGATCTGTTTTATTTTATTTATTTTTGATCTGGTTTGACTCTAAATTTTGAGGGTATCAAGTTCTCTGATTCCTATTATCAGACCAACAATCAGTTTCATGTTTATCACATCCGTTATGTTTTCAATGTCTTAATAAGTATCATATATTTTGTTTGCATGTTAAGAGTTACCACTCTATATATATGTTATGTCATAACTCCTTTTGATTATTCGTACCTAGCAATTTCGAGGTCGAAATTATTTTAAGGGGGTAAGAATTATAATACCCGTATGAAAATAAAATTAATATTAATAATAAAACTAATAATAATAAGCATAATAACATATAAGTAACATTTAATATTCAAAAAAAAAAGAAAAGGGAATCACGTGGGCTATGACCCACAACTTTATATTCAGGTACACAAACTCAAAAGTCAAGATCTGTACCCGAATCGCTAATTCTTTTTGACTTGGTTTTCATCTTCTTTCAGCACCCCTATCTCCTCCAACAAACACCCGAGAAGATGGCGATGTTTATTCTTTGCTTCAACCGACTTCTGATCCAACGCTTTTGTAACACCCGTATTTTTTAGCAAGAAATAAAAGAAAAAGGAAGAAAAGAATAGAAAATAAGAGTCAACTAAAAAGGAGGGACCAAAAGTGCCAAATGGGCAAAGTGGTTATTTATTTTGTACAAAAGGAAGGCATGGTCGCCCATAACCCCTGCACAATTCCTTGCATTCGGTTTTTAGAGAGAGAAACAGCAGGAACTTCGATTCTTAGAGAGAGAAAGAAGAAGAAATCGGATTCAAGGTAAGAATTGATGTTTTTAAGTTGTGTTTGAGCTAAGAAACCGAGAAATACATGTTCTTATGTGTGTGTTTGTGTTCGGGTTGCACTGTGTGTGTGTTTTAGGTGTAGAAACGACTGGGAAGTTAAGAAAGGGCATCCAAAACCCGAAGACAAACTAAGGTGAGTTCTAGACCCCTTTTTACTTGTTTTTAACGTTTTGGGGCTGGAAAATGCATGTGAATATGTTTTTTTTATAAAATTTGGGTTGATACCCGTATGAAATGAATGTATGTATGTTGATGTTTATGTTAGATTTATGCCTAGAATCATGTGTTTATGTTTAGAACTAGGCATTATGATGTTTGGGACTTGGACTATGAATTATACCATGAACAGGTTGCTAATATGTCTGAAATTGGGACTTAGAATAAATAAACACAAGTTGATGTGTCCACTAGTGCTCATACGACCAACAGTGTGGTCGTATGACCAGGAGATATATTTTTCTAAGTGTTGAAAAGTCTAACAGGACTCATACGACCAACAGTGTGGTCGTATGACCAAGTGAATTTCTAAGTGTTGAGTCCAACAGGACTTATACGACCAACAGTGTGGTCGTATGACCAAGTGAAATTTTCTAAGTGTTGAGTCCAATAGGACTCATACGACCAACAGTGTGGTCGTATGACCAAGTAATAATTTTCTAAGTATGTTGAAGAGTCCAATAGGACTCATACAACCAACAGTGTGGTCGTATGATCAGAACATAATTCTAAGTATGGGATGGTACGACCAATAGTGCTCATACGACCAACAGTGTGGTCGTATGACCAGATGATAATTCTAAGTATAAGATGAAAAGTCCAGCAGTGCTCTTACGCCTAACAGGGCTCATACGCCCAGAGGGCTTATACGCCCAACAGGGCTAAAACGCCCAGAATACTTAGAATTTTACAGAAATTTCCTGTAAATCCGAAGTTCGAGGTTTGACCAGGGTTGACTAGGGTTAATAAATGATGAGGTTTCATGCATGTAATGATGATTATGATTAACCCTTATTATTACCGATATTATTATCAGTGTATTATTGGTAACAATATTATTAATAAAATATTGTTAGTATGGTATGATGCTACGTATGATGATGATGATGTATGATGATGAATGTATGATGATGAATGTATGATGATGAATGTATGATGATGAATGTATGATGAGCATGTATGATGAGTGTGTATGTTCCTTGTAATTATGTATGCTTATCTTTCTGAAACTTTACGAATAACGAGAATGAACTAATGAAGTATTATGTAACGTAAAGTGAAAGATAATGGAAGAGGAACATGATGATGAATGCATGTATTAACGAATGAACGAAAAGAAGAATGATGATGAATACATGCATTAATGAACGAATGAATTATGTCTTGCAAGCATTGAATAACGCGATTGGTCCTTCTTTGTGATTGACCATGGTCATGGTACCTCTACCGCTTACCTCTAGTACCGTGGCATACGTTTTGTTGTTCATATGTTGACTTCGGCCCGGTAGCTAATAACGATCGGGGTGTAGTATATGGTATTGGTACAATTCACCTTTCAATGTGTGCAAGTAAGTATGAACGGGATTCTTGTCATTCGACCACAGTAATCATAGCCAAGTGCTATGAAGTGGGTAAAGCCTGACAGAATCCATACGAGAAGTTAAAGATAACGATGAATAACGAATCATGAAGATAATAACGAATATTATCTCTGTGTACGTATGATGTATGAACGCATGCACGAAAGGATACTTTTAAATAAGTAAAAGTATGTTTTATTACAAAACTAGAACTCACTCAGCAACGCTGACTTTTATGTGTTTTCCAGTTGGCAGGTAGTGTTGCTGAGGATGGCACGAGGCGGCTACTCAGCTCTTTTGGGATGGCATTCTTTTGTTAATGTTTTTGTATTGTAATGCAAACAAACGATATTTTGTAATGGGTGTTGTATTACTTTGCAAAAGTATTTATAGTAAATTCAAAGTTTCCGCTGCATGGTTTTTATTAAGTTATATTAAATGTATGTTTTATGGGTAATGACGACCAACTGTGAGGTGCCCGGGAACGGGGCCTTACAAGTTGGTATCAGAGCCAAAGTTTAAGTGAAATGGGTAAAATTTTAAAATAAACCTAAACTTAAACTGAAAATGGGACAGAAAGGAAGAGAATGCCATCTGAGTAGTTGCGTGCCATCAGGTATTTTCTTGAAAGTTAACCAGTGTTACGTGCGCATGTTATGTGTTTATGTGTACTGTTAGACTTAGTACTAATGTAGTCAGGACAGGTAATGCTCGGGGTGTGAAGAGTAGAGTAAGTGGCTAATCACAACTGGCCACTGTAATTAGGGACTTACTATACTTGACATAAACTGAGCTATTTCCTCGAATGACCGTGTTGGTGTTTAAATCTTCCAGTGTGATAGAAGATGGTCGGTGGTAGATCATCTAAAGCTTCCCGTGGTGGTGGACGTGGTGATGAACCGCGTAACACGCGAGGAAGACCTAGGAAAGAGAAAGTAGTTCGTGAGAAAAACGAGACTCCTCATCAGGAGGAAGCAGACGAAAGCGCGAATTTGAGAGCCTCGGTAAAAGAGGCAGTAGTTGAGGAAGTACATCAGGTCATGCAGACGATCTTACCGTCTGTAGTGACCGAGGTGATAAAGACAGTACGTAATGATGAGAGACAAGGAAGGAATCGGTCCTCGGGTAGACAGCAACAAACAGAAGCAGAAACAGTATTATCCGGTGATGAAGAGGAAGAGGAAGAAGAACAGTTACGGGAGACAGCCCGGGGTTGTAACTACGGGGCATTCATGAGGTGCAAGCCCCCAACTTTTGATGGTTCTGGTACTGCTACTGATGCTCACCAGTGGGTGATGGAAATGGAAGCTGTCCTCGATATTAGTGATTGCCAGGAGGACAAGAAGGTGAAGTTTGCTACCCACTCTTTCACAGGGTCGGCTCTATGCTGGTGGAAAAATATAGTCCAAGCCGAGGGTAGCAGAGCTATAGGGAAGATGAAGTGGGCTGAGTTAAAAAGGTTGGTGATCGAGGAATTCAGTCCTCGTCGGGAAATGGATAGAATTGAGAGAGAGTTCCTGCAGTTGGAGGCGGGGACGATGACCCACCAACAATACACCACCAAGTTTAACGAATTGGCGTTGTTGGTGCCGGAGCAGGTGACGCCGGTGTCTCGAAAGATCAACCGGTATATTCAGGGGCTGCCAGCTGAAATTCGTTGGCACTTGATTTCTGCCCGACCAAGCACTTTTAGGTCGGCAGTGGATTTGGCGGGAAGGTTATTCCATGAACGGGCTGCCTTGGTAAAGGCTGAGGGTAGCAAGAAAGGAAGTGGAGAGAAGAACTGGCAGGGGAAGAGATTTGGTCGGGGTGATACTTCGACGAACAACAAGAAGGTGAGAGTGGATGACCACCGTGTGGTCGTGTCCAGAGCTGGGATGAGGAAGTGTGGTAAGTGTGGAAAGGAGCACTCAGGGGAGTGCAAATGGGGATCCAACCTCTGCTTTAAGTGTGGGAAGACAGGGCACATATCAAAAGATTGCCGGATGGGCAAGTGCTTTAACTGTGGAGAAAGTGGCCATATGAGCAGAGACTGTAAGAAGCCGAGGGCTGAGGCTTCAGGGGTAAAGAAGACGGGAAGTGAAGGTCCGAGAGCAAGCGCCAGGGCTTTCACTATGACGCAGGAAGAGGCTAGGACGGACCCCGATGTGGTGTCAGGTACGTTTCTAGTAAATCACACCCTTGCTTCTGTGTTATTTGATTCTGGTGCTAGTAGGAGTTTCATTTCTGCTACTTTCTGTGCTAAATTGCCTGTTAGTAGTAAATGCATTAGTGAGCCTTTTTATGTAGAAACTGCTATTGGTAAGTCCACTAGAGTTACTGATGTGATAGAGGACTGTACCATAGAGTTAGAAGGTCATAGGTTTGCTGCTAGATTACATGTGATGCCCCTAGGTGGATTTGATGTAGTACTAGGGATGGATTGGTTGGCAACCTATGAAGCGAATATCGTATGTCGGAAGAAGATGATTAAATTGACGGCATATGACGGAAGTCTGGTGATAATATACGGTGATCGGGTAACGGTGATTCCGAAGATGATTTCGATGGCGGTGGCGGGGAAGTGCATGAGGCGTGGGTGCAACGCCTACCTATGTTATGTGAAGGATGTGGAAACACCAATACCACAACTATCCGACGTTCTGGTTGTGTGTGAGTTTCCAGATGTGTTCCCGGAAGACTTATCGGGATTGCCACCTGACCGTGAAATCGAATTTCAAATTGACTTGATACCCGGTGCTCAACCTGTCGCTAAGGCACCGTATCGATTAGCTCCTACGGAGATGAAGGAGTTGATGGAGCAACTGCAGGAGTTGCTTGACAAGGGCTTCATTAGACCGAGTATCTCTCCTTGGGGTGCCCCGGTCTTATTTGTGAAAAAGAAGGACAGTAGCATGAGAATGTGTATCGACTACCGTGAATTGAACAAGTTGACAATAAAGAATCGGTATCCGTTACCGAGAATCGATGACTTGTTCGATCAGCTCTAGGGTGCCAGTTGGTTCTCGAGGATAGATTTTCGATCTGGCTACCATCAATTGAAGGTAAAGGAGCAGGACATTCCTAAAACAGCTTTTCGTACGCGTTATGGACACTATGAGTTTCTCGTTATGTCATTTGGTCTAACTAACGCGCCAGCTACTTTTATGGATTTGATGAACAGAGTGTGTCGGCCAATGTTAGATAAATCAGTGATTGTGTTCATCGATGATATCCTGATTTATTCGAGGAGCGAAGAAGAGCATGCCGGTCACATTCGGGAAGTATTGGAGACTTTGAGAAGGGAGAAACTGTATGCTAAGTTCTCCAAATGTGCTTTCTGGCTACGCGAGGAGCAATTTCTGGGTCACGTGGTAAATGCAGAAGGAATAATGGTGGACCCAGCAAAGGTTGAGGCTGTGATGCAATGGAAATCACCAAAGACGCCATCCGAGATTCGTAGCTTCTTGGGATTGGCGGGCTATTATAGAAGATTTATTCAAGACTTTTCAAAGATAGCCTCACCTTTGACAAAATTGACTCGTAAGGACGTGAAATTTGTGTGGGGTCGAGAACAGGAGACGGCTTTTGAGGAGTTGAAGGCAAGACTAACACAAGCTCCTGTTTTGACTTTGCCTGAGGGATATGAAGACTTAGTGGTCTATTCGGATGCATCTTATTCTGGGCTAGGTTGTGTGTTGATGCAACGTGGAAAGGTGATAGCCTACGCATCTCGACAGCTGAAGACCCACGAAGTCAACTATCCCACACACGATCTAGAATTAGCCGCGGTGGTTTTTGCGTTGAAGATTTGGCGGCACTATCTATACGGGACGAAGTGCACAATCTTCACTGACCACAAAAGCTTGAAGTACTTCTTCGAGCAGAAGGACCTAAACATGAGGCAGAGGCGGTGGTTGGAGCTGATAAAGGATTATGATTGTGAGATCCATTACCACCCGGGCAAGGCCAACGTGGTGGCCGATGCCCTTAGTCGAAAAGAACGACCTGAACCGATTCGGGTGAAGGCTTATCAGCTGATCATGACCCCCGATGTGATGACACAGGTTAAGGAGTTTCAAGACGAGGCTTTGAAAGAAGATCGTCTTAACTCCGAAAGGATGAGAGGCCTAGTTACGGAATTGGGTGAGAACACTCTTGGTGTTAAGACCCGATTTGGGCGAATGTGGATTCCTCGATACGGGGATCTACGTGGAAGAATCATGGATGAGGCCCATAAGACCCGATACTCCATTCACCCCGGTGCTACCAAAATGTACCACGATATGAAAAAGGATTACTGGTGGCCGGGTATGAAACGTGACGTAGTGGAGTACGTGAGTAAGTGCCTGACTTGTTTACAAGTGAAGGCGGAACACCAGAAACCCTACGGGAAGATCCAACCGTTGGATATACCCGAGTGGAAGTGGGAGCATATCACCATGGATTTCATCATGAAATTACCAGGTACCCTAAAGGGTATGATGCCATATGGGTGATAGTGGACCGCTTGACAAAGAGTGCCCACTTCCTACCGATCCGCGAGACGTACTCATCTGAAAGATTGGCGGATCTGTTTATCAAGGAAATTGTAGCTCGTCACGGTGTACCAGTGTCTATTGTGTCTGATCGTGACACCCGGTTTACCTCCAAGTTTTGGAAGAGATTTCACGATGCAATGGGGACGAGGCTACACATTAGTACAGCATATCACCCTCAGACGGACGGTCAGTCTGAGAGGACGATCCAAACACTCGAAGACATGCTTCGGGCTTGCGTGATCGATTTTGGAGGAAGTTGGGATGATCACTTGCCGTTAGCAGAATTCTCGTACAACAATAGCTATCATGCCAGTATTGGCATGCCACCATACGAGATGCTATATGGTAGGAGATGTAGGACGCCCGTATGTTGGGGAGACATTGGGCAGAAGGAACTGGGAGGTGTTGAGGTGATTGAAGCAACGACTGAGAAATTAGAAAAGATCAAAGCCTTCATGAAGGCGGCGAAAGATAGACAAAAGTCGTATGCTGACAAGAGACGAAGACCGATAGAGTCAAGGTTGGTGACCGAGTTATGTTGAAGGTCTCGCCCTGGAAGGGAATCATTATATTCAGGAAACGAGGTAAGCTAAGCCCGAGATATATAGGACCTTTCCGAATTATCGCACGAGTAGGAGAGGTGGCCTATCGACTTGAATTGCCAGATGAGTTAAGCGGAATTCATCCCACATTCCATGTATCTCATCTGAGAAAGTGCTTAGCTGATGAAGACATGGTTGTACCACTGGAGGATATCGAGGTGGATGAGCGGCTCAACTACGTGGAGCAACCAGTGGCAATCATTGATCGTAAGGAGAAGAGGTTAAGGAATAAAGTGGTTCCTCTTGTGCGTGTACAGTGGAAGCACAGGAAGGGATCCGAGTCTACGTGGGAGACTGAAGAAGAGATGAGACAACACTACCCACATCTGTTTGAGGAATAACAGGTTTCGGGGACGAAACCTATATAAGGGGGGTGGACTTGTAACACCCATATTCTTTTAGCAAGAAATAAAAGAAACAGGAAGAAAAGAATAGAAAATAAGAGTCAACTAAAAAGGAGGGACCAAAAGTACCAAATGGGTAAAGTGGTTATTTATTTTGTACAAAAGGAAGGCATGGTCGCCCATAACCCCTGCACAATTCCTTGCATTCGGTTTTTAGAGAGAGAAACAGCAGGAACTTCGATTCTTAGAGAGAGAAAGAAGAAGAAATCGGATTCAAGGTAAGAATTGATGTTTTTAAGTTGTGTTTGAGCTAAGAAACCGAGAAATACATGTTCTTATGTGTGTGTTTGTGTTCGGGTTGCACTGTGTGTGTGTGTTTTAGGTGTAGAAACGACTGGGAAGTTAATAAAGGGCATCCAAAACCCGAAGACAAACTAAGGTGAGTTCTAGACCCCTTTTTACTTGTTTTTAACGTTTTGGGGCTGGAAAATGCATGTGAATATGTTTTTTTTATAAAATTTAGGTTGATACCCGTATGAAATGAATGTATGTATGTTGATGTTTATGTTAGATTTATGCCTAGAATCATGTGTTTATGTTTAGAACTAGGCATTATGATGTTTGGGACTTGGACTATGAATTATACCCATGAACAGGTTGCTAATATGTCTGAAATTGGGACTTAGAATAAATAAACACAAGTTGATGTGTCCACTAGTGCTCATACGACCAACATTGTGGTCGTATGACCAGGAGATATATTTTTCTAAGTGTTGAAAAGTCTAACAGGACTCATACGACCAACAGTGTGGTCGTATGACCAAGTGAATTTTCTAAGTGTTGAGTCCAACAGGACTTATACGACCAACAGTGTGGTCGTATGACCAAGTGAAATTTTCTAAGTGTTGAGTCCAATAGGACTCATACGACCAACAGTGTGGTCGTATGACCAAGTAATAATTTTCTAAGTATGTTGAAGAGTCCAATAGGACTCATACGACCAACAGTGTGGTCGTATGATCAGAACATAATTCTAAGTATGGGATGGTACGACCAATAGTGCTCATACGACCAACAGTGTGGTCGTATGACCAGATGATAATTCTAAGTATAAGATGAAAAGTCCAGCAGTGCTCTTACGCCTAACAGGGCTCATACGCCCAACAGGGCTAAAACGCCCAGAATACTTAGAATTTTACAGAAATTTCCTGTAAATCCGAAGTTCGAGGTTTGACCAGGGTTGACTAGGGTTAATAAATGATGAGGTTTCATGCATGTAATGATGATTATGATTAACCCTTATTATTACTGATATTATTATCAGTTTATTATTGTTAACAATATTATTAATAAAATATTGTTAAGTATGGTATGATGCTACGTATGATGATGAATGTATGATGATGAATGTATGATGATGAATGTATGATGAGCATGTATTATGAGTGTGTATGTTCCTTGTAATTGTGTATGCTTATCTTTCTGAAACTTTACGAATAACGAGAATGAACTAATGAAGTATTATGTAACGTAAAGTGAAAGATAATGGAAGAGGAACATGATGATGAATGCATGTATTAACGAATGAACGAAAAGAAGAATGATGATGAATACATGCATTAATGAACGAATGAATTATGTCTTGCAAGCATTGAATAACGCGATTGGTCCTTCTTTGTGATTGACCATGGTCATGGTACCTCTACCGCTTACCTCTAGTACCGTGGCATACGTTTTGTTGTTCATATGTTGACTTCGGCCCGGTAGCTAATAACGATCGGGGTGTAGCATATGGTATTGGTACAATTCACCTTTCAATGTGTGCAAGTAAGTATGAACGGGATTCTTGTCATTCGACCACAGTAATCATAGCCAAGTGCTATGAAGTGGGTAAAGCCTGACAGAATCCATACGAGAAGTTAAAGATAACGATGAATAACGAATGATGAAGATAATAACGAATATTATCTCTGTGTACGTATGATGTATGAACGCATGCACGAAAGGATACTTTTAAATAAGTAAAAGTATGTTTTATTACAAAACTAGAACTCACTCAGCAATGCTAACTTTTATGTGCTTTCCAGTTGGCAGGTAGTGTTGCTGAGGATGGCACGAGGCGGCTACTCAGCTCTTTTGGGATGGCATTCTTTTGTTAATGTTTTTGTATTGTAATGCAAACAAACGATATTTTGTAATGGGTGTTGCATTACTTTGCAAAAGCATTTATAGTAAATTCAAAGTTTCCGCTGCATGGTTTTTATTAAGTTATATTAAATGTATGTTTTATGGGTAATGACGACCAACTGTGAGGTGCCCGGGAACGGGGCCTTACAGCTTTATAGTTCGATCTGCCCTCGAGTCGTACCTCACAAAGCCACAACTACCTCGCGGTACTCCCGACTTAGTTGTTCTGTTCGAGTTCCGCCGGTGATTAGAACTTGTTGCTATGATTTCTAACCTGCTAGAAACACCATCGAATCACTCCGTCACCATTAGATCTGTCCGTCACTTGTTAGTTGTTGTCGACGTACCACTATCTACAACCGACGAGGACCGCGAGCCACAGTTGGAAATCAAGGGTGGTTGACTCTTCTGATTTATCTTTGATTCGCGACCAGGTACCGAAACGTTTTTCCCTTTGAAACCATGTTCGGTGAAGTTTTGTTTTGAACATATTGAATTGAATTATGAAGCCGGTTACACCACCATCTGCGACCATCTAGTGTTATCTCAGCCCTCGAATTGTTCCGGTATAGGTAACAAATCTATTCTGTCAATTGACCCATTCCGACATAGGCGTTCGTATATTCCGTTTGAATATAGTTTTGGTTCCGATGACTAAAATATAACTCGAATTTACTAACCAAGTGCATTGAATTAAAAGACATGCTTGTTTGTTTCTCTTACTAATAACCATTGAACTCAATCCTTGAATTGCATCCATATTAATGGAATGCTCTCTGTTGGTCACTAATACTAATCATATAGCTATGTCACGTATGTTAATTTGGAGTTCTTTGATAAACAATTGAACTTCATACTCCAATTGAAGATTTTGACCACCAAACTTAGTTTTGAAAATAAATAAGGACGTATATTGTCGATGTGGTGTTATGTATAATTATGAATTTGATATATAGCTGCACATTGAGTTATAAATAGTTTGATGGGTGAATGGCTTTTAAATCTCCTGTTAGGAATAAGGACAAAGAAAGAAAAAAAATAATAATTTATTGTAATATACAAACCTGTGGCATTCTATTTTTCTTGATTTTATGTTTTGGAAATGGTAAAAGGAAAGATTGACCATTATAAAGACCAAGATATTAATATGTTCTTGACTTTATAAAAAAACAATAATAATAATGGGTGTGCATACAATTAATACACATAGGTTGAAATAATTAAAGGTCTAGTGAGCCAATGCTTTGAGATTCATTCAAACAAAACCTGACAGTACAGGAGTTATGCATTAATCAAAATTATAAAGCATCCGTCGCCGGAACATTTACTAACTAATAAGACGACGCAATGAAAGTTTCATAAATCTCATTCAAGATGTTTAAAACGCAGATATTTAAAGGACTTAGTGACAACATGACTCGTTGATTTTATTTGCTTATTGAGGTACGTATTCCTGGTCCTTCTTATTTTAGTATAAATTATATTCTTCCGTTACTTTTTAGTACGGATATTTGATACCTTTAGTATTTTGTCATCGCTTTCGTTGATATGACTCGTTTGGCCTTCAACATTTTACTAGTCGTATATAATTATTTATTTAGTTATGCTCTGACTCGTTCGACTCATTAGTGTTACTTATTGAGACTTGTAGCATGTAATATATATTTTATAAATTTGTGCTCATTATTGCATGTTCCCATAAATATTTTATTGATACGTTATATGTTGATAGCTATACTACTATTGATTTAGCACTCTGTTACCCGAGCTTGTTCGACATGTCATTGTGGCGTCAATGACATGACACTTTTCGTGACGGTGTTTATAAATAGTTCACGGCGTCTCCATTAACACGTTAGTACTCAAGTAGTGCTTTGGCCATATTTATTTAGGAGGCGGATGGATCGATCCTAGTTCAGTTCAGATCAGTTTAGTTCCGGGGGATGGAGTCATGTGTGTACGCCCATACACCATCTCATTGGTGCATAGTCTAGCTAGCTATGGACCTATCAGTTCAGTTCTGGCTTTGGGTACTTCCTATTTTACACGACTTATTTTATTTGTGTATGCTCGTCGTGTAGATCAGTTCAGTATTGACATTACATGTTCAGTTTTATATTAGTATTATATGTTTAGAATCAGATTTCTGTTTTCAACATCATATGATCAGTTCAGTATCAGATATCAGTATTTTATGCTTCGTATCACTACTATTGTTCTTTCCGTCACTGAGCAACTTTTGGCTCAGCCGTATTTTCTTTTGTGGTGTTTTTCTTATTTAATTGTAGGTAACCAGGGTAAACCGGGAAGTCAGTGAAGAGTGAATTGAAGATCAAGATTATCTTTTGCTTTAATTTATGTAATGAACACCTTAATTAGGTTCCTTCGGATTATTTGATTTGTTTGAATTTATTCTTCTGACCGTCTCTTTAATATCATGGATTTGATTTTTGATTTGATATCTGTAATAGTGACACGTCAGCCTCACCGGGTTGGGGTGTTGCAAATGTTAACTCGATTAGTTGATAGACTAGTTCATATGTAATGTGATACTTCATCTCGGCCATTTTTTTTGCAAGTTCTTCGATATCATGAAGACCAGAAAAAACTTCATTGCTTTTCATATTTAAAATGTATCAGTCGAGTTGTCACCTTAGTTGGCATAAATCAAAGCCACTAAAATCCTCTGAATATAACTCAGCAAGCCGTAATAACTTTTCTCGGTCAAAATTGTGAAATGAATCTCTAGGATCCAGGCACGCTATACATGTAAGTATCTCCAAGTTTGACTTAGTAAACCATTCATTCATTTCATTGAGAAGAAGATCAACAACCTACATTGTGAAAATATTATAAATTATAATATCATAAAATGTATTAAGTTAAACTTTGATAACTAACATAACTAAGGAAAAAGTACATGTTTAAAAATATCAACACAAAAACGATGGAGGTATATTTGTGGTTCATCATCAATTGTCCTTCGAACTCGTCCTGGGATGACATCTTCCATATTAGGCATATAAATTTCATTTTGAGCACAAAATATAGTGAGTTCTGTCATTAACTCCTCCATCCGTCATCCCTATATTTCTTTATATCATATTTTATGTCTTCAATCAATCGAACAACATTACCAATATTTTGATTTTTTAAGTGTAGGGACTGTGACAAGCCATTTGTCTTTCGTAACCAGTTTTAAAAACAAACTCAAAATTTTCCATTTTTTCAGCCAAACTAAATGTGGTGCCCCGAGTTTTACCATCCGTGCCCTCTCTAGACAAAGCAAAAAGCACTTCTCTCACTGGTTTCCACAAGTCTAAAAGTTGATGTATAGTTTTAAGATGGGAACCCCAACGAGTGTCTCCGGCTAAGACTAACCTCATTTCTTGATTTTTACCTTTTCCTGTACAAACTTCACCATCACTATACGTTTCACAAAATCATCATATTGCTTTTGTCGAATCGAATCTTTTCTTTTACATGAAGCCCAAACAATGTTTACAATCATCCCAACGTAATCAAAAAAATTACTCTCAGATGCATTTTATGAAGATGTAGCCATAACGACTAATTGCAATTGGTGAGCAAAACAATGAATATAAAATGCATGCTTATTTTCATTAAAAAAATTCAATCCATTAAGCTCACCTCGAATATTAGAAGCACCATCATAACCATGCCCTCTAACTCTAGACATTTTTAAACCATGTTTTGCAAAGAAATTGTCAATAGCACTTTTTAAAGATGATGCACAAGTGTCAATAACATGCATTACCCCAATAAACCTATCTATCACTTTTCCACCATCATCCACATATCTCAAAAACATTGCCCATTTGCTTTTTTATAGAACAATCTCGAGACTAATCAATCAAACAATGAAAAGAACTTTCCACATTCACAATAATATTCCTTACCTCCGTAGCACAAGCATTCATAAATTCTTTTGGATTTTAGGTGAAGTTAGTAGATTATTTCCAGGAGCTTTGTATTGAACACCTCATTTACTTAGCATTGTGCTCAGAATACCATTTGACAAGCTCAAGAAAATTACCGCTCAGTAGAAAATTCCCGCTCAGTAGAAAATTTAGTCGACCGGAGGGTCAAGGGAACCTCCGGACCCCCTTAAATCCGTCGATGTCAAGATGTGTTCATGTACTCATGAAATGCTAGACTGCCTATTAAATATGTGACATCAAGATTGCCATGTCAAAAAGTAGGTTAATAAGAGAGAGCAATCTAAAGCGTGTGCTGACAAACGTAATTCAACGAATCTCTACAGTAATATAAGCCAATGTTTAATACTCAGCCTGATAGTTATATTTTTAAGTATTATTTTTATAATTATAAAGTATTTTTTAATGCATATTATGTATATATAGCATGCATTTTTAGTTATTTTATATAATAAATGTATGGGCGGAATAAAATCTTCTTTGATTTCACTACAACAAAAACGGTTTTTTGCGACCACATTTTTTGCGGCGACAACGTATTCGTCGCAAAAGAGTCACAAAACGACAAAAAGAAATAACTTTTTTGACTTTAAAAGTCAACAACTTTTTTGCGGCGATTTTTCGTCGCAAAAAGTTAAAATTAATTATTATTATTTTTTTAAATATCACGAAAACCTTTTTTAAGAGCGGGAAAAATCCCGCGTAATCATTTGCGGCGACTTTTTCGTCGCAATAAACGACTAAATATTATAATATATAAATAATTAAATGTTTTCGTCGCAATTACATTATTGCGGCGATATATCGCCGCAAAAAAGGACCCCCATTTCGTCGGGACAGTTCATATTTTCACCATTTTACAAACCACCACACCACAGCCCGACTGCGCAACCCACCCTCACCCCCACTGCGCACCCCACCCTCACCCTTGCGCACCCCACCGTCGGCTCCCTCACCACCGTCGCCGCCTCCTCACCCTTGCGCACCACCGCCTGTCCACCACCGCCTGTCCACAAATTTGTTTCTGTTGATTTTGTAGGATTAATATGTTCGTGAGATGGATGAAAAACTTGGAGAAGCAAGAAAATGGTTTTTGAATAAATGTTGAAACTTAAAACTATCTTCATTACAGAAACTTTACACGACCGCACAGGAGTTCATTTGTAAATTTTACGCGGCCGTGAAAGCTTGTAGGAAAACATTCCTAAGTTTTAGGAATTTCTGTTTGAGATGATTATCATCATATTTTCCTTAATAAAATAGATTAAACTGAAAAGCATAAAAAGAAGGATCTGAAAATCAAAGTATTATTATAAATATAAGAGAAAGGTATGATCAAGGGGCATCTAGAAAACCCTTTTATTTTGGCAGCCAAGATCAAAGGAGCAAGATAGCAGCTTTTATTTTTCTTTTTCTTGTGGATTCTCTAGATTGTGAAGATAATTAATTATTCGTGTTTTGATTCGAAAGTTTTATTTATTTTAGTTTTGATTGATCTAGTCGTCATGTTCGGCTAGAACAATTTTAGTTTCAACATTAAGGTTTAATTTCTTTGATTTGGTTTGAACTTATGTAAATCGTTTATGAGATCTTTTTATTTTAATGGTTTGTTTGTTTGATTCTTGATATTAAACCCAATATATTAGATTGTTAATAAAATTGGCCACTTTATTAGTTTTTCAAATAAAGTTCTTTAATATTTAAAACCCTAATCAAATTTTGGTTTTTGATATAAGAAACAATTAACGGTTTAAGTTTGTCTAAAAATTCATTATTGTTATAGAATCATATAATCTAGTTAAACATACTGAACGACGTGTGTGTTTAATTATAATTGATACTTCTATCGTTGCAATCCGCATGCTAAGATCCAAACGGCGTGAGCTTATAGTAGCGGGTTGGCTCTAATAAACAAACTGCGATTGATTAGACATTAGATAGAGTGGATATCCGAACGACGTGATATCTAGTATTGATACAAATCATTAATTAAAAAGAATCATTGCACCATAATTGTTAGTGATCGTAAGCCGAATCAAAACAAGAAATTAGCTTAGTGTTTGTTGGATCAGATAGGTTGGTGCAACCAAAACAACACTTAGAAGACTTTGATGTACAACTGAAGTGATCTTTCAAAGATAAGGCTGCTCTTTCGAAGACAAGTCAAAGATCTTCCGAAGCTTAAGTGTGAAGAACTTCCGAAGGTAGAACTCAGTCTTCCGAGACTAAGTAGTTCTTATAGGATTCTATATGCCCAAGACACATAGAACATTGATGCGGTTAGTACGTTATGATCCAAGTCGGGTTATACCCAATAACAAGCTTAGCAAACACCAATTAATATTTAATTGATGATATGATCATGCAATTAAATATTTACACCAATTTAGAAAATGGGTTTTCTAAATAAGTTGCATATGAGAGGGAACAACTTATTAGGATACTTTGTTCAATAATATTATTTAATGTGTTATTTAAATTAGTTAGATGACACCAAATAATAATGAGAGATTATAACTTATAAGTTAAATGATTAATTGTATAAGTTATATAACTTGTACATACAATTAAATGGTTAATTGTATGTCTAGTTACAAGACTATTTAACATGTGTGTATGTGTTTAATTTAAAAAGGGGGAAACCCTTTTGAATTGTGAATTTTGGCTGCCCCTCCCCCTTCATTTTATTGGAACATTTTGCTTTCACAACCACACACATTAACTTGTCTTGGATTCTCCCATTCTCTTAACCATTCTCATTACATGCAACAGACACAAAACACCCTTATCTCTCTCTAAAAAGCTACGGCCAGTAGCAGCATTAGGGAGCCTTTGAAGAGTAATTTTGTGTTGTTTTGGTGATAATCTACCTAGCAAGAACAGGTGTTTGCAAAGAGCTTGGGGTATACAAGCTTGAGGGTTTCTTCCTTGGAGCCTTGGCCGAGATTTTAAGCATCCAACATCTTTTTTAGGTCGATTTTGTTGCTGCTGAAAGGTAGTAATCACAGCTCAATGTAGCTGTGATTTTATGTGCATTTACATAAGTTCATAGCTTGTTTATTCACATATAATGATCCTTTGATTTTGGGTTTGTTTTAAACATATGTATGTCATAATAAGAACATGATTTTCAGCTTATAAACAAAGTTATAATGCTAAACTTCCGCTGCGTTTTTCAGAAAGTTTAATGGGTTAAACTACGTTTTTGTGTTCTAACAAGCCCTACAATGGCATCAAGAGCCGGTTATGTGGATAACTTGCTTGTTCTTGTCCTTTAAAATCGGTTTTAGAGGATGATTATAAACTCATAATAGGCTGATTTTGATTGATTGAATAAACCCCATGTCTTTCAAAGTTATATCTTCATGCTTATGATTAAACTTTGAAAGATAGGAATGTCAATTGGTTGATATATTTTGATGTTGTTTGTTTGGACAAACAAACCCTAATTTTCAGTTTATGTTGGCTGAAAATTTGGGGTTTTATAGGGTTTATTTAGTTTGTTGAATAATGTTAATTATTGTTCTTTGATAGTGCATAACCTAGCTTTTGGCCTTGTGTTGTTTGGATGATTGGAATGGTTGTTTTTATTCATTCAATTGGGTTGTAATACTTATGTTTATTATTTGGGTTGTAATTATTTATTCATTTGGTTATGTAATTAATAGATTAGGTGCATTTCTTTTATTAGAAAAAATGTATTAGGATACAAATTTTGTAAAAGGAAGATTCACAAGATCAAGACCCAAAGATGGACATCAAAGACATGGACCTTGAAGTATTTGGATACGGATTCAAGTGGGAGTCCATGGACACATATAATATGTCATTACAAACCCTTAGGAGAGACCTTATGACAACACTTATGATGGCAAACAAGTGTTGTCAACTTAGTGGCTATGGTTATGCACTCATGTTTATATGTTTATGCTTGTTTGATTGTTTGTTGTTTGATTGTTTGGTTGATATTTAGTTATACATCACAAACTCATTAACAAACTTAACAAGCTGAAAATTAATGGTTCTTAATCATTAAAAGTTAATAAAAGGTTATTAAAATGATTTAATGATTTTAAAGATTAAAAGTAGGTTTTAATCAAAGGACCATAGGGTATCTTGTATTTGAAAGCATGCAAATACAAGTACATAGAGTTTTCTAAACTAGAATTATGAAACCTCTAAATATTCTAAAACAAGATCAACACCGTCCTTTTACACAACACTTAAGTCACTTGGGAACTCTTAGTGGGACAAAGGTCACCTAACCACTTTGAGGGAACTTATGACTTAAGGTGAGAATGCCATATTCGTGGGATAAAGGTCACCTAACCACTCATTTTGGCAAACTCACACGTATAAGTAGGATGTCTTGATTTGCAAACCATGTTAAATGGATCACCTACAATATGGTTTCCAAATGGTGTTGATGGGATTAACATGCCGACTTTACATATGATGTTTAAAGTCGATCCCATACCTCTAGAAGTTGCAAATGGTTGCAACCGTCAATCGTTGACCACCTTATTAATTTAAATCGTGGGATAAAGGTCACCTAACCACAATTTAAATGTAATGTTGGGTTCTAGATTTTAATATACAAATGACCTTAAAAGGCATTAATTATTAAAAATTAGCAATATTGAAAATACTAAAATAGATCTTTGTTAAATTTTGTAGATGGCCACCAATAATGACAATCATGATAACTCATCCGCGTCCACCCAATCATTACGAGCGATCCTCCAAAAGGAACGTCTAAATCATAACAATTTCATTGATTGGTTTCGAAACTTGAGAATCGTTCTCAAGCAAGAGAGAAGATCATATGTTTTAGACGACCCTATCCCCGATCAACCTACTAAGGATGATGAGGAGGCCTTTAACGATTGGCTGAAGTACACTGAGGACTCCATCCAAGTGTCTTGTCTCATGCTAGCGAGCATGACTCCGGATCTCCAAAAGGAGTATGAACATCACGGAGCTTACGACATGATAACCCAGCTGAAGGAAACGTTCCAATAGCAAGCAAGGGTTGAGCGCTTCGAAACGGTTCGAGCACTCCATGCATGTCGTATGGACGACAACCAGTCGGTTTCATCTTATGTACTTAAGATGAAAAGCCACATTGACCGCCTCGAAAGGCTTAATTGTCCCGTCTCGAAGGAATTGGCCACGGATTTGATCCTTAATGGCCTTACCAAGAAGTTCGAGACATTCGTGTTGAACTACAACATGAATGCTTGGGACAAAAGCATTGGTGAGCTTCACTCAATGCTCAAAACGGCCGAGGTGGCCATGTGTAAAAGGGTTTTACCCGTTCTCACCATCAATGAAGGTGGGAACAATAAGAGGCCTCATCCCAGACCCAAGGCAAAAGTTGCCAAGGGTAAGGGACCCGTTTGGGGAAAGGGGAAGGGGGTGGCAAGGGTACCACCTAAACCACAAGAGAAGAAGCAAAAGGTTGCTACTAATGACCCATGCTTCAAGTGTGGGGAGATTGGACATTGGGCAAGGAATTATCCTGTCCATCTCTAAGAGTTGAAAGCAAAGAGGGATGTCGGGCAGACCTCAGGTACAATATACATGATTCATATTTATCTTAATGTTACATCTTCTAACACATGGGTATTGGATACCGGATGTGGAACTCATATTTGCAACTTGTTGCAGGGGTTCACAAGAAGTAGGGACTTCAATCAAGGGGATGTTAGCCTCTTCATGGGCAATGGAACTAAAGTCTTAGTTGAAGCTCATGGGGACTACATCCTAAAACTTCCAAGTGGCTTGGATGTTATTTTGAAGAATGTTTTGTATGCTCCTAGTTTGACTAGGAACATCATTTCTGTATCCCAATTAAGACATTATGGATATGTATTATCTTTTGTTGAAAATGATATTCATGTTTCTTTAACTGATATGTTCTATTTTAAAGCTATTCCCATCAATGGGATTTATGAATTAGTTCATGAAAATACTTTAAATAGTTCATTGTACCAAACTATCACCAAGAAACTCAAATTGGATTTGAGTGATACCTATCTTTGGCATTGTCGTCTTGGTCATATAAACAAGAAACGCATACAAACACTTCAAAAGAATGGTCTTTTAAAAACAAATGAATGTGATTCATTTGATGTTTGTGAATCTTTTTTACAAGGAAAAATGACTAAGGCACCATTTAGTGGAACTAACGAAAGGGCAAAAGATTTATTAGGAATCATACATTCGGATGTATGTGGTCCTTTTAAACCAATGACTAGGAATGGTGAAAGATACTTCATTACCTTTACCGACAATTATAGTCGCTATGGGTATGTGTACTTATTAAAGCACAAAGATGAAGCTTTTGAAATGTTCAAAATCTTCAAGAATGAAGTAGAAAATCAACTCAACAAGTCAATTAAAGTTCTCCGTACCGATAGAGGAGGTGAATACCTAAGTGATGTTTTTCAAGATCATCTTAGGAGTTGTGGGATTGTCTCACAACTCACTCCACCTAGAACACCACAACATAATGGTGTGTCTGAAAGGAGAAATTAAACCTTATTGGATACGGTCCGATCTATGATGTCTAGAAGCACATTACCTCTATCATTTTGGGGTTTCGATTTGCTCTCCGCGGCCCGTATTCTAAATATGGCCTCAACCAAAAAGGTGGAAAGGACACCTTTTGAGATATGGCATGGAAGAGTTCCATCCCTATCATACTTAAGGGTCTGGGGTTGTGAGGCTTATGTTAAGACTCCCACCCCAAACAAATTAGAAGTCCGATCCACCAAGTGTATCTTTGTTGGATATCCTAGAGATTCTATGGGATATTATTTCTATGATCCACAGGAACAAAAGGTGTTTGTTACCAGAAAGGGTGAGTTCTTAGAAGCAAAGTTCCTTATGGAAGGAGCTGGCAGTAGAACAGTGGATCTTGAAGAGGATCAAGAACCATAACCCGATGCACGTTTGGTTGAAACTAGCACTCAACATGAGGATGTTGAGGATGATCAAGGGGTTGATCAATACACACAAGATGTTCGCAAAAGTGGTAGAACTAGTAACCCACCTGAAAGATACGGATTTTTCATGGATGGATGCTATGTGGTAGATTCAGATGAACCAACCAAATACCATAATGCAGTGTCTAATTCAGATTGTGACAAACGGCTTGAAGCCATGAACGTTAAGATGCAATCCATGTATGACAATCAAGTTTGGGAACTTGTTGTACCACCTCTTAATTCCAAGATAGTTGGAAGTAAGTGGGTTTACAAGAAGAAAACCGATATGCATGGAAACTTGGATACTTATAAAGCTAGACTTGTAGCAAAAGGTTTCACTCAAATTCAAGGGGTTTACTATGATGAAACTTTCTCACCTGTTGCGATGCTAAAGTCTATAAGGATATTGTTTGCCATAGCTGCTCATTATGATTATGAGATTTGGCAAATGGATGTCAAAACCGCTTTCCTAAATGGATATCTTGAGGAAGATGTCTATATGGTTCAGCCTGAAGGTTTTGTCGATCCAAAACATCCTAATAAAGTATGCAAGTTAAAGAAATCAATCTATGGATTGAAACAAGCATCGAGAAGCTGGAATCACCGTTTTGATGAGGAGGTAAAGAAATTTGGCTTCATCAAAAACGCTGATGAGGCTTGTGTGTATAAGAAGGCTAATGGGAGCACAATAACTTTCCTAGTATTGTATGTTGATGACATACTACTATTTGGAAATGACATTCCAACCTTGGAAGGTGTAAAAACCTGGCTTGGAAGTTGTTTTTCCATTAAGGATCTTGGTGAAGCCGCCTACATTCTGGGAATAAAGATCTATAGGGATAGATCAAGGCGGTTGATTGGTTTAAATCAAAGTGCATATATTGATAAAATCTTGAAAAGGTTTAAGATGGAGAACTCTAAGAAAGGTACCGTACCTATTCAAAGAGGAACGATATTGAGTACGACTCAAAGTCCTAGCTCAAAGGATGAACAAGATAAAATGAAGGCAATCCCATACGCATCTGCTATTGGATCCATCATGTATGCGATGATATGCACTCGACCGGACGTGTCATGCGCCTTAAGCATGACAAGCCGATACCAGCAAAATCCTGGAAACGATCATTGGATGGCTGTTAAGAACATACTTAAGTACCTAAGAAGGACAAGAGATATGTTCCTAATCTATGGATCTGGTGATGAGGAACTCGTTGTAAAAGGTTGAACGGATGCGAGTTTCCAAACCGATCGTGACGATTCACGGTCACAATCGGGATACATTTTCATTCTGAATGGAGAAGTGGTCTCTTGGAAGAGCTCTAAGCAGGATGTGGTGGCTCTATCAACTACAGAATCAGAATACGTCACCGCCTCATTGGCAGCTCAAGAAGCTGCATGGTTGAAGAAATTCATTGCCGATCTAGGGGTTGTCCCTTCCATTCAGGACCCCCTAGAGATCTTTTGTGATAACGAGGGTGCGATTGCTCAAATCAAGGAACCTCGTGATCATCAAAAGACTAGGCACATTGAGCGGAGATTCAACTACATACAAGATGAAGTTGAAAAGGGAAAGATATGTATTTGCAAAGTTCACACGGATCAAAACATTGCGGATCCTCTCACGAAGCTCCTTGAAAAGGCAAAGCATGAAGGTCATGCTTGTGCCATGGGACTTCGATATTCTAGTGATTGGATTTGATCTGTAAATTTTGTATTTGGATATTTGGAACTCTTTATTATTTGAATAAACTTATTTGGTTATAATGCTTCAATTAATGTTCCAATTTAGCATGTTTAATCCATGAGTAAATTGTTTACTCTAAATGTTCGTAGTCGTTCATACTTGTGGGAACAAGTGTGAGGGTAAGATTATTATGAACTTGGATTGGTTGATATTCATAAGGATGAATATAGAGCAATGGGTTGCTACCAAGGTTCATAGATATTTGTGGGATACAAATATTGGACTAACCCGCATCTCAAATTTTACTACATGGAATCTTATTGGTTGATCATAAGTAAATTTGAGTAAAGGGGAATATCATTTGGTATCCTCGGACCTGAGATACATATTGGGTTTTGATATTCACCAAATATTATACCTTGAGCTAATTCTTCACTGTCCTGAAATAGTGGACAGTACATAAGGGTATGTTCAGGTATGAAACGAGGTGTTTGTGAGAAACGTATGTAGTCAAGACGGAATTTGTTCCTCTTATTCGTTGAGAGCAAGATGTCTAAGGCCTGATTAAGTTAAATCAACAAGGAATGATCATTCTATGTCCTTGGATTTAGCATGACATCTGTAACAAAAGGATAGATGATTAATTCACCTAAATCATTTCAAGTAGGGTACTTGAATAGAATGATGTTATTGAATGGCCATAAGTCATGCGTATTAAGGGTAGTAAACCGTTGTTAGGCGGTATTTACTGCTTGCATCAATCTTCTATGAATCTTGGGCAAGTGGGAGATTGTAGGATTCTATATGCCCAAAACACATAGAACATTGATGCAGTTAGTACGTTATGATCCAAACCGGGTTATACCCAATAACAAGCTTAGCAAACACCAATTAATATTTAATTGATGATATGATCATGCAATTAAATATTTATGCCAATTTAGAAAATGGGTTTTCTAAATAAGCTGCATATAAGAGGGAACAACTTATTAGGATATTTTGTTCAATAATATTATTTGATGTGTTATTTAAATTAGTTAGATGACACCAAATAATAATGAGAGATTATAACTTATAAGTTAAATGATTAATTGTATAAGTTATATAACTTGTACATACAATTAAATGGTTAATTGTATGTCTAGTTACAAGACCATTTAACATGTGTGTATGTGTTTAATTTAAAAAGGGGGAAACCCTTTTGAATTGTGAATTTCGGCCGCCCCTCCCCCTTCATTTTATTGGACCATTTTGCTTTGACAACCACACACATTAACTTGTCTTGGATTCTCCCATTCTCTCAACCATTCTCATTACATGCAACACACATAAAACACCCTTCTCTCTCTCTAAAAAGCTACGGCCAGCAGCAGCATTAGGGAGCCTTTGAAGAGTAATTTTGTGTTGTTTTGGTGATAATCTACCTAGCAAGAATAGGTGTTTGCAAAGAGCTTGGGGTATACAAGCTTGAGGGTTTCTTCCTTGGAGCCTTGGCCGAGATTTTAAGCATCCAACATCTTCTTTTGGTCTATTTTGTTGCTGCTGAAAGGTAGTAATCACAGCTCAATGTAGCTGTGATTTTATGTGCATTTACATAAGTTCATAGCTTGTTTATTCACATATAATGATCCTTTGATTTTGGGTTTGTTTTAAACATATGTATGTCATAATAAGAACATGATTTTCAGCTTATAAACAAAGTTATAATGCTAAACTTCCGCTGCGTTTTTCAGAAAGTTTAATGGGTTAAACTACATTTTTGTGTTCTAACAAACCCTATAGTTCTCATTCCAAAGTATACAAACCTAGAAGATCGAAGACAAAGTCTTCTGAAGTATAAAGTCATGAAGACTTGCGAAAGGCTTGGAAGAAGTTGATCCTTCCTAAGTATAAATGGCCTCGGAAGAACTTATTCTTCCGAAGCCATTTAGCTTTGGAAGAACCAACTATGAACCAGTGGACATAAGTATGGGTTGTTTGACATCCATTGCGACCTTTGATATACTGCATGGCACTTTCTCACGCCCATGTAGTTGACCATACTTTAATCAAGTACTCACCCATTATCAATTAGTACAGTTGCTACTTTTAGTTGGTGACAAAAGATAAGTCATGGACCTGTCATGACTACCTGATCTAGGATAGTATTTTATCTTGGATGTTTTACTTCTACCAATGTAGTATTTGTCTAGTTGTAGATTCCAGCTGGTTATCCAAGTATAACCGGCTGTAGATAGTAGAATATATAGTTTCTCATTGTAACTCATAAAACCATGCTTGTAAGAGTCTTGTTATACTGAGTTGAGAAGTAATATATACAAGTATCTTGAAAACCCATTCTTGTGTTCATTAACTTATTATATTACTTGTGAACTTAGTTAGAGATTCTGCTTCATCAAACCGAGTGAGATTAAGTGAGTTTGTGAGATAATTTTGTTGTTGTGAGACCAACACTCATTCTGCAATTGGTATCAGAGATTTTTAGGCTCTTGATTATAAGATCTAACCATCCTAAATCACCCTTGTTTCTTCACACTTACTCACTTCACTCAAATAACTCTTAAACAGAAATTTTCTAAGACTGAGATGGGAACCAAGACCAAGGCCCCCATTATCGCTCCTGATAATTTTAAAACCTGGTGCCAACGTATTGAAGGCTTTATCAAGTATCAAGACAACCAAATGTGGAGATCAATTACTCATGGTCCTTACAAACTAAAGGTGGAATCCCCAGCTGGTAATGGTGCCATAATTGAGAAGGCCGTTGAAGACTATTCTGATGAAGACTTCAAGAAGATGGACATAGACTGCAAAGCTATGACTATTACAGGATAATACGGGTCACTCAACACAAATATTCTCTCTTAAACTCACTAAGTTACACTCAAACGATGAATTAGAGTCTTCTAAGAGTTGATAATAATATACTAAGTAAACAAGACACAAGCAATGGTTGTCAAGATACTTGTATGTATTAATTCTCAACTTAAAGTTTAGAAGACTCTTACAAGCATGCTCTTATGAGCTTATAATAAGAACTATATATATTATTATCTACAGCCGGCTATACAATAGATAACCAGCTAGAAACTTACTTACTAATACCACATTGTTAGTAGTAAGGTATCTAAAATAAAATACTATCCTAGATAAGGTAGCCATGACATGTCCATGACTTACTTTTTTGTTTACCAACTAAAGTTAGCAACTGTACTTACTGATAAGGAATGAACAGTGGACTAAAGTATGATCAACCACATGGTCGTGGGAAACGTCATGCAGTATATCAAAGGTTGCAGCGGCTTGTCAGAGAGACCATGCTAATATCCACTGGTTCACAGTAGGTTCTTCTGAAGGTTAATTGGCTTCAGAAGAACAAGTTCTTCCAAAGCCACTTATACTTCGAAAGTATCTACTTCTTCCAAGACTTGTGCTGGTCTTTAAGACTATATGCTTCGGAAGTCATTGTCTTGAAATCTTCTTAAGTGTTGATACTTCGAAAGAGAGATGACTATATCTTCAAAAGACATGATTCCTCTTCGGAAGTTCTTTTATCTTTGATCTTCGGAAGTGCAGCTTTTGTCTTTGGAAGTTCTTCACAGTTGCACCTACGTTATTGTAAGTGTGGTTTTAGTTGCACCAGGCTCATATATCCCAACAAACTCCCACTAGGGTAATGCTACCAAAGCCTCATTGTCTTCTACCTCTCAAAACTCTCAGCACTAAGGAGAGCAAATATTTTTCTGTCTCCTTGTTCTTTCCAGCAGTAGTGCTGAGAAGTTGGTACAGATCCTTTGTTGATAACAGTCCCATCTGACTATAGGTTCCAAGTCGGACCTTCAATCATTTGTAGGAAACTCTTTCCTTTGATTGTCCCTTCCTCTTCAACATTCTCTCTTAGCATCAACTGCTGTTCAATCCTTGCTCTTGCAGTTAACTCAGCAAGGTGAAGGCTGCTCAGATGATTTCGAGTATGAGCAGCAATCTGAGAGTTGAAGGGGTTGGAGAATGGATTCTGAACACCCGAAAGTTTGTCAAAATAAATAGAGAGAAAAAGTATCAAATAGAAAATAAAAAGAGACAAAAGTCAAAGGGGGTGTTGTGTAAATAGTACACAAAAGACAAAAGTTTCACCTTTTTAAAGCATGGCCGCCCATGCCATGCTCATACCTGCTGCCTTTCGATGGAAAGAAGAAAGAAGGAAGAATAGAAGTCTTTCTCTCGGTTTTTCAAGGAAAAAGGGGTTGAAATCGAAATTGGTAAGTGTTTTATGAGTTTTTGGTTCGGTTTCATGGATTTTTGACCATGTAACCGAATTCTACATGTTCTTGTGTGTGTATATATGATTGGTTATGGTTTTTGGACATGAATAGGTGTTAGAAACTTTTAAAAAGTTCAAGTTAAAGAATTGAGCATTGGAAGCAGCTTAGGTGAGTTCTAGACCCTGTATTTTTACATGTTTTAACACTTTTTGGGGCTGAAAATGTATTAAAATGATTTTATAATTTTCAAGCATGTGTACCCATATGTTTTATGTTGTATGATGATGTGTTATGGATGTTTATGCTTAGAATGGTATTAAGAAGCTTAGAATAGGGTGAAATGATGTTTGGGACTGAAAATAATCAAGAAGTATGTTAAACAGGTTGCTCATGCGCCTATATAAGGCTCATGTGCCTAATTTTGCCTTAGAAAAACTTTTAAGTAGGAACATGCGCCCAAACAGGGCCCATACGCCCAAAATATGACCTGAAAACACTAACTATAGGCTTATACGCCCAAACAGTACCCTATGTGCCCGAATTATGCCTTAGAATAACTAAGTATAACCCATGCGCCTGAACAGTGGTTCATGCGCCTAGAAAATTGACCAGATTGCCCAGGTGTTGGGGTCAGGCGCCCTAATAGTGCTCATGCACCCAGATTTTTCCCCAGGCGCCTAAGTATGGACTCATGCGCCTGAATAATTCATGAGCCCAAAATTAGTGGAAAACAGTTAAGTAATGGGCCGTGCGCCCGAATAGTGATAATGCTCCCATGCAGGGCTCATGCGCCTTCATAGTCCTCATGCGCCCAACACTTAGAAAAATTTTCTGGAATTTTGGGAAAAACAGAACTATTAGGGTTTGACCCTAGTTTGACTTTAGCCCTCTTAATTGTCATTATTATGCATGGTGACGAGCTATTCTTATGTTTCACATTATTTATTATTGTGTGACTTTACATGGTGTTTACGATCATAAATGTAAAGTATTGTCGTTAATAAAAGTGAAAGATTAATGATGAAGAAAAGTGGAACATAAATGAAAAAATGTAAGACTTGCAAGCAAAGGAATAGAGGTGCACGACCATTTATCGTTAGCTCAATTGTGTGCGGTTTAGCTAACTTGAAGGATGCATACAGGGTCAATCATTGAGATTGACAAGGACCCTTGTAGCATACCCTAGGTGACTGGGTCAATTTCGTGCACAATCTTCATGGTCTATTTATAGACCATAGGCCCAATATCAGCTTCGTGCACAATATTCGAGGTATTGCATATTGGTCCATAAGAAAGTGAAAGGTAATGATAAAAGTACAAAATGAACGAATGTGTACGATAATGAATAATAAAGAAGGTTTACCTGGATATATGTATGATGCATGCTCACGTATGAAAGTAAAGAAAGTATTTATTGAAAAGAGTATTTCCATATATATATTATACAAGGTACTTTAACGCTTTTAAAACTAGAACTCACTCAGCAACGCTGACCTTTATACATTTTCAGTTGGCAAGTAATTATTGCTTAAGATGGCACGAGGATGAAGCTACTCGGTGGGGCAAGACTGACATCCATTCACCACTTTTAATACAGTTGTTTTGTAATGCAATCAAACAATGTTTTGTAACTTAAACCCTATTTTATTGCTTAATAACAGTATTTAATAAATGATAATGAATGATTTTTGTTAACTTGTTTTCTGCTGCATATTTTATGAATTATGTATTATTTATCTAATAATGCGATGATTGTCCAACTATGAGGTCTTCGGGAACGGGGCCTTACAAGTTGGTATCAGAGCCAAAGTTTAATAGAATTAGGTAAATTATTTTTAAAACCTAATCTTAAACTGAGAATGGGACTAAAGGAAAAGGATGCCAGCCCTAGTAGCTACGTGCCATCAAGTATTTCTTTTCCTAATGTTAACCAGTATTATGTGCGTGTGCTATATGACTTATGTGTTCTTAGTAGATTTGGATACTAATATAGTCAGGATAGGAAATGCTTGGGGTATGAAGAGTGAAGTAAGTGGATAATCATAACTGTCCACTGTAATTCAGGACTTACTATACTTAACATAAACTGAGCTATTACCTTGAATGACTGTGTTAGTGTTTGAATCTTATAGTGTTTAGAGGATGGCGAGAGGTAGATCATCTAAAGCTTCCCGAGGTGGAGCACGTGGTGGACGTGGTGCTGGATTGCGTGTGACAAGGAACAGGGCTAGGGCTGCCGAGACGGCACATATAGAACCTGTGGTACATTAGCAGGATGGCGTTGATGATAGCACCAATCTGAGGGCCTCAGTGAAGGAGGCAGTGGTGGAGGAGGTTCACCAAGTCATGCAGACGATCCTACCATCTGTAGTGACTAAAGTCATCCGAGCTGTGAAAGAAGATGAGAGGAAGGAGGAAGAGATAAGGACTACGGCTGGGAGAAAGGAAAATGAGAAGGGTAATGATGAGGATGAGGAGCTGGATGCTGAGAAGGCAGCCTCCAGTGATAAAGAGGAAGTAGTAGTGAGGGAAACCACAAGGGGATGCAGTTACGGGGCATTCCAGCGATGCAAACCCCCGACTTTTGATGGCAATGGTAATCCTGCTGCTACTCACCGCTGGGTAAGGGAGATGGAGGCAGTGTTGGAGATTAGTGAGTTTTGCGAGGACCAGAAAATGAAGTTCGCCACTCACTCTTTTGTTGACTCGGCGTTGTGTTAGTGGGAAAATAATGTCCAAGCCGAGGGTGCTAGGGCCATCAGAAGGATGAGATGGAAAGCGCAAAAGAAATTGGTGATCGAGAAGTTTTGTCTTCACTGGGAACTCGACAAGATCGAGAGAGAATTCCTACACTTTGAGGCGGGAACCATGACCTACCAGCAATACACCACCTAATTCAACGAAATGTCAAAGCCGGTGCCAGATCAGGTGGCGCCGATGTCGAGGAAGATCAAAAGGTACATCCAGGGATTGTCGGTTGATATTTGCAGGCATCTGATCACTGCTCTGCCACGTACCTTTCGATCAGTTGTAAACCTGGTGGGTAGGTTGTACGATGAACGGGAGGAGACGGTGGTGGAGGTGAAGAAGACGGGTGGTGGTGATAAGAACTAGAATAGGAAGCGGCTTGGGCATGGTGGTTCACCCCAAACAACAAGAAGGAGAGAGTGGATGATCGACGGGTCATCGCATCAGGCTCAGGGATGAAGAAGTGTTGTAACGCCCCGAAATTTCCAGAAACAAGCTATTTAATAATAATGGGCTTTTAAGGGTTAATTTAGGAAATAAAGGGGTAAATTAGTGGGCTATGGATAAAATTAGTCTTAATGGGCTAGATTTGATGGGTTTAAGGGCCCTAATCAACCCTTAAACATGCATGAACAGCTCCATCTTCACCATTGCAAACCCTAGCTATCAAATTCGTAGAGAGAGAAAGTAGAGAGAGAAAGTGGAGAAACTCAAGATTTGGAGCTTGAAAGTGTGAAAGATTGAAGTTCTGGGTGATTTGAACATCAAATCTGAAGAAAAGAGCAACAAAACAAGGTAAGAATCAGCCTCTAAACCTCTCTGTAGATCAAACCCGGATTCTAGGGTTTTGGGGTTTTGAAAAGTTCAAAGAAACACATAAAGGTCAAATTTTTACGTATGAAAACGTGTAAAAAACTTAGATTTGGTTTCATGGAAGGTAAACCATGGATTTGGACGTAAAAAGTTAAGATTTTGGGTTAAAAACGGGCTGGTTCTTAGTTTATATTCATCCAGCGAAACTGGGCCCCGATCCAGCGAAACTGTGAGATAATCCACCGAAACTGAGTACTCATTCAGCGAGACTAGGAGAAATTCCAGCGAAACTACAGTTTCGCTCGGGCGAAACTACAGTTTCGCCTGTAATCTCGCTAAGACCCAGACTGACCTATAGATATTGCGAAACTAGGAAATTCCAACGAAAGTTGGGCGCTCAAGGCAGCGAATCTGTCTAGCGAAACTAGCAGAAGTGCTGCCCAGCGAAACTGCAGGCGAAACTGTAGATTCGCTGCAGCGAAACTGTGGGCGAAACTATGAAGAAAATGACGTTATTGCATGTTAACTTTCGTGCAGTCAGAGTGTTCAGGCTATAGCTTAAGTGGCTTAGAATATAAGCTATTGGACAAGTTCAGGTGAGTTCTAGACCCCTCCTTTACCCGTTTTCAATGTTTTGGGGTGATATGCATACTGAATTACATACTTTTATGATGACGGTTTTTAAGACCTTTTATCAAGAAAATAAAAGTTTTTAAAGTAAAATGTGCCATTTAAATAGTTCAAAATAATTTTCGGGCGCGCTAGCCTGGCAGCCCGGCCCCAGCCAGGGGCGTTGCCCCTTGGACCCCACTAGGGGCTGCCGCCCCTAGAACCCCGCTATCAGGGGCTGCCGCCCCCGAACCTCCGCTGTCCCGCGGAGGGTCCGTTATCTAGTTTATCTCTCATGACTGATTAAGTGTGAATGCCTAGACTAAGAGCTTGCTTCTTATTATGTGTTAAGTGTATGTGGAAACTAAAGATATAAGTGAAACTTAAAGAACTGTACCTTGATAAAGTAAAGTCTTGCAAGTAAAGTCCTGCAGGCAAGGGATAAAGTAAAGTCTTGCAAGCATTTGGATAAAGGAGGGTTGCATTCGTTGTGCCCTCACCTGGATAAAGTATGCTTGAACAGGCAGGTCAGTAAGTCCTGAATTGGCATGACAATAATGGCCTAATCGGGCACGACAGTAAGTCCTTAATTGGCGTGTCGGTAAAGTCCTAGGCGAGCCTAGGCACCGATAGTAACAGAGAATTGACGGATAAAGAAGAGTAATAAATAACGAGAAATGAAAAGTAATGATAAAGTATCGATAAAGTGATAGCCATTGTGTATTGATGCTCGATAGATGATAACTATTTTCAACTGCTAAAGCTAATACCTTTACAAAAGTTACTTTCAAAGTAAACCTAGAATTCACTCAGCGAAGCTGACTTTTGTATGCATATCAGTTGACAGGTAAGAGTTAGAGCTATGGGATAGAGGCATGGGACTGAAGCTTCTTGGCACTAGAAGTCTGGCATCCCTGATGGAGAATTGCTTAAAAGGACTTTTGGATTGTTGAATGTGTAAAGACAATGATTTTACTTTAATTTATCTACAGTGTAAAGAATTGAAATTATCGTATTTTCCGCTGTGATGGTTATTTATACATATATGAGTAAGTGTTTGTTTTAAATCTATGTTTTGCTGTGAATGACCAACTGTGAGGCTTCCCTGAGAAAGGTGGGCCTAACAAGTGTGGTAAGTGCGGGAAGGAGCATACGGGCGAGTGCAGGTTGGGATTGAACATGTGCTTCAAGTGTGGAAAGCATGACCACATTACTAGAGACTGTAGGGTGCCGCAGTGTTATAGTTGTGGCGAGGAGGGCCACGTGAGCAAGGACTGTAAGAAGCTGAGGGCGGAGAGTTCGGGGCGAAGAAGAAGCCGGAGGAAGGAGGACAGAGGGCGAGTGCTAGAGTCTTAACGATGACTCGGGAGGAGACCAGAGTGGACCCCAATGTCATGTCAGGTACGTTTCTTGTAAACCAAAGTTGTGCCTCTGTGTTATTTGATTCTGGTGCTAGTCGGAGTTACATTGCAACTGTTTTCTGTGCTAAGTTACCTGTTAGTAGTAGAAGTATCAAGGAGAAGTATCGAGGAGCCCTTCGATGTAGAAACTGCTATTGGTAAGTCTAGTAGAATTACTGATATGATAGAGGACTGTACCATAGAACTACAAGGCCATAGGTTTTCTGCCAATTTACATGTGATGCCCATAGGCGGATTCAATGTAGTACTAGGGATGGATTGGTTAGAAACCTATGAAGCAAACATCGTGTGTGGCAAGAAGATGATTCGACTAGTTGTGCCCGATGGAAGACCGGTGATGGTTTACGGTGATCGCGTCACTATGATTCCAAAGGTGATTTCGATGGCAGTGGCGGAAAAGTGCATGAGACGTGGATGTAGTGCCTATCTGGCCTACATAAAAGATGTCGATTCGTCAGTACCACAATTGTCTGACATATCAGTGGTATGTGGCTTTTCGGACGTGTTCCTAGAAGATTTGCCAGGTGTACCACCGGATCGCAAAATCGAGTTCCAAATTGATCTGATACCCGGTGCTCAACCCTTTGCCAAAGTACCGTCTTGATTAGCTCCGACTGAAATGAAGGAACTAATGACTTAACTGCTGGAATTAAGGTTAGTACTCTAGAAAGATTAACATTTAGTCTTAATGTGTCTTTTACAATTTTGTCATAGTATAGGGACTAGAATTATAAATAGATAGTCTTTAGTTTGTTAGTAGTATATATAGCTTAGACTAGAGTAGATTCAGTAGACGTAAGATTTTGTATGTACTGCTTTCTTACTCTTGTAACTGTCTTTTCTATATCAATGAAATCGTGAATTTTGTTGATATGTGCTTGATTTGATTACAATTGTTTGTGTTTTCTTTGAATTGTTTACATAATTTATTACAGATTGATGCATTTGATCCAATTAATGGTATCAGAGCTTTCGGTTGAGTGTTTTTGAAGTTTTGTCGAACATTGAAACTTCAAAAATTCACTAAAATCTGTAATTGATTGACAATTCAAGTGAAACATTGTGAATTAAAGTTGTGTTCCATCATCAGAAACATGATTTGAATCACAAATTGCAGTACAATTCATCAAAATTGATTGAATCAATGAAAAAGTTTTCGAAAAAGTTCTTGAGTTTACGAACTGCAATTATGGAAATTGATTGAATTCGTGTTGATAATTTCTGAAATTGATGCTAGAAGAATCATTATCGGCTTTATATTGAACTAACTGCAAAGTTTCAGTTCAATTCATCAACATTTAAAGGATTTCAGAAATTCAGAGTTAGTTATATTCATATCAACATGATGAATGTGGTGCATTAGGGTTAAAAATCACTGAAATTCGCCTAAGTGTTCAGGCGCTTGAACACTATTTACGCTTTTTTCAACTGTGAAGGCGTTTTTACCCTAGGCGTTTTACTACTGTTTGGAAGTTTTGGCACTGTTGAGCAGTTTTCTTGGGCGTTTTGAAAAGTTATTTCTAAGGCAATCCCTTAGACTTTTGTAAACTGTTGGGGCGTTTCATCACTGTCGGGGCGTTTCATAACTGCTGAGGCGTATCATCACTGTTTAGGCATTTTGCACTGTTCAGACACATTTGCACTGTTAAGGCGTTTCACAACTGTTCAGACGCATCTCCTTTGATACTTAGACATTTTTCATTAAAAAAATTGAAAAAAAATCCAAAAATATTTTTGATTCTTTTCTTAATTCAAAAACTTAGAAAATTAACAAAAATATAAGAATGGTGAAATCAGAAGACTCTGAAAATAGAGTTCCGAAACTTAAAAATAGAGCTGATTTCAAAAATTGGTCTCTTAGATTAAAGCATCATTTGAATTCCATAGACACTGATTTATGGAAATCAATTGAAAAAGGACCATATATCCCTGTGACTACTGATGGTCCAGATAGAGGTTTTGTGTATACAAGGGATACACAAGAACCTTATCCTGAAGATAATCTACATGGAGATGATCTAAAGAAGGTGAAAAATGATATCAAGGCTTACTCTCTCATGTGCAAAGGGCTACCATTGGAAGTACTATCAAGGCTTGAAAACTATCAAACTAGATATACAATGTACAAGGCCTTGAAAGTTATATGTGAAGGAGGGAAGGAAATTCAAGATCTTAAAAAACAGAAACTAAAAAGGCAACTTGAATTATTTGAGCATATATCAGGTGAGACAATTAATCAGATGATGAATAGGTTTGTGCAACTTACAACAGAAATGTCTACTTTAGGAATCAAGAATGATCTTGAAGATCTAAATAACAGACTTCTGAATGCACTACCATCATCCTGGAAACAGACTGTTACTTTGTTGAAACACACTGAAAAGTTTCCAATGGATCTTGATCTTCTCATTACAAAGATTGAATCAGTAGAGATTGATGAGAGTTCAAGAAACAATGACAGACATGCATCAACATCATAATATAAGTATGTTGCTTCTCCACCAAATACAGTAGAGAATGCATTTCTTGCTAAAGATCAGACAACTCCTGAAGATGAAGGTGATTTGTTTGTGGGAGAAGGATTCTTCACTAGTACACCTGCTTATTCTACTCAACCACAACCACAGTCTCCTCCTAAAGCTCAAATGCCTAAATCTCAAACTCAAACTAAAATTCCATCCTCAAACTCTGCCAAGCCTAGCAAAGTAAAAGATGTCATTAATATTCTTTTACATGATGAAGAGTCAAAATCTGCATTTACAGCTTTCATGGCAAGTTTTCAAGCTTACCAAGGCAGTCATCTGACTCAAGTTGAGTTAGTTTTACAAGATTTGTTTGAGATGGATCCTGATGATGTAGAAGAAATGGATCTCAACTGGTAAATGGTCATGATAGCATACAGGACTCAAAAGCATTCATATGCTAACAGAAACTACAAACCCAGTGCAAACAAAACTGTTGGGTTTGATAAATCAAAATCAAGGTGCTTTAACTGTAATAGCTATGGTCATTTTTCTAGAGAGTGTAAAGCTCCAAGGAATCAAGGTGGAAATGGTCAAGGTAGCTCAAACAGTCAGAAATATCAGCAACAGGCTAACAAGACATTTCAAAAGCCTTACTAAAGCCTACCTATGCCAGAACCTAAAGAAGAGAAGACTAGTGAGGAACCAAAGAAGGCACTGGTTGTAAGCATCAAAGATGGTTATGATTAGAGTGCATATGTAGAACAGTTTACTACTGATCTCACTTCTAGTCTGGCTCTAGTTACTGAACTTAATGATGAAGACTGGTCTGAAGATAAGGATCCTAAGAAAGCTGATGAATCAGATCAAGAGGAAGATTATGACGGGAGTGACAAATCAGATCCAAAAGATAGCACTGAAGAAGTTGCTCTAATGGCTCAATCTGATCAACCAAAGGTTGTTAACTCATCCTCTAACACTGAATCTTCTAATTCATATCCAGAAATACCAGTGGAGGTAAGAGAAAAAATGTGCACTAAAGCATGTTTTGAACAGGTTGAACATTATAGAACATACTCCTTCAAAATATGTGATAAACTCAAACAAGAGAATTAAAGCACAACAAGCTAAAAATAGATCATAAGATTGCTGATGACAAGATCATATCTCTTCAAGCTTCTTGGAACAAAACACTTAAAGAACTTGAACTTGTTAAGAAACAACTTGAAGAGATGACCAAAACTCTTGAACAAGAAAAATTGGCACATGCATCAACTCAAATTGATTTGGCCAAAGTTAAAAGCTCAAAGAAAATTGTTGAGCAACTGGTGAATGGAAGGAACGATAAAGATAAAACAGTATTAGGTTTTACTCATGAACCTATGCCTGAATCAATTTCAAACACATTACCTGAAAATTTTAACACTCATGATCATTCACCAGAAAATAAAGCTAAACTTAAAGAATATCAAGATCAAAAGAACTTCACAAAGATAAACGTTGAAATTTATGAAGAAACAGACTTAGAAAAGATAAAGCATGGTCATCCAATTAAAGTCAAATCTTATGAACCTCAACAAATGCATAAAAAGCTGTTTGTACCAAAAAGTGAAAGTGTTATTGAACAAAATGAACAAAAGATTGAAAAATCTACTGATGACAATAACAAAATGAAAGGAAAATGTGAAGAGATAAAATCAGATAATACTTTTTCTGATGATTCAAGTTCAAATGAATTGAATGAAAATGAAGATTGTCAAAAAGAATCTTCTCAAGATTCAATTAAAATTCAAAGCAACAAAACATCATCAAGATTAAGAAATCAAAGAAGAAGAAAGGCTGCTAAAGCTAAGAAAATTGATTCAATCAATCAATCAAATGGTATCAGAGCACAAACAGTGCTAATGTGCCTAAAAATTTCACTTAGTATAAATATAACACTTGTGAAACTTTCATTTCATTCGCTCATTCAAAACTCAAAATTCTCCCCTGAACCCTTGTACTCTCATTTACCCCTTTCCATCGATTCAAATCATTCAATCTCGTAATCACAGATTATTGATAGGATTTGTGAGTTGTGAACATAAGTTTATATCTACATTAATCTGGTTTGTGATTAAATGATGGTTTTGAAATAGGCGTTCGACACCTATTCGGACGCTCGAACCCTAAGATTGTTAAAGTTCATATTTGAGCATATTGATCGAATCAAACTCATAAATTGATCATTGAATGTTGTTTATCATATGAATTCGAGCATACTGATATATTAAACATGGTTTTTCATGAACTTTGATTGAAGGTCTCGGTTGACTGTTCATCGATGAACAGTAACCTGAAGATGAACATGAAAAAGAATATGAATAGATGATTTTTTTTTTAAAAAAAATAATGAAAAACAAATAAAAATAATAAAATGCATTTCAAGAGGATTAAAATGTTAAATAAAATTGATAAAGATAAAATAATCAAGTGTGTTTGATTTTTAATAAAATTCAACTTGAAAATTAAATTTCATAAAAACAGAAATGTTTTACACTTAACATTAATTAATAATTCAAGTTGAGTTTTTAAGTCAAATTTATTAAACGCATTAGTTTATTATATCTTACATCATTACATGTTCAAATTCTCATTAAATCTTTTGCTTTAAAATTTACACATTTTCTAATGTCATTGCTTTAAACTTGTGCAGATGGCTGAGTTGAAATTTGAGCCTAAGCATAATGCTGCTGCTTTGCTAAATGAAGATGTCCAAGATGCTATGTCATATGAGGAGATGATTAGATTTCTTCTTAGGACCAAATATGTATATGCCATGTGCTATCAGCCAGTGATCAACAATAGGCTAATCAGGAAGTTCTGGAGCACTGCTCAAGTAGAAGTGAATGATGAAGGAAGTAAAGTGCTAAGAGGATTTGTGACTAATGATTGTATGATAGAAGTATCAGAAGATTCCATAAGAGTTTCTTTGAGACTGGGTCACAATGATCCAGAAGATCTCTCCGAGCTTACATTTAATGAATGTAGAGAGACATTCATGGAAATGGGTCATCCTGATCATTTCCCAAAAAAAAACAGTTTTTTAGAGCTCGTGTATACAACCATTGGAAGCTTCTATGCTATATCTTTCAACACTGTATGTTCAAGAGAAGTGCTGGGTGGAATTCATTCCCAGTGGACATTGCATCTCCAATAGTAGCCATTACAACAAACAGAAGATTTAATATGGCTAGATGGATCTTGAATGGATTCATATTCAATTTGGAAAGAGGTATAAGGAACAAATACCTTATGTACCCTAGATTTCTTCAAATGACCATCAATGAGGAATATCCTGATTTTCATGTCTATGGAGTTGGAGGAGATAGACTTGAATTGGAACATATGTCAGAAATAACATATAAAAGATTATCTATGTTGACTGGTGCTCAAAATGTTCCTATGTTTGAATATATGAGGAATGTTGCTAATGATGAAGTAGACATTACAGTTAATCACTATCATTTGTTGTAAGGTGAACCAATAGATCCAGCTGATCTGATTGATGAAGTTCCTTTAAATCTTATTCAAGATGATGATAATGAAGATGCTGAGGATGATAATGATAGCTCTTCTAGTTCTGATGATGATAATAATGGCAATGATGGTGGAGATGAAATAATTGCACTAAGTAGTGATAGAACCATGTCTGAGCATGCTGATGAAACCCAACATGAAGGTGAAGAAATTTCTGGTGGTGATGTACAAAATGATGATATGAATGAAACTTCTGAAGATGTAGATGATGTGATTCATGATGAATCACATCATGAAGTTGAAAATGTTGTTGATGAAATAAACTCTCAGAATGAAGAAGTTGAGCATGATGATAATGTGCAAAATGAAACCATTGAGTCTGTTTTTATGGATGCATTTATGTTTAATCCAATGTTTGAGAACACACCATCCATTCAAAATCAAGAAATGCCTGTAAGTGCAACACATAATGTGTCTGTACAAACAGAGGAGATAGCTGATTTGGATGAGTTGAATATGCTTAAAGAAGAAAATGTATCTAAAGAAAAAGAGATTGCTGATCTTAAAGTCAATCTTGATAAGTTGAGAGAAGGAAACTTGAAGTTTGAAAAAAATTGAGTTTGATGAGAGAGGTAAATAAAAAGCTCAAAGAAGACATTAAAGACAAGAATGAAAAGATTAAGAGTTATGCTAAGGATAAAGATGATGTCATAAAGAATTTTGAGCTTATGATTAAAGATTATGATCTTTTGGAAGAGAGATTCAAAAGATTATCTGAAGAGAATGAGAAACTGAAAGAAGAATTAAGGAAGAATCAAGAATCTCAAAAGCCAACATCTTCAGATATTGTAATAGTATCTGAAATCAATCCAATAGATGTTGAATCTGCTCAAATAGTAGATGAAGTTTCTAAAGTGATAGACAAAGGAAAAAGAAAGGTTGATGAAGTTGATGATTCGGTTGTACCTGAATCTTCCTCCAAAACTCAAAGAGTTGAAATAGAAATTGAGAAAGAAGGTAATAAGGAGGAAAGAATTGATGGTGAAAATCAAAAAGTTCAAGAGAAAATGTCTCAAGAACAAATTGAAGCATTAGATGATATAGAAGATGAATTTGAGGATGATTGGTATGATGAAGTTTTGAATGATGAGGATATTGATGAAGTAAACTTTGAAAGATCTTTATCTCCTATTGCTCAATCTCATGATCAGGATGAAATTCCTGTTGACTTTGAAGACAGATATAATTATCTGGTGAGAATGAAGTATATCAGAGTTTATTTGGATGGATTAACTGTGTCTCAGATCAATGATGAATATGAGAAATATGTCACAGCTGAGTCTGTAGCACCAATTGATCCAAATGAGATAGTAATTGAACATGGAGAATGGGTTAGAGCTCAAGAGGTAATCAATGTAGATGATTTACCAAAGTCTGAGTTACATCACCCTAATCCTGATGATATAAATGTGATAGCTTTGAGGTCATGGTTACAAGCAAGAAATTACCTATGGAAAAGCCTTAAAAGACTTCAGTCCACTTCATTGAGGAATCTTGTTAGACGTTTTCAGGAAACTGAAAAGATTGCTAATAAGATGATTATACTTGACACAGACAATCCTCAATATCTAGAGATTACAAAAAGAACAATGATGTTGAAACCGAAAGATATTCAGTCTATGGCAAGGAGATCTAGTAATTATGATAGCAGAAAAGAGCTGATGAAGATGTTTGCTGGTACGGAGAAAGAAGCATACAAGGCTACTCCTAAGCAAAAGCACATATTAGATAAATCAAGAAGTACAGGAGATATGGTTAGAAACATATTGCAAAAAGGACAGTCAGTCGCTGAATTGCTGAATGCTATGATTGCTCCTGATTTCTCTAATCAAGTTAAAATCACTGCATGGAAGTACGATGAGATATTCGATGTCTTTTTTATTAAAAGACTAAATGCTGTATGTGATGTTTATCATTTTCACTCAAGCATAATTAAGCTTCCAGTGCAAGATTTGAAGGAGTTAGACAAACTACCTCTGTTTAACCGATCTGATGCTAAACATGGGAAAATGTTTGTTGAATTACTTCACAGAGGTATAAGTCGAGATATATGTTTTCTTCAGACAAGATGTGAGGAAGAAGATAAGGAATATTTCACTGAGTTGAAGAAGTAAAACAAATATCAAGGGAGAAAGAAAGATGAAGATCATTTTATGTTGGAATTTTGTGATCATTATTTTCATAAAGTTACAAATCCAGGGTTGAAAGTAATCGAAGGTACTCAAAGAACAAAACCTATTTTGAGATGGTTTTACAACTCTGAAACTTTTGAACTAAAATTGGTACGAAATCTTGAGAACTGGGATGTAGATATGATTACTTTGTTTGGAGTTTTTGAGCTCAAACTGTTCATCCAAGTTATATTTCTTTTCTTGTTGTTCAAAGTATTGAGAAGGTGAATCCTGAGATTGTAAAGAATGATAAGAAGTATTTTGTGTCAATGATTAATGTCATGAATGCAGCTATGGAAAGAATTTCATTGCGGAAAGCTCTCGCTTATGCTAATATTGTGAAGAGAGACATTAATGATATTGAATTCATGAGAATCTCAAGGAAAGGAGTTCTGGAGGTGTATTGCAAAGAAAGTAATCGTCCTATTGAGTTGTATGCTAATGTTGACATTGCATGCTTGTCAAAGGATACTTTGGAAAGAATGAAGCAAATGGAAATAAAGACAAACGAATCGAAACCTGAACAAGCTGTTCTTGCTAGCAAATTCAAGTCATCAATTAAGAATGCACTGAAGGAGCTAGAGATGTATAAGAAGAAGCCGATGTTCAAGATAAAAGAAGAACCAGAAGATTTCTTTGATGCATGAAGATTGAAGTAAGAAGATTAAGAGAAGATGGATAGCTAAAGACAAAGAGAATATAAAGTTTCAGAAACAACGTCAAGAGAAAACAAAGTCAAGAGAAGACAAAGTCAAGAGAAGATAAAGACAAGAGAAGATAAAGACAGAGAGAAGATTTTTTGAAGACCGAAGATAAATGTCAATCTTAGGGGGAGTATTGTTAGTACTCTAGAAAGATTAACATTTAGTCTTAATATGTCTATTATAATTTTGTCATAGTATAGGGACTAAAATTATAAATAGATAGTCTCTAGTTTGTTAGTAGTATATATAGTGTAACATCTCATATTTTTGTTAAATTAAAAGTTAACTTTGTAAGGACTATTTATGCCTTTTTAAGAATTTTGTGGGTTGCTATGTTTACCTATTAGTTTGTCACTTAATTTTTAGTATAAAATTTTAATAATATATCTATTAGATTACAATAGCACTAATAATTATGTCATTAATACTAATGATAATAATGTTAATAATAATAATAATAATAATAATAATAATAATATTAGCAAAATAGATTATGATAATAATAATAATAATAATAATAATAATAATAATAATAATAATAATAATAATAATAATAATAATAGTTATTATTATTATTATAAAAACATAGAAATTAATAAATTAGTTAAAATTTAAACTTAAATCAAGTTCAGGGGGCTAATTTTGACATTTTGGAAACTTTAAATGGAAGTTTTGGCATAAAATAAAAAAAGAATAAACCACAGGGACCATTAGGGTAAATTAGTAAAAACCAAACCCCCCTTCTTCACCCCCGATTTTCCGGCGAGGGGTCCGGCCACCTCCGGCCGCGACTCCGGCAAGGCCAAAACCACCTCAAAACTTAGCCGTTTTGCTCCAAATCGGTCCCATTACGCTCGTGAACCCGTTTCGAACTTCATCATGTGTTTTAATTAGATTATTAATGCCTTGAAACCAGCCTACTAACTCGAAACCGAAACCCGCTCAACATCAAAACCGTTTACCCACTTAAATCACATCAATGATGAAATTAAACACGGATCCACGTTCGTATAATCATTACGAAGTTAATAAGATGTTTAATTTCACATGCAACAACAATTAAACAACCTTAAATCGACTTGAAACTCTTGACATAAAACCTATGGCCGTTGGACAATTAATGGATCGAATTGAACCTGTATAATAGAGGGTTTTTACTCGAATTAGGTTTCCTAAACTATCTGAACATTCAATTTGTTACAAAACACACACACACTCCATTATTGAATCAAGAACAAGTCGCGACCGAGCATCGTTCGTGTTCTAGCGAATTTCAAACTCTATCAGGTAATTAAACCGATCCTTTTGTTCGTTTAATCAAGGGGAATAAAAGCCCTAACATTCCATTCATTAACTTTAACAATTTGGGGTTCAATTTGATCAAAACCGATTTAGGGTTCTTGAGTAATTTGGGAATTTGTTTAATTAATGGATTTATAAATTAGTTTTGAATCTTTAACAGATTCGGGCTTTAGCCCAACCGGTTACCACACTACACTTGTATGCAGGAGGTCTCGGGTTCGAACCCGGCCTCCAGCATTAAATTTTTAATTAATTCTAATAAATATTAAATTTAAGAAAGCATTTAATTTTTAATTAATTTTTATAAATATTAAATTTAAGAAACTATCCCAATATGTTACTAAATTAAAATAAAAACTATTTTATGAACTAAAACTTTCCAAAAATTATTAAATAATTTTTAATGACTTTAAAACTTATAATTTTTTTTAAAAGTTAATTACTTTTAAAGAATAATCAAGGTTATAGAAAACATTATTAAGTCATTTATATGATTTAAATGTTATAAATCTATTATGGCTCAAATTTGGATTATTTCAAAATATTATAATTCTACATGTTAAATAATTAATTAGTTATTAACATTTAATTACTCATCAATTCATTTAATCACGTTATATCATAATTAGTTAATTAATTCATTCCTTAAACGTTTATTTAAATTCTTGAAATTTATAAAATAATATAATTTTCTCTAATTCCCTATTTAAGATTTTGATATTATAAAACCTTTATAAAAACCAATTAAAATTTTAAAAACTTTATAAAATGATTTTAAATTATTTTGCAAGTCATTTCAATAAGTATTTAAATATCTTTATTTTAAATAATTAATTATTAAATTCATTATTTCTTTTCACCTTATACTTAATCTTTATTAAATCAATAAATTAAATTATTGAATTACTCTTTATCATTCCCCATCTTAATTGATTTTATTCCATATTTGCTAAACCAAATCGATAGCATTATTTTTATTTATTTGATTAAATATTAAAACCCCCAAATTCCAAATGAAACCCTAATCCATATTTACTCTTGAATCAATTCTTTATTCTAATCCTAAGACACCAAATTTTAGGGTGAAACGTGAAGGAATTGTTGGGGAATCCTATTTTCTTATTATTATTCAAAAGTGCATCTTATATAAGAAGTGAGTATTTCCATACGTCTTTTTCTTATTTTCACACTTTGAGGTGAAACATGTTAACTTATATCATTACACTTATAAACTTATTCGAGTCTTGTAAACTTTATGGCAATTTACTTGTGTGTTGTGGTTAGTTGAACTTTTTTGGTTACCATGTTATGGCGTTATATGTACAATCATTAACTATTGCTAGCCTGGCGACGTTATAGATCTATGGGCCTGACAAGCCTGCTTGGTTGATCCAAGTACACTTAGCTAATCGTATATACTTTTAACGTTTGACACTTGTAAAACTTTGTCAAAATTTTATTGTTGCATTATTCATAACATCTCTAATCACTTTATTTACTAACTTATGACTTGAATTGCCATCTTTTATATATTCTATGTATTGAAAACTATGGAATGCTCACCAACATTTTTATGCTGACCTTTTATGTTTAACATGTTTCAGGAATGCCTCAAGTATGTGTTCTACACTTTGAAGCTTATCACATTTAGGATTGGACTTAGAGAAATAAACGAATGATCTTGTTACTTTTATCTTTGTATTCTTAATGTATCTTTGTTTGAGATTTTACTTGTATTGTTACAATTGAATCTTGATTAATATATTTGGAATTTATAATAGCGTTATGTGGCTATGAACAATCGTAACCCTCACATCTCGACGTTTCCACCGTCAAGGTTGGGGTGTGACAGATTGGTATCAGAGCCCATAACTATAGGGATTTAGGTTATTAGAAATGGTGACCTAGACTATAGATGCATGAACCTCATAGAAAGATCCTTATACTTTTGTGCTTACATAATGTTTGCATGCTACATAATGCTATGCCTTCTGTGCAACTTGATGCCTTAGCATAGGACTGCCTTATGTATGCTTAAAACTTAGTTAATTGTCTCCCTAAACTTATCTTTGTCTCTTTGACTCTCCCCGACTAATGAAACTTCCTAAACTTATTCTCGACAACGTGTGGAATCTGCACTATCTATCGTGGGTTAAATTCTTTAGACTCTATGTCTAATCATTGAAAATCTCATCAAGGTTTTGATTTCATCAACCTGAGAAATTTGCGTGACCATAGACACCTGTATTCTGGATTTCCTGGCAAAAGGCCTTCGGGCTAAGGCAAGCATATCGTATAAATCTCATTGCGAGACCAGTTATGCTTACCTGGGGATTTCTGGGATGAGTGATAAACTATGGTCAACATACACAAGTCTCTAAGGCAAGTGGGTCAATTTACCTTGACGTGTCAACGATTCCAAATGGTAATGCGTTACCAAATGGAACCAACCTCTTTGTATCTTAAAAATCATTGATTCCTTGAACTGGGTTCTTCTCATTCTTATCATACATAATGTTCATGTGATATTGAACCCGTCTTACCTTTCAACTCCTACGTTTAAACATCGTTACACGTTAAGCGTTTCATGTAGCTATTTCTATACCTTGATCAACGTGTACATGACTCTTGTTATACCTAAAGATATTGGGAATCTAAACCAAATGGTCTTTAAAACTTTAAATCGTTACTTATGGATTCAAATCCACTTAAAAATGTGTCCCATAACTAAAGATATGCAATGTTGTAAGCGGGAATTTCTATATCTTGGGATACTTTGTCTAGGCAAAGTGTAACTAGTGATCTGATTCGACCATTGAATCCGGTTACTTGACTTGAAATCCTTGAGATGAGTGACCACTTATAAGCACACGTGTCTTTAATAAGGTTATGTTTGACCTCATAATTTGAGAAGTCCATGTATTTCTTTTCGATTGTGAATCGAATGTTCACATCATTGTGATGTTGAATCATTTTTGTCCTTGATTTCGTCTTCCCGATTTAAACCATCCAAGATTTGAACACCATCATAACTAATCCTGTTACCTCGAGCTTTGACCTTAAATTTTCTAAGCATGGTTTTCCTTTTGTCACATAGATGTAACATGAAATTTCCTGAATTTCTAATTGATATTCTTTTTCTTTTCGCTCTTTGTCAAACTTCGTACCGTTTACACCATGGGAGATGCAAGAGTTTGTAAGTCAATCTATGACTAAGAACATTCGTATCTCCTAAATGATTCTAACTCATCAAAACAGGGGTGATTCCCTTACTTTGATGGTTCTCTATTCGTTTCGATAAATGGTTTCCAATCGTGTGTTTTATGAAATTTCATCCTCTGGATTGGGGTGATTACCTTATCTTGAGGATTGACTTCAATTATTTTCTTTGGAACTTGCATTTCACAAATGACTTGATCTCACCAAAATAGGATTGAAACCCGTACTTTGGTGACAAATGTCAATCTTCGATTGTTTTCTTGTTATTATGAAATTCAATCATCAAGATAGGCGTGAATTCCATACCTTGATAATAATACCATTTTTATGAATTGTATTTGTTCAAACGAGATGACCTCATCAAAGTAGGAGTGAATTCTGGATTTTGATGAAGAAGTTCATCTTGTTATATTTTGTTTTTGTAAAACTTCACCGTTAAGATAGGAGAGATGTCCCTTACCTTAATGGTGAGTTACCTCGTCTTATTTCTGTGGATCCTCAACAATGAGTTGGGATCGAGCTTTTTGATTGGTAAGTTAGAGGTCATACCTTGGGAATACACCATCAAGTTAGGAGTGAAAACCACACCTTGATGACTATTCTTATTTCTTGATCTTCAACTTACCAAGGTTGTAATCAAGTGACAAGAAACATGTAGTAACTTGAAGGTTGAACCAATGTTAGTGTTTCGACCTATCAAGCCAAGCATGATTTCTGGACTTGAAAGAAGACCCGATTACTCTACGTTAATTTTGATTCCGGGCTTGGAGCATTTAAGCTCTCAAATCGATTTCTTTTCCATTATCTTCATGTTGTGACTCGATCTAGCTACATCAAACCATTTATCCCTTACTTATCAATTTTCATTTTGAGATATCATCAACACATGATTGCGTGATGGTAGTCTTCTTAAACAATCTTTTTGTCAAATAAAGATATTATCAACTTGTGATTATGTCTTTCTAGTCATACGAATGTTCTTGACTATACTTATGGGTTTGATGAATCATGTATGCAATCTACCTTTGGAAATTTTTTATCTTGCAAAACATGGTTACAAATGCACGTCTTATTGTTTGCGTTACTTCTTGAATCACTTTTGAACCCTTAACCTTGGAAATTTTTAAAACTCTATCTTGGTTTCGATCAACGAGACTCGTTACTACGTACATTGTGACGTGGAGGTTCATAAACCTTCGTAACTTGTAGTCATGGGTTTGGCATAAAGGAAAAGACGTAACTTGGTATGTGTCCAAGTGTCTTACCTTCACATATGCTAACATTCGTGATCCTATGGACCTCCAGTTTAACTTTCCACAACTAAAATGCTTCTTATCTTAGATGTCATGATTATAATTGGTACATTATAGACCGATTGACTAATCTCATATTGACTCATGTGAAATAATGAGTCGAGAAATTGACTTGTATCTGTTTCAAATATTCGTATACCGTGGTATGGCGTTGAAAGATCGATCGTTATTTTGGATGACCGATTCATTTTCTGCTTTTAATAATGTTCCTAATCACCGTCGTGAACTCATTCCAAAATCTTCGCATATCGTATTATTCTTAGACCGATGGTTGGTCAAAGGAGAAATACATATTTACAAGAAATGCGTTAAGATCATTTTATATAGTGATGTTTGGGATTCTTAAAGCCTGACGGTTAACCTTTTTATCATTGTTGGTCTTTTATTGATTTCTAGACATCATTTTACTACGAACTTATATTCTAGAAGTTGTGGCTTATAAGTCTAACATACAACGGTAACTCTTCATCGTTTTTCAATATTTCATCTCAAAACGTCTCACATTTCACTGAAAGGGTTCAAATTGGCATGCATTATGCCAAGAAGCTTGAAGGAGTCCCTAAAGTGAAACATCACATCTGTAATCAAACGTCTATCATTGTCCGTTCGTACACTTATCTTTCATTTAAACCCTATTGTTCGTTTAAGTTTTATTCTTAATTTCGGGACGAAATTCTTAAAAGTTGGGGAGACTGTAACATCTCATATTTTCGTTAAATTAAAAGTTAACTTTGTAAGGACTATTTATGCATTTTTATAAATTTTGTGGGTTGCTATGTTTACCTATTAGTTTGTCACTTAATTTTTAGTATAAACTCTTAATAATATATCTATTAGATTACAATAGCACTAATATTTATGTCATTATTACTAATGATAATAATGTTAATAATAATAATAATAATAATAATAATAATAATAATAATAATAATAATAATAATAATAATAATAATAATAATAATAATAATATTAGCAAAATAGATTATGATAATAATAATAATAATAATAATAATAGTTATTATTATTATTATTATTATAAAAGCTTAGAAATTAATAAATGAGTTAAAATATAAACTTAAATCAAGTTCAGGGGCTAATTTTGACATTTTGGAAACTTTAAATGGAAGTTTTGGCATAAAATAAAAAAAGAATAAACCACAGGGACCATTAGTGTAAATTAGTAAAAACCAAACCCCCCCTTCTTCACCCCCGATTTTCCGGTGAGGGGTCCGGCCACCTCCGGCCGCGACTCCGGCAAGGCCAAACCCACCTCAAAACATAGCCGTTTTGCTCCAAATCGGTCCCATTACGCTCATGAACCCGTTTCGAACTTGATCATGTGTTTTAATTAGATTATTAATGCCGTGAAACCAGCCTACTAACTCGAAACTGAAACCCGCTCAACATCAAAACCGTTTACCCACTTAAATCGCATCAATGATGAAATTAAACACGGATCCACATTCGTATAATCATTACGAAGTTAATAAGATGTTTAATTTCACCTGCAACAACAATTAAACAACCTTAAATCGACTTGAAACTCTTGACATAAAACCTATGGCCGTTGGACAATTAATGGATCGAATTGAACCTATATAATAGAGGGTTTTTACTCGAATTAGGTTTCCTAAACTATCTGAACATTTAATTTGTTACAAAACACACACACACTCCATTATTGAATCAAGAACAAGTCGCGACCGAGCATCGTTCGTGTTCTAGCGAATTTCAAACTCTATCAGGTAATTAAACCGATCCTTTTGTTCGTTTAATCATGGGGAATAAAAGCCCTAACATTCCATTCATTAACTTTAACAATTTGGGGTTCAATTTGATCAAAACCGATTTAGGGTTCTTGAGTAATTTGGGAATTTGTTTAATTAATGGATTTATAAATTAGTTTTGAATCTTTAACAGATTCGGGCTTTAGCCCAACCGGTTACCACACTACACTTGTATGCAGGAGGTCTCGGGTTCGAACCCAGCCTCCAGCATTAAATTTTAATTAATTTTAATAAATATTAAATTTAAGAAAGCATTTAATTTTTAATTAATTTTTATAAATATTAAATTTAAGAAACTATCCCAATATGTTACTAAATTAAAATAAAAACTATTTTATGAACTAAAACTTTCCAAAAATTATTAAATAATTTTTAATGACTTTAAAACTTATAATTTTTTTTAAAAGGTAATTACTTTTAAAGAATAATCACGGTTATAGAAAACATTATTAAGTCATTTATATGATTTAAATGTTATAAATCTATTATGGCTCAAATTTGGATTATTTCAAAATATTATAATTCTACATGTTAAATAATTAATTAGTTATTAACATTTAATTACTCATCAATTCATTTAATCACGTTATATCATAATTAGTTAATCAATTCATTCCTTAAACGTTTATTTAAATTCTTGAAATTTATAAAATAATATAATTTTCTCTAATTCCCTATTTAAGATTTTGATATTATAAAACCTTTTTAAAAACCAATTAAAATTTTTAAAACTTTATAAAATGATTTTAAATTATTTTGCAAGTCATTTCAATAAGTATTTAAATATCTTTATTTTAAATAATTAATTATTAAATTCATTATTTCTTTTCACCTTATACTTAATCTTTATTAAATCAATAAATTAAATTATTGAATTACTCTTTATCATTCCCCATCTTAATTGATTTTATTCCATATTTGCTAAACCAAATCGATAGCATTATTTTTATTTATTTGATTAAATATTAAAACCCCCAAATTCCAAATGAAACCCTAATCCATATTTACTCTTGAATCAATTCTTTATTCTAATCCTAAGACACCAAATTTTAGGGTGAAACGTGAAGGAATTGTTGGGGAATCCTATTTTCTTATTATTATTCAAAAGTGCATCTTATATAAGAAGTGAGTATTTCCATACGTCTTTTTCTTATTTTCACACTTTGAGGTGAAACATGTTAACTTATATCATTACACTTGTAAACTTATTCGAGTCTTGTAAACTTTATGGCAATTTACTTGTGTGTTGTGGTTAGTTGAACTTTTTTGGTTACCATGTTATGGCGTTATATGTACAATCATTAACTATTGCTAGCCTGGCGACGTTATAGATCTATGGGCCTGACAAGCCTGCTTGGTTGATCCAAGTACACTTAGCTAATCGTATATACTTTTAACGTTTGACACTTGTAAAACTTTGTCAAGGTTTGATTGTTGCATTATTCATAACATCTCTAATCACTTTATTTACTAACTTATGACTTGAATTGCCATCTTTTATATATTCTATATATTGAAAACTATGGAATGCTCACCAACATTTTTATGCTGACCTTTTATTTTTAACATGTTTCAGGAATGCCTCAAGTATGTGTTCTACACTTTGAAGCTTATCACATTTAGGATTGGACTTAGAGAAATAAACGAACGATCTTGTTACTTTTATCTTTGTATTCTTAATGTATCTTTGTTTGAGATTTTACTTGTATTGTTACAATTGAATCTTGATTAATATATTTGGAATTTATAATAGCGTTATGTGGCTATGAACAATCGTAACCCTCACATCTCGACGTTTCCACCGTCAAGGTTGGGGTGTGATAGATTGGTATCAGAGCCCATAACTATAGGGATTTAGGTTATTAGAAATGGTGACCTAGACTATAGATGCATGAATCTCATAGAAAGATCCTTATACTTTTGTGCTTACATAATGTTTGCATGCTACATAATGCTATGCCTTCTGTGCAACTTGATGCCTTAGCATAGGACTGCCTTATGTATGCTTAAAACTTAGTTAATTGTCTCCCTAAACTTATCTTTGACTCTTTGACTCTCCCCGACAAATGAAACTTCCTAAACTTATTCTCGACAACGTGTGGAATCTGCACTATCTATCGTGGGTTAAATTCTTTAGACTCTATGTCTAATCATTGAAAATCTTATCAAGGTTTTGGTTTCATCAACCTGAGAAATTTATGTGACCATAGACACCTGTATTCTGGATTTCCTAGCAAAAGGCCTTCGGGCTAAGGCAAGCATATCGTATAAATCTCATTGCGAGACCAGTTATGCTTACCTGGGGATTTCTGGGATGAGTGATAAACTATGGTCAACATACACAAGTCTCTAAGGCAAGTGGGTCAATTTACCTTGACGTGTCAATGATTCCAAATGGTAATGCGTTACCAAATGGAACCATTCTCTTTGTATCTTAAAAATCATTGATTCCTTGAACTGGGTTCTTCTCATTCTTATCATACATAATGTTCATGTGATATTGAACCCGTCTTACCTTTCAACTCCTACGTTTAAACATCGTTACACGTTAAGCGTTTCATGTAGCTATTTCTATACCTTGATCAACGTGTACATGACTCTTGTTATACCTAAAGATATTGGGAATCTAAACCAAATGGTCTTTAAAACTTTAAATCGTTACTTATGGATTCAAATCCACTTAAAAATGTGTCCCATAACTAAAGATATGCAATGTTGTAAGCGGGAGTTTCTATATCTTAGGATACTTTGTCTAGGCAAAGTGTAACTAGTGATCTGATTCGACCATTGAATCCGGTTACTTGACTTGAAATCCTTGAGATGAGTGACCACTTATAAGCACACGTGTCTTTAATAAGGTTATGTTTGACCTCATAATTTGAGAAGTCCATGTATTTCTTTTCGATTGTGAATCGAATGTTCACATCATTGTGATGTTGAATCATTTTTGTCCTTGATTTCGTCTTCCCGATTTAAACCATCCAAGATTTGAACACCATCATAACTAATCCTGTTACCTCGAGCTTTGACCTTAAATTTTCTAAGCATGGTTTTCCTTTTGTCACATAGATGTAACATGAAATTTCCTGAATTTCTAATTGATATTCTTTTTCTTTTCGCTCTTATGTCAAACTTCGTACCGTTTACACCATGGGAGATGCAAGAGTTTGTAAGTCAATCTATGACTAAGAACATTCGTATCTCCTAAATGATTCTAACTCATCAAAACAGGGGTGATTCCCTTACTTTGATGGTTCTCTATTCGTTTCGATAAATGGTTTCCAATCGTGTGTTTTATGAAATTTCATCCTCTGGATTGGGGTGATTACCTTATCTTGAGGATTGACTTCAATTATTTTCTTTGGAACTTGCATTTCACAAATGACTTGATCTCACCAAAATAGGATTGAAACCCGTACTTTGGTGACAAATGTCAATCTTCGATTGTTTTCTTGTTATTATGAAATTCAATCATCAAGATAGGCGTGAATTCCATACCTTGATAATAATACCATTTTTATGAATTGTATTTGTTCAAACGAGATGACCTCATCAAAGTAGGAGTGAATTCTGGATTTTGATGAAGAAGTTCATCTTGTTATATTTTGTTTTTGTAAAACTTCACCGTTAAGATAGGAGAGATGTCCCTTACCTTAATGGTGAGTTACCTCGTCTTATTTCTGTGGATCCTCAACAATGAGTTGGGATCGAGCTTTTTGATTGGTAAGTTAGAGGTCATACCTTGGGAATACACCATCAAGTTAGGAGTGAAAACCACACCTTGATGACTATTCTTATTTCTTGATCTTCAACTTACCAAGGTTGTAATCAAGTGACAAGAAACATGTAGTAACTTGAAGGGTGAACCAATGTTAGTGTTTCGACCTATCAAGCCAAGCATGATTTCTGGACTTGAAAGAAGACCCGATTACTCTACGTTAATTTTGATTCCGGGCTTGGAGCATTTAAGCTCTTAAATCGATTTCTTTTCCATTATCTTCATGTTGTGACTCGATCTAGCTACATCAAACCATTTATCCCTTACGTATCAATTTTTATTTTGAGATATCATCAACACATGATTGCGTGATGGTAGTCTTCTTAAACAATCTTTTTGTCAAATAAAGATATTATCAACTTGTGATTATGTCTTTCTAGTCATACGAATGTTCTCGACTATACTTATGGGTTTGATGAATCATGTATGCAATCTACCTTTGGAAATTTTTTATCTTGCAAAACATGGTTACAAATGCACGTCTTATTGTTTGCGTTACTTCTTGAATCACTTTTGAACCCTTAGCCTTGGAAATTTTTAAAACTCTATCTTGGTTTCGATCAACGAGACTCGTTACTACTTACATTGTGACGTGGAGGTTCATAAACCTTCGTAACTTGTAGTCATGGGTTTGGCATAAAGGAAAAGACGTAACTTGGTATGTGTCCAAGTGTCTTACCTTCACATATGCTAACATTCGTGATTCTATGGACCTCCCGTTTAACTTTCCACAACTAAAATGCTTCTTATCTTAGATGTCATGATTATAATTGGTACATTATAGACCGATTGACTAATCTCATATTGACTCATGTGAAATAATGAGTCGAGAAATTGACTTGTATCTGTTTCAAATATTCGTATACCGTGGTATGGCGTTGAAAGATCGATCGTTATTTTGGATGACCGATTCATTTTCTGCTTTTAATAATGTTCCTAATCACCGTCGTGAACTCATTCCAAAATCTTCGCATATCGTATTATTCTTAGACCGATGGTTGGTCAAAGGAGAAATACATATTTACAAGAAATGCGTTAAGATCATTTTATATAGTGATGTTTGGGATTCTTAAATCCTGACGGTTAACCTTTTTATCATTGTTGGTCTTTTATTGATTTCTAGACATCATTTTACTACGAACTTATATTCTAGAAGTTGTGGCTTATAAGTCTAACATACCACGGTAACTCTTCATCGTTTTTCAATATTTCATCTCAAAACGTCTCATATTTCACTGAAAGGGTTCAAATTGGCATGCATTATGCCAAGAAGCTTGAAGGAGTCCCTAAAGTGAAACATCACATCTGTAATCAAACGTCTATCATTGTCCGTTCGTACACTTATCTTTCATTTAAACCCTATTGTTCGTTTAAGTTTTATTCTTAATTTCGGGACGAAATTCTTAAAAGTTGGGGAGACTGTAACATCTCATATTTTCGTTAAATTAAAAGTTAACTTTGTAAGGACTATTTATGCATTTTTAAGAATTTTGTGGGTTGCTATGTTTACCTATTAGTTTGTCACTTAATTTTTAGTATAAACTCTTAATAATATATCTATTAGATTACAATAGCACTAATATTTATGTCATTATTACTAATGATAATAATGTTAATAATAATAATAATAATAATAATAATAATAATAATAATAATAATAATATTAGCAAAATAGATTATGATAATAATAATAATAATAATAATAATAGTTATTATTATTATTATTATTATAAAAGCTTAGAAATTAATAAATTAGTTAAAATTTAAACTTAAATCAAGTTCAGGGGCTAATTTTGACATTTTGGAAACTTTAAATGGAAGTTTTGGCATAAAATAAAAAAAAGAATAAACCACAGGGACCATTAGTGTAAATTAGTAAAAACCAAACCCCCCCTTCTTCACCCCCGATTTTCCGGTGAGGGGTCCGGCCACCTCCGGCCGCGACTCCGGGAAGGCCAAACCCACCTCAAAACTTAGCCGTTTTGCTCCAAATCGGTCCCATTACGCTCGTGAACCCGTTTCGAACTTGATCATGTGTTTTAATTAGATTATTAATGCCGTGAAACCAGCCTACTAACTCGAAACTGAAACCCGCTCAACATCAAAACCGTTTACCCACTTAAATCGCATCAATGATGAAATTAAACACGGATCCACATTCGTATAATCATTACGAAGTTAATAAGATGTTTAATTTCATCTGCAACAACAATTAAACAACCTTAAATTTACTTGAAACTCTCGACATAAAACCTATGGCCGTTGGACAATTAATGGATCGAATTGAACCTATATAATAGAGGGTTTTTACTCGAATTAGGTTTCCTAAACTATCTGAACATTCAATTTGTTACAAAACACACACACACTCCATTATTGAATCAAGAACAAGTCGCGACCAAGCATTGTTCGTGTTCTAGCGAATTTCAAACTCTATCAGGTAATAAAACCGATCCTTTTGTTCGTTTAATCAAGGGGAATAAAAGCCCTAACATTCCATTCATTAACTTTAATAATTTGGGGTTCAATTTGATCAAAACCGATTTAGGGTTCTTGAGTAATTTGGGAATTTGTTTAATTAATGGATTTATAAATTAGTTTTGAATCTTTAACAGATTCGGGCTTTAGCCCAACCGGTTACCACACTACACTTGTATGCAGGAGGTCTCGGGTTCGAACCCGGCCTCCAGCATTTAATTTTTAATTAATTTTTATAAATATTAAATTTAAGAAAGCATTTAATTTTTAATTAATTTTTATAAATATTAAATTTAAGAAACTATCCCAATATGTTACTAAATTAAAATAAAAACTATTTTATGAACTAAAACTTTCCAAAAATTATTAAATAATTTTTAATGAATTTAAAACTTATAATTTTTTTAAAAGGTAATTACTTTTAAAGAATAATCAAGGTTATAGAAAACATTATTAAGTCATTTATATGATTTAAATGTTATAAATCTATTATGGCTCAAATTTGGATTATTTCAAAACATTATAATTCTACATGTTAAATAATTAATTAGTTATAAACATTTAATTACTCATCAATTCATTTAATCACGTTATATCATAATTAGTTAATTAATTCATTCCTTAATCGTTTATTTAAATTCTTGAAATTTATAAAATAATATAATTTTCTCTAATTCCCTATTTAAGATTTTGATATTATAAAACATTTATAAAAACCAATTAAAATTTTAAGAACTTTATAAAATGATTTTAAATTATTTTGCAAGTCATTTCAATAAGTATTCAAATATCTTTAATTTAAATAATTAATTATTAAATTCATTATTTCTTTTCACCTTATACTTAATCTTTATTAAATCAATAAATTAAATTATTGAATTACTCTTTATCATTCCCCATCTTAATTGATTTTATTCCATACTTGCTAAACCAAATCGATAGCATTATTTTTATTTATTTGATTAAATATTAAAAACCCCAAATTCCAAATGAAACCCTAATCCATATTTACTCTTGAATCAATTCTTTATTCTAATCCCAAGACACCAAATTTTAGGGTGAAACGTGAAGGAATTGTTGGAGAATCCTATTTTCTTATTATTATTCAAAAGTGCATCTTATATAACAAGTGAGTATTTCCATATCCATTTTTCTTATTTTCAAACTTTGGGGTGAAACATGTTAACTTATATCATTACACTTGTAAACTTATTCGAGTCTTGTAAACTTTATGGCAATTTACTTGTGTGTTGTGGTTAGTTGAACTTTTGTGGTTACCATGTTATGGCATTATATGTACAATCATTAACTATTGCTAGCCTGGCGACGTCATAGATCTATGAGCCTGACAAGCCTGCTTGGTTGATCGAAGTACACTTAGCTAATCGTATATACTTTTAACGTTTGACACTTGTAAAACTTTGTCAAGGTTTGATTGTTGCATTGTTCATAACATCCCTAATCACTTTATTCACTAACTTATGACTTGAATTGCCATCTTTTATATATTCTATGTATTGAAAACTATGGAATGCTCACCAACATTTTTATGCTGACCTTTTATTTTTAACATGTTTCAGGAATGCCTCAAGTATGTGTTCTACACTTTGAAGCTTATCACATTTAGGATTGGACTTAGAGAAATAAACGAATGATCTTGTTACTTTTATCTTTGTATTCTTAATGTATCTTTGTTTGAGATTTTACTTGTATTGTTACAGTTGAATCTTGATTAATATATTTGGAATTTATAATAGCGTTATGTGGCTATGAACAATCGTAACCCTCACATCTCGACGTTTCCGCCGTTAAGGTTGGGGTGTGACATATAGCTTAGACTAGAGTAGATTCAGTAGACGTAAGATTTTGTATGTATTGCTTTCTTACTCTTGTAATTGTCTTTGCTATATCAATGAAATCGTGAATTTTGTTGATATGTGCTTGATTTGATTACAATTGTTTGTATTTTCTTTGAATTGTTTACATAATTCATTACAGATTGATGCATTTGATCCAATCACTTAATGGATAAATGGTTCATTCGACTGAGTATTTCTCCATGGGGTACTCCAGTCTTGTTTGTAAAGAAGAAAGACGGTAGTATGCAGATGTACATTGACTATCGTGAGCTGAATAAGTTGACGGTGAAGAATCGGTACCCGTTATCGAGGATTGATGACTTGTTTGATCAGCTCCAGCGTGTTAGTTGGTTCTCGAGGATAGATCTTCGATCTAGTTACCATTACTTGAAGGTGAAGGAGCGAGATATCCCTAAGATAGCTTTTCGCACGTGTTATGGACATTACGAGTTTCTTGTTATATCTTCGGTTTGAGTAACACGCCAGCTGCCTTTATGGATTTGATGAACTGAGTGTGTCGGCTGATGTTAGATAAATTAGGGATTTTATTTATTGATGATATCCTGATTTGTTTGAAGAGCGAGGAAGCACATGCCAGCCACATTCGGGAAGTTTTGGAGACACCAAGAAGAGAGATTTAATGCTAAATTCTCTAAGTGTGTTTTTTGGTTGCGCAAAGTTCAATTTTTAGTTTATGTGGTAAATGCTAAAGGAATTACTATGGACCCGGTAAATGTTGAAGCAATGATGCAATGGAAGTCTCCAAATACGCCAACCGAGATTCGTAGTTTCTTGGGTTTGGCGGGTTATTATAGGATATCCTTCCAGGAGTTTTCCAAGATAGCATCACCTTTGACTAAATTGACTCACAAGGATGTGAAGTTTGTGTGGGGTCGGGAACAGGAGTGTGCTTTTGAGGAGTTAAATACAAGATTGACTCAAGCTCCTGTCTTGATGTTACCCAAAGGGAGTGAAGACTTAGTGGTATATTCGAATGCTTCTTATTCGGGGCTAGGTTGCGTGCTGATGCAACAAGGAAGAGTAATAGCCTACGCATCCCGATAGCTAAAAACCCACGAAGTCAACTACCCTATCCATGATTTGGAGTTAGCGGCTGTGGTCTTCGCGTTGAAGATTTGGAGGCACTACTTATACGGGACGAAGTGCACGATCTTCACGGACCATAAGATATTGAAGTATTTCTTCGAGCAAAAGGATCTCAACATGAGGCAAATGAGATGTTTAGAGCTCATCAAAGATTATGACTGTGAGATCCATACCATCCGGGTAAAGCCAATGTTGTGGCCGATGCCCTTAACCGAAATGAGAGACCCGGGCCGATTGGGTTAAAGGCTTTTCAGTTGGTTATGACCGCAGATGTGATGACATAGGTGAAAGGATTTCAAGAAGAGGCGTTAAAAGAAGATCACCTTAACTTTGAAAGGATGAGAGGGCTAGTCGTAGAGTTAGGTGAGAACACTCACGGTGTTAGAACCTGAAACGGGCGAATATGGATACCTTATTACGGAGACCTACGGGGAGGATTATGGATGAAGCTCATAAAACTCGATACCCTATTCATCCTGGTGCTACCAAGATGTATCAAGACATGAAGAAGGGCTATTGGTGGTCGGGTATGAAGCGTGACGTGGTGGAATATGTGAGTAAGTGCCTTACATGCTTGCAAGTAAGGGCAGAACATCAGAAGCCATATGAGAAGATCCAACTGTTGGATATCTTCATTACAAAGTTACCCCACACGATGAAGGGATATGTTACCATTTGGGTGATTATTGATCGTCTGACCAAGTGTGCTCACTTCCTACTGATCGGGCGAGACGTATTCATCCGAGAGATTGGCGGATCTGTTCATTAAAGAGATTGTAGCTCGTCATGGTGTGCCGGTGTCTATTGTATCTGATCGTGACACTCAGTTCACATAAAAGTTTTGGAAGAGATTTAATGATGTGATAGGAATGAGGCTACACATTAGCACGACTTACCATCCCCAAACAGATGGTCAGTCTGAGCGGACGATTCAGACGCTTAAGGATATGCTTCAAGCGTGCATGATCGATTTTGGAGGAAGTTGTGATGATCATTTGCCATTAGTAGAATTCTCATACAATAATAGTTATCATGCCAGCATTGGCATGCCACCTTACGAGATGCTATATGGTAGGAGGTGTAGGACACCCGTATGTTAGGGTGATATCGGACAAAATAGTTGGGGAGCCTTGAGGTGATCGAGGCTACGATGGAAAAGTTAGAAAAGATCAAAGCCTTTATGAAGGCGGCGAAGGATAGACAGAAGTCGTACGCCGATAAGAGGCGTAGACCGATCGAATTCAAGGTGGGCGACCGAGTTATATTGAAGGTCTCACCTTGGAAGGGAATCATTCGGTTCTGGAAGTGGGGCAAGCTGAGCCCAGGTATATAGGACCTTTTCGAATAATCACGCGAGTAGGAGAGGTGGCTTATCAATTAGAACTGCCTGATTAGTTAAGTGGAATTCATCCGACATTCCATGTATCTCATCTAAGAAAGTGCTTGGCTGATGAAGATATGATTGTACCATTGGGTGATATCGAAGTGGATGAACAGCTCAATTACATAGAGCAGCAAGTGGCAATCATTGATCGAAAAGAAAAGAGGTTGAGGAATAAAGTGGTTGCACTGGTGCGTGTGCAGTGGAAACACCGAAAGGGTTCTGAGTCTACATGGGAGCCTGAAGAAGAGATGAGACAACGTTACCCACAGTTGTTCGAAGAGTGATAGGTTTCGAGGACGAAACCTCTTTAAGGGGGGTAGACTTGTAACACCCGAAAGTTTGTCAAAATAAATAGAGAGGAAAAGTATCAAATAGAAAATAAAAAGAGACAAAAGTCAAAGAGGGTGTTGTGTAAATAGTACACAAAAGGCAAAAGTTTCACCTTTTTAAAGCATGGCCGCCCATACCATGCTCATACCTGCCGCCTTTCGTCTGAAAGAAGAAAGAAGGAAGAACAGAAGTCTTTCTCTTGGTTTTTCAAGGAAAAAGGGGCTGAAATCAAAATTGGTAAGTATTTTATGAGGTTTTGGTTCGGTTTTATGGATTTTTGACCATGTAACCGAATTCTACATGTTCTTGTGTGTGTATATGTGATTGGTTATGGTTTTTGGACATGCATCGGTGTTAGAAACTTTTAAAAAGTTCAAGTTGAAGAATTGAGCATTGGAAGCAGCTTAGGTGGGTTCTAGACGCCGTATTTTTACATGTTTTAACACTTTTTGGGGCTGAAAATGTATTAAAATGATTTTATAATTTTCAAGCATGTGTACCCGTATGTTTTATGTTGTATGATGCTGTGTTATGGATGTTTATGTGGTGTTTATGCTTAGAATGGTATTAAGAAGCTTATAATAGGGTGAAATGATGTTTTGGACTGAAAATAATCAAAAAGTATGTTAAACAGGTTGATCATGCGCCTATATAAGGCTCATGTGCCTAATTTTGCCTTAGAAAAACTTTTAAGTAGGAACATGCACCCAAACAGGGCTCATGCGCCCAAAATATGACCTGAAAACACTATGTATGGGCATATGCGCCTAGGGAGTAAGTACCCCATGCGCCCGAATTATGCCTTATAATAACTAAGTATTACCCATGCGCCCGAATTATGCCTTATAATAACTAACACTCGAAAGTTTGTCAAAATAAATAGAGAGGAAAAATATCAAATATAAAATAAAAAGAGACAAAAGTCAAAGGGGGTGTTGTGTAATAGTACATAAAAGACAAAAGTTTCATCTTTTTAAAGCATGGCCGCCCATGCCATGCTCATACCTGCTGCCTTCCGACTGAAAGAAGAAAGAAGGAAGAACATAAGTCTTTCTCTCGTTTTTTAAAATAAAAAGGGTTGAAATCAAAATTGGTAAGTATTTTATGAGTTTTTGGTTTGGTTTTATGGATTTTTGACCATGTAACCAAATTCTACATGTTCTTGTGTGTGTATGTGTGATTGTTTATGGTTTTTGGACATGCATAGGTGTTAGAAACTTTTAGAAAGTTCAAGCTAAAGAATTGAGTGTTGGAAGCAACTTAGGTGAGTTATAGACCCTGTATTTTTACATGTTTTAACACTTTTTGGTGCTGAAAATGTATTAAAATGATTTTATAATTTTCAAGCACATGTACCCGTATGTTTTATGTTGTATGATGATGGGTTATGGATGTTTATGTGTTGTTTATGCTTAGAATGGTATCACGAAGCTTAGAATAGGGTGAAATGATGTTTAGGACTGAAAATAATCAAGAAGTATGTTAAACAGGTTGCTCATGCGCCTATATAAGGCTCATGCACCTAATTTTGCCTTAGAAAATTTTTAAGTAGGAACATGCGCCCAAACAGGGTTCATGCGCCCAAAATATGACCTGTAAATACTAAGTATGGGCTTATGTGCCCAAACAGTACCCAATACACCCAAATTATGCCTTAGAATAACTAAGTATAACCCATGCGCCTGAACAATGGTTCATGCACCTAGAAAATTAAGAAGATTGCCTAAGTGTTGGGGTCAGGCGCCCCAATAGTGCTCATGTGCCCAAATTTTTACTCAGGCACCTAAGTATGGACTCATGCGCCTGAATAGGCCATACGCCTAAAAATAGTGGAAAACAGTTAAGTAAAGGGCCATGCGCCCGAATAGTGATAATGTGCCTATGCAGGGCTCATGAACCCGCATAATCATCATGTGCCCAATACTTAGAAAAATTTTCTGGAATTTCAGGAAAAACAGAATTATTAGGGTTTGACCCTAGTTTGACTTAGGGTCTTAATTTTCATTATTATGGATGGTTATGGGTTGTTCTTATGTTCCATATTATTTATTATTGTGTGACATTATGTGGTGTTTACGATCATAAACATAAAGTATTATCATTAATAAAATTGAAAGATTAATGATGAAGAAAAGTGGAACATAAATAAAAGAATGTAAGACTTGCAAGCAAAGGAATGGAGGTGCACGACCATGTTGTCATTAGCTCAACTATGTGCGGTTTAGCTAACCCGAAGGAGGCATGCAGGGTCAATCATTGAGATTGACAGGGGCCCTTATTGCACACCCTAGGTGACTGGGTCAGCTTCGTCGACAATGTTCGTGGTCTATTTATAGACCACAGGCCCAGTATCAACTTCGTGCATAATGATCGGGGTATTACACATTGGTCCGTAAGAAAGTGAAAGGTAATGACAAAAAAGTACGAAGTGAACGAATGTGTACGATAATGAATAATAAAGAAGGTTTACCTGGATGTATGTATGATGCATGCTCATGTACGAAAGTAAAGAAAGTATTTATGGAAAGGAGTATTTCCATATATAAATTATACAAGGTACTTTAACGCTTTTAAGACTAGAACTCACTCAACAACGCTGAGCTTTATACATTTTCAGTTGGCAGGTAACTATTGCTGAGGATGGCATGAGGATGAAGCTACTTGGCGGGGCAAGACTGACATCCATTCACCACTTATGATACTGTTATTTTGTATTACAATGAAACAATCTTTTGTAACTTAAACCCTATTGTATTGCTTAACAACAATATTTAATTAATGATAATGAATGATTTTTGTTAACTTATTCCCACTGCATATTTTATGAATTATGTATTATTTATGTAACAATGCGATGATTGTCCAACTATGAGGTCTCCGGGAACTGGGCCTTACAAGTTGGTATCAGAGCCAAAGTTTAATAGAATTGGGTAAATTATTTTTAAAACCTAATCTTAAACTGAGAATGGGACTAAAGGAAAGGGATGCTAGCCCAGTAGCTACGTGTCATCAAGTATTTCTTATCCTAATGTTAACTAGTATTATGTGCGTGTGCTATATGACTTATGTGTTCTTAGTAGATTTGGATACTAATATAGTCAGGATAGGAAATGCTTAGGGTATGAAGAGTGAAGTAAGTGACTAATCATAATTGTCCACTATAATTAAGGACTTACTATACTTAACATAAACTGAGCTATTACCTTGAATGACTTGTTAGTTTTCGAATCTAATAGTGTTTAGAGGATGGCGGGAGGTAGATCATCTAAAGCTTCCAGAGGTGGGGCACGTGGTGGACGTGGTGCTGGACTGCGTGTGACCAGGAACAGGGCTAAGGCTGCCGAGATGGCACATGTAGAGCATGAGGTACATCAGCAAGATGGCGTTGATGAGAGCACCAATCTCAGGGCCTTAGTGAAGGAGGCAGTGGCAGAGGAGGTTCATCAAGTCATGCAGACGACCCTACCGTTTGTGGTGACTGAAGTCATCCGAGCTGTGAAAGAAGATGAGAGGAAGGAGGAAGAGAGAAGGACTACGACTGGGAGAAAGGAAAATGAGAAGGGTAATGATGAGGATGAGGAGCTGAATGCTGAGAAGGCAGCCTCCAGTGATGAGGAGGAAGTAGTAGTGAGGGAAACCGCAAGGGGATGCAGTTACGGGGCACTCCAGCGATGCAAACCCCCGACTTTCGATGGCAATGGTAATGCTGCTGCCGCTCACTGCTATGTAAGGGAGATGGAGGCAGTGTTGGAGATTAGTGAGTGTCGCGAGGACCAGAAAGTGAAGTTTGCCACTCACTCTTTTGTTGACTCGGCGTTGTGTTGGTGGGACAATATTGTCCAAGCCGAGGGCGCTAGGGACATCGAAAGGATGAGATGGAAAGAGTTAAAGAAATTGGTGATTGAGGAGTTTTGTCCTCACTGGGAACTCGACAAGATCGAGAGGGAATTCCTACAGTTTGAGGCGGGAACCATGACCCACCAGCAATACACCACCAAATTCAACGAAATGTCAAGGGTGGTGCCGGATCAGGTGACGCTGGTGTCGAGGAAGATCAAGAGGTACATCCAAGGATCGTCGGCTGATATTTGCAGGCATCTGATCGCTGCTCCGCCACGTACCTTTCGATCTGTTGTAGACCTGGCGGGTAGGTTGTACGATGAACGGGAGCAGACGGTGGTGGAGGTGAAGATGACAGGTGGTGGTGATAAGAAGTGGAAAGGGAAGCGGCTTGGGCGTGGTGATTTAACCCCAAACAACAAGAAGGCCAGAGTTGATGATCTACGGGTGATCGCATCAGGCTCAGGGATGAAGAAGTGTGGTAAGTACGGGAAGGAGCATACGGGCGAGTGCAGGTTGGGATTGAACGTATGCTTCAAGTGTGGAAAGCTTGGCCACATTGCTAGAGACTGTAGGGTGCCAAAGTGTTATAGCTGTGGCGAGGAGGGCAACGTGAGCAAGGACTGTAAAAAGCTGAGGGCGGAGAGTTCTGGGGCAAAGAAGAAGCCGAAGGAAGGAGGTGAGAAGGCGAGTGCCAGAGCCTTCACGATGGCTCGGGAGGAGGCCAGAGTGGACCCCTATGTCATGTCTGGTATGTTTCTAGTAAACCAAACTTGTGCCTCTATGTTATTTGTTTCTGGTGCTAGTAGAGTTTTATTTCAACAGCTTTCTATGCTAAGTTACCTGTTAATAGTAGAAGTATCGAGGAGCCCTTTGATGTAGAAACTGCTATTGGTAAGTCTACTAGATTTACTGATATGATATCGCACTATGCCATAGAACTATAAGGCCATAGGTTTTCTGCGAATTTACATATGATGCCCCTAGGCAGATTTGATGTAGTACTAGGGATGGATTGGTTAGCAACCTATGAAGCAAATATCACGTGTTGCAAGAAGATGATTCAACTAGTTGCGCCCGATTGAAGTTCGGTGACGGATTATGGTGATTTCGTCACTACGATTCCAAAGATGATTTCGATAGCGGTGGCGGAAAGTGCATGAGACGTGGATGTAGTGCCTATCTGGCCTATATAAAAGATGTGGACGCATCAGTACCACAACTGTCCGATGTACCAGTGGTATGTGGCTTTCCGGACATGTTCCCAAAAGATTTGCCAGGTGTGCCACCGGATCGCGAAATCGAGTTCCAAATTGATCTGAAACCCGGTGCTCAACCCGTTGCCAAAGTACCATCTTGATTAGAACCGACTGAGATGAAGGAACTAATGACTCAACTGAAGGAGTTAATGGATAAAGGGTTCATTCAACCAAGTATCTCCCCATGGGGTGCTCCGGTCTTGTTTGTAAAGAAGATAGACAGTAGTATTCGGATGTTTATTGACTACCGTGAGCTGAATAAGTTGACGGTGAAGAATCGGTACCCGTTATCGAGGATTGATGACTTGTTTGATCAGCTCCAGGGTGTTAGTTGGTTCTTGAGGATAGATCTTCGATCTGGTTACCATCAGTTGAAGGTAAAGGAGCATGATATTCCTAAGATAGCTTTTCGCACATGTAATAGACATTACGAGTTTCTTGTTATATTTTTTGGTTTGACTAACACGCCAGCTGCCTTTATGAATTTGATGAACCGGGTGTGTCGGCTGATGTTAGATAAATCAGTGATTGTGTTTATTGATGATATCCTGATTTATTGGAAGAGCAAGGAAGCACATGCCGGCCATATTCGGGAAGTGTTGGAGACACTTAGAAGAGAGAAGTTATATGCTAAATTCTTTAAGTGTGCTTTTTGGTTGCGCGAAGTTCAATTTTTAGGTCAAGTGGTAAATGCCGAAGGAATTATGGTGGATGCGGCAAATGTTGAGGCAGTGATGCAATGGAAGCCTCCGAAGACGCCAACCGAGATCCGTAGTTTCTTGGGTTTGGCGGGTTATTACAAGAGATTCATCCAGGACTTTTCTAAGATAGCCTCACCTTTGACTAAATTGACTCGCAAGGATGTGAAGTTTGTGTGGGGCGGGAATAGTAGTGTGCTTTTGAGGAGTTAAAGACAAGATTGATTCAGGCTCCTGTCTTGACGTTACCCAAAGGGAGTGAAGACTTAGTGGTATATTCGAATGCTTCTTATTCGGGGCTAGGTTGCATGCTGATGCAATGAGGAAGAGTAATATCCTACGCATCCTGATAACTAAAACCCACGATGTCAACTACCCTATCCATGATTTGGAGTTAGCGGCTGTGGTCTTCGCGTTGAAGATTTGGAGGCACTACTTATACGGGACGAAGTGCACAATCTTCACGGACCATAAGAGCTTGAAGTATTTCTTCAAGCAAAAGGATCTCAACATGAGGCAAAGGAGTTGGTTAGAGCTCATCAAAGATTATGACTGTGAGATCCATTACCATCCGGGTAAAGCCAACATTGTGCCCGATGCCCTTAGAAGAAAGGAGAGACCCGAGCCGATTTGGGTAAAGGCTTATCAGTTGGTTATGACCGCTGATGTGATGGCACAGTTGAAAGTATTTCAATAAGAGGTGTTGAAAGAAGATCGCCTTAACTCAAAAAGGATGAGAGGGCTAGTCGCAGAGTTGGGTGAGAACAATAACGGTGATAGAACCCGAAACGGGCGAATGTGCATACCTCGTTATGGAGACCTACGGGAGCGGATTATGGACGAAGCTCATAAAACTCGATACCCCATTCATCCTGGTGCTATCAAGATGTATCAAGACATGAAGAAGGACTATTGGTGGCGGGGTATGAAGCGTGACATGGTGGATTATGTGAGTAAGTGCCTTACTTGCTTGCAAGTGAAGGCAGAACATCAAAAGCCACACGGGAAGATCCAACCGTTGGATATACCTGAGTGGAAGTTGGAGCACATCACCATGGACATCATTACGAAGTTACCCCGCATGGCGAAGGGATACGATACCATTTGGGTGATTGTTGATCGTCTGACCGAGAGAGGTCACTTCCAACCGATCCGCGAGACGTATTCATCCGATAGATTGGCGGATCTATTTATTAAAGAGATTGTAGCTCGTCATGGTATGTCGGTGTTTATTATGTCTGATCGTGGCACTCGGTTCATATCAAAGTTTTAGAAAAGATTCCATGATGTGATGGGAAGAGGCTACACATTAGCACGACTTACCATCCCCAAACAGATGGTCAGTCGGAGAGGACGATTCCAACGCTTGAGGATATCCTTCGAGGATGCGTGATTGATTTTGGAGGAAGTTGTGATGATCACTTCCCATTAGCAGAATTGTCACACAATAACAGTTATCATGCTAGCAATGGCATGCAACCTTATGAGATGCTATATGGTAGGAGGTTTAGGACACCCGTATGTTTGGGTGATATCAAACAAAAAGAGTTGGGGAGCCTTGAGATGATCGAGGCTACAACGGAAAAGTTAGAAAAGATCAAAGCCTTTATAAAGGCGGCGAAGGATAGACAGAAGTCGTACATCGACAAGAGGCATAGACCAATCACATTCAAGGTGGGCGACCAAGTTATGTTGAAGGTCTCACCTTGGAAGGGAATCATCCGGTTCCGGAAGAGGGGCAAGCTGAGCCTGAGGTATATAGGACCTTCCCAAAAAATCACGCGAGGAGGAGAAGTGGCTTATCGATTAGAACTGCCTGAAGTTAAGTGGAATTCATCCGACATTCCATGTATCTCATCTAAGAAAGTGCTTGGCTGATGAAGATATGATTGTACCACTGTTTGATATCGAAGTGGGTGAACGGCTCAATTACATAGAGCAGCCAGTGGCAATCATTGATCGAAAAGAAAAGAGGTTAAGGAATAAAGTAGTTCCACTGGTGCGTGTGCAGTGGAAACACCAAAAGGGTTCTGAGTCCACGTGGGAGACTGAAGAAGAGACGAGACAACGTTACCCACACTTGTTCGAAGAATGATAGGTTTCGGGGACGAAACTTCTTTAAGGGGGGGTAGACTTGTAACACCCGAAAGTTTGTCAAAATAAATAGAGAGGAAAAGTATCAAATAGAAAATAAAAAGAGACAAAAGTCAAAGAGGGTGTTGTGTAAATAGTACACAAAAGGCAAAAGTTTCACCTTTTTAAAGCATGGCCGCCCATACCATGCTCATACCTGCCGCCTTTCGTCTGAAAGAAGAAAGAAGGAAGAACATAAGTCTTTCTCTTGGTTTTTCAAGGAAAAAGGGGCTGAAATCAAAATTGGTAAGTATTTTATGAGGTTTTGGTTCGGTTTTATGGATTTTTGACCATGTAACCGAATTCTACATGTTCTTATGTGTGTATATGTGACTGGTTATGGTTTTTGGACATGCATCGGTGTTAGAAACTTTTAAAAAGTTCAAGTTGAAGAATTGAGCGTTGGAAGCAGCTTAGGTGAGTTCTAGACGCCGTATTTTTACATGTTTTAACACTTTTTGGGGCTGAAAATGTATTAAAATGATTTTATAATTTTCAAGCATGTGTACCCGTATGTTTTATGTTGTATGATGATGTGTTATGGATGTTTATGTGTTGTTTATGCATAGAATGGTATTAAGAAGCTTATAATAGGGTGAAATGATGTTTTGGACTGAAAATAATCAAGAAGTATGTTAAACAGGTTGATCATGCGCCTATATAAGGCTCATGCGCCTATATAAGGCTCATGCGCCTAATTTTGCATTAGAAAAACTCTTAAGTAGGAACATGCGCCTAAACAGGCCTCATGCGCCCAAAATATGACCTGAAAACACTATGTATGGGCATATGCGCCCAGGCAGTAGGTACCCCATGCGCCCGAATTATGCCTTATAATAACTAAGTATTACCCATGCGCCTGAACAGTGGTTCATGCACCTAGAAAATTGACCAGATTTCCCAAGTGTTGGGGTTAGGAGCCCCATAGTGCTCATGTGCACAGATTTTACTTAGGCGCCTAAGTATGGACTCATGCGCCTGAACAGTTCATGCACCAAATAATAGTGCAAAACAGTTAAGTAAAGGGCCATGTGCCCGAATAGTGATAATGCACCTATGCAGGTGCGCGAGCATAATCCTCATGCGCCTATGCAGGTGCGCCAGCATAATCCTCATGCGCCCAACACTTCGAAAATTTTCTGGAATTTTGGGAAAAACAGAGTTACTAGGGTTTGACCCTAGTTTGACTTAGGGTCTTAATTGTCATTATTATGCATGGTTACGAGCTGTTCTTATGTTCTATATTATTTATTATTGTGTGACTTTACGTGGTTTTTACGATCATAAACGTAAAGTATGATCATTAATAAAAAACGAAAGATTAATGATGAAGAAAAGTGGAACATAAATAAAAGAATGTAAGACTTGCAAGCAAAGGGATGGAGGTGCACGACCATGTTGTCTTTAGCTTAACTGTGTGCGGTTTAGCTAACCCGAAGGATGCATGCAGGGTCAATCTTTGAGATTGACAGGGACCCTTGTAGCATACCCTAGGTGACTGGGTCAGCTTCGTGCACAATGTTCATGGCCTATTTATAGACCACAGGCCCAACATCAGGTTCGTGCACAATGTTCGGGGTATTGTACATTGGTCCGTAAGAAGTGTAAGGTAATGATAAAAGTACGAAATGAATGAATGCATATGATAATAAATAATAAAGAAGATCTACCTGGATGTATGTATGATGCATGCTCACGAACGAAAGTAAAGAAAATATTTTTTGAAAAGAGTATTTCCATATATAAATTATACAAGGTACTTTAATGCTTTTATAACTAGAACTCACTCAGCAACATTGACCTTTATACATTTTCAGTTGACAGGTAACTATTGCTGAGATGGCACGAGGATGATGCTACTGGGCGGGGCAAGACTGACATCCATTCACCACTTATGTCACTGTTGTTTTGTAATACAATGAAACAATCTTTTGTAACTTAAACCCTATTGTATTGCTTAACAACATTATTTAATGAATGATAATGAATGGTTTTTGTTAACTTATTTCCGCTGCATATTTTATGAATTATGTATTATTTACGTAGTAATGCGATGATTATCCAACTGTGAGGTCTCCGAGAACGGGGCCTTACAGATTCTCTACTAACTCGGCTATATCAAATCTGCTTAAGTGATGCAGAGAAGGAGTGTTAAGTCTGTTGACTTCACCATTCTCTCTTTCCATAACAAAGTTATGAGAAGAGTCCTCAAATCTCCATTGGACAATTTTCTTCGTAGGAATGAGGGGTTGATTTGGCAGCTTGTTCCCCTTCCTAGTGTCCAAGAGAATTACCAGTCTTCTTCTTAGCATCCTCTCCTCTTCATTGAGTGAGTCAGAGTTGGCTGCCAAGAGCTGAAGTGCTATTTTAGAGTTCCCCTAGGCAGATCAAGAAATTTCTCTCTTGTGAGGGAGCTGGAGGATCCATCAACAAATGTTAACTTGATGGATTCCTCTTTACAAGAAATTTCGCTCAGAGTAGTACAATTGATGAGATTTTTCTTGATTTCCTTGAATTCCTCCAAGGTCAGAGGTTTACTTGACTCAGAGGATGGCTTGGATGATGAGTGGGTGGTTAATTGTTGGGTAAAGGAGGGTTGAGTTCCGGTAAGTGTTTTGGGTTTTAGAATGGGTAGCGGAGGTGGTTGCTATGAAGCAATAAGTGATGAGGGTATGGCTGATGGTATAGGTTCAGGAGTGTAGGGTTCAGTGGTTGGTTCATTTTTATTGGGAATGAAAAGGGTGTTGGTTCAGGTTTAGTTTAGGGTTGAGGTTGAGGTGTAGGTTTGGGTGTTATCCTCTAAGAACTTGGGTAAACCTCGTTCCTGCTTCCTGAGCAAATGTTAGCTTTAAAGTCACTGACATGTCGCTGTAGGGTCTTATCAGACATGGGGCCAACTTGTTTGCCAGAGAAGCCATGAGCTTTAAGATCTGCTTTTATGCATGCTCTGTCTCCCATCTTCTTAGCCACAAAAAGTTGGGCTTCTTCTTCCTTCTTTTTCTTAGCTCTGAGCTTTTCCCTAGTAGCCTTTCTCCTCTCATTGTCCATTTGATCTTGTTCTTTGTTGAAAAGCCACAAGATCATGTCATTGTCATGAGGAGCTAATTTTTCAAAGGAGTAGCCCCTGGAAGTTAAGAAGGCTACCCTTTCTTCTCTCAGTTGCTGCTCAGCTTCTTCTTTCTTCCCCTTCTCCTCTTCTTCTAAGGCCAACCTTGCTGATTCATCTTGTTCTTTTTGCAGCAGGGTTACCTTTTCTAACTCTACCAGCTCCTCAAGTGTTAAGAGGAGCACATCTTCGTTTGCTACACCTAGATTGATAAGATTGTCAATAATCTCCACTCTCTTTATGTTGTTGATAGTTTCCTCAGCTGCCACAGCTGCTTTGCTACTTGAAGCTAGTAGCTTTCCGGTGGGGAGTCTACCTTTCCTCTTAAGCTTCTCCATCCTTTCCTCCTCTAATAATTCTTCCGCAGTCATCTATCTTTACCTTTGATGTCTTTGGATTTTGGAGACTTTATTGTAGAGAATTCAGGCTGGTGAGGGGTGATATGAGCTTGTGCTGATGAAGATGGTTGAGTAGGTGGAGTTGTGAGATAGTCTTCACTATTTATTTCAGAGGCTAGTTCAAGAATTGCCTTTGTGATAATTAGATTATCAGACAAAGAAGATTGTCCTTCCACAGCTTGGACTTCAGCTTTGGAAGTTAGTTGGAGTTATTCCACAGCTTGGTCTTCAGCTTCGAAAGTTAGAGGGATTACACTTCCTGTCCTATCTGATTCAGTTGCTGGGCCATCAGTCCTTATATCCCCTTTGAAATCAGTCTCAGGTTCAATGTGGACCTTAGGTTGACCAACTCCTTCCTTAGTGGTAGGAGGTGCATTCAACCTTTAAAGCTCCTTTGCTCCAAAGTAAGCCATAAGAACTTCTGGACTTGGTTGTTCAAGGGAAGTGCTCATTAGGAATGTAGTTAGGAATCTATGAAGATCCATGAGCATCTTTGGGTCCACTTGAAGTATGATTGGAGGTGGTTCCGAGAAAATAGTTGCTTGTTGAGTAGGGTATTTTGAAGAAAGGGTTGTGAGAGCCAAACTTTGCTCTATATGAGTTTCACTATGAACATTCTCTCCATTTTTGGTAGCATCATCATGAGAGGTTGATGAGCTGGTGGAAGAAGTCAGAGAGACTTGAATTGGTACATGCTTGATAATCTCTCAATCTGTGTCTCAGCTAATTGAGCCTTGAGATATTCAATCTCAAGTTGCTGAGTGGCGGACCTATCTTCTAAAGTCTTAACCTTTGATTCAAGGTTTGAGAATTTAGGAAGTAGGTCTCTAATTATGAGTTGCATACTTCCCTTATCTTCTTTAGAAGAATCATGGGGAGATGAGATAACATATCTTATATGTTCATCGTCACCACCAGTTGTGATTTCTTGGCACCATGGTTTCCTCTGCGTAGTGATGTCTCTTTCAGACTCATCAATAGGCAAAGTTGCCATAGATTCAGTCTCAAAGATTTATCACTGTCCTGAGAGGTCATTGAGACATTCTCAGTAGTGGCAACTGAATCTACATGAGTCCCCTCCACATTAGTGGGACTCACCTCAGTTGGGCTTTGCTGATAGGGGCTAGAAGTCAGAGGTGTCTCTAGGCTTAGTTAATCTTTGAATGGCTGTTGTAGATCAACATCATGGCCTTGGAGAAACATGAAATACTCATCAGTATCAGTAAGTAGGCCAGTAAAGGATATAGGAGTTATACCTAATGACCCGGGACCTTGATCAATATCTAGAGGCTTAGAGCCTATGATTTGGCTGTCCCTTATTGGTTGCTCAGGGGAGTGTTGTGACTCGACCCGAGGGCTTTCAGTTCTAGTTTAGGGCTCATAGGATTGAGACTGAGGAGACTCAATACCCATATTGAGGTCAATGCTGAAGGATGGTTAGACCTCAGACTGAGTGGGAGCCCATTCGTCCACTCTAGTCTTTTTATTTTGAATAGGAGGTGCTTGTTCAATCAGAGAAGATTAAACAAGGGTTTGCTTGAGACGTCTTTGGTATGTATGTTTGATGGGACAAGGAGGAAGAGTTGGTAGTGAAGTGGTTAGTGCTGGTGTGGGTTCATCACCTGTGGGGTTTACAGGGATGTCACCAGAAGACATTGGCTCGATCATACCTGGAAGAAGTGCAGTATGTCTTCCGGTGAAGTTGGTGGACACCCTCTTTAGAACTTTGAACATGGCGGCCTTATGGGAGGGATAGAAAGAGTAACTACACAGACAAGCTTCTCTTGATCCGGCTCGCAGTTAATGATATGCTGAATGAACCTGGCATACATGTAGAATGTCTCCCTTTGAAGATTTCCCCTGAGGTTATTCAGCATAAACCTGGAGTAGTTGAACCAGAGGCCTTTTACAACCCGTGAACTAGGCATCCTAGGTCATAGGGAATTTGATCTCATCCCCCTGATTTATTTGATAGATAACGAAGTACAATGTGAAGCAGCAACTTCCGATTGTAGGAGAAGTTAAATTTGTAGACCGTTGATCTGTTCACATCAACACCATGCCCCGTTTGGGTATAGGTGTCTTCCAATTCAGATTTGGGGAATTCCGTAGGAGAACCTTCATCATGAAGCTCTAAGTGCTCCCTGATGGTCTGTTCAGATATGACTAACTCTTGGCCATAGATTCTTGACCTGATAACCCTAACTCCGTTCAGGGTGTCAATCTGACCATTAGCCTAAAATTCGGTTTTATGGTTAGAGTATATAGTGGGATTAACAATGACGGCTGTGTAGTAGGCGGACTGAAGCAAAAATTGGATGATTTCAGAGAAGTCCGCATCCTTTGAAGAGTCAAGGAGTGTGACTTGATTGTGCTGAGGGTTTAGAGCCATTGTTGGCAGAGATTGGGAAGAGTAGTGGTAAGTTTGAGAGAGTGACAGTGAAGATGAAGAATAGTCAGGGCTTGAAAATGGATAAAAAGATTAATGAGAGAGGTCAGAAGTATTTAAATATAGGAAAATGGCGGATGGATCAGGTGAAGTGACAGTTTGGGGTATGATGTTAAAGGGGCGGTATGGATAAGTCATTTAAATATTCCGACATCATTAAGGAAATCTTTACCTTTTATAGAGTGGGGCCCAAAGATTTATGTTACACAGTAAAGTTTTTCTTCCGATAGTATGAGTCTTCCGAGTGTAATATCTTCCAAAGTCAAACTTACTTTCGAGGGTAAGATAGTCTTACTTCCGAGAGTAAGAAGGTCTTCTGAATGAAAGGTTTTATCACTTCGGAAATGGATTTGATAGCACTTTGAATGTTCTTCCAAAGCTTAAAACCTTTCCGAAGATAATACAAGTTTTAGAAAAGTTGCATTCGGAAGATAAACAAAGATATCTTTCAAGGGAAAGTTTCTTTTCGGAAGAATTCATACTTTAAGAGATTTTGAAAGAAAGACCTTTTGTAACTGCGCTTAGATTAAATGACATAGACAGAACACATACTAAAAGGTTTTTCATTTGAGACAAGTTAGTCAATGTTTATCATCCCAATAGCTGTATTCAGATATTTAAATCTTTGTTCATCAAATGCCTTTGTGAACAAATCAACATATTGTTCATTTGAGTCAACTTTGACTAATTTGATCCGATTTTTCTCATGAATATCTCTGATAAAATGATACCTGATGTCAATGTGCTTTGTCTTTGAGTGCTTGACCGGATTTTCTGTAATGGAGATGGCACTCTTATTGTCAATGTGAATAGGAGTCTCCATGAAATTGAAGCCTATAATCCAACATCTGATTTTAAATCCACAGCAGCTGAGCACAACAACTAGCAACATCAATGTATTCAGCCTTGGTAATTGATGCTAAAACACAAGATTGCTTCTTGCATTGCAAGGAGATTATCCTTCTACCAAGAAATTGACATCCTCCTGATGTTGATATCTTGTTGATGTTGCAGTCACCACAGTCACTATCAGTGTAGCCATAGTGATTAAAGTCTTGATTCCTAGGATACTAGAGACCTAATTTGGGAGCTCCTTTGAGGTATCTTAGGATTCTCTTGGCTGCAACTAGGTGAGACACCTTTGGAGCAGCCTGATATCTTACACAAATGCAAGTTGCAAACATAATATCAGGTCTACTTGCTGTGAGATACATCAGAGATCCAATAATTGTCCTCTATTGATGTTGATCAGTATCCTCCCCCTCGGAGTCAGGACAAAGATTGTGATTTCCGGTTATAGGTGACTTTGCCGGCTTGCAATCCTTCATGTCAAATCTTTCTAAAATATCATTGATATATTTAGATTGATTGATGAAGAACCCATCTTTCATTTGCTTCACCTGAATTCCAAGAAAAAAGTCCACTTTTCCTATGGAACTCATTTCAAACTTTTTCTTTATAATGCTTTCAAAGTCCTTACACATTTGGTTATTTGAAGAACCAAATATGATATCATCGACATAGACTTGTACAAGCAAAATGTCTTTTCCAGTCTTCCTTATGAACAATGTCTTGTCAATGGTACCTCTAGTGTAACCATTCTTCAGTAGAAACTAAGACAAGGTCTCATACCACAACGTAGGTGCCTGGTGTAACCCACAAAGAGCTTTATCTAGTTTGCACACGTAGTTAAGATGTTGTGGATCTTCAAATCCTGGAAGTTGGCACACATAGTCTTCTCTATTTATATCCCAATAAAGAAAGGCACACTTAGATAAACTGTAAAGTTCTTGGATGCCACATAAGAAAGAAAGATCCTAACTGTCTCAAGTCTTGCAACAGGTGCAAAGACATCGGTGTAATCAATTCCTTCTTGTTGAGTGTATCCTTGAACTACTAGTCTTGCCTTGTTCTTGATAATCAAGCCTCTGTCATCCTTTTTGTTTTTGAATACCCACTTTGTGCCAATGGGTACTTGGCCAGGAGGTAGTGGACATAGGTTCCAAACCTTTTGTCTTTTGAATTGAAGCATTCCTCTTGCATTGATTCAATCCAACTATTATCCTTCAAAGCTTCTTCTACTTTTCTTGGTTCCATCTATGAGAGGAAGCATGAGTACAAGTAAACATTTCCATTATGAGTTTGTCTTCTTGTTCTTACACCCTCGGAAACATCTCCGATGATGCTTTCAGCTGGGTGGGTGTTTGAATCCTGAGTCTAGGGATCACATCCATTTGCATGGAGAGATCTAGATTTGAAAAGTTTTGATCAAGTTGTGAACATTTGGACTAGCTGGGGTTTCATATTCATTCAATGAGGACTGATTAAATGAAGGAGAAACCACATTTGTAGCCATTTGATTTGGATTAGCCTTAACAGTTGCCTGTTCTTCATGATTGCTACTTCCATCAGCTTGGTGTTGTGCAGTGTTTGAGTTATCACTCAATGAGCTCTGAGGCTCACTTTGTTGACAACTGGTTGAAGGTCCACTTGTTATTTTGATGGGAGATTGAGCTTTAGAAATTCTTGGAGAACTTGGAAGAGGTATGGGTAACTTAAACAGTTGATCATCATCTGAGTCACTTTGAGTTCCTGTTCCAGCTGAAACATTACCACAAGAAGGTTTAGAATAGTTTGAAAACAATTCTAAATTAAAGATATGATCAGGGCCATTCCCCTTAACACAAGGAGTGTGCTCGTTAACAACAATATTGGATGATTTCTCAAATTGTTGATTCTTAATGTTGTATACTCTATAAGCTTTGGAGCTTGAAGAATATCCAACAAAGATAGCATCATCCGACTTTTTAGAAAATTTTGCTAAATTTTCCTTTGTGTTAAGTATGGTACACCTACTGCCAAAGGACCTAAGAAAACCAATGAATGGTGGTCTCTTGTTCCATAGCTCATAAGGGGTTTTTACATGGGGCTTAACTATAAGAACTCTGTTCTACACATAGCATGCAATGCTGACTGCCTCTGCCCAGAATGGTAGAGGCAGATTTGAATCAGCCAACATAGTTCTAGCAGCCTCAATAAGTGTCCCATTTCTCCTCTCAGCAACACGTTTTCTTGAGGAGTTCTTCGGGCACTGTATTATCCGGCAATCCCTTTTGAGTTATGGAATGTGTCAAGAACTTCGTTCTTAAACTCAGTCCCTTGATTACTTCTAATTATTTTAACCTTATGGTTGATTTGATTTTCTATTTTAAGAATGAAAGACTATAAAGTTTTAGTTGTTTCATCTTTAGTTCTTTAAAAAAGAATACCCATGTATATCTAGTAAAATCATCAACAAGCACAACGCAGTATGATTTCCTTTCAATGCTCATTATACTTGTGGGACCAAATAGATACGTGTGCAATAAGTGTAATGGAGTGGTGATAGAGTTAACTTCTTTGGATTTATGAGGAACTCTATGTTGCTTTCCCTTTAAACAAGCAACATAGTTGTCCTTGCAGAGAAATTCCTTTTTAGGCACACCATGTACCAAGTTATTTTTAACCAAATTATTCATGGTTTTAAAATGAACATGACATATTCTTTCATGCCATAGAGTTGACTCATCACCATTCGTTTTGGAAAGAAAGCATGATACTTCACCCAATGGAGAAGCATTTTTCATATCAAGCTTGTACATATCCCCTTTCCTGGGAGATCTAAGAAGCACCAATTCTAGAGGAATTATCATCCCGAGTTTGAGGATAATGCACTCATGTTCTGTGAAAAGCATGTGGTGCTTTTGATCACAAAATTAAGAAACACTTAACAGATTGTGTTCAAGTTGTTTGACAAAGTTTAATTTATCAATTTTTAACTTACCATAAGATACACTCCCTCTGCCAGAAATGTGTCCTCCAATTTCACCACCAAACTGAACAAGTTCTCCATCAAAATGTTGAAATTGTTGTAGAAGAGATCTGTTCCCTGTCATGTGCCTGGAGCATCCACTGTCCACAATCCATACATTTCCATTTTTGTCATGTGGATGTCCCTGCACATAAGGTGAGAAAGTTAGTTGCTATTGGAAACCGAAGCCTTGTTGGTCTTGGGTTCTTCCAATGTGGATGGCATAATTGAACCAAAATGTAGACATGAGGGTTCAATTATGGTTTGGGAAGAAGAGGCTTGGGCTGCAACATCTTCTCTGATCTTCTATTCCATCCTTTGATTTACCAGTGAAGATGAGCTTGATGAAGCTTGAGTAGAATATCTTTCTTCCGATGCTTCTTTCTTCTTGAAAGAAGCTTTCACAACCTTTTTTTCCAAAGCATTCTTCTTTTCGAAAGATTTCAAAGGAATTCTCTTGTTCTTTGAATTTTTTTTGTCTTGCCTTCCGAAGCTGCTTTCCTTTCGGAAGAATGAGTTTCTTCCAAAAGCAATTTGGCTTCTGTAAGGCCCCATTCCTGGAGACCTTACAGTTGGAGGAGTATCGCATTATTACATAATAATAAATAATACACAAAATATGCAGCGGAAGTAAGTCAATAAAAACCATTCGTTTCATTTATAATTACTATTGTTAAGCAATACAACACTGTTTAAGTTACAAAAGCATTTCAATTGCATTACAAAACAACAATAATATTATGCGTGAATGGACGCCAGTCTTGCCCTGCCGAGTGGCCTCCCCGTGTGCCATCCTCAGCAACATTACCTACCAACTGAAAATGCATAATAGTCAGTGTTGCTGAGTGAGTTCTAGTTTTGTAAGTATTAAAAATACCCTGTGTGTTTTATATACTTCTTAATTACTATACACTACTTTTGTAAGCGAGCACACATCATACATACATCCACACTATATTTATCGTTCGTTTTGTTCTTTTATACTTTCATTGCTAACATTCATCATCATACATCGTACTTTTCACTATATTTTACTTTCATTCTCATACTTTCTTTTCATGCTTTTCATCCTCTTTTACTTTCTTACGGATCGATGAACAATACCCTGAACATTATGCATGAAGCTGATGCTGGGTCTGAGGTCTACAAATAGACCCCGAACATTATGCACAAAGCTGACCCAGTCACCTAGGGCAAGTCATCTCTCCTTTTCATTTGGACCAATGTGCAATACCCTGAACATTGTGCACGAAGCTGATGCTGGGCCTGAGGTCTATAAATAGACCCCGAACATTGTGCATGAAGCTGACCCAGTCACCTAGGGCATGCCACAAGGGTCCCATCAATCTCAATGATTGACCTTGTATGCATCCTTCGGGTTATTTAAACCGCACATAATTGAGCTAATGACAACATGGTTGTGCACCTCCTTTCTATTTGCTTGCAAGCCATTCTTTCGTTCATTACTTTACGTTCATTCATACATACGTCTTTTCTTTATACTTTACGTTCATTCGTACATTCGTCATACTACGTAAAGTCATAACATAATACTTAACGTATATTATAATATAATATATACGTTTTAAAAATCATTAAAAGATATCACATCATACACATATGCAGATCATACATTCATCATAGCATCATACATATTCTAACCATAGACCATCACATATTCATGCTCAAAATAGGCTAAAACAGTCCATAAGTCAAACTAGGGTCAAACCCTAAAATTCTAATTTTTCCAAAAATTCAGAAAATTTTCTAAGTGTTTGGGCGCATGGGCACTATTGGGCGCATGAGGACAGTTGGGCGTTTTTCCACTATGCAGGCGCATGGGCCTCACTTAGATGTTTGATGTGTGCTAGACTATACCAAATTAGACTCACAAATAAAACTCTAACTAGACACTAAAAAGCTTTAAATTTATAAAACTAGGACTCGATCCTAAGCAACACAACCGGCAGTGTACCGGTCGACTGCAGAATAGTTATTAAGTCCGAGTTATCGAACCCAAAGACTTCTGTATGGAAAACGTAAACTAGACTTACTTAAGACTTGACTAAAATACTAAGCGAAAGTAAACGAGGGGGGTTTGTTTTAAATTACTTTAAAAGAACTAATACTGGACAGAAAATAAGGAATTGACTAGATTTAAATCAGGAGAAGAAATCACTACCTAGGTAAGAATCCTATACATGTTTTTGGCTTTTCTCCTAACGGTTTTGGAAAGACTTGTGTAACTGGGATCTGAAGATACTAACTTAAAAGGGGCCTAGAGAAACCTCGACACTTTCAAGGAAAGCAACTAGATAGACCTAATAAGCCGATAAAACACCGGTTTGTGGATTACCCTCACAGGTTCTCCAACTAAGCTAACGACATACCCGATAGACACTCTACCTCACGGCGCGAGTGTCACAATACCTAAAGGTAAGGGGATAGATCTGGAATGCCTAATCAGACTCAGGAAACTATGATATGAAAGGGGAACTAGACCGAACTCCTCACAGAGACTCTAACCTAGCAATCAATCACACAAGACAACCTGATAATCTATTAACCTCACAGTATTAAGATTAGTTGCATATTTAGTTAGTTCAATTCAAGATAGATCACTTCAATGATTCAATACGTCTACCAAATCATCTAGAAACCGCAAACCCTAGGTAAACGATCTAGCATGCATCCATTATATGAAAGACATTCATCAAGACACACGTGAAGCAATAAACCAATCACAAGAACAGATCTAAATACACGTACACAACTGATCATGCAAACCAAATCATTATCATTAACTTTAAACACAAGCACAATCCAAAAACCGAAAGAATACTAAGTTAAACATGCATAATCATCAAAACCTAGGAAGCTACAGAAGTTTAGCCTCTAAACATGATCAAAACAGAAGTATAAATCATGGAAAAAGTCATTGATTACAAAGGAATGAAAACTAAGTAGAGAAACGTAGAAACCGGGACGATTAAGTCTTCGAATCTTCACTTTCTAGCTCCAAATCTCCAATCCTTTGCTCCCAAGCTCCTGGAAATCGCCTATGATCGTCCTCAGCCGCTCCCAATCGTCCAATAATGTCCTCCTCCTCGAATTAGGGTTTTGGTTTGAGTTTTAAACAACTTTGCCGATTTTAGTACCCGTCGCGTAGCGCGAGGAGTTCCCCATATTCTGTCGCGTGACGCGACGTACCTCGCAACCCGACAAAATAGTCGGGTGGCATCTCGGGTAGATCCACGGGTTAATGAGGGATAAAAGGGTAATTTCGCAGCTTTTTCCACCCCTCGCGTAGCGCGAGGGATTTCCCTCCGGCTGGCGCGTAGCGCGAGAGAACCAAAACTCAGAATTTTTTATTCTTTTAATTCCAAACTCCTCGGCTCGACCCCGGCATCTCGTTAAGACTCGTTTAAGCTCCAAAATGCTATCTTTATGCTCGGGATCCTACAAAACCCACAATTGATCAATAGAAACGAATTCTGAGATAAAAACGAACATAAATAATGCAATTATTATACAAAATATACACGGGGAATCCAACTAATTATCATCATATCAATATCCCCACACTTACCTCTTTTTCGTCCCTGAAAAAGACTTATGCAAATGGAATCATAGTCAAGTTTAAATCTGATTTCCAACATTTAAGTCTAATTACTCATTAAAATTTACTAACGTGTTAACCGCGATCACAAGGTATATTTGTCCATTTAAACCCAACCACCGATCATCCAAGTCCCCAAGAGTATAGCATTTAGGTTCAAGTATTCTATTTTATTAATCATGAATTCTCACAAGTCGGTATCTATTCCTGTTATCAAATCTCCGAAGCATAGACTAAATCAAAAATCCATGATTTTTCTACCACTGTAACCCAATACCCACATGTATTTAAAACTAGCTTATTTTGATGGAAACTAAGCTGCACTATAAATATTTTCTCTTTTTTTTTCTTTTCTTTTTTTTTTTTTTTTTTTTTTTTATTTATTATTTTGTGCAAGATTTAAAAACAACAGGATCACGACCCTAACTCAGAGGTGTTGCCAGCCAAGTCGCCATCCCAGCTGTCAAGCACATAAGCTTCAGGTCATAATCATTAAGCACTGGCCTAGAGGTTTTTGAATGCCCTCTCGCACCTAATTGTCATTTTCAAACTCACACAATACTAAGATGGAATCCTAAGGCGCCACATAACGTGTGCCAACTATGCTAATCTTAAATACAAACGGGTATCAACCTACAGTGGTGCTTTTTCAACCTTCCAACAGTTTCGACTTCCATCTAGTGAGAACACATATAGTAAATTAAATATTTAATTAGATGGATTAGAATACATCTATGAAAACCCTTCAAAATCGGCTGGGCCTACCCGTGCATCCCAAATCAGACACGCTTTCAATTATTTATTATCTCATACATATAGTAGTTGAAAACCAAACACCTGACTTTACCTATCATTTTCCATTTTTAATATATGCAAACATCAAAATCAGGGAAATTTTCTAATTTTTTGATTTTTTTTTTTTTTTTTTTTTTTTTTTTTTTTTTTTTTTTTTTTTTTTAAAGACACACTAAAATAAAATTAACTAAACACACGCAAAAATTAAAAGAATGACTCAATGAAATTAAACCTAAGACACATGTCTTCCTATCCCCACACTTAATTTAAACATTGTCCTCAATGTTGAAACTAAAAGAAAGACATAAATAAAAAAGAAGAGTTTTGGAAAAGACTTAGCTGGTTAAGCAGTGTCCAGCTGTGCAGAGTCTGAATCCAAAACCTCTGATCGTATAGCATTTCATTCGCGATCAGGAATCACTGGTTGCCTCCTTATAAAATTGTTAGATATATTCACCCGAATGGAGATTGAGTACGGGTGAATTATTCCAAACCTGCAAAACAAACATTCTACCAGGCAAACACAGCATCAAACAGACTCAATAAAAAAAAACAAAAACGACTCACAAAACAGAGAAACACACGTATGAAATTCAAGTTGCTTTGAACAAGTGAAAAAAATGGATGACATGATGGTAGAAGGTCGAAAATGGTGGAAAAATGGGTGAAATGGTGAAAATTAGGTAAAATTAAAACAATTCAAAAATTCTGGGATCCCTCGCGTGACGCGAGGGTTAGGCATGAACACTTCGCGCTACGCGAGATTCGTCGCGCTACGCGAGAGAAATCAAGCAGCCCGGCGCGTAGCGCGAGGTTGCATTTTTTTCAGAAAGTTACGAAATTTTTCATGCCTTAGCCAAATTTTTGGCCCCAACCGTTTATTACCTCTATTAACATGAACCAAGTGGGAAAACTTACCTGGTATCCTCCCGGTCATGTGTCAAATTGCAACCATAAGATTGTTTCCCTGCAAATACTTAACAAGACACGAAAACAAAACACACGAAACACAAAAACCGACACAAACTACCAAAAACCAACTCTACAAACTCTACAAACGGGTCACTACCCAAAAACCATCACTCAGATCAACTTATGGGGGATCATGAAGACCCAGCTCACCCCCGAAACTAACAACCTCACATCCAAGCTCACCACTAAACAAGAAACCACCAAATTCAGAATCAATCAAATCACAACAATCCCTATACTTGGGTTTTGCTAATGGTGGCGGTTCTCTATCAAACTCTAACATCCCCACACTTGGGGATTTGCTATCCTCAACCACAAACTTCTCAAATTCACAATCAACTAACTCATCATCACTTTCACAAACTCTTATAAACTCATCCACAACTCTGTCTAACTCATCATCCTCCTCAATCGAATACACTCTCTCATTCCCCATCATCCTATCATCCACCTCACACGAATTGATCAAGGACACCGACCCTTTCGGAATACTAGGACCCCTAATCGATTTGGCAACCTCAAACACTACACTCTCCTCTCCCACGTGAAGTGTGATCTGACCCCTAAACACATCAATATTTGCCTTAGCAGTACATAAAAAGGGTCTACCTAAGATAATAGGAACTCGTTCGTCAGCCTCCATGTCTAAAACCACAAAATCAACGGGGAATACAAACTTACCAACTTTCACCAACAAATTCTCTACAATTCCCCGCGGATGCTTAACAGATTTATCAGCAAGGGAAAGTGTCATGCGCGTTGGACTCAATTCACCTAAACCTAAATTCTCATACAAGGAATAGGGCATAAGATTGATACTAGCTCCTAAATCCGCCAACGCGTGGCATTGAACCTCACTACCAAACAGACACGGGATTGTGAACATCCCAGGATCTGCCAATTTCTCCGGTAGCTGGTTCATGACCACCGCAGAGCACTCACCCGACAAGGAAACACTCGAAATTTCACCTAGTTTGCTTTTATTCTTCAAAAGGTCTTTCAAAAATTTAGCATACCTAGGCATCCACTTAATTACCTCTATGAACGGGAGATTGACCTTCAATTGTTTAAACAAATCCAAAAAGTGCCCGTAATCCTTTTCATACTTTTGATTCTTAAGCCTATCGGGAAACGGGAGACGGGAATGATCAATCACCGGAGAACGCTCAAACACACTAGGCTTTCTAACAGCACTATCCCCAGAGGGATTCTCTACTACCTTCTCACTCTCATTCTTCTCAAACATGACCTCCTCAACTATATGGCCTCTCACCTCATCTAACTGCCTACCCGACCTAGTTGTAATGGCCTTAACATGTGCATTCGGGTTCTGTTGAGTATTACCGGGTAACTGACCTGGGGGCCTCTCATCTAACCTTCTAGCTATGTCCCCTACGGACCTCTGAAGATCTAGGAAAGCTGATTGCTGATTTTTCAATAAGATATCATGTTCAGCTAGAATCTGCTGCGTCTTAGAATCCTTAACCACTAACTGAGTCAACAGATTCTCTATCCTACTTAAATCTCCACTATTCTGCCCTGACTGACCACCTGAACCACTACCCTGCCCCTGGTTTTGATTAGAATTCTGTGAGAAACCTGGGGGAGCACCTGAAGAACGCCAGTTGTTCTGATTTCTCCAACCGGAGTTATAAGAATTGTTACCTACATAACTGGCTTGCTCTTGACCTATCAAAGGGCACTCACTAGTGGCATGGTCACCTCTACATAGCTCACACCTATCAACCTTCTTTTTCAGCTCTCTAACCTCACGAACTAGGCTATCAAGAGCAGCAGCCACACTAGTATCCATGGTGACATGGTGAACTCCTCGAGATGAGGTACCAGTGGCAGGACTGGAATTCCTGTTCCCAGACCGCTGCTCATGTTCTGCCTGGGCAAAACTCTCAAACATCTCATTACATTCATTCACATTTTTCTTACCCATGAGATGCCCACCCGCAGACGTGTCAAACCTAGCTCTCGTCTCATAATTCAACCCATTGTAAAACTTTTCTACCAAAGCCCACTCAGACAAACCATGCTGGGAGCAACGACTAAGGAGGTTTTGAAACCTCTCCCAAGCACGATAGTAAGGTTCATCGGGCTCCATCCTAAACGAATGTATCTCATCTCTAAGCCTAGATGCCTTGGCCGGCGGAAAGTATTTATGAAGAAAACGCTCACGAAGAGCCGGCCAGGTGGTGAAAGTACCAGCTGCATGAGATTCGAGCCAAGTGGCGGCTCGATCAGCAAGTGAAAAGGGAAACAGCTGTAAAAAGATGGCATCATCAGACGCACCCTGCAACTTGAAAGTTCTACCAATTCGCTCTAAGCGACCTATGTGTGCAGGTGCGTCCTCATCCTCGCGTCCATGGAATTGACAGTTATTAGAGATAGCTGTCATGACGTAGGATGGGATCTGCCAGGAGTTATCATTAGCAATGGCAGGAAGTGTGATTGGATTGCTAACTCCTGTGAAGCCATTGGTGGCTTGCTGATGAACAGTCTGATTCTCAGCCATAGGTGTGTGTGGTGAACTAGGTGGGCTAGAATCTGCAGAAGAAGCAGAAGAAAATGCTGTAGAAAAAGGTGTAGAATCAAAAACAGAAAGAGAAGAAGTACCACCCCTAAATTTGGGCAACGCAAGCTGCAAATCTTGATCCGGAGGTGGTCCTTGTGATCTCAAGCGGGGCATAAACCTGCAAAACACAAAATTAAAACTGTGAGACTGACTCAAACAAATAAAATAAAAACAAATAGAATTAAAAACAAACTAATTAAAAACACTTAGCACAAATTGCTATTAAATCAAGTAAGTCTAATTAACGCAATCGCCAAGAAGTCCCCGGCAACGGCGCCAAAAACTTTGATGTGTGCTAGACTATACCAAATTAGACTCATAAATAAAACTCTAACTAGACACTAAAAAGCTTTAAATTTATAAAACTAGGACTCGATCCTAAGCAACACAACCGGCAGTGTACCGGTCGACTGCAGAATAGTTATTAAGTCCGAGTTATCGAACCCAAAGACTTCTGTATGGAAAACGTAAACTAGACTTACTTAAGACTTGACTAAAATACTAAGCGAAAGTAAACGAGGGGGGTTTGTTTTAAATTACTTTAAAAGAACTAATACTGGACAGAAAATAAGGAATTGACTAGATTTAAATCAGGAGAAGAAATCACTACCTAGGTAAGAATCCTATACATGTTTTTGGCTTTTCTCCTAACGGTTTTGGAAAGACTTGTGTAACTGGGATCTGAAGATACTAACTTAAAAGGGGCCTAGAGAAACCTCGACACTTTCAAGGAAAGCAACTAGATAGACCTAATAAGCCGATAAAACACCGGTTTGTGGATTACCCTCACAGGTTCTCCAACTAAGCTAACGACATACCCGATAGACACTCTACCTCACGGCGCGAGTGTCACAATACCTAAAGGTAAGGGGATAGATCTGGAATGCCTAATCAGACTCAGGAAACTATGATATGAAAGGGGAACTAGACCGAACTCCTCACAGAGACTCTAACCTAGCAATCAATCACACAAGACAACCTGATAATCTATTAACCTCACAGTATTAAGATTAGTTGCATATTTAGTTAGTTCAATTCAAGATAGATCACTTCAATGATTCAATACGTCTACCAAATCATCTAGAAACCGCAAACCCTAGGTAAACGATCTAGCATGCATCCATTATATGAAAGACATTCATCAAGACACACGTGAAGCAATAAACCAATCACAAGAACAGATCTAAATACACGTACACAACTGATCATGCAAACCAAATCATTATCATTAACTTTAAACACAAGCACAATCCAAAAACCGAAAGAATACTAAGTTAAACATGCATAATCATCAAAACCTAGGAAGCTACAGAAGTTTAGCCTCTAAACATGATCAAAACAGAAGTATAAATCATGGAAAAAGTCATTGATTACAAAGGAATGAAAACTAAGTAGAGAAACGTAGAAACCGGGACGATTAAGTCTTCGAATCTTCACTTTCTAGCTCCAAATCTCCAATCCTTTGCTCCCAAGCTCCTGGAAATCGCCTATGATCGTCCTCAGCCGCTCCCAATCGTCCAATAATGTCCTCCTCCTCGAATTAGGGTTTTGGTTTGAGTTTTAAACAACTTTGCCGATTTTAGTACCCGTCGCGTAGCGCGAGGAGTTCCCCATATTCTGTCGCGTGACGCGACGTACCTCGCAACCCGACAAAATAGTCGGGTGGCATCTCGGGTAGATCCACGGGTTAATGAGGGATAAAAGGGTAATTTCGCAGCTTTTTCCACCCCTCGCGTAGCGCGAGGGATTTCCCTCCGGCTGGCGCGTAGCGCGAGAGAACCAAAACTCAGAATTTTTTATTCTTTTAATTCCAAACTCCTCGGCTCGACCCCGGCATCTCGTTAAGACTCGTTTAAGCTCCAAAATGCTATCTTTATGCTCGGGATCCTACAAAACCCACAATTGATCAATAGAAACGAATTCTGAGATAAAAACGAACATAAATAATGCAATTATTATACAAAATATACACGGGGAATCCAACTAATTATCATCATATCAATGTTTCAACACTTAGGCGCATGATTCTCGTTGGGCGCATGTGCACTATTTGGGCGCATCACCCCTATACTTGGGCGCATGAGCCTAACACTTAGGCGCATGAGCCACTGTTTAGGCGCATGAGCTTAAACTTAGGAATTCTAAGGCATTTTCTAGGTGCATGGACTACTATTTGGGCGCATGAAGGCACTATTTGGGCGCATCAACATACACGTAGACATTCTAAGTCTATTTTCAGGCGCATGAGCTCTATTTGGGCGCATGATCACACTTGAAACTTTTCTAAGGCAAAATATTAGGCGCATGGGCCCTGTTTGGGCACATGACCATTAACTTACATGTTTCTAATATATTTTTCAGTCCCAAATATCATCTTAACATGTTCTAAGCTTATGCAACCATCCCAAACATCAAACCAAGCATTTACAACCATAAAACATTAAACACATACACATGTACTTACGGTTATACACATACATTTATAAAAAATGATTTTACATGCATTCTCAGCCCCGAAAATATTTAAAAACATATAAAAACCGGGGTCTAGAACTCACCTAGGCTGCTTCCAAGCTCAACCTATTCAACTTGAACTTTTCAAAGACATCTAACACCTATGCATGTCAAAAACACATAATCGAACACATGTAGAACTTGTAGAAATCGGTTTCATGGTCAAAAATCCATGAAAACCGAACCAATTATGCTAAATTTGCTTACCTTGACTGAATTCAGCTACTTTCTCTCTCTAAAGTCGAAGTTCTTTCTCCTTTCTCTCTCTAAACTGTCTAGCAGTTGGTGTGTTCAGAGAAGTGGGCGGCCATGCCCACTTTAAATAAAATAATAATATTATTTTATCCTTTTTACACTTTTAACTCCTCCACTTATACTTCTTTTTTTCTTACATAAATACTTTTCTTTTCTTCTTTTTCTTATTTCTTTTTCTTTTCTTTTAACTGTCAAAATTTTTGGGTGTTACAATTCCACCCCCCTTAAAGAGGTTTCGTCGTCACTCTTTGAATAACTATGGGTAATGTTGTCTCATATCTTCCTCAGTCTCCCACGTAGACTCCGAACCCTTCATGTGCTTCCATTGCACACGCACCAGTGGAACTACTTTATTCCTCAATCTCTTCTTTTTTCGATTGATGATTTCCACTGGTTGCTCTATGGAATTGAGCCGTTCATCCACTTCGATATCATCCAGTGGTACAATCATATCTTCGTCAGCTAAGCACTTTATCAGATAAGATACATGGAATGTTGGATGAATCCTACTTAACTCATCTGGCAATTCTAATCGATAGGCCACCTCTCCTACTCATGTGATGATTTGGAAAGGTCCTATGCATCTCGGGCTTAGCTTACCTCGCTTCCTGAATCGAATGATTCCATTCCAAGGTGAGACCTTCAACATAACTCGGTCGTCCACCTTGAATTTGATTGGTTTACGCCTCTTATCGGCGTACGACTTTTGTCTATCCTTCGTCGCTTTCATGAAAGCTTTGAACTTTTCTAGCTTTTCAGTTGTAGCCTTAATCAGCTCAAGGCTTCCCAACACTTTCTATCCAATATCACTCCAACACACGGGTGTCCTACACCTCCTACCATATAGCATCTTGTAAGGTGGCATGCCAATACTGGCATGATAACTGTTATTGTATGAGAATTCCGCTAACGGTAAGTGATCATCCTAACTTCCTCAAAAATCAATCACGCATGCTCAGAGCATTTGCTCGAGTGTCTAGATTGTCCTCTTAGACTGACCATCTGTCTGAGGATGGTAAGCCGTGCTAATGTGTAGGCTCATCCCCATTGCATAATGAAATCTCTTCTAAAACTTCGATGTGAACTGGGTGTCCCGATCAGACACAATAGATACTGTCACACCATAAGGAGCTACAATCTCCTTGATAAATAGATCCGCCAACCTCTGGGATAAATACGTCCCGCGGATTGGTAGGAAGTGAGCACTTGGTCAGACAATCAACTATCACCCATATGGTATCGTACCCCCTTGCCGTATGAGGTAACTTCGTTATGAAAGTCCATGGTGATGTGCTCCCACTTCCATTCAGGTATATCAAATGGTTGGATCTTCCCATATGGCTTATGGTGTTCTGCCTTCACCTGCAAGCAAGTAAGGCACTTACTCATATACTCCACCACATCAAGCTTCTTTCCCGACCACCAATAATCTTTGTTCCTGTCCTGGTACATCTTCGTGGCATCGGGATGAATCGAATATCGATTCTTGTGATCTTCATCCATAATTCATCCCCTTAGATCTCTGTACCAGGGAAACCACACCCGCCTGAGGTGGGGTCTCACTCCGTGAGTGTTTTCTCCCAACTCCGTGACTAGACCTCTCATCCTTTCAGAGTTAAGGCGATCTTCTTTCAACGCCTCATCTTGGAATTCTTTGACCTATGTCATCACGTCCGAGGTCATTACTAAGTGATACACCTTCACCCGAATCAGCTCGAGTCTCTCTTTTCGGCTAAGGGAATCAGCTATAACGTTGGCCTTACCCGGATGATAATGGATCTCACAGTCATAATCTTTGATGAGCTCTAACCACCTTCTCTGCCTCTTGTTGAGATCCTTTTGCTTAAAGAAGTACTTCAAGCTCTTATGGTCCGTGAAGATGGTGCACTTTGTCCCATACAGGTAGTGCCTCCAAATCCTCAACACGAAGACCATAGATGCAAGCTCTAAGCCATGAGTAGGGTAGTTGACTTCATGGTTTTTCAACGCAACCTAATCCCGAATAAGAAGAATCCGAATATACCACTAAGTCTTCACTCCCCTCGGGTAATGTCAAGACAGGAGCTTTAGTCAATCTCATCTTTAACTCCTCAAAATCACACTCCTATTCCTGACCCCACATAAACTTCACATCCTTATGAGTCAACTTTGTCAAAGGTGAGGCTATCTTGGAAAAGTCCTGGATGAACCTCCTGTAATAACCCGCCAAACCCAAGAAACTACAGATCTCGGATGGCGTCTTTGGAGACTTCCATTGCATGACAGCCTCAACCTTCCATTGCATGACAGCCTCAACCTTCATTGGGTCCACCATAATTCCTTCAGCATTCACCACATGACCCAGAAATTGAAATTCGTGCAACCAGAAAGCACACTTAGAGACTTTGGCATACAACTTCTCTCTTCTAAGTGTCTCTAACACTTCGCGTATGTGACCGGCATGTTCTTCCTCGCTCTTTGAATAAATCAGGATATCAACAATATACACGATCACTTATTTATCAAACATTTGTCAACACACTCTGTTCATCAAATCCATAAAGGCAGCTGGCGCGTTTGTCAAATCAAAAGACTTAACGAGAAACTCGTAGTGTCCATAACGCATACGAAAAGCTGTCTTAGGAATATCCTGCTCCTTCACCCTCAACTGATGGTAACCAGATCGGAGATCTATCCTTGAGAACTAACTGGCACCCTGAAGTTGATCGAACAAGCCATTAATTCTCGGTAACGATACCGATTCTTCACCGTCAATTTGTTCAGCTCTCGGTAGTCTATGCACATCCGCATACTACCATCCTTCTTCTTAACAAACAAGACCGGAGCACCCCTTGGAGAGATACTCGGTCGAATGAACTGTTGATACATTATGTACCTTGTTTATGATCTTAAATGTAATAGTCTTTCATTTCTTACACTGATGTAATATGATGACTCAATGATAAATGAAAAGCATTTTAATGTATATTTGTGTTTGTTTATTTCATATTATTATTGTATTGAGTATGATTCACTTGTATGAACTTTATATATAGGTTTGAAGTTATTGTACATAGTTCTAAGTCAATTACAACTTAGAAATGTGTTCAACTTAGTCGTGTTGTTATTCATGCTAATGGACCATACTTATGGCCCATACGCATGAATGAACCATACTTATAGACCAGTCGCACAACTGAACCAGGAGACTGGATCAGTCGGATGACTGAGATATAAGATTGATTCAGTCAAACGACTGAACCTTCAGTCATGCGTATGAGTCAGACGCATGAGTCAGTCGCTTGACTGAACCATGCTAATGGTTCAATCGTACGAATGAACACTTTAAACCTATAAATACCACATAATTTGTGAAAAAACAAAACACTTCAAATACTTTCATACCCTAGCCGTCCAGAGCGTCCTAAGTCACCCATCCAAGTTCATAGTTCGTTCCTGATCGATTCCAACTCGTCCTTAACGTTTGTTTCATCGTTAGATCGATCAGGTTGTTCGTTCTCATTGATTGGATCACCAATCAAATAGAATCGCGCTATTTGATCTTGTCTCACGCAGAATCCGTTAGTACTCCATACGAAAACGGTCCTAACAAGTGGTATCAGAGCTTAGGCTCGTGACATATTCAATTGGTTTTGGTGTTAAAATCAACGTTTTCAATCAAAAGATCCACTTTTTGGCTTCAAAACATGTTTTTGACGAGTCTCGATGTTAAAGTTTCGACCTTTTACCATACGGCAGATTAGGGTTCGTACAAATTCGTATTTTTGTGTCTAAGTGTTCAAAAAATTTGATTTTTTCCCGCAACAACAGCCTCAGTTGCATGATTAGCTCAGTCGCACGGCTGAATCTCATTTGCATAGTTCAATCGCACGACTGGACTCATCGCACAGTTCATTCGCGCGGTTGAGTTATTCCAGTCGGTTGACCTCAAACGTCCTGTTCATTCGCACGAATGAATCCAATCGCATGATTGAAGTCATTTGCATCCTTCAATCGCACGGTTGACCTAATCGTCTTGTTCAATCTCATAAGTCAATCTGTCCTGTTCTAAGTTTATCAAATTCAAAGCAATGGAAGATCAGTTTTTTGCATTCACTGCTGGTAAAGACTTGGGTATCCAGAATCTTCTACTTCTGGAAAATGAGATAGGGAACCACAACAAACCACCAAAGTTGTTAACGTTGGATGAGTATCCTCAGTGGAAACAGCAGTTTGAGATCTAGTTGAATGGAGTTGACCCCAATCTGTGGAAGTTTATAGAGACTGATTATACTGTACCAGTCAGTGCTAATAGGGTGAAATAGACTTTGGGAGGAATGAGTGAATCCCAGAAGACTCTGCATAATGCTGAAAAGAAAGCATATGCCTTGTTGACTCAGTCTATACCTAAGGACATTTTCCATCAGTTCTCAGAGAATAAGAAGTCGAAGAAGTTATGGGAGGCCTTAGAAAAACGATATGAGGGGAATGCAACTCTGAAGGCACTGAAGGCTAAAGCTCTTAAAAAGGAATTTGACAATTTTTCACCGATAGGAAAAGAGAGCTTAGATGACATAATTGATATATTCTATCACCTAATGAGTGAGTTGCACACTCATGGCGTGACCATATCCATGGAAGATGTAACACCCCGAAAAGTCAAAACGAGTCAAAATGGGTTAGAGGCTTATTAATGGGTATTTAATAGAAAAAGAAAGGATTATGGGCTAATTTGGGTTTATGGACAAGAACTTGAGTAATTGAGGCCCATGATCAGCCTTAACCTACCCAAATGCAGCCACCATCTTCTCATTTCAACCCTAACAACAAGAATTCGTAGAGAGAGAAAGTAGAGAGAGAAAGTGCAAGAAACACAAGGTTTGAAGCTTGTAAGATCAAGGGATTGAGGATCTGGGTGTTTGTGCATCAAATCTCAAAGAAAAGAGCAACAAACAAGGTAAGAAACGACTTCTAAGCCTTCTGTAAATCAAACCCGGATTCTAGGGTTTTGGGGTTTTGAAAAGTTTAAAGAAACACATAAAGGTCGAATTTTTACGTATGAAAACGTGTAAAAAGCTTAGATTTGGCTTCATAGAAGGTAAACTAAGGATTTGGACGTAAAAAGTTAAGATTTTGGGTTAAAAACGGGCTGGATCTGAGTTTTTATTCATCCAGCGAAACTGGGCCCCGATCCAGCGAAACTGTGAGTTAATCCAGCGAAACTGTGCACTCATTCAGCGAGACTAGGAGAAATTCCAGCGAAACTACAGTTTCATTTGGGCGAAACTACAGTTTCGCCGGGATTCTCGCTAAGACCCAGACTGACCCATAGACTTCACGAAAGTAGGAAATTCCAACGAAAGTTGGGCGCTCAAGGCAGCGAATCTGTCTAGCGAAACTAGCAGAAGTGCTGCCCAGCGAAACTGCTAGCGAAACTGCAGTTTCGCTGCAGCGAAACTGTGGGCGAAACTATGAAGAAAATGACGTTTTTGTGTATTAACTTTCGTGCAGCTAGAGTGTTTGGACTATAGCTTAAGTAACTTAGGATTGAAGTTATTTGCTAAGTTCAGGTGAGTTCTAGATCCCCTTATTTAAACGTTTTTCCATGTTTTTGGGGCTATTATGCATAGTAAACATAAGGTTTTCAAGATAAGGATTTCAAGATGCTTTAACAAGAAAATACATTTTTCCTAAAGTAAAATGTGACACTTAAATAGCCCGGCCCCAGCCAGGGGCGTTACCCCTTGGACCCCACTAGGGGCTGCTGCCCCTAGAACCCCGCTGTCAGGGGCTGCCGCCCCCGAACCCCCGCTGTCCCGCGGAGGGTCGGTTACGTGTTATGATGACTAGTACTTGGTATGTCGTATACTTAATAAGTTACGTATTATATATTAAGTGAAAGATAATACTAATGAGAAGTGGAACTTAATGAATGTTACCCCCGGGCCCATATGATGACGAAAAGTCTTGCAAGCACTATGATAGACTTCACTTATGTGAGTCTGACGTATGACGATGGATCCGTATTCATGAGCGGGCTATGTGCCTAGCAGTGTGGATCAACTGTCGGGGGAAGCTACCATGAAGATGTGTACCGACGGGGATCGATCAACCGTCGGGGGTAGCGACCATGGATAACGTGTACCGACGGGGATTGACATTCGTTGTCAATCAACATGGAGATCTTGCTTTGTGCAATCTCGCCTATGATGAAGTGAAATGTAATGAAAGAATGAAAGATAATGAACATGCCTAATGTGATGCAAGTAACAATTGAAGTATGATGTTTGCATGGTCATTATATGAAGGATAAAAGATTATATTTTCTTATTTATATAAAACTAGAACTCACTCAGCGTAGCTGACTTTTTATGCATAATAGTGGACAGGTAAGCGCTGAGGCTGAGGATGGCACCACGAAGTTGCTTGGGAGCAATGGATGGCATTCCTGATAATGAAGTCTTTATTGTAATTAATGAACAAGGAATATGTTTTGTTTACATTTAAAGGACAAATGTATGAGTACAATGGGGTTTTTAAGTTTTAAATGAATGTTAAAATATCTTCCGCTGCAATGTTTTGTTATTAAACTGATTTTATGCTATGGTTAACCAACTGTGAGGCTTCCCGGGAACGGGGCCTTATAGAAGATAAAGTTTCAAGTTTTGCTGATGGTCTGCCGGACAAATGGGATCCATTTGTAATCTGAGACAAAATGACTTTCTTGCTGCTTTAGACATAAATGATTTCATTCTGAAGTTAAGGGAGGAAGAACTGTGTCAGAAATACAAGTCAAATAAAGGATCCTACGCTCAGAATCCTGGATTGTACAATTCTGTTCCAACTCCGGCCTCATCAGGCGCACCGCTACAAACGGCGTTTGTGTCTAACTCTTCTGCTCCTTCCCGAAGTAGTTCCTCAGGAAACAAAACGTCAGGGTCATCTGGAACCTAATATAATGTTCCTGAGGCAAATACAACCAAGCTGAAGACCGAGAATCTCGGAAATGTCACTGTGGAAGTTGCTAAAGAGCACATGGATCTTCTAGCTGCTGTTGTTCAATCTTATGATGGATTAGTAGCTTGGAAGATTGGAAACTATCATCATGCTGACGAGGACTATAAGCAAGTTTATGAAACTGAGTTGGAACGCATGGATATCATGTGGGCCTTAGCCAGTGCTGTTAGACGGGCTAAGAAGTTTGTAAAGAAGATGGGGCAGAACTTGGTTGCTACTAAAGATACTACATTTGGATTTGATAAAACCAAGGTCACATACTTCAATTGTGGAGAAAAGGGGCACTTCAAATGTGAGTGCATAAAGCCAAAGAAGACTAGGAATGAAAATCCTTTTCCTACATTCAACCGTCAAGATAAAGAGAAGGCTGGAGCATCATCAAGTAAAGAATCTAAGGCTTTGGTTGCTCAGGGAGATGAAGGACAAGACTGGTCCCTTCCGATTTATATCTGAGGGAGAATCAAATGTTGCATTAGTTAATACCTTGGATGATAGATCTGCAAGTGAAGAAGACAACATAGCTGAGCATGCACGTTCAGATATCGAAGAAGCTATGGATGTCATTGATCATCTTGTTAAAGAGGAGCTAAGTGCTGTAAACTCAAAATCTCCAGTTACCGAAGAGTCTGACACTGCATTGATGGCTGATTCGTCTGGTTCTACACAGATATACTCTAAAGACGAATTATTTGAGAAACATGTTTGTGTTGAATGTAATAAATTTACAGAAAGCATTGATTTAAAATTTTCTAGGTTATTAGAACACAATGATAATCTAGTAAATGATTTACAACTCTGTACTGAAGCAAATCGTGTTTTAAAACAAAATGAGTGCAACTTCAAAGAAAATGTAGAACTTTTAGGGAAACAACTAAGGGAAACCGAAGTTGTTGCCTTAAATCAATCAAATGACATTAAGTTCTACTTAACCACTTTGGAAGAAACTAAAAAGGAAAAAGCAGTTTTGCAAGTTGAAGTTGAATCTTTAAAACAAAAACTGCACAATTTAGCAAGTTCCTCTCACATAGTTCAAAACTTAGTGAAAGAACGAAATGGCGGGGAAGGACTAGGATATAAGGTAGTACCGCTACCACATGCAATCCTCTTAAATACTAAATGCAGACCAATCAATAATAACCCAGTATAGGATCATGTGGTGTCTACTCCTCTAGTCAGTGATCCAGATTCTACATGTAAAATTGTGCAGTCTGTCACTGAACAGAAGGCTACTACTTTGATATCTAAAGATAAGATGCCTGTTGAGGATTTGGATGATAAAATTAAAAAGGTTAACTTGGGGTCAGGTTCACAAACATCTATTTCAGAACCTAAACAGTCTAAATCAGTGAACCCTAAACGTGTAAATCATCAAAATCCTAATAAAATGAAAGCATCTAAAAAGGAAGAGAAACTACCCAGCCCTCAACCAAACTCAACCCCACATTAGAACTTTCCTCATACTGTCGAAGTGAAATCCTGCTACAGTTGTGGAAAACGAGGATATATTTCTCCAAATTGTCCTTACTATCAGACACCTAAAAATAAAATTGAACTTTTTGATGATGAAAAACCAAGATTTTTTAAAATTAGGTCTAATACTCCTCCAAAACACTGCTGTCAACATAGACAAGCTCAAAGAAAAGCTGTGCCACCTAAGGTTAAAGCTAGGATTATTAGCGAACCGAAAGTTCAAACCATAAGCCAGTCGTCTGTTTACCACAAACAGGCCTTACACAAAACTGGTTTATGGAAGAAAAAAACAAGTAATGTGTCTGATAGTGATGAAAAGAAAAAGAAAGATGTATCCTCATCCTCTGAAGGTCAATAGGTTGAGTTCATGATGTGTGATACCTCTAGGACACCCAAGCCAGTTAAGGCTTGGGTCCCAAACCTGAACTAATCATTTCCTTTATATGTACAGGGTGTCCGCTATAGCGCTATCACTAATACCTGGATTATTGATAGTGGGGCTTCCAGGCACATGACCGGGAATTCGTCACTCCTTTTCAACATCAAGCAAATCAAAGGGGGACACTTATCATTCGCTGGGAATAAAGGAGGTTACATCACCACACAAGGCGAAGTGGGAAACAAGAAAGTGAAGTTTGACAAGGTCAACTACGTTCAGCAATTGCAAAACAACTTGCTTTCTGTCTCCCAAATCTGTGATAAGGAATTCAAGGTTGTGTTTGACAACAAGAAGTGCTACATACTGAAGAAGGAATGTGTCATCCCGGAGGAGCAAGTTCTGATGTCGGCTTCAAGATGTAACGACCTGCATGTCTTGGACCTATCCAAAGCCTCCACAACTGAGTCTACTACTCAGTGCTTCTTGTCAAAAGCAACAGAATGAGATTCAGTTTCTTGGCATAGGAGAATGGGACACATCAATCCCAGGAAGATGAATCATTTGGTTCAGAATGATCTGGTGTATGGAGTTACTGTCAAGAACTTCTAGCTTCCAGACTTCTGCATAGCATGCAAGAAAGGGAAACAGACCAAGAAGTCTCACAAGTCAAAGAAAGTTAATTCTATCGACAATCATCTCGAGCATCTACACGTGGGTCTATTTGGCCCAGTCAGCACAAAAAGCATTGCTGGGAATTGGTATTGCTTTGTGGTGATGGATGATTACTCAAGATTCTCTTGGGTGATGTTTCTGAAATCTAAATCAGAGAAATTTGAATCATTCAAACATCTTGTTACAATATTGGAGTCACTCTACAAGCTGAAAGTTCGGAAAATACATTCAGACAATGGGATACAATTCAAAAATAAGTGGATGGAGGCATTCTGTCATGAGAAGGGGATTGTTCATCAATTCACTTCTGCCTACAGTCCACAGATGAATGGCATTGCTGAACGGAAGAATAGTTGCTTGATAGAAACAGTAAGGACAATGCTAGCTGACTCAAAACTGCCAGTTCAATTCTAGAACGAGGCAGTGGCTAATGCATGTTACACTCTAAATCGGGTCTTGGTATTCAAACGTCATATAAAAACTTGTTATGAGTTGCTCCAGCAACGCAAACCCAACTTGGAGTATCTGGAACCATTTGGTGCACCCTGCATGCTGCTAAAGAAAAATCAGACTGGGAAGTTCTGCGAGAAGGCAGAAGAAGGTATCTTCCTTTGATATAGTATACCAGACAAAAGGGTTTACAATAACTCAACTGGTCAGGTAGAAGTGTGGTGCAATGCTGATGTACAAAGATACACCACCCCCCTCGCGGGAAAAGGACCTTCCTTTTTCTTCAACTATGATGGATTTTTTAAATCCTTCAATCTACCTCCTTCCCATTCTGATGATGAGTTAGCTGCTCAAATGATGTACGATGTTCTGAACACTCCTACATGAGACTCGACTTCATTGGTGTTATTAGAAGATACTTCTAGCCCTTCAGGGGGAGAGCTTGAGGTAAGTGATTCTTCTTCCGATGATGAGGATGTTGAAACTGAGAGTGCAAACCAGGAGGAGCAGGTTCCCATTACTGAAAGTACACCAGCATCTGATCTTGATGCAACTGGAACTTCTGAACCCCATACTCTAACAACCACAGAAACTAAACCTGGGATTCAGAATCTGGATAATGAAGTAGCAGTACCCACCACTCCCGGAACTTGCGTTAATATGCATCATCCCCTGGACAACATCATCGGGGATATTCTATCAGGAGTTCAGACAAGAAATCAGTTATACTCAACTATTTATGCGGCAGTCATGGAAAAGGGATATCTACACGATGGTGCTTATCGATGTTTCGTGTCTCAAGTTGAGCCAAAGTAGGTAAGCGAGGCTTTAAAAGATAAGGCATGGGTAAGTGCTATGCAAGAAGAACTCCTTCAATTCAAAAAGTTAGGAGTCTGGACTCTTGTGGACTGACCAAAAGGTGCAAAGGTGATTGGCACTAAATGGGTTCTTCGGTGTAAGAAGGATGACCAAGGGGTCATAATTAGAAACAAGGCTATGCTTGTAGTTCAAGGGTTCAGGCTAGTCGAAGGAGTCGACTACAATGAAGTGTTTGCACCTGTGGCAAGGATGGAAGCAATTAGAATCTTCCTAGCCTATGCAACCTTTATGCAGATTAAAGTTTATCAACTGGATGTGAAAAGTGCATTCCTTCATGGTGAGATCCGTGAAACAGTGTACGTCAGTCAACCCGAAGGATTTAAGGATCCTTATCATCAGGATAGAGTTTATAAACTAGACAAGGCTTTGTACGGGCTCCATTAAGCCCCTCGAGCCTTGTACGAGAAACTCTCCACTCATCTGCTAAAACATGGCTTTCGCAGAGGTGTAATTGACTGCACGTTGTTCATTAAGGAAAAAGATAGTGATTTACTACTGGTGCAGATATACGTGGATGACATAATCTTTGGTTCCAAGAACGAAGCATTATGTAAAGAATTCGAATCTGTGATGAAAGCTGAGTTTGAAATGAGTGCCATGGCAGAGATAGAGTTCTTTCTCGGTTTGCAAGTAGATCAGACACCAAATGGAATCTTCCAGCATCAGACCAAATATGTTAGAGATATCCTAAGTCGGTTCGACATGGAGAATGCAACGGTTGTAGGAACTCCACTTGCCACGAACCATGATGTGGCACCCGACGAAAATGGTGATCTAGTTGATGCCACTATGTATCGAGGAATAATCGGATCTCTCATGTACCTCATAGCTTGTAGCCCTGATATTATGTATGCCACGTGTCTCTATTCCAGATATCAGGCAAAACCAAAAGTAAATCATCTGATTAGGGCAAAAAAGATATTTCGTTATCTGAAGGGTACTCCAACACTTGGGTTGTTGTATCCTCATAATGATGACTTTGAGCTTACAGTGTATAGTGACTCGGATTACGGAGGTTGCAAGATGAATTACAAGTCAACATCTGCGGGATGTCAGTTCTTTGGAAGACGATTAGTCACCTGGTAGTGTAAGAAGCAGACGTCTGTTGCTCTGTCAACATGTGAAGCTGAATACGTTGTAGCTACAAGTTGCTGTTCCCAAATCATTTGGATTCAACAGCAAATGCGAGACTACGGTTTGCAATTTTCTAACACCCTTATTTTTATTGATAATTCTGCTGCTATTGTTGTCACTAAAAATCTGGTCCAACACCTCAAAACTAAACACATTGGTATTAAATATCACTTCATACGTGACTGTTTTGAAAAACAATTAATCGATGTTGTTAAAATAAACATGGATTTTCAACGCGCCGACCTCTACACTAAAGCATTTGATAAACCTCGATTTCATTATCTGTTAGAGGTCAATGGCGTTAAAAAGAAAGATGATGTGATTCGAGACGACTCAAGCTCATAGTTCGACGCTATGTTTTATTTTTATTTTTCTTTATTTTCTTTGAATTTTCTGTCTTTAAAAATTCAAAAAACACAAAAAGATTTTTGGTTTTAGAATTTTAGGGGGAGAATAGTTTTAGTTTCAGTATTTAGTATTTAATTACTCAAAAAATGGAAAGCGGACAGATAAGCTGAAAAGCAAAGTCATCACATCTGTGAAATCGATTCAATTTAACGGAAAATGATAGTACACCGGCATAGAATTGTTTAGGACACCAAAAGATTTAAAATGTTCTAAAATGCTATATTCAAAGTTACAGAAATTTATAACTCTAAGAAGTCACAACCTAATAAGTGGAAATATGATAGTAAGCTAGTCTGCTACTGTTGTTACATAGAGAAAGTAGATCAAGGGGTTTCTAGTCCATTATATGATGTGTCGGTAGATTCAACACAATAGACAAGTAGACTTCATTGGTGAACAACTTTAAAACTAAACCGTTCAACAAGCTGTGGGTTTTCATCTTATCTCTGGTTAACACAATCAACTTACTTCCAATAAGGGGTGAAGAGAAAAATGAACGTCATAAATGTGTGCGGACGACCATAAAAATGAGCAAAATGAAAGAAATGTGAAACGTAATAAAGCTAATGACAATTGTCATTGGTGCGTAATACGTATAATAAAATTGCTTTAACAAGAAGATAGGTTGTGTGCCTCTCTGCTGTGCAATACAAGAAGATAGGTTGTGTGCCTCTCTGCTGTGCGATGCCACTGACCTGAGGATAAGCACAATCTAAATATTCTAGAATTCATTGTTGTTTGCGCCTCTCTGCTATGTGATGGCACTGACCTGAGGCTTGGCATCTTTATGAAAGCTCTTAGAATAGTTTCTTCTTGTCAAAACCCGTAGACCGCTCAAAAATCTCATGAGGAAAGTTGATTACCATATAAATGTGGGATCCACACATGCTGGTTGAAATCATAAACCTAAATAACCACCAATGTATGTCAAAACTCTGCGTATGGATTTTGGTGGACAAATATACTGACAATAATCGTGGCTGCATTCCCCAATGGTCAAAATCAATGTGTACTACATAACAGCTCTAGCAAGATTTTCTGTTAGTGCTCTTGACTCTTAGATGAATAAGATTCTGTGATTGGTAAATATAACTTTCTTTGTATTTACATAAATATAAAAGGTCCTAAATAATTATGTTTATGCCTGTATGATTCCATAAGAATCTTTCTAGATAAGATGAGAATGCTTGAAACTGTTCTGCTTAGGGGGAGAACTCGTTTAAAGAAAGTTAAAATGTTTTCAACCCACCTCACATAAAAAATACAAAAAGATTGTCTTAATTCATTTTGTTTAAAGTTTTTCTTAGTTTTAGTTATGTCTGTATTGAGTCGTCGTCGGACTATGTAACAAGAGGAGATCTGTGAATGTCATAAATTGAACCTAACGTTAATCTGATAAAAGCCTGGTTCTGGAATGTTAAAAGGATCAAGTTTGAGGTGATCACAAGGTCTTAAAGTTAAAAAGGATCATGACTGAGGTGATCAAATGGTTTTCAAGTTAAAAGGATCCTGACTGAGGTGATCAAATGGTTTTCAAGTAAAAGGATCACATCTAAGGTGATCAAAAAGTTTTGATTAAAAGGATCATGTCTGAAGTGATCCAAAGTTTTCAGTTAAAAGGATCATGTCTGAGATGATCAATGTTCATAATGTCATATATAAAATTCAAGTTTTTGAAAGGTTGGGAAAAATGAAGTCAAGCTCACAAGAATGAACCAATCGCACGATTGGATCATAAGTATGGACCAATCACACGATTGGAGCAAAGTATGAATCAATTGCACAAATGGACCATGAGTATGAGCCCATCACACGATTGGACCATGAGTATGGGGCAAAGTATACGATTGGATCATAAGTATGAACCAATCGTACGACTGGCTGAAGAAGTTTAAGTCAGTTGTATGACTGAACCTTAGTCGCACGAATGAATCATGCGTATAGGTCCAGTAGCACGACTGAAACACAGATTAGTATAAAAAGGGGCTCAGCCATTCGTAAACCCTACTTGACATCAAAATCTCTCAAAAACCTCCTAACTACCCAACCACTCCGCCCAAATTTTTCTTAGTGTGATTACCTCTCCGATTGAGTTACTGACCATTTATTGTTCATCTACAGGTTCTTTGAGAACAAAATCGGGACTAATGAGGAGATTAAATGACCAAAAATGTCCGAAATTGTTAAAAAACAAGAACCGTGACTAAAACCCTAAAATAGAATACTTAAATGGACATAAACGTTGATTTAAATGAAATTAAGTGTTATATCGAGTCCCTGCGAACCTAATGAATCTAAACTCGAAGTGTAATTGAATGTTTTGACAAAGATTCAAATTCTTGGACTCGAACAGTGCACATGCGAATGGACAGGCTGATGAACTTCAGTCGCATGATTGAGCCAGACGGACGATTCAATCGCACGATTGAATCAATCGATGACTCAGTCGCACTACTGACTCAACTGCATGGCATAGCATACGACTAAGTTCAGTCGTAGGCTCAATCATACGATTGAGCTCAGTCGCACGGTTCAATCGTACGATTGAACCAGTTGGTCATAATCTGTTCAAATTCAATTGTTCATTCTTATGAACGGATCTAACGTGTTTGTGTCTTGTGTTGCAGCAACATGGCTGAGAGATGGACGATGAGCACCAAGCACAACATCTGTGCTCATCTAGATGCTACATCCCGGAACGCTTCTGAGTTCGCCGGGATCATTGCTTTTCTGCGTAGATCAAGGATTTACAGAGCCATCTCGACTCCCTGCACATCGTACAGGTCTATTCAGCAGGCATTCTGGGAGAATGCCACAGTCGATAGATCAGTTGAGCCATACCGCATCCGAAGTTCTATCTTCGGTCAAGACATCGATTTCGGGGAGGACGACTTACGGAGAGTCTTGGATCTAGGTGAGGACGGAGCCTACCCAACCAAGCTACATCCCCTGACTGTTCGGGAATGTTTCCTAAGGATCAAGTACGCCGGCGACATCAATGCCAGCATGCTAAATAAGAGGAACATGTGCCCCCAGTTTAAGTATCTGACACATGTGATCCTTAAGTGTATTACCTCTAGGCGTGGAGGATTTGATGAAATGTCCGACCAAATCCAGAACGCATACGTTGCACTGGTACTGAACCACCCGTTTAGTTTCTTTCGTATGTTCTTCACGTATCTAACAGAGAACATCGAGGCGAAGGGCAAGGAAGGCTTCTGCATGTATCCGAGATTTTTACAGATGATTATAGACGAGAAGCTTCCTCAGTTGCCCAAGGAGAAGGTTGACGCGGTGTGTTTAGAGGTGATGGATGACACCACACTGGGTCGGATGAAGGTGTACCGGGGAAGCAGGTGAAGCCCCCGGTTAGGAGACTTTTCGGTCATTTGGCCAACGAGGACTATGTGGCGCTAGCTCGAAAGAAGTGGCGTCACGACGATAGTGATTCTGATTTCGAGCCCATTGTGGTTCCAGCTGAAGAAGACGACGATGATGATGACCAAGATGATGGTCAGGGTGGTGGAGATGCTGGCTCAGGTCAACCACGAGCCACCGACGCTTCTCCTATCTCTCCACCACCTCCACAGAGTAGTTCCTCAGCTCCCGGTGGATTTAAGCAGGCTGCCATCCACCGGGACTTCCTGGTAGATGAAGATGAGGAGGAGTCGGATGATGAGCCCCTAACGAGGAGAGTCGGTAGCCGAGTTGTGCCTATCGAGTAGGGGAAAGAGGTGGTTGGGGGACGCCAAGCTGGTTCTCAGGGTGGTGATGCTGATGTCACAGATCCCACGTACACACCCGACCAGCCGATCAGCCCAGGGGGAGCCCCAATCGCCAAGAGCTCAAGGAGGAAGAGAATGGCCCAGCCTTATGGAAAGAAAGGCAATAGGAAAAGGATAGTTTTGATTACTTCTTCCACCACCACCATTACTACCACAACTCCTACCACCACTCCTACCACCACTACTACCACCACCACTGCCACCACCACTGCCACCACCACTGCCACCACTACAGCCACTAGTACTCCCACCACCACTCAAACATCCACATCCACCTCAACCACCCATACATCAATTCCACCACAACCCACTCACATTCCCACTCCCATCTATACCACATCCACCACCACACCTACTATACCCCAAGCTAGCACTTCCACCTCATTCCTACCTCCCCAGGGATCCTCTCTACCCACTGTTGGGTTAGAGGAGCAGTTAGCTAGCCTCAACAGACTGGTGCTCAAGTTTCTAGCAATAGATGATATGAGAGCTCACCAGATGAGTAAGTTGATGGCGGTTAACACCGCTCATGGCAAGCAGATAGCTTAGCTGACAGAGAAGAACTTTAAGGCCCCGTTCTCGAGCACCTCGCAGTTGGTAATTCATCGCACATAAAACATACATTTATTTAAAACATCGTAGCAGAAATTAATTAAAACCATTTCATATATTTTAATGACAACTTTTGCAAAGTAATACGATACAGTTAACTGTTACAAAATATTATAATTGCATTACATCACAAAAATGTCATTGTTTTACTAATGGATGCCAACCCAAAAAAAATGCCAAGTAGTTGCCCCGTGCCATCCTCAGCAACTTTTACCTGCCAGCTGGAAAATACAAAAAAGTCAGCGTTGCTGAGTAAGTTCTAGTTTTATAAATAAAATACTTTACTTTTGATATAAACTTTCTTTACTTTCATACGCGGTCATGCATCATACGTACAGATAGAGAATATTACTTTTAATTTTCATTATCATTCATTTTCCACCATCATAGTCATAGCATGCTTTCATTTCATGCTTTTCGTTAACATTCTCGTACTTTCGTTTTCATTCTTTCGTAACGTACATACATTATCCATTTACTTTCTTACTTTCTTACTATCATTCTTTCTTTCATTGTACGTTACGTCATTCTTTTACATTCATATGGGTCGATGAACAATACCCCGAACATTATGCACGAAGCTGATGTTGGACCTGTGGTAATTAAACTACGAACATTGTGTACGAAGCTGATCTAGTCACCTAGGGCAAGTCATCTCTCCTATTCATTCAACCAATTGGTATACCCCGAACATTGTGCACGAAGCTGATGCTGGACCTGTGGTAATTAAACCATGAACATTGTGCTCAAAGCTAATCCAGTCACCTAGGGCATACCAAAGGGCCTTGTCAATCTCAATGATTGACACTGTGTGCATCCTTTGGGGTAGCTAACCCGTATCACAGTTGAGCTAACGACAACATGGTCGTGCACCTCCTTTCATTTGCTTGCAAGCCATTCTTTCGTTCATTACGTTTTACCTTTCATCACTGTTATCTTTCACTTCGTTACGTTATTCTTTACGTTCTTTCATTCGTTTGTCATACTACATAAAGTAATAACATAATATTTAACGTATTTTATAACATAAAATAAATACGTATAAATACTATTAAAAGATAACACATTATACATACCATACACCATTCAAACATTTCATAACCCTAAAACATCCCATAATCATACTTAAAATGGGTAATCATTGCCCATAAGTCAAATCAGGTCAAATCCTAGACTTTCTACTTTTCCTGAAATTTCAGAAATTATTCCAAGTGTCTAGGCGCATGGGCACTATTTGGGCGTTTCTGCCCTGTTCAGGCGTTTTGCTACTATGCAGACGTCTGGACTTACACTTGGTCATTTTTCACTTAGACGCATGGGCCTATTTAGGCGCATGGGCACTATTCAGGCGTTTGGGCCTAACACTTAGTCATTCTGGGCAAATTTCCAGACGTTTGGGTACTATTCAGGCGCATGGGCCTGACTTAGGTGTATGGGCATCTTAGGCGGTTGGGTACTGTTTGGGCGGTTGGGGTTTCTGGGCGGTTGGGAACACTTGGTAAATTAGACCGTTGGCGCATGGGCCACTGTTTGGACGTTTGGGCAACTAACTCTTACTAAATCAACATAAATCAGTCCTAAATCGTCTTAAATCATGATCTAAGCTTAGTATTAACATTCTAAGCATCATAACATGTACATACACACATATATATCCCAAATTTACACCCACCCACATACACATTCACACACACACAAACATACGGGTGAAAACCCATTTTTCATAAAAACATAAACACATGCATTTCCAGCCCCAAAATTTGTTAAAAACATGTTAAAAAGGGGGTTCTAGAAACTCACCTTAGCTATTTTCGAGCTTAAACCCTTCTCTTGAGCTTCTCAGACATTTTTAACACCTAAAACCCATTAAAATACACAACCCGAACATACAATAACACACATAAGCATATAACCGAGGCATAAGCCAACCAAGAACAACTTAAAACACAAATTCTTACCTTAAACTTTGAATTCTTCTTCTTCTTCTACAAAATCTGAGAGTTTTCTGCTCTCTCTTCTCTCTCTCTCTAAAAAAATCCGAATGACAAGGTGTAAGCAGGCAACATGGTCGGCCATGTTGCTTTATTCACCAACTTTTCAAAATTTTGTCCCTTTGGACACTTTTAACCCCTCAACTTTGGGTTACATTATATTTCTCCTCGTTATTCGCGTTTATTCTTTATCTCTCGTTTATAAAAATATCCGGGTGTTACAAGTCCACCCCCTTATATAGGTTTCATCTCCTAAACCTGTTATTCCTCAAACAGATGAGGGTAATGCTGCCTCATCTCTCCTTCAGTCTCCCACGTAGACTCGGATCCCTTCCTATGATTCCACTGTGCACGCACAAGAGGAACCACTTTATTCCTTAACCTTTTCTCTTTACGATCAATGATCGCCACTGGTTGCTCCACATAATCGAGCTGTTCATCCACTTTGATATCTTCCAGTGGTACAATCATATCCTCGTCTGCTAAACACTTCCGCAGATGAGATACGTGGAATGTCGGGTGATTTCCACTTAACTCATCGGGTAGTTCTAGCCTATGGGCCACATCTCCTACTCGGGCAATGATTCGGAAAGGTCCTATATACCTAGGGCTCAACTTGCCCTGCCTTGAACTCAAGGTGAGACTTTCAACATAACCCTATCACCAACTTGAACTCAATCAGTCTACGCCGTTTATCAGCATACGACTTTTGCTTATCTTTGGCTGCCTTCATAAAGGCTTTGATCTTTTCTAACTTCTCAGTCGTAGCTTCGATCACCTCAATACTTCCCGACTCTTTCTAAGCAATGTCACCCTAACAAACGGGTGTCCTACATCTCCTACAGTATAGCATCTCGTATGGTGGCATGCCAATGCTGGCATGATAACTATTGTTGTACGAGAATTCTGCTAACGGCAGATGGTCATCCCAACTTCCTCCGAAATCGATCATGCACGCTCGAAGCATGTCCTCGAGTGTTTGGATCGTCCTCTCAGACTGACCGTCTGTCTGAGGATGATAAGCCATGCTGATGTGTAGCCTCGTTCCCACCGCATCATGGAATTTCTTCCAAACTTAGATGTAAACCGAGTGTCACGATCAGACACAATAGACACCGACACACCATGACGAGCTACAATCTCTTTGATAAATAGATCCGCGAGTCTCTCAGAAGAATATGTCTCTGAGATCGGTAGGAAGTGAGCACTCTTCGTCAAACGATCAACTATCACCCATATGGCATTATACCCTCTAGGGGGTACGTGGTAACTTCGTAATAAAGTCCATGGTGATATGATCCCACTTCCACTCTGGTATATCCAATGGTTGGATCTTCCCGTACAGTTTCTGATGCTATGCCTTCACTTGCAAACAAGTAAGGCATTTACTCATGTATTCCGCTACGCGCGCTTCATACCTGGCCACCAATAGTCCTTCTTCATGTCATGGTACATCTTCGTGGCACCGGGATGAATGGAGTATCGAGTCTTATGAGCCTCGTCCATGATCTTTCCACGTAAATCCCCGTAACAAGGAATCCACATTCTTCCGAATCGGGTTCTAACACCAACAGTGTTCTCACCCAATTCCGCGACTAGACCTTTCATCCTTTCAGAGTTAAGACGATCCTCTTTCAAGGCCTCATCCTGAAACTCCTTGACCTGCTTCATCACATCGGAGGTCATAATTAGCTGATAAGCATTCACCCGAATCGGCTCGGGTCTCTTCTTTCGGCTAAGGGCGTCTGCCACCACGTTGGCCTTGCCCGGATGGTAATGGATATCGCAACCGTAATCCTTTATGAGCTCCAACCATCGCCTCTGCCTCATGCTCAAATCTTTCTGCTCAAAGAAGTACTTCAAGCTTTTATGGTCAGTGAAGATGGTGCACTTCGTCCCGTATAAGTAGTGCCGCCAAATCTTTAACGCGAAAACCACAGCAGCTAGTTCTAGATCATGCGTAGGATAGTTGACTTCATGGGTTTTCAGTTGTCGGGATGCGTAGGCTATCACCCTCCTACGTTGCATAAATACGCAACCTAGCCCAGAATAAGAAGCATTCGGATATACCACTAAGTCTTCACTACCTTCGGGTAATGTCAAGACATGAGCTTGTGTTAATCTCTCCTTTAACTCGTCGAAAGCATCCTCCTGTTCTCGACCCCACACGAACTTCACATCCTTGCAAGTCAGTTTAGTCAAAGGTAAGGCTATCTTGGAAAAGTCTTGAATAAATCTCCTGTAGTAGCCCGCCAATCCCAAGAAGCTACGAATCGCGGATGGCGTCTTTGGAGACTTCCATTGCATCATGGCCTCAACCTTTGCCGGGTCCACCATGATTCCCTCAGCATTTACCACGTGACCAAGAAATAGCACCTCGCGCAACCAAAAAGCACACTTGGAGAACTTAGCATACAACTTCTCCTTTCTCAATGTATCCAACACTTCCTGAATGTGACCGGCATGCTCTTCATCTCTCCTTGAATAAATTAGGATATCATTGATAAATACAACCACAGATTTATCTAACATCGGCTGACATACTCGATTCATCAAGTCCATAAAAGCAGCTGGCGCGTTGGTTAGACCAAAGGACATAACGAGAAACTCGTAATGTCCATAACGCGTGCGAAAAGTTGTTTTACCAATATCTTTATCCTTCACCTTCAACTGATGGTAGCTAGATCAAAGGTGTATCTTTGAGAACCAACTGGCACCTTGGAGCTGATCGAACAAGTCATCAATCCTCGGTAATGGATACCGATTTTTCACCGTCAACTTGTTCAATCCACGGTAGTCGATACACATCCTCATGCTACCATCCTTCTTCTTTACGAACAAGACCGGAGCATCCCAAGGAGAGATAATCGGTCGAATAAAACCCTTATCAAGCAACTTTGCAGTTGCTCCATCAATTCCTTCATCTCTGTCGGAGCCAACCGATACGGTGCCTTAGCTATGGGTTGAGCACCGGGTATCAAGTCGATCTGAAATTCGATTTTGCGATCCGGTGGAACACCTGATAAGTCCTCTGGAAACATATCGGGAAAGTCACACACCACCGGCACATCAGACAATTGTGGTGTTGACGTGTCCACATCCTTCATGTAGGCCAAATAAGCACTACATCCACGCCTCATGCACTTTCCAGCCACCGCCATCAAAATCACTTTCGGAATCGTCGTAACTTGATCTCCGTATATTGTCACCGAACTCCCGTTAGACGTTGTCAGTCTAATCATCTTCTTACGACACATGATGTTCACTTCATAGGTTGCTAACCTATCCATCCCTAGTAGTACATCAAATCCACCTAGGGGCATCACATGTAACTTAGCAGCAAACCTATGACCTTCTAGTTCTATGGCACAGTCCTCTATCACGTCAGTAATTCTAGTGGACTTACCAATAGCAGTTTCTACATCAACGGGCTCATCAATACATCTACTACTAACAAGAAATTTAGCACAGAAAGTATCAGAAATAAAACTCCTACTAGCACGAGAATCAAATAACACAGAAGCAAGAGTTTGATTTACTAGAAACGTACCTGACACAACATCAGGGTCCGTCCTAGCCTCCTCTCTAGTCCTCGTGAATGCTCTGGCGCTCGCCCTTTGCTCCTCAGTCCCGGTCTTCTTCCCTGCTCCGGAACTCTCTGCCCTTGGCTTCTTGCACTCCCTGCTCATGTCCTACTTCACCATAGTTGAAGCACCTTGCTGCTCTGCAATCTCTAGAGATGTGGTCGGACTTTCCACACTTGAAACAAACATTAAGCCCCAGCCTACACTCGCCAGCGTGTTCCTTTCCACACTTCCCGCATCTCTTCACACCCGAGCCTGCGGTAATCACCGGTCGATCATCCACCCTAGCCTTCTTGTTGTTTTCCGGAGCACCACCCCATCCAAACCGCTTCCCATTCCAATTCCGGCCACCACCACCTTTCTTACTCACCTCAGCCACCGCTACCTCCCTTTCATCATACGGTCTTCCCGCCAAATCAACCAATGACTTGAACGTGCTCGGTCGGGCAACGATCGTGTGCCTACGGATATCCGCCGGCAAGCCCTGAATATATCTCTTGATCTTTCGTGAAAGGGGCGTCACCTGATCCGGCACCAGCCGTGCCATCTCGTTGAACTTGGTGGTGTATTGTTGATGTGTCATGGTTCCCGCCTCTAGCTACAGGAACTCCCTCTCCACCTTATCCAACTCCCGATAGCTCACTCCACCTCATCCTACCAATAGCCTTGCTACCTTTGGCTTGAACAATGTCGTTCCACCAGCATAAAGCCCAGTCCCAAATGAATGAGTGGCAAACTTCACCTTCTGGTCCTCCCGGCACTCGCTGGTTTCAAGGACAGCCTCCATATCCCTCACCCATCGGTGACCAGCAGCAGCAGTGCCATTACCGTCAAAGGTAGGAGGCTTGCATCTTTGAAATGCCCCAAGTTACCGCCTTTTGCTGCCTCGAGCACAGGCTCTTCTTCCTCCTCTTCCTCATCTGTAGGGATAGTCGTCTCGGTCTCGAGTTGTTCTCTCCCTCCCGAGGACGTGTTACTATCCCTCCTCTCTCCTTCTCTAACAACCTTAATCACTTCAGTCACTACAGACGGCAAGATAGTCTGCATGGCTTGATGAACCTCCTCCACCACGACCTCCTTTACTGAGGCTCTCAAGTTAGTACTCTTATCACCACCCTCCGGATGAGGGGTCTCAGGCTCCTCATGGGTCACATTCTCAACCCTGGGCCTTCCTTTTGTGGCCCGTGGTTCAGCACCACGTCCACCTCGTACTCCGCCTTGTGAGCCATTCTTTAATACGATATAAGATTCAAACACTAACACGGTCATTCAAGGTGATAGCTTAGTTTATGTCAAGTATAGTAAGTCCCTAATTACAGTGGCCAGTTATGATTAGCCACTTACTTTACTCTTCATACCCAAAGCATTTCTTATCCTGACTATATCAGTATCTAAATCTACTAAGGGAAAACATATCAAATAACATAAGCACATAATACCGGTTAACATTAAGAAAATACTTCATGGCACGTAGCTACTCAGACTAGCATCCCCTCCCATTGTCCCATTCTCAGTTTAAGTTTAGGTTTATTTTGAAAATATTTACCCATTTTGCTTAAACTTTGGCTCTGATACCAACTTGCAAGGCCCCGTTCCCGGGCACCTCGCAGTTGGTAATTCATCGCATATAAAACATACATTTATTTAAAACATCGCAGCGGAAATTAATTAAAACCATTCCATATATTTTAATGACAACTTTTGCAAAGTAATACAATACAGTTAACTGTTACAAAATATTATAATTGCATTACATCATAAAAATATCATTGTTTTACTAATGGATGCCATCCCAAAAAATATGCCAAGTAGCTGCCCCGTGCCATCCTCTACAACTTTTACCTGCCAACTGAAAAATACATAAAAGTCAGCGTTGCTGAGTGAGTTCTAATTTTATAAATAAAATACTTTACTTTTGATATAAACTTTCTTTACTTTCATACGCGGTCAGGCATCATACGTACAGATAGAGAATATTACTTTTAATTTTCATTATCATTCGTTTTCCACCATCATAGTCATAGCATGCTTTCATTTCATGCTTTTCGTTAACATTCTCTTACTTTTGTTTTCATTCTTTCGTAACGTACTTACATTATTCATTTACTTTCTTACTTTCTTACTATCATTCTTTCTTTCATTGTACGTTACGTCATTCTTTTACTTTCATATGGATCGATGAACAATACCCCAAACATTGTGCACGAAGTTGATGCTGGACCTGTGGGAATTAAACCATGAACATTGTGCACGAAGCTGATCCAGTCACCAAGGGCAAGTCATCTCTCCTATTCATTCAACCAATTGGTATACCCAAACGTTGTGCATGAAGCTGATGCTGGACCTGTGGTAATTAAACAACGAACATTATGCCCGAAACCGATCCAGTCACCTAGGGCATACCAAAGGGCCTTTTCAATCTCAATGATTGACCCTGTGTGCATCCTTTGGGGTAGCTAACCTGCATCACAGTTGAGCTAACGACAACATGGTCGTGCACCTCCTTTCATTAGCTTGCAAGCCATTCTTTCGTTCATTACGTTTTACTTTTCATCATTATTATCTTTAACTTCGTTACGTTGTTCTTTACATTCTTTCATTTGTTTGTCAGACTACGTAAAGTAATAACATAATATTTAACATATTTTATAACATAAAATAAATACATATAAATACCATTAAAAGATAACACATTATACATACCATACATCATTCATACATTTCATAACCCTAAAACATCCCATAATCATACTTAATATGGGTAATCATTACCCATAAGTCAAATCAGGTCAAACCCTAGACTTTCTTCTTTTCCTGAAATTTCAAAAATTATTCTAAGTGTCTAGGCGCATGGGCACTATTTGGGCATTTCTGCCCTGTTCAGGCGTTATGCTACTATGCATACGTCTAGACTTACACTTGGTCATTTTTCACTTAGACGCATGGGCCTATTTAGGCGCATGGGCACTATTTAGGCGTTTGGGCCTAACACTTAGTCATTCTGGGCAAATTTCCAGACGTTTGGGTACTATTCAGGCGCATGTGCCTGACTTAGGCGTATGGGCATCTTAGGCGGTTGGGTACTGTCTGGGCGGCTGGGGTTTCTAGGCGGTTGGGAACACTTAGTAAATTAGACCGTCGGCGCATGGGCCACTATTTAGACGTTTGGGCAACTAACTCTTACTAAATCAAAACAAATCAGTCCCAATTCGTCTTAAATCATGATCTAAGCTTAGTATTAACATTCTAAGCATCATAACATGTACATACACACATATATATCCCAAATTTACACCCACCCACATACACATTCACACACACATACGGGTGAAAACCCATTTTTCATAAAAACATAAACACATGCATTTCCAGCCCCAAGATTTGTTAAAAACATGTTAAAAAGGGGGTTCTAGAAACTCACCTTAGCTACTTTCAAGCTTAAACCCTTCTCTTGAACTTCTCAGACGTTTTTAACACCTAAAACCCATTAAAACACACAACCCGAACATACAATAACACACATAAGCATATAACCAAGGCATAAGCCGACCAAGAACAACTTAAAACACAAATTCTTACCTTAAACTTTGAATTCTTCTTCTTCTTCTACAAAATCCGAGAGTTTTCCGCTCTCTCCTCTCTCTCTCTCTAAAAAAATCCGAATGACAAGGTGTAAGCAGGCAAGATGGGCGGCCATGTTGCTTTATTCACCAACTTTTCAAAGTTTTGTCCTTTTGGACACTTTTAACACCTCAACTTTGGGTTACATTATATTTCTCCTCTTTATTCGCTTTTATTCTTTATCCCTCGTTTATAAAAATATTCGGGTGTTACAAGAACACAGCTCACGAGAGAGCGTTAGCTCGAGCTCACCAGGCCCTGACTACACAAACTGATGTTGAGGTTGAAGGGAACCAAAAGTGAGCCCTTGAAGATTAAGGGTGATGGTGATGATGGTGGAGATAATGATGATGATTCTTTTGATGTTGAATCAGATGACGATGATGAGGAGGATGAAGCAGGTGGTATGGAAGGGAAAAGACGGTGCTGATGATGACGAGGATGATCAGGAAGGTGATGCATCTGCATCAGCCTCAAATCCATCTGCTCAGGAGAGGCGCACAAAGCGAAATCAAGATCAGAGACCCTCCTCCTCAGCTCCTCAAATCCAAAAGTGACGACGAGGATGATTAGATGTTTATGTATTTAAAACTTTTGTACTTGAATTATGTATTACATTAATGTAATTAATGATTATTACTGTTTACATTTCTTGATTAATGAATTATGTTTATGTGTTGAATGTTTAATCAAACAGATGAAGCTCAACAGACAACTGACTATGACATCGCCCCCTTCAGCAAATCGAGACTCAGCTCACTATGATTCTTGATTTGCAAGGGATCGTAAGACGATCTGTGAGCTACAATCCTGAGGAAGGAGAGATTATCCATGACCTAACTGACGAGCCGCTCGCATACATGTTCAGATTAAATCCAGACGAGCTCATCAAAGACGCTCTTGAGGACGGTGTTATTAGTGATGAAGAGCTTCAAGGCATGGATGAGATAAAGATTGAGGATATTACATCATAGTATTATCCAGAGTACACTGACCATGAGGGTAATTTTTTCCCCAATCTGGGTGAAACATTTCGCAGTGATACATTTGGAACTCTTGATGAGAAAGAGAAAGAGAAATAAAAGGAGGAAGATAAAGCCCAAGCCACAGACGCTGATGTTGAGTTAAAGAAGGCTGAATGGGCAGCTTGTTTGAAGGAGATGAGAGCCCAACAAGAACCTCTAAAGCCAAACGCCTACACCAAAATGTACAAGGTAAAGAGACATCAGAAGGTGTCAGGCAAAATCATCAGTTGGGCCTATTTTAAGGACTTGGAGGTGTACGCTGTCAATAGGGAGAAGGGGATTGAGTACTTCAGATATCCTCATGATCTGAAGACTCTTCTCGGTTTTGAGCTGAACAGGTTAGCCTGTTTAGACCTTTTGTACGCCAACCCAAGAAAGATGTCGGGTTGGTTCGAGATGGCGCTTAAGAAGGAATACCACACCAGATGGATCAACTTCAGGCCTCAGCAACCTAAGAGGTTCATTCATAAGCCCGAAGTTGATCCTATTTCTGGAAGATCGAATGGTGGTATTATGAGAGATACCTCAGGACTTCACTCCACACTTCAAATGGTGGTATTATGACTGGAGGACGGGAGAAGCAGTCATCATTTTGCATAAAGAGGGTAAAATAGAGACTATCTGGGTATTTGACCCAATGTGGCTAACCAACTTGTCTGTAAAGATGTTTACACACTCTACAAGTGGCCCCTATTCTATGACTCACAAGATATTGTACAAGCTCTACAATTCCAACATGTTATACGGCTCTACTTCGCATTTGAGATTCACACGGGAGTCACAAGAGAAGGATGATTAAGGGTGTGCCCTTAATCATCTGCCTCAAATCCAAAAGTGAGCCCTTGAAGATTAAGGGTGTGCTTGACAACGAGGATGATTAGATGTTTATGTATTTAAAACTTTTGTACTTGAATTATGTATTACATTAATGTAATTAATGATTATTACTGTTTAAATGTCTTGATTAATGAATTATGTTTTATGTGTTGAATGTTTAATCAAACAGATGAAGCTCAACAGACAGATGACTATGACGTCGCCCCCCTTCAGCAAATCGAGACTCAGCTCACTATGATTCTTGTTTTACAAGGGATCGTAAGACGATCTGTGAGCTACACTCCTGAGGAAGGAAAGATCATCCATGACCTAACTGACGAGCAGCTCGCATACATGTTCAGATTAAATCCAGACGAGCTCATCAAAGATGCTCCTGAGGTCGATGTTATTAGTGATGAAGAGCTTCAAGGCGTGGATGAGATCGAGATTAAGGATAATACATCATAGTATTATCAAGAGTACACTGACCATGAGGGTAATGTTATCCCCAATCTGGGTGAAACATTTGGCAATGATACTTTGGAACTCTTGATGAGAAAGAGAAAGAGAAAGAAAAGGAGGAAGATAAAGCCCAAGCCACAGACGTTGATGTTGAGTTAAAGAAGGCTGAATGGGCAGCTTGTTTGAAGGAGATGAGAGCCCAACAAGAATCTCTAAAGCCAAACGCCTACACCAAAATGTACAAGGTAAAGAAACATCAGAAGGTGTCAGGCAAAATTATCAGTTAGGCCTATTTTAAGGACTTGGAGGTGTACGCTGTCAAGAGGGAGAAGGGGATTGAGTACTTCAGATATCCTCATGATCTGAAGACTCTTCTCGGTTTTAAGCTGAACAGGTTAGCCTCTTTAGACCTTTTGTATGCCAACTCAAGAAAGATGTCGGGTTGGTTCGACATGGCGCTTAAGAAGGAATACCACACCAGATAGATCAACTTCAGGCCTCAACAACCTAAGAGGTTCATTCATAAGCCCGAAGTTGATCCTATTTCTAGAAGATCGAATGGTGGTATTATGAGAGATGCCTTAGGACTTCACTCCACACTTTAAATGGTGGTATTATGACTGGAGGATGGGAGAAGCAGTCATCATTTTGCATAAAGAGGGTAAAATAGAGACTATCCGGGTATTTGACCTGATGTGGCTAACCAACTTGTCTGTGACTCACAAATGGCCACTATTCTATGACTCACAAGATAATATACAAGCTCTACAATTCCAACACGTTATACCGCTCTGCTTCGCGTTTGAGATTCACACGGGAGTCACAAGAGAAGAGAAGTACAAGAAATTCAAAGAGCATGTGTAGGATGTAAGACAATAGGCTAAACTAGGTTCAAGGGGGAGTTTGTTGATACATTATGTACCTAGTTAATGATCTTAAATGTTATAGTCTTTCATTTCTTACACTGATTTAATATGATGACTCAAGGATAAATGAAAAGCATTTTAATGTTTATTTGTGTTTGTTTATTTCATATTATTATTGTATTGAGTATGATTCACATGTATGAACTTTATATATAGGTTTGAAGTTGTTGTACATAGTTCTAAGTCAATAATTACTTAGAAATGTGTTCAACTTAGTCGTGTGGTAATTCATGCTAATGGACCATACTTATGGCCTATACACATGAAGGAACCATACTTATAGACCAGTCGCACGACTGAACCAGGAGACTGGATCAGTCGCACGACTGAGATATCAGATTGATTCAGTCGCACGACTGAACCTTCAGTCGTGCGTATGAGTTAGACGCATGAGTCAGTCACACGACTGAACCATGCTAATGGTTCAGTCGTATGAATGAACACTGAAAAAAAAACACTTCGAATACTTTCATACCCTAGCCATCCAGAGCGTCCTAAGTCGCCCATCCAAGTTCATAGTTCGTTCCTGATTGATTCTAACTCGTTCTTAACATTTGTTTCATCGTTAGATCGATCAGATTGTTTGTTCTCATTGATTGGATAACCAATCAAATAGAATTCCACGCTATTTGATCTGGTCTCACGCAGATGTCGTTAGTACTCCATACGAAAACGGTCCTAACAAGACCCTTTATCCATTAACTCCTGCAGTTGATCCATGGATGCCAGTCTTGCCCTGCCGAGTAGCCTTCCCGTGTGCCATCCTCAGCAACATTACCTGCCAACTAAAAATGCATAAAAGTCAGTGTTGCTGAGTGAGTTCTAGTTTTATAAGTATTAAAATACCCTGTGTGTTTTATATACGAAAGTAGACTTCTCAATTACTATACACTACTTTCATAAGTGAGCACAAATCATACATACATCCAAACTATATTTATCTTCGTTTCATTCTTTTATACTTTTATTGCTAACTTTCATCATCATACATCGTACTTTTCACTATCTTTTACTTTCATTCTCATACTTTTTTTTCATACTTTTCACCATATTTTACTTTCTTATGGATCGATGAACAATACCTCGAACATTTTGCACGAAGCTGATGCTGGGCCTGAGGTCTACAAATAGACCCCAAGCATTATGCACGAAGCTGACTTAGTCACCTAGGGCAAGTCATCTCTCCCTTTAATTCGGACCAATGTGTAATACCCCTAACATTGTGCACGAAGCTGACGCTGGGCCTGAGGCCTACAAATAGACCCCGAACATTGTGCACGAAGCTGACCCAGTCACCTAGGGCATGCCACAAGGGTCCCGTCAATCTCAATGATTGACCCTGTATGCATCCTTCGGGTTATTTAAACCGCACATAGTTGAGCTAACGACAACATGGTTGTGCACCTCCTTTCTACTTGCTTGCAAGCCATTCTTTCGTTCATTACGTTCCACTTTTCATCTTTGTTATCTTTCACTTCATTACTTTATCCTTTACGTTCATTCATACATACGTCATACTACGTAAAGTCATAACATAATACTTAACATATATTATAATATAATATATACGTTTTGAAAATCGCTAAAAGATAACACATCATACAAATATGCATATCATACATTCATCATACCATCATACATATTCTAACCATAGACCATCACATATTCATGCTCAAAATAGGCCAAAACATTCCATAAGTCAAACTAGGGTCAAACCCTAAAATTCTAATATTTCCAAAAATTCAGAAAATTTTATAAGTGTTTGGGCGCGTGGGCACTATTTGATCACATGAGGACTGTATGGACGTTTTTCCACTATGCAGGCATATGAGCCTCAGTTAGGCATTTCAACACTTAGGCGCATGAGCCTCGTTGGGCGCACGGGCACTATTTGGGCGCATGGGCACTATTTGGGCGCATCACCCCTATACTTGAGTGTATGAGCCTAACACTTAGGCGCATGAGCCACTGTTTAGGCGCATGAGCCACTGTTTAGGCGCATGAGCCACTGTTTAAGCGCATGAGCAACTGTTTAGGCGCATGAACTGTTTAGGTGCACGAGCCACTGTTTAGGCGCATGAGCTTACACTTAAGAATTCTAAGGCATTTTCTAGGTGTATGGACTACTATTTGGGCGCATGAAGGTACTGTTTGGGCGCATCAACATACACTTAGACTTTCTAAGTCTATTTTTCAGGCGCATGAGCCCTATTTGGGCGCATGACCACACTTGAAACTTTTCTAAGGCATAATATTAGGCACATGGGCCCTGTTTGGGCACATGACCATTAACTTACATGTTTATAATATATTTTCCAGTCCCAAATATCATCTTAACATGTTCTAAGCTTATACAACCATCCAAAACATGAAACCAAGCATTTACAACTATAAAACATTAAACATATAGATGTACTTACGATTACACACATACATTTATAACAAATGATTTTACATGCATTCTTAACCCAGAGAACATTTTCAAACATATAAAAACCAGGGTCTAGAACTCACCTATGCTGCTTCCAAGCTCAAGCTCTTCAACTTGAACTTTTCAAAGATTTCTAACACCTATGCATGTCAAAAACACATAACCAAACACATGTACACATATAAGAACGTGTAGAAATCGGTTTCATGGTCAAAAATTCATAAAAACCGAACCAATTATGCTAGATTTGTTTACCTTGACTGAATTCAGCTACTTTTTCTCTCTAAAGTCAACGGTGTTTCTGCTTTCTCTCTCTAAACTGTCGAGTAGTTGGTGTGATCAGAGAAGTGGGCGGCCATGCCCACTTAAACGAAATAATAATATTATTTTTTCCTTTTTACACTTTTAACCCCTCCAGTTATACTTCTTTTCTATTCTTACAAAAATACTTTTCTTTTCTTCTTTTTCTTATTTCTTTTTCTTTTCTTTTAACTGTCAAAATTTTCGGGTGTTACAGCTTCGGAAGTAAGTTTTCCTTTTCTTAACATTTGAACCATGTGAAGGTCCAAATATGAAACCTTCCTTGACTTCTTCCTTCTTAACATTATTTGCATAATGTGTGCTTGAAGGATTGTAGTAACAATCTTTAGCTATGTGGTTGTGCAGACCACACATTATGCATTCAATGTTACTCTTCATGGGTTGTGATGACTGTTGTTTCTTGCATTTCTCATCAGTCTTCCCCTTCAGTTTCTGATCCTTTAGCTGGATAGGAGTGCTCGAACTACATTCCTTTCCTGGATCAGATCTTCTAACCACCTGGAATCTAGCTGAGATATATACACCCTTTTGCTTTAGGTCTATTTTCAGCTTGGACTCAGCTACTTTCTTGGTAGTTTTCCTGGTTTCCTTGGCTTCATTTCTTCTAGCTTTAGTGGTTAGGGTTGTTCATTACAGGTGAGGATTGATTTTTCTACCTGATCCTTCCCTGTAATGGTCTCCATACTTGCATCATTCTTCTTCTCGTAAGGTAGGGGGTCAGCAGATGGAACCTCATGCTCTTCAGTACCATATCTTGGTTGTCTGATAGACTCATAAGAATATGCTGGAGCAATTTCATTAGTTCCCAACCCACCTTTGTTTTTATAACATATTTTTGAGTGGGAGGTGATGAGTTTTAACCATGTTTATCAAAGCTATTTTACCATTTTAAACTATAAAACGCAGCAGATATAAGGTTAAACATATGGTTAACATTCTGAAATTTTGATCATTTTAAACCAAAATTAAAACCCAAGAACAAGGATCGTTAATATATATGAAATAAGATGCTATCTAAAACGAAAATCAACCATAGGGGGTTTCATAGTTTACAACCTTTCTTGCACAAGAACTTGTAGATGTAAAGGTTGAAGATGAAGATGATGATGTTGAATATTCAGCCCCCAAGAGAGAGAGAGCCTGATACCCACAAGTTAGAACAAACACCTTGCAAGTTAGGATGCAACACCAAAAACTCTCTTCCTTTGAATCCTCAAGAAAACCAAAATTTTCAGCCTTCCTTTTGCTTGAATCCGAAAATCTTCAACACTTTTGAGAGAGTTTTTCTTGAGTTGTCTAGAGAGAGTTTTTTCTAAAATGAGAGAAGAGTGTGTTAGTGGTTAAAGAGTGCTTTGTCCAAGACAAACAAGGGGAGTCCCAAAGCCCCTTGAGCGGCCGAGGTTCCCTCTTAAAATGGGTTTCCCCATTTCAAATTTTATATAAAAAAAATAACACTCTTAGCCCTTGATATTTATAAAATTAAAACCTATTTTAATTTTATAACAATAACACACTTTTGTTTGCTTATTATTTAACCAATTTAAATAATGGAACAAACAATCTCTCAAGAAGAAATTATCCACATAATATTGTTCTTTTACAAAAGTAAAGTTCTAGAAATCCTATTTTCTAAAATGGTGTCAATATATAATTGTATGATCTCATCAACAAACAAATATTTATTGGTGTTTGTTTGGCTTGTTATTGGGTATGACCTGACTTGGATCATAACGTACTAACCACATCAATATTTTATGTGTCTTGGGCATATAAGAACTAACAGGAGGATGATGCAAGAATGGTTTGGAAGTTATGCTCTTTAATAGCATACTTCTTTGCTTTAGCCACAGCTATGACTAGCTAGGCTTGAGCCTTAGTTAAGTTAGAAATTAAATCTTTGGTTTGAGTCCTATAATTAGATTGTTCATGCTTTAAAGAGGACATAGTTCTTTCTAACTCTTCAATTTTTGTTTTATAGTCAGATTCTGCCCTTTTAAAATTAGATTTTAAGATGTTTAAGGACTCAATGTCAGATTCGATTTCCATGTTATAGTCCTGCTACAGTTTGAGTTTAGCAATACAAGCTGGAGTGCAAAGATGTTCATATACCTTGCTGTCATCTGTTCCAGCCATATGTGCTGGAGCAGGAATCACTTCTTGCACTATGAAGCTGCAGTAAACTTCTTAAGCAACAGCAGCAGTTTGTTGTTCAGTTGAAGTAGCTTTATGTGTGGTAGAATATGTGGAGGCTTGAATGGCTCCTGGGTTGGATTTTGGAGCTTTGCATTCCCTGGCAAAATGACCAACTTGATTACAGTTGTAGCACTTGTCCATGATTCTGTCAAACCCAAATTTGCTATTGGTTTGGTTTTGAGGGAATTGTCTTCCAGTTTTTTTAAAGAACTTCTTTGCTCTATAAGTCAGTAGAGCCATTTGTTGGACGATGTCCATGTATTCAAAATCGTCTGGGCTGAAGCATTCTAGATCGTCAAAGCAGATCTGAAAGTCACTAGAATGTTCATTTCTTGAAACAAAGGCACAATTATCCGAGAAAGGAATTGATTAAGCCTGTTGAGACCTTGGTGTATCAGGAAAAGTAATGTATGTCCCAGAAGAGCATGGTTGCTGCTGGGAGTAGGTCAGGTACTGTTGGGACTGGGGGTTTCTTGATCCTTCAGCAACAACTAGAGCATTGCTAGTGGAAGGACCAGAGATTCTGTTCATCTGATGGATTTTCTGAGTCTCCATCTCTACACGGTATCCATCAAGAATGCCGTATAGTTCAGTCATTATGAGAGTGTTCGAATTCTATGTTCTCATGGATTAAACATGCTAAATTGGAACAATTATTAAAAAATTATAACCAAATAATTTTATTCAAGTAATAAGAGAGTTCCAAATATCCAAATACAAAATTACAGATCAAATCCAATCACTAGAATATCGAAGTCCCATGGCACAGGTATGACGTTCATGATTTGCCTTTTCTAGGAGCTTCGTGTGAGAGGATTCGTAATATTTTGATCCGTGTGAACTTTGCAAATACATATCTTTCCTTTCTCAACTTCATCTCATATGTAGTTGAATCTCTGCTTAGTATGCCTAGTCTTTTGATGAGCACGAGGTTCCTTGATTTGAGCAATCACACCCTCGTTATCACAAAAGATCTCTAGGGGGTCCTGAATGGAAGGGACAACCCCTAGATCGGCTATGAATTTCTTCAACCATGCAGCTTCTTGAGCTGCCAATGAGGCGGCAACGTATTCAGATTCTGTAGTTGATAAAGCCACCACATCCTGCTTAGAGCTTTTCCAAGAGATCGCGCCTCCATTCAGAATGAAAATGTATCCTGATTGTGATCGTGAATCATCACGATCGGTTTGGAAACTCCCATCCGTGTAACCTTTTACAACGAGTTCCTCATCACCAGATCCATAGATTAGGAACATATCTTTAGTCCTCCTTAGGTACTTAAGTATGTTCTTAACAGCCATCCAATGACTGTTTCCAGGATTTTGCTGGTATCGGCTTGTTATGCTTAAGGCGCATGAAACGTCCAGCCAAGTGCATATCTTTGCATACATGATGGATCCAATAGTAGATGCGTATGGGATTGCGTTCATGTTATCTTGCTCATCCTTTGAGCTAGGACATTGAGTCGTACTCAATATCATTCCTCTTTGAGTAGGTACCGTACCCTTTTTAGAGTTCTCCATCTTGAACCTTTTTAAGATCTTATCAATGTATGCACTTTGATTTAAACCAATCAAACTGCTTGATCTATCCCTATAGATCTTTATTCCCAGAATATATGCGGCTTCACAAAGATCCTTGATGGAAAAACAACTTCCAAGCCAGGTTTTTACACCTTCCAAGGTTGGAATGTCATTTCCAAATAGTAGTATGTCATCAACATACAATACTAGGAAAGTGATGATGCTCCCACTAGCTTTCTTATATACACAAGCTTCATCAGCATTCTTGATGAATCCAAATTTAATTACTTCTTCATCAAAACGGTGATTCCAACTTCTTGATGCTTGTTTCAATCCATAGATTGATTTCTTTTACTTTCATAGTTTGTTAGGATGTTTTGGGTCGACAAAACCATTAGGCTGAACCATATAGACATCTTCCTCAAGATATCCATTTAGGAAAGCGGTTTTGACATCCATTTGCCAAATCTCATAATCATAATGAGCAGCTATGGCAAACAATAACCTAATAGACTTTAGCATTGCTACCGGTGAGAAAGTTTCATCATAGTCAACCCCTTGAGTTTGAGTGAAACCTTTTGCTACAAGTCTAGCTTTATAAGAATCCAAGTTTCCATGCATATCAGTTTTCTTCTTGAAAACCCACTTACTTCCAACTATTTTGGAGTTAAGAGGTGGTATAACCAAGTCCCATACTTGATTGTCATACATGGATTGCATCTCAACGTTCATGGTTTCAAGCCATTTGTCACAATCCAAATTGGACATTGCATCACGATAGGTGGTTGGTTCATCGGAATCTACTACATAGCATCCATCTACGAAAAATCCATATCTTTCAGGTGGATTACTAATTCTACCAGATCTGCGAACGTTTTGTGTGTTTTGATCAACCAGTTGATCATTCTCAACATTCTCATGTTGAGTGCCAGTGTCAACCAAACGTGTATCGGTTTGTGGTTCTTGATCCTCCTCAAGATCCATAGTTCTACTGCTAGTTCCTTCCGTAAGGAACTTAGCTTCTAAGAACTCAGCTTTTCTGGCAACAAACTCCTTTTGTTCCAATGGATCATAGAAATAGTATCCCATAGAATCTCTAGGATATCCAATGAAGATACACTTAGTGGAACGACTTTCTAGCTTGTTTGAGTTGGGAGTCTTAACATAAGCCTCACAACCCCATACTTTTAAATATGAAAGCAATGGAACCCTTCCATGCCATATTTCAAAAGGTGTCGTTTCCACTCTCTTGGTTGGGGCCATATTCAAAATACGGGCCCCAGAGAGCAGAGCAAAACCCCAAAATGACAGAGGTAATGAGCTTCTAGCCATTATAGATTAAACCATATCCAATAGAGTTTGATTTCTCCGCTCAGACACGCCATTATGTTGTGGTGTTCCCGGTGGAGATAGTTGTGAGACAATCCCACAACTTCTAAGATGGTCCCTAAAAGCATCATTCAGGTATTTACCTCCTCTATCGGTGCAAAGAATTTTAATTGACTTATTGAGTTGATTTTGTACTTCATTTTGAAAGATCTTGAACATTTCAAAAGCTTCATCTTTGTGTCTTAACAAGTACACATACCCATATCGACTATAGTTGTCAGTAAAGGTAATGAAGTATCTTTCATTGTACCTTGTCATAGGTTTAAAAGGACCACATACATCCGAATGTATGATAGATAATAAATCCTTTGCCCTTTCGGCTTTGCCACTAAAAGGTACCTTGGTCATTTTACCTTGTAAACAAGATTCACATACATCAAATGAATCACATTCACTTGTTGTTAAAAGACCATTCTTTTGTAGTGCTTGTATTCTTTTCTTGTTTATATGACCAAGACGGCACTGCCAAAGGTAAGTGTCACTCAAATCCGATTTGAGTTTCTTGGTACTAGTTTGGTACAACAAGCTATCATTCAATGTATTTTCATGAACCAATTCATAGATACCATTGATGGGAATAGCTTTAAAGCAAAACATGTCATTCAAAGTAACTTGGATTTCATTTCCAATAAATGATAATACATATCCAAAATGTTTTAATAGGACTACAGAGATAATTTCCTAGTCAAACTAGGAGCATACAAAACATTGTACAAGATTACTTCCAAACCATTTGGAAGTTTCAAGATGTAGTCACCACGGGCTTCAACTTGAACTTTAGCCCCATTGCCTATGTAGAGGCTAACATCCACTTTGTTGAAGTTGCTACTTCTTTTGAACCCCCGCAACAAATTGCAAATATGAGTTCCACATCCGGTATCTAATACCCATGTGTTAGAGGATATTATGTTTAAATCAATATGGATCATGTATATTGTACCTGAGGTTTGCCCGGCATCCCTCTTTGCTTTCAACTCTTGAAGATGGACAGGACAATTTCTTGCCCAATGTCCAATCTCCCCACACTTGAAGCATGGGTCATTAGTAGCAACCTTTTGCTTCTTCTCTTGTGGTTTGGGTGGCACCCTTTCCCCCCCTTTCCCCTTTCCCCATACGGGTCCCTTACCCTTGGCAACTTTTGCCTTGGGTGCGGGATGAGGCCTTTTCTTATTCCTACCTTCATTGATGGTGAGAATGGGTAAAACCCTTTTACCCATGGCCGCCTCGGCTGTTTGAGCATTGAGTGAATCTCACCAATGCTTTTGTCCCAAACATTCATGTTGTAGTTCAACACGAACGTCTCAAACTTCTTGGTAAGGCCATTGAGGATCAAATCCGAGGCCAATTCCTTCGAGACGGCACAATTAAGCCTTTCGAGGCGGTCAACATGGCTTTTCATCTTAAGTACATAAGATGAAATCGATTGGTTGTCGTCCATATGACATGCATGGAGTGCTCGAACCGTTTCGAAGCGCTCAACCGTCGCTTGCTGTTGGAACGTTTCCTTCAGCTGGGTTATCATGTCATAAGCTCCGTGATGTTCATACTCCTTTTGGAGTCCGGAGTCATGCTTGCCAGCATGAGGAAAGACACTTGGACGGAGTCCCCATTGTACTTCAGCCAATCGTTATAGGCCTCCTCATCATCCTCAGTAGATTGATCGGGGATAGGGTCGTCTAAAACATATGATCGTCTCTCTTGCTTAAGAATGATTCTTAAGTTTCGATACCAATTAATGAAATTGTTATGATTTAGACGTTCCTTTTGGAGAATCGCTCGTAAAGATTGGGCGGACGTGGATGAGTTATCATGATTATCATTATTGGTGGCCATCTACAAAATTTAACAAAGATCTATTTTAGTATTTTGATATTGCTATTTTTAATAATTAATTAATTCCCTTTTAAGGTCATTTTCATATTAAAATCTAGAACCCAACATTACATTTAAATTGTGGTTAGGTGACCTTTATCCCACAATTTAAATTAATAAGGTGGTCAACGATTGACGGTTGCAACCATTTGCAACTTCTAGAGGTATGGGATTGACTTGAAACATCATATGTAAAGTCAGCATGTTAATCCCATCAACACCATTTGGAAACCACATCGTAGGTGATCCATTTGACATGGTTTGCAAATCAAGACACCCTACTTACACACACGTGTGAGTTTGCCAGAATAAGCGGTTAGGTGACCTTTATCCCACGAATATGGCATTCTCACCTCAAGTCACAAGTTCCCTCGAAATGGTTAGGTGACCTTTATCCCACTAAGAATTCCTGAGTGACAAGTGTTGTCTAAAAGGATGGTGTTGATCTCGTTTTTTAAAATATTTAGAGATTTCATAATTCTGGTTTAGAAAACTCTATGTACTTATATTTGCTACCATAAATTCTTTTAACAACCTTTTATTAACCACTTAATGATAAATAACCATCAAATTTTCAGCTTGTTAAGTTGTTAATGAGTTTGTAATGCATATCCAAATATCAACCAAACAATCAAACAACAATCATCCAGACAAGCATAAACATACAAACATGGGTGCATAACCATAGCCACTAACTTGACCACACTTGTTTGCCATCACAACTGTTGTCATAAGGTCTCTCCTAAGGGTAATATAACACAAAAAATGAGATCTCCAAAGACCCCCACGTGAAGTTGCATCCAAATGCTTCAAGTCCTTCTCTTTGTGTCTTCCCTTTGTGCTTCCAACTTGTGCATCTTCTTTTACAAAATTTATATCCTAATAAAAAATTTTCAAATTAAAGAAAATACACTTAATCTATCTATTACATTACAAATGAATGAATAAATAAATTACATCCCAAAACAAGCACAAAAGAATAATATTACAACCCATGAAAAAATGAAATCAACCACAACATATCATTCATCCAAATAACGCAAGGTCAATGCTATGTTATGCACCAATATATGAAATATATTCAACATCCAAAATCAACTATGAATCCCTTATTTCAGCCCCAAATTTCAGCCAACATGAACTCAAATTTAAAGGCTTGTCCAAACAACACAATCAACCATTTGATGTAAATCTTTCAAGGTTTACACTAGAGCATGTAAGAATAAACCTTGAAACATAAGGGATTCATATATCCACAACAAAACAGCCCCTAATGGGTTGAAAAAGTCTATGAAAACTAATTTTTCAAGACCTTTTGAAGCATGTATTCCATATAACCGGCTCTGATACCATTGATGGGTTTTAACCATGTTTATCAAAGCTAGTTTACCATTTTAAACTATAAAACGCAGTGGATATAAGGTTAAACATATGGTTAGCATTCTGAAATTTTGATCATTTTAAACCAATTAAAACCCAAGAACAAGGATCGTTAATATATATGAAATAAGATGCTATCTAAAACGAAAATCAACCATAGGGGTTTCATAGTTTACAACCTTTCTTGCACAAGAACTTGCAGATGTAAAGGTTGAAGATGAAGATGATGATGTTGAATATTCAGCCCCCAAGAGAGAGAGAGCCTCAAGTTGTGATACCCACAAGTTATAACAAACACCTCGCAAGTTAGGATGCAACACCAAAATCTCTCTTCCTTTGAATCCTCAAGAAAACCAAAATTTTCAGCCTTCCTTTTGCTTGAATCCGAAAATCTTCAACACTTTTGAGAGAGTTTTTCTTGAGTTGTTTAGAGAGAGTTTTGTCTAAAATGAGAGAAGAGTGTGTTAGTGGTTAAAGAGTGCTTTGTCCAAGACAAACAAGGGGAGTCCCAAAGCCCCTTGGGCGGCCGAGGTTCCCTCTTAAAATGGGTTTCCCCATTTCAAATTTTATATAAAAAAATAACACTCTTAGCCCTTGATATTTATAAAATTAAAACCTATTTTAATTTTATAACAATAACACACTTTTGTTTGCTTATTATTTAACCAATTTAAATAATGGAACAAACAATCTCTCAAGAAGAAATTATCCACATAATGTTGTTCTTTTACAAAAGTAAAGTTCTAGAAATCCTATTTTCTAAAATGGTGTCAATATATAATTGTATGATCTCATCAACAAACAAATATTTATTGGTGTTTGTTTGGCTTGTTATTGGGTATGACCTGACTTGGATCATAACGTACTAACCACATCAATATTTTATGTGTCTTGGGCATATAAGAACTAACAGGAGGATGATGCAAGAATGGTTTGGAAGTTATGCTCTTTAATAGCATACTTCTTTGCTTTAGCCATAGCTATGACTAGCTAGGCTTGAGCCTTAGTTAACTTAGAAATTAAATCTTTGGTTTGAGTCTTATAATTAGATTGTTCATGCTTTAAAGAGGACACAGTTCTTTCTAACTCTTCAATTTTTGTTTTATAGTCAGATTCTGCCCTTTTAAAATCAGATTTTAAGATGTTTAAGGACTCAATGTCAGATTCGATTTCCATGTTATAGTCCTGCTACAGTTTGAGTTTAGCAATACAAGCTGGAGTGCAAAGATGTTCATATACCTTGCTGTCATCTGTTCCAGCCATATGTGCTGGAGCAGGAATCACTTCTTGCACTATGAAGCTGCAGTCAACTTCTTAAGCAACAGAAGCAGTTTGTTGTTCAGTTGAAGTAGCTTTATGTGTGGTAGAATATGTGGAGGCTTGAATGGCTCTTGTTTTGGATTTTATAGCTTTGCATTCCCTGGCAAAATGACCAAGTTGATTACAGTTGTAGCACTTGGCCTTGCTTCTGTCAAACCCAAATTTGCTATTGGTTGGGTTTTGAGGGAATTGCCTTCCAGTTTTTTTAAAGAACTTCTTTGCTCTATAAGTTAGTAGAGCCATTTGTTGGTGTAACACCCGGAAGTTTGACTTCTTGGTAGGCTATGCGACTGAGCCTCAGTCGCCTGTGATTTATGCGACTGGAGGTTCAACCGCATGGCTATTCGGCCGATTAAAGCTCAACCGCACGATTGGAGTTCAAACGCCCGAATGAAGTATGAGCCGCATGGAACACGTGCGATTGGGGTCCAATCGCATAGTGTTGATGCGACTGAAGGTCCAGTCACCCCTGGACCAGATGCGAATGAGCTATGGGTATAAAAGGGGAGCAACTCCATTCTCCTTCCCAACACTTGCATAATTCAGTCGGGAAGAGAGCAGGGAGCGACCGAGACCAAAGAAAGAAAAGAGGGAAAGTGCTGCCGAGTTCAAGATCTGTCGAGAAGCTAGCCAAATCGAAGCTCACCAACTCCTACCTGATAATGTGAGTTCTAGGACCCCTCATTTACATGTTTTCAACTGATTTTGGGGCTGGATCACATATAAACCCTAGTTTTATAAAAGTGTGTACTTGACCCATTTGATGAAATCTTAGATAATGTGATTAAAGTATGATTTAGGACTTACACATGCTTGTATGATGTCCTAGTATGAATCCCTGAGGTTTGGGAGGGTCAATTTGGGTTAAAAACAGGGTTAAGACGAGTTTGGGTGTGGGGGGTTCGTGACTGCTGTTCATGAAGAACTCCAGTCGCTGCCCAGTTAGGGTTATGCGACTGAAGGGCCATTCGGCCGAATGAGTGTCAGTTGTTGTCCAATCGCCCGATTAAGGTTCAAACGCACGATTGAGCCTCAGTCGCACGATAGGCTATGCGATCGAGGGTTTCGGTCGCATAAGCCCAATCGCAGAGTAATTCAGTCGCATAGACCCAATCGCATAGTAGTACAGACGCACGACTGAGGATTCAGTCGCATAGAAGCCCATTCGCATGACTCAGTCGCATGGAGGCCATGCGACTGGTGTATATCCAGTCGCCCGAATAGGGCTGATGTGAATTAATAAAGAAGTGAACGTATGATGTATGTGTGCTAGGTATGATGTTGCCATGATAGATGGTGAATACTGATGATCTGTAAATATCGATGTTCCTTGATTTGATGCATGTTTATCCCTCCATAGTATTACATGTTATCAATAATTGATGAAATGAAAGTATTATGTAAAGTACAGAGAAAGAGTAATAAAGACAGAGAAAGGAACATTAATAAAAGTAACAAGTCTTGCAAGCCTATAGGAGTTACATGACTATGTGTCGTTAGATCAACTGTGTTGCGGGCTAGCTACCCATTGACGCACACAGGGTCAATCAATTGAGATTGGCGGGACCTTGTGGCGTGCCCCGGATGTTCGGGTCGGCCTTGTACATAGTACACATAGCCCTTCGGGGGATACAGTTGAACCCTTCGGGGGAATACACATAGCCCTTTCGAGGGAACACAGTTGGCCCTTCGGGGCATATAGATGGCCCGACATCCATTCTCCCATCGCGCATATAGTTGGGGTATCGCTCACTGGTCCACATAGAAAGTGAAACATAAAGATAAAGTTACAGACAAGGCATATAGTACAGAGAACGAACGCCATTTGTTCACACAGTTGATGCGTGCTCGCATATACAGTACAGTATAGTGTAATACAGAAAAAGGGTATTTTTATATACTACCTATAAAACTAGAACTCACTCAGCAACGCTGACTTTTTATGTGTTTCCAGTTCGCAGGTAGTGTTGCTGAGGATGGCACGAGGCGGCTACTCAGCTCTTTTGGGATGGCATTCATTTTGTGATTATGCTGCCACATCATGTGTTGTGGGCCCGTAATGCGCGCAACACATCATGTTGCATGCAAGTGCAAGATTTCTTGATAATTCTGATAAACAGGATTATTTAAGAAATCTTCTTTATGAAGAAAATATATATTTGAATTTAATATCTTCTTAATGAAGAAGAATATATTTTCTTTTTATTATTTTCTTTCGGTAGAGGTCGCTGTATGACCCTATGATTGCTGAGGATTCGAATAAACGAGATTATCCTCGTTTTCTTATGCATCAGCAGCAATCATAGTATAGCTAGGCAATGTAAAGAAAGCTTGTAATAGCGCTTTTGTAATGTAATGCAACAACAGATGTTTTGTAAATGGACTACGTTGTATTAAATGGCAAAAGTATTCATAGTAAAAGTTTATGATTTAATGTTTCCGCTGCAACTGCTCAACTGTAAAGTTATGATCATATAACATATGCGTTGTTTTATGTAAAATATATGCAATGAAAAACCGACTGTAGGGTTCCCGGGATCGGGGCCATACAAGTTGGTATCAGAGCAAAAGTTTAAGTAAAATGGGTAAATTTTCAAAATAAACCTAAACTTAAACTGAGAATGGGACAGGGAGAATGAGAATGCCATCTGAGTAGTCGCGTGCCATCAGGTATTTTTCTTAAAGATTAACTGGTATTATGTGCGCTTGTTATGTGAATTATGTGTACTGTTAGACTGAGATACTAATGTAGTCAGGATAGGTGATGCTCGGGGTACGAAGAGTAGAGTAAGTGGCTAATCACAACTGACCACTGTAATTAGGGACTTACTGTACTTAACATAAACTGAGCTATTTCCTTGAATGACCGTGTTGGTGTTTTAATCTTTCAGTGTGATAGAAGATGGTCGGTGGTAGATCATCTGAAGCCCCACTTGGTGGAGGCGGTGGCGGAAGTGGTGTGGAACCACGAGCCACAAGAAGAAAGCCTAGACGAGAGCAGAAGTTTCCTGAAGAACCTAATACTACTCCCTCGGGGGGGATGGATGAGAGTGATGATTTTAGGGCCTCGGTGAAAGAGGCAGTTGTCGAGGAGGTACATCAGGTTATGCAGACGATCTTGCCGTCTGTAGTAACTGAAGTGATTAAGTCAGTACGTGAAGATGAGAGACGGGGGAGGAATCGGTCCTCCGGTAGACAGCAACAGACAGGGGAAGAAACAGTATTGTCCGATGATGAAGAGGAAGAAGAGGAAGAACAGGTACGGGAGACAGCCCGGGGTTGTGATTACGGGAAATTTATGAGATGCAAGCCTCCGACTTTTGATGGTTCGGGCACGGCTGCGGATGCTCACCAATGGGTGAGGGAAATGGAGGCGGTCCTTGATATCAGCGATTGCCATGAGGATAAAAAGGTGAAGTTTGCTACCCACTCGTTTACGGGGACGGCGTTGTGCTGGTGGGACAATATTGTCCAGGCCGAGGGTAGCAGAGCTATTGGGAAGATGAAGTGGTCGGAATTGAAAAGAATGGTGATCGAGGAGTTTAGTCCTCGTCGGGAAATGGACAGAGTGGAGAGAGAGTTCCTGCAGTTGTAGGCAGGGACGATGACCCATCAGCAATACACGACTAAGTTTAACGACATGGCACGGTTGGTGCTAGAGCAAGTGACGCCGGTGTCTCGCAAAATTAACCGGTATATCCAGGGGTTGCCAGCCGAAATTCGTTGGCATTTGATTTCCGCCCGACCAAGTACTTTCAGGTCGGCGGTGGATTTAGCTGGTAGGCTGTACGATGAACGGGCCGCGTTGGTAAAGGCTGAGGGCAGTAAGAAAGGATGTGAGGAAAGGAAGTGGAAGGGAAAGAGGTTTGGTCGAGGGGATGCCTCGACGAGTAATAAGAAGACGAGGGTGGATGACCGCCGGGTGGTCATGTCGGGTTCAGGAGGAAAGAAGTGTGGTAAATGCGGGAGAGAACACAGTGGGGAATGCAGACTGGGGATGAACGTATGTTTCAGGTGTGGTCAGCCTGGTCACATCGCTAGGGACTGTAGGAAGCCTAGGGCTGAGGCTTCAGGGGTAAAGAAGACGGGAAGTGAAGGTCCGAAAGCAAGCGCCAGGGCATTCACAATGACGCAGGAAGAGGCGAGGACAGACCCCGATGTAGTGTCCGGTATGTTTCTGGTGAACCAAACTTTAGCCTCTGTATTATTTGATTCGGGTGCCAGTAGGAGTTTCATTTCTGCTGCTTTTTGTACCAAATTGCCCGTTAGTAGTAGGCGTGTGGATGTGCCGTTTGATGTAGAGACTGCTATAGGTAAAACCACCAGGATTTCAGAGGTAATTGAGGGTTGCGATGTAGAACTGGAGGGTCACAAATTCCCAGTTAAACCTTTTGCGATGACGTTAGGCGGTTTCGATTTGGTGCTTGGGATGGATTGGTTGGCAGATTTCGAGGCGAACATTGTGTGTCGCAAGAAGATGACTAGTTTGACAGCGCCTGACGGTAGTCCAGTGACAGTTTATGGGGATCGGGTTACTACGATTCCGAAGGTGATCTCAATGGCAGTGGCGGGGAAATGTATGAGGCGTGGATGTAACGCCTATTTATGTTATGTGAAGGATGTAGAGAAGCCAACACCACAACTATCTGATGTTGCGGTTGTGTGTGAGTTCCCAGACGTGTTCCCGGAAGACTTATCGGGATTGCCACCTGATAGGGAGATCGAGTTCCAGATTGATTTAGTACCAGGCGCCCAACCTGTTGCCAAGGCACCATACCGATTGGCCCCGACGGAGAAGAAAGAGTTGATGGAGCAGTTACAAGAGCTGTTGGATAAGGGGTTTATTCGACCGAGTATCTCACCTTGGGGTGCTCCGGTCCTGTTTTTAAAGAAGAAGGACGGTAGTATGAGGATGTGCATCGACTACCGCGAGTTGAATAAGCTGACAGTAAAGAACAGATACCCCTTGCCGAGAATCGACGACTTGTTTGATCAACTTCAGGGTGCTAGTTGGTTTTCACGTATAGATCTTCGATCAGGTTACCATCAACTGAAAGTGAAGGAGCAGGATATCCCTAAAACAGCTTTTCGTACGTGCTATGGTCACTATGAGTTCCTTGTCATGTCGTTTGGGTTGACCAATGCGCCAGCTGCTTTTATGGACCTGATGAACAGAGTGTGCCGGCCGATGTTGGATAAATCAGTGATTGTATTCATCGATGACATCTTGATTTATTCGAAGAACGAGACTGAGCATGCCGGTCACATTCGCGAAGTTCTGGAGACGTTGAGAAGGGAGAAGTTGTATGCTAAATTCTCCAAGTGCGCATTCTGGTTGCGTGAAGTTCAATTCTTGGGTCACGTGGTGAATCCGGACGGGATTATGGTCGATCCGGCGAAAGTGGAAGCAGTTATGCAATGGAAGTCTCCGAAGACGCCGTCCGAGATCCGTAGTTTCTTGGGTTTGGCGGGTTACTACCGAAGGTTCATTCAAGACTTTTCCAAAATTGCTTCTCCACTGACAAAGTTGACCTGGAAGGATGTGAAATTTGTATGGGGTCAAGCTCAAGAGAAGGCGTTTGAAGAACTGAAGACGAGATTGACCCAAGCTCCAGTATTGGCGTTACCCGAGGGGAATGAAGATTTGGTGGTTTATTCTGATGCCTCCTACTCGGGGTTGGGGTGTGTATTAATGCAGAGAGGAAAAGTGATAGCCTATGCATCCCGACAGCTGAAAGTTCATGAGGTTAATTACCCTACTCATGACCTGGAGCTAGCGGCTGTGGTTTTCGCGTTGAAGATTTGGCGGCACTATTTATACGGGACGAAGTGCACCATCTTTACGGACCACAAAAGCTTGAAGTACTTCTTCGAGCAGAAGGATCTGAATATGAGGCAGAGACGGTGGTTGGAACTAATAAAAGACTACGACTGTGAAATCCATTACCACCCGGGCAAAGCTAACGTGGTGGCTGATGCCCTTAGCCGAAAGGAGAGGCCCGAGCCAATTCGGGTGAAGGCGTATCAGCTAATCATGACCTCCGACGTGATGAAACAGGTCAAAGAGTTCCAAGATGAAGCGCTGAAAGAGGATCATCTAAACTCTGAACGAATGAGAGGTCTGGTCGCAGAACTGGGTGAAAACACGTTTGGTGTCAAGACTCGGTTTGGGCGTATGTGGATTCCTCGTCTTGGGGACCTGCGAATGAGGATTTTAGATGAAGCTCATAAGTCTTGATACTCCATTCATCCTGGCGCCACCAAGATGTACCAAGACATGAAGAAAGACTATTGGTGGCCGGGTATGAAACACGATGTGGTGGAGTATGTGAGTAAATGCCTCACGTGTTTGCAAGTAAAGGCAGAGCACCAGAAGCCGTATGGAAAGATTCAACCGTTGGACATACCGGAATGGAAGTGGGAGCACATCACCATGGATTTTATCACAAAGCTGCCACGTACCCCGAAAGGGTATGATACGATCTGGGTGATTGTGGATCGATTGACGAAGAGTGCTCACTTCTTACCGATGCGGGAGACATATTCGTCCGAAAGGTTGGCCGATCTTTTCATCAAAGAGATTGTGACTCGTCATGGTGTACCGGTGTCGATTGTGTCTGATCGCGACACCCGGTTTACCTCCAAATTCTGGAAGAAATTCCACGATGCCATGGGCACGAGGTTGCATATTAGCACGGCTTATCATCCTCAAACTGATGGTCAGTCAGAAAGGACCATTCACACTTTGGAGGACATGCTCCGAGCATGTGTTATTGACTTCGGGGGAAGTTGGGATGACCATTTACCGTTAGCTGAGTTCTCGTACAACAACAGTTATCATGCTAGTATTGGCATGCCACCTTACGAGATGTTATACGGTAGAAGATGCAGGACCCCCGTCTGTTGGGGTGAAATTGGTCAGAAAGAATTGGGAAGCGTCGAAGTGGTAGAGGCTACGACTGAAAAGCTCGGAAGAATTAAAGCTTATATGAAGGCGGCCAAAGACCGAAAAAGTCGTATGCCGATAAACGACGCAGGCCGATTGAGTTCCAGGTGGGAGACCGGGTTATGTTGAAGGTCTCACCTTGGAAGGGGATCATTCGATTCCGGAAGCGGGGAAAGTTGAGCCCGCGATATATAGGCCCTTTCCGAATCATTTCTCGAGTGGGAGAGGTGGCCTATAGGTTAGATCTGCCAGGTGAACTAAGTGGAATCCACCCGACTTTCCACGTGTCTCATCTAAGGAAGTGTTTGGCGGACGAAGACATGGTCGTTCCACTGGATGATATCGAGGTAGACGAAAAGCTCAATTATGTAGAGCAACCAGTGGCGATCATAGATCGCAAAGAGAAGAGGTTGAGAAATAAAGTGGTTCCCCTTGTGCGTGTACAGTGGCGGCACAGGAAGGGATCCGAGTCGACGTGGGAAACTGAAGAAGAAATGAGGCAGCATTACCCACGATTGTTCGAGGAATGACAGGTTTCGGGGACGAAACCTAAAATTAGGGGGGTGGACTTGTAACACCCGGAAGTTTGACTTCTTGGTAGGCTATGCGACTGAGCCTCAGTCGCCTGTGATTTATGCGACTGGAGGTTCAACCGCATGGCTATTCGGCCGATTAAAGCTCAACCGCACGATTGGAGTTCAAACGCCCGAATGAAGTATGAGCCGCATGGAACACGTGCGATTGGGGTCCAATCGCATAGTGTTAATGCGACTGAAGGTCCAGTCGCCCCTGGACCAGATGCGAATGAGCTATGGGTATAAAAGGGGAGCAGCTCCATTCTCCTTCCCAACACTTGCATAATTCAGTCGGGAAGAGAGCAGGGAGCGACCGAGACCAAAGAAAGAAAAGAGGGAAAGTGCTGCCGAGTTCAAGATCTGTCGAGAAGCTAACCAAATCGAAGCTCACCAACTCCTACCTGATAATGTGAGTTCTAGGACCCCTCATTTACATGTTTTCAACTGATTTTGGGGCTGGATCACATATAAACCCTAGTTTTATAAAAGTGTGTATTTGACCCATTTGATGAAATCTTAGATAATGTGATTAAAGTATGATTTAGGACTTACACATGCTTGTATGATGTCCTAGTATGAATCCCTGAGGTTTGGGAGGGTCAATTTGGGTTAAAAACAGGGTTAAGACGAGTTTGGGTGTGGGGGGTTCGCGACTGCTGTTCATGAAGAACTCCAGTCGCTGCCCAGTTAGGGTTATGCGACTGAAGGGCCATTCGGCCGAATGAGTGTCAGTTGTTGTCCAATCGCCCGATTGAGGTTCAAACGCACGATTGAGCCTCAGTCGCACGATAGGCTATGCGATCGAGGGTTTTGGGTCGCATAAGCCCAATCGCAGAGTAATTCAGTCGCATAGACCCAATCGCATAGTAGTACAGACGCACGACTGAGGATTCAGTCGCATAGAAGCCCATTCGCATGACTCAGTCGCATGGAGGCCATGCAACTGGTGTATGTCCAGTCGCCCGAATAGGGCTGATGTGAATTAATAAAGAAGTGAACGTATGATGTATGTGTGCTAGGTATGATGTTGCCATGATAGATGGTGAATACTGATGATTTGTAAATATCGATGTTCCTTGATTTGATGCATGTTTATCCCTCCATAGTATTACATGTTATCACTAATTGATGAAATGAAAGTATTATGTAAAATACAGAGAAAGAGTAATAAAGACAGAGAAAGGAACATTAATAAAAGTAACAAGTCTTGCAAGCCTATAGGAGTTACACGACTATGTGTCGTTAGCTCAACTGTGTTGCGGGCTAGCTACCCATTGACGCACACAGGGTCAATCAATTGAGATTGGCGGGACCTTGTGGCGTGCCTCGGATGTTCGGGTCGGCCTTGTACATAGTACATATAGCCCTTCGGGGGATACAGTTGAACCCTTCGGGGGAATACACATAGCCCTTTCGAGGGAACACAGTTGGCCCTTCGGGGCATATAGATGGCCCGACATCCATTCTCCCATCGCGCATATAGTTGGGGTATCGCTCACTGGTCCACATAGAAAGTGAAACATAAAGATAAAGTTACAGACAAGGCATATAGTACAGAGAACGAACGCTATTTGTTCACACAGTTGATGCGTGCTCGCATATACAGTACAGTATAGTGTAATACAGAAAAAGGGTATTTTTATATACTACCTATAAAACTAGAACTCACTCAACAACGCTGACTTTTTATGTGTTTCCAGTTCGCAGGTAGTGTTGCTGAGGATGGCACGAGGCGGCTACTCAGCTCTTTTGGGATGGCATTCATTTTGTGATTATGCTGCCACATCATGTGTTGTGGGCCCGTAATGCGCGCAACACATCATGTTGCATGCAAGTGCAAGATTTCTTGATAATTCTGATAAACAGGATTATTTAAGAAATCTTCTTTATGAAGAAAAATATATATTTGAATTTAATATCTTCTTAATGAAGAAGAATATATTTTCTTTTTATTATTTTCTTTCGGTAGAGGTCGCTGTATGACCCTATGATTGCTGAGGATTCGAATAAACGAGATTATCCTCGTTTTCTTATGCATCAGCAGCAATCATAGTATAGCTAGGCAATGTAAAGAAAGCTTGTAATAGCGCTTTTGTAATGTAATGCAACAACAGATGTTTTGTAAATGGACTACGTTGTATTAAATGGCAAAAGTATTCATAGTAAAAGTTTATGATTTAATGTTTCCGCTGCAACTGCTCAACTGTAAAGTTATGATCATATAACATATGCGTTGTTTTATGTAAAATATATGCAATGAAAAACTGACTGTAGGGTTCCCGGGATCGGGGCCATACAGTTGGACGATGTCCATGTATTCAAAATTGTCTGGGCTGAAGCATTCTAGATCGTCAAAGCAGATCTGAAAGTCACTAGAATGTTCATTTCCTGAAACAAAGGCACAATTCTCCGAGAAGGGAATTGATTAAGCCTGTTGAGAACTTGGTGTCTCAAGAAAGTAATGTATGGCCCAAAAGAGCATGGTTGCTGCTGGGAGTAGGTCAGGTACTGTTGGGACAAGGGGTTTCTTGATCCTTCAGCAACAACTAGAGCATTGCTAGTGGAAGGACTAGAGATTCTGTTCATCTGATGGATTTTCTGAGTCTCCATCTCCACACGGTATCCATCAAGAATGCCGAATAGTTTAGTCATTATGAGAGTGTTTGAATTCTATGTTCTCTTGATAGAGACATAGGAGAAAGTCCACTCTTGAGGAAGTGCACTCATGAACTTCCTTGTTAGATCTCTTTTCTCAAGAGATACTCTAACTGACTGAAGTGATGAGATAAGATCCATGTACCTGACATATTGCTGGCTAAGAGTCTTTCAAGTAATATAGGTGAAGTTTTCGAATTGCTGCTTCATGGAATCTTTCTTTGAGTCATTAGAACTAGAGTATATCTAATTCAAAGCATCAAAGAGTTCTTTGGCTGTCTTGCAATGCTCAAAGCCTACCATGATGGAGTTTGGTATTACTGTAAGCAGTACAATCATGGCTTTGCTATCGATGTCCATCTTCTTACGGTCTTCATCTGAGTAATCTGCGACAACCTTTTCTATCATGGCACCTTTACCATCTGGTGATACCACCATTGGCTTGTAAGGACCATTAGCGACAGATCTCCACATTTGGCTATCATGATACTTATTGAAACCTTAAATGCGCATACGCCAGGATCTGAAATTTTCAGGGGTGATGATAGGAGCTTTAGTTATCGTTCCCATTTCACATTCTGGTGATTTCTGGTTCATGGCCATTTTTGAGTGAGGTGAGTGTATGAGTGAAAAGGCAAGATGATTTGGGATGGTAAGATCTCACAATCAAGAGCCTGGATGCTCTGATACCAATTGCAGGATCAAAACGGGTCACTCAACATAAATGTTCTCTCTTAAACTCACTAAGTTACACTCAAACGATGAAGCAGAATCTTCTAAGAGTTGATAATAATATGCAGGACCGTTGAAGGGTATGCACTTATAACACAACAACACAAAGAGGAGAGTGTGCAACAACACTTAATAATTCAAATAGGGAACTACGAAAATCAGTTTTGAGAACTAAGAAACACAAGTGTATATGAGACAGAACAAGAATAACACAAGTAATTGGTTTTCAAGGTTGATGTATATTGCTCTCTAGTTCCTTACAAATGTTTCCAAAGTTCTTTCCAAAGTTCTACTATAAGATACAAGGACTAGAAATACTTATAGTACAACCTACAGCCGGCCATACTTTGAAGGCCAGCTGGATACATGATCTATACAACAAAATCAATGTAGAGTCAAAAGGCAGATTGCCTTTTGACTAGTGACTATGATATGCCATAGCTCACATCCTAATATATTACAAAAAGGATAAAGTACATAAAGTGGAAGGTTACAGACTCAAGACCTCAATGTACAGTTTACTAAAAGCATGGACCTTTTCACCAACTCATGAAAGGTTGGTGACTTATCAGAGTGGCAGCGGAAAGTGGTTCAGCTTTAGGTAAAAAGTACATCAGATAAAGCATGTAATATAAAAGTCTTCGGAAGAAATCTGTCTTCAATGGTTGGCTTCGGAAGACTTTGTCCTTGAAGCTTCGGAAGACTTCATCTTTTGGCTTCGGAAGATATTGGTCTTGGCTTCGGAAGATTTCACACTTATAATAATTTCTAAGGTAGTGCGAAACGTGTAGGGGTTTGTTTGAACATGAAACATAGTTTAACCATTTAAACTTGTGAAAACGCAGCGGAAATAAACTTTACAATATGGTTTATAAACTTAAAATTTCGAGTTCAAATTGATATTATAAACTTACAAACAAACCCAAGAACAAAGGACCTTTTATATGTGAATAAGACTAGCTATGTAAACACAAAACACACATTATGGACAGCCATAAAGAGGCTGCCATAAACTACCTTTCAGCAGCAAAAAGGAGGTAGAAATGGATGAGGATGATGATGTTATGAGTAGCTAGCCTTCAAAGTAGAGGACCTCAAAACAGTGATACCCACAAGCCCTCCAAACACTTACTTGCTAGGTAGTATAACACCAAGTCTTGTCCCTCTTCTTAAACTCGAAAATCAACCAAGAACAAGCTTCAAGTTCAGCCAAAATTTCGAATTTTAGAGAGAAGAAGGAGAGAAAACCTTTTTTGCATGTGTGAGAGAGAAAGAGAGTGTTAGAGTGAATGAATAGAAGAGTGTAGGATTGGTTAAGTCTTGCAAGAAAACAAGACAAAGTGGGTTCTCCAAGGCCCCTTGGGCGGCCGAAAGTTCCCACATGAAATGGGTTTTCCCCCCATTTCATTTTTATAAAAATGTTACCCTCTTAGTCCTTGATTTTTATAAAATTAAAACCTATTTTAATTTTATAACAATAACACACTTTTATTTGCTATTATGTAACCAATTTAAATAATGAAACAAACAATCTCTCATGAACAAATTATCCAAATAATGTTGTTCTATCACAAAAGCAATATTTAGAAAACCAATTTTCTAAATAGGTGTCTATATTTATTGTATGATCCTATCAATAAATAAATGTTTGTTGGTATTTCTATGGCTTGTTATTGGGTATGACCTGACTTGGATCATCACGTACTAACCACATCAATCTTGTATGTGTCTTGGGCATATAAGATCCAACAATCTCCCACTTGCACAAGATTCATAGAAGATTGATGCAAGCAGTAAATACCGCCTAGCAACGGTTTACTACCCTTAATACCTATGACTAAGTGCCATTCAATAACATCATCCTCTTCAAGTACCATACTTGAAATGTTTTAGGTGAATCAATCATCTATCCTTTTGTCACAGATGTCATGTTAAATCCTAGAGACACGGAGTGATCATTCTCCATTGATTTAACTTTATTAGGCCTTAGACATCTTACTCTCAACGAATAAGAGGGACAAATCCCTTCTTGACTACATACGTCTCTCACAATTACCTTATATCATACCTGAACTCAGACTTATGTACTGCCATATTTCAGAACAGCGAAGGACTGAGCCAAAGTATAATATTTGGTAAATATCAAGACCCAATATGTATCTCAGGTCAGAGGATACCAAATGATGTTCGCCTTTACTCAAATTTACTTATGATCAATCAAGAAGATTCCATGAAGTAATATTTAAGATGCAGGTCAGTCCAATATTTGCATCCCACAAATATCTATGAACTTTGGCAGCAACCAATTGCTCTATATTCATCCTTATGAATATCCACCAATCCAAATTCATAATATCTTACCCTCATACTTGTTCCCACAAGTATGAACGACTACGAACATTTAGAGTAAACAATTTACCCATGGATTAAACATGCTAAATTGGAACATTTATTGAAATATTATGACCAAATAATTTTATTCAAGTAATAATAGAGTTCCAAATATCCAAATACAAAATGACAGATCAAATCCAATCACTAGAATATCGAAGTCCCATGGCGCAGGTATGACCTTCATGCTTTGCCCTTTCTAGGAGCTTCGTGAGAGGATCCGCAGTATTTTGATCCGTATGAACTTTGCGAATACATATCTTTCCTTTCTCAACTTCATCTCGTATGTAGTTGAATCTCCGCTTAATGTGCCTAGTCTTTTGATGAGCACGAGGTTCCTTGATTTGAGCAATCGCACCCTCGTTATCATAAAAGATCTCTTGGGGGTCCTGAATGGAAGGGACAACCCCTAGATCGGCTATGAATTTCTTCAACTATGCAGCTTCTTGAGTTCCCAATGAGGCGGCGACGTATTCAGATTCTGTAGTTGATAAAGCTACCACATCCTGTTTAGAGCTCTTCCAAGAGACCGCTCCTCCATTCAGAATAAAAATGTATCCCGATTGTGATCGTGAATCATTAAGATCGGTTTGGAAACTCGTATCCGTGTAACCTTTTACAACGAGTTCCTCATCACCAGATCCATAGATTAGGAACAGATCTTTAGTCCTCCTTAGGTACTTAAGTATATTCTTAACAGCCATCCAATGACTGTTTCTAGGATTTTGCTGGTATCGGCTTGTCATGCTTAAGGCGCATGAAACGTCCAGCCAAGTGCATATCTTTGCATACATGATGGATCCAATAGTAGATGCATATGGGATTGCCTTCATGTTATCTTGCTCATCCTTTGAGCTAGGACATTGAGTCGCACTCAATATCGTTCCTCTTTGAGTAGGTACCGTACCCTTTTTAGAGTTCTCCATCTTAAACCTTTTTAAGATCTTATCAATGTATGCACTTTGATTTAAACCAATCAAACTGCTTGATCTATCCCTATAGATCTTTATTCCCAGAATATATGCGGCTTCACCAAGATCCTTGATGGAAAAACAACTTCCAAGCCAGGTTTTTACACCTTCCAAGGTTGGAATATCATTTCCAAATAGTAGTATGTCATCAACATACAATACTAGGAAAGTGATGATGCTCCCACTAGCTTTCTTATATACACAAGCTTCATCAGCGTTCTTGATGAATCCAAATTTAATTACTTCTTCATCAAACGGTGATTCCAACTTCTTGATGCTTGTTTCAATCCATAGATTGATTTCTTTAACTTTCATAGTTTGTTAGGATGTTTTGGGTCGACAAAACCATCAGGCTGAACCATATAGACATATTCCTTAAGATATCCATTTAGGAAAGCGGTTTTGACATCCATTTGCCAAATCTCATAATCATAATGAGCAGCTATGGCAAACAATAACCTAATAGACTTTAGCATTGCTACTGGTAAGAAAGTTTCATCATAGTCAACCCTTGAGTTTGAGTGAAACGCTTTGCTACAAGTCTAGCTTTATAAGTATCCAAGTTTCCATGCATATCGGTTTTCTTCTTGAAAACCCACTTACTTCCAATTACTTTGGAGTTAAGAGGTGGTACAACCAAGTCCTATACTTGATTGTCATACATGGATTGCATCTCAACGTTCTTGGCTTCAAGCCATTTGTCACAATCCAAATTGGGCATTGCATCATGATAGGTGGTTAGTTCATCAGAATCTACCACATAGCATCCATCTATGAAAATTCCATATCCTTCTGGTGGATTACTAATTCTACCAGATCTGCGAACGTTTTGTGTATATTGATCAACCACTTGATCATGCTCAACATTCTCATGTTGAGTGCTAGTGTCAACCAAACGTGTATCGGTTTGTGGTTCTTGATCCTCCTCAAGATCCATAGTTCTACTGCTAGTTCCTTCCGTAAGGAACTTAGCTTCTAAGAACTCAGCTTTCCTGGCAACAAACTCCTTTTGCTCTAATGGATTATAGAAATAGTATCCCATAGAATCTCTAGGATATCCAATAAAGACACACTTAGTGGAACGACTTTCTAGCTTGTTTGGGGTGGGAGTCTTAACATAAGCCTCACAACCCCATACTTTAAATATGAAAGCGATGGAACCCTTCCATGCCATATTTCAAAAGGTGTCGTTTCCACTTTCTTGGTTGGGGCCATATTCAAAATACGGGCCACTAAGAGCAAAGCGAAACCCCAAAATGATAGAGGCAGTGAGCTTCTAGTCATCATAGATCGAATAATATCCAATAGAGTTTGATTTCTCCGCTCGAACACGCCATTATTTTGTGGTGTTCCAGGTGGAGATAGTTGTGAGACAATACCACAACTTCTAAGATGATCTCTAAAAGCATCACTTAGGTATTCACCTCCTCTATCAGTGCGGAGAATTTTTATTTTCTTATTGAGTTGATTTTCTACTTCATTTTGGAAACTTTTGAACATTTCAAAAGCTTCATCTTTGTGTCTTAGTAAGTACACATAACCACATCAACTATAGTCGTCGGTAAAGGTAATGAATTATCTTTCATGTTACCTAGTCATTGGCTTAAAAGGACCACATACATCCGAATGTATGATACCTAATAAATCCTTTGCCCTATCGGCTTTGCCACTAAAAGGTGCCTTGGTCATTTTACCTTGTAAACAAGATTCACATACATCAAATGAATCACATTCACTTGTTGTTAAATGTAACACCCGTAATTTCTTATTAAAGAAATTAAAAGAACAAAATAGAAAGAGAAAGGAAAGAAAACAAAAGTCTACTTTTGTTGAAGGGCCAAAAGTGCCAAATGGGCAAACTTCCTATTAATTTTGATAGAAAAGGTGGTATGGCCGCCCACGTTGTCTGGGTATCCTTTCATTTGATATTTTTAGAGAGAGAGAGCAGCAGGAGCAGAAAACTCTCGGGATTTTTGAAGAAGAATCTGAGAAACTCGAAGCTTTTGGTAAGAAATCTCGAATTATGATGCTTAGGACGATTCTAGAACCATTTATGAGCTTATAAATGTAACTAGTGTGTGCGGGTTGCACTGTGTGTGTGTGTTTTAGGTGTAGAAACGACTGGGAAGTTCAAGAAGGGGTATCAAAACCCGAAGACAAGCTAAGGTGAGTTTCTAGACCCCTTTTTACCTGTTTTTAAATGATTTGGGGCTAGAAATGCATGTAAGTATGTTTTTATAAGTTTGGGTATAATACCCGTATGATATGAATGTATGTATGTTTATATTTATGTTAGATTTATGCCTAGAATCATGTGTATATGTTTAGTACTAGGCATTCTGATGTTTGGGAATTGGAATATGAATTAGTCACATGAGCAGGTTACTAAAACGCCTAACAAGCCCAAATAGTAGTAATATGCCTGAAATTTGGACTTAGAATAACTAAGTACAAGGTAATGTGTCCAATAGTGCTTATACGCCCAGGAAATTTGCCTTAGAAATATTCTAAGTAAGGTTATGAGTCCAAGCAGGTAATGTGTCCTCTTAGTCCTAGAACGACTAGGCTCATAAGTCAGAAAATTTGCTAAGTATGGGGACTTATAAGTCCCAAACAGGACTCATGAGTCCCACAGTACCCATGAGTCTGAAAACTTAGTAAAGGGTGAAAAGTCTGAATTCTGGTCGTATGACCAGAAAATATTTTCTAAGTATGGGATGGTACGACCAACAGGGCTAATACGACCAACAGGGGTCATACGCCCATCAGTGCTCATACGCCCAGAGCCTGAAATTTTTCTAAGTGTAGCTGATGAGTCCGACAGTGGTGAAACGCCTAGAACAGGGCTCATACGCCCAAAACACTCGGACTTTTTAACATATTTTCCTTGGAGTCTGTGCAGTAGGGTTTCACCTGAATGTTGACTAGGACATTATTGAATGTGAATGATGATGTTTGAATGTAATAATATCCTTTTCTTAATATTATAATTAATATTATGATTAGGGATATTATTAAGATTATGAATAATATTATTTATAATATTATTAGTATTATTATTATTAATATGCTTATTAATAATATTACTGTATGTTTCTATGTGGAATGATCATGATCAAGAATTATTATCATTAATAAAGTGAAAGATTAATGATAAAGAGGAATGGAACGTGAACGAATGAACGAAAGTCTTGCAAGCAAATGAATGGAGGTGCACACCCCTGGCAGGTGTTAGCTCAACTGTGATGCGGGTTCGCTACCCCGAAGGATGCACACAGGGTCAATCCTTGAGATTGATATAGAGGTGAGTGACTTGGTATCACAACAGACTCACAGGAATGTAGGTCAATCTTTGTGATTGGCTTAGAGGTGAGTGACTTGGTGTCACAACAGACTCACAGTATGTAGGTCAATCTTTGTGATTGGCTTAGAGGTGAGCGACTTAGTGTCGCAACAGACTCACAGCTTAAGTAAAGAGGAATGATAAAAGTACGAATTGAACGACGATGAAGATAATGAAAGTATTACCTATGTGTACGTACGATGTATGATCACCTGTGAAAATGAGGAATGGTTTTTGAACGAAAAGTAAAGTATTTTAATTATAAAACTAGAACTCACTCAGCAACGCTGACTTTTATGTATTTTCCAGTTGGCAGGTGATAGGTTGCTGAGGATGGCACACGGGGGTGGCTACTTGGCGGGCAAGACTGACATCCATTTATGTTTTGACGACACTGTTGTTTTGTAATTCATTCAATTAAATATTTTGTGAACTTATAAACTAAAATGTATTGCTTAACAACAACGTTCAAAATGAATGGATGGTTTTTGTTTAAAATAATTTCCGCTGCTTAATATTGTGTTATGAATGTTTTATGCTGTGAATGACCAACTGTGAGGTGCCCGGGAACGGGGCCTTACAAGTTGGTATCAGAGCTAAAGTTTAAGTGAATTGGGTAAATATTTTCAAAATGAACCTAAACTTAAACTGAAAAATGGGACAAGAAGAGGGATGTCAGCCCGAGTAGCCATGTGCCATCAGGTATTTCTTTTCTTAAAAGTTAATCAGTGTTATGTGCGTGTGCTATATTATTTATGTGTTCTTAGTAGATTTAGATGCTGATGTAGTCAGGATAGGGGATGCTTGGGGTGTGAAGAGTAAAGTAAGTGGCTAATCACAACTGGCCACTGTAATTAGGGACTTACTATACTTGACATAAACTGAGCTGTTTCCTTGAATGACTGTTTTAGTGTTTGAATCTTATAGTGCATAGGAAAATGGCTGGGAAGAAACCTTCTAAGGCTGCTAGAGGTAGAGGTCGTCCGCGTACGACTAGGAACAGCACTAAAGCTCCTGAGACGGCTCCCGTGAACCCTGAGGTTCCTGATCGGAATGAAGAAACTGAGAATGCGAGCCTGAATGCCTCAGCTAGGGAGGCGATTGCTGATGAGGTACATCAGGTCCTACAGGCAGTTATGCCATCTGTAGTGACCGATGTTATTCGTGCTGTGAGGAATGAGGAGAGAAAGGAGAAGGAGGATCGGAGAGGGTCAACTGGGAAGGAAAGCAAGGGAGGAGATGAACGACCGAATCCTGAGGTAGTAGTATCTGATGAAGAGGAAGATGATGTGGTTGGGGCGACGACCAAGGGATGCAACTACGGGGCATTCCAGAGGTGCAGGCCCCCGACTTTTGATGGAAATGGCAATGCTACGGCTGCCCATCGGTGGGTAAGGGAGATGGAGGCGGTACTCGAGATCAGTAAGTGCCGGGAAGATCAGAAGGTGAAGTTTGCCACCCACTCCTTTACTGACTCAGCACTATGTTGGCGGGACAATATTGTCCAAGCTGAGGGCAGCAGGGCTATAGGCAAAATGAAGTGGCCCGAGTTGAATAAGCTGGTAATTGAGGAATTTTGTCCTCACAGGGAACTTGATAAGATTGAGAGGGAGTTCCTGCAACTCGAGGCGGGAACCATGAACCACCAGCAATACACTGCCAAGTTCAATGAGATGGCGAGGCTGGTGCCAGATCAGGTGACACCGGTATCTCGCAAGATTAACCGGTATATACAGGGGCTACCAGCCGATATTCGTAGGCATTTGAATGCTGCACGACCAAGCACTTTTAGGTCGGCAGTAGATTTGGCTGGGAGGCTTTATGATGAGAGGGAGGTAGCAGATGCGGAGGTGAAGAAGGCTGGTGGTGGTGACCGAAACTGGAATGGGAAACGGTTCGGGCGTGGTGGCTTTACCCCGAACAACAAAAGGATGAGAATGGATGACCGTAGGGTGGGGTCATCAAGCTCGAGGCCCAAAAGGTGTGGCAAGTGTGGGAAGGAGCATACGGGTGAGTGTAAATCAGGACTCAACGTGTGTTTCAAGTGCGGGAAGTCGGGCCATATCTTGAAAGACTGTAAGGAGATGAGGTGTTATAACTGCGGTGAGGCGGGCCACATGAGCAAAGACTGCAGGAAGCAGAGGGTGGAGAGTTCCGGGGCGAAGAAGACGGCCGGGGCTGAAGGGCAGAAGGCATGTGCCAAAGCTTTCACCATGACCAGAGAGGAGGCTAGGACGGACCCCGATGTCGTGTCAGGTACGTTTCTAGTAAATCAAACTCTTGCTTCTGTGTTATTTGATTCTGGTGCTAGTAGGAGTTTCATTTCTGCTACTTTCTGTGTTAAATTGTCTGCTAGTAGTAAATGCATTGATGAGCCCTTTGATGTAGAAACCGCTATTGGTAAGTCCACTAGAGTTACTGATGTGATAGAGGACTGTACCATAGAGTTAGAAGGCCATAGGTTTGCTGCCAAATTACATGTGATGCCCCTAGGTGGATTTGATGTAGTGCTAGGGATGGATTGGTTGGCAACCTACGAAGCGAATATCGTGTGCCGAAAGAAGATGATTAGGCTGACGGCGACTGACGGAAGTCCGGTGACAATATATGGCGATCGGGTTACGACGATTCCGAAGGTGATCTCGATGGCGGTGGCGGGAAAGTGTATGAGGCGCGGATGTAGCGCCTACTTATGTTATGTAAAGAATGTAGAGACGCCAACACCACAACTATCTGATGTACCAGTTGTGCGTGACTTTCCGGACATGTTTCCCGAAGACTTATCGGGATGGCCACCTGACCGAGAGATCGAATTCCAGATCGACCTGATACCGGGTGCTCAACCTGTCACAAAAGCACCGTATCGCTTGACTCCGACGGAGATGAAAGAGTTGATGGAGCAACTGCAGGAGTTGCTTGACAAGGGCTTTATTAGACCGAGTATCTCTCCTTGGGGTGCTCCGGTCTTGTTTGTGAAGAAGAAGGACGGTAGCATGAGCATGTGTATCGACTACCGTGAGTTGAACAAGCTAACGGTAAAGAATCGGTATCCGTTACCGAGGATTGACGACTTGTTCGACCAGCTCCAGGGTGCCAGTTGGTTCTCGAGGATAGATCTTCGATCTGGCTACCACCAGTTGAAGGTGAAGGAGTAGGACATTCCTAAAACAGCTTTTCGTACGCGTTATGGGCACTATGAGTTTCTCGTTATGTCATTTGGTTTGACCAACGCGCCAGCTGCTTTTATGGATTTGATGAACCGAGTGTGCCGGCCAATGTTAGATAAATCAGTGATTGTGTTCATCGATGATATCCTGATTTATTCGAGGAGCGAAGAAGAGCATGCAGGTCACATTCGGGAAGTGTTGGAGACTTTGAGGAGGGAGAAACTGTATGCTAAGTTCTCCAAATGTGCGTTCTGGCTACGCGAGGTGCAATTTCTGGGTCACGTGGTAAATGCAGAGGGAATCATGGTGGACCCAGCAAAGGTTGGGGCTGTGATGCAATGGAAATCACCAAAGACGCCATCCGAGATTTGTAGCTTCTTGGGATTGGCGGGCTATTACAGGAGATTTATTCAAGACTTCTCCAAGATAGCCTCACCATTGACAAAATTGACCCGTAAGGACGTGAAATTCGTGTGGGGTCGAGAGCAGGAGACGGCCTTTGAGGAGTTGAAGACAAGACTAACACAAGCTCCTGTTTTGACTTTGCCCGAGGGGAATGAAGACTTAGTGGTCTATTCAGATGCATCTTATTCTGGGCTAGGTTGCGTGTTGATGCAACGTGGAAGGGTGATCGCCTATGCATCTCGACAACTGAAGACCCACGAAGTCAACTATCCCACACACGATCTAGAATTAGCTGCGGTGGTTTTTGCGTTGAAGATTTGGCGGCACTATCTATACGGGACAAAGTGCACAATCTTCACCGACCACAAAAGCTTGAAGTACTTCTTCGAGCAGAAAGATCTAAACATGAGGCAAAGGCGATGGTTGGAGCTCATAAAGGATTATGACTGCGAAATCCATTACCATCCGGGCAAGGCCAACGTGGTGGCCGATGCCCTTAGCCGAAAAGAACGACCTGAGCCGATTCGGGTGAAGGCTTATCAGTTGATCAGGACCCCCGATGTGATGACACAAGTTAAGGAGTTCCAAAACGAGGCTTTGAAAGAAGATCGTCTTAACTCCGAAAGGATGAGAGGCCTAGTTACGGAATTGGGTGAGAACACTCTTGGTGTTAAGACCCGATTTGGGCGAATGTGGATTCCTCGATACGGGAATCTACGTGGTAGAATTATGGACGAGGCCCATAAGACCCGATACTCCATTCACCCCGGTGCTACCAAAATGTACCACGATATGAAGAAAGACTATTGGTGGCCGGGTATGAAACGCGACGTAGTGGAGTACGTAAGTAAGTGTTTGACTTGCTTACAAGTGAAGGCGGAACACCAGAAGCCCTACGGGAAGATCCAACCGTTGGATATACCCGAGTGGAAGTGGGAGCACATCACCATGGACTTCATCACGAAGTTACCACGTACCCCAAAAGGGTATGATGCCATATGGGTGATAGTTGACCGCTTGACAAAGAGTGCCCACTTCCTACCGATCCGCGAAACATACTCATCCGAGAGATTGACGGATCTATTCATCAAGGAAATTGTAGCTCGTCATGGTGTACCGGTGTCTATTGTGTCTGATCGTGACACCCGGTTTACCTCCAAGTTTTGGAAAAGATTTCATGATGCAATGGGGACGAGACTACACATTAGTACAGCATATCACCCTCAGACAGACGATCAGTCTGAGAGGACGATCCAAACCCTCGAAGACATGCTTCGGGCGTGCGTGATCGACTTTGGAGGAAGTTGGGACAACCACCTGCCGTTAGCAGAATTCTCGTATAACAACAGTTATCATGCCAGTATTGGCATGCCACCCTACGAGATGCTATACGGTAGGAGATGTAGGACGCCCGTATGTTGGGGAGACATTGGGCAGAAAGAACTGGGAGGTGTTGAGGTGATTGAAGCAACGACTGAGAAATTAGAAAAGATCAAAGCCTTCATGAAGGCGGCAAAAGATAGGCAAAAGTTGTATGCTGACAAGAGGCGAAGACCGATAGAGTTCAAGGTTGGTGACCGAGTCATGTTGAAGGTCTCACCTTGGAAAGGTATTATCAGATTCAGGAAAAGAGGCAAGCTAAGCCCGAGATACATAGGACCTTTCCGAATTAACGCACGAGTAGGAGAGGTGGCCTATCGACTCGAACTGCCAGATGAGTTAAGTGGAATTCATCCCACATTCCATGTATCTCATCTGAGAAAATGCTTAGCTGATGAAGACATGGTTGTACCACTGGAGGATATCGAGGTGGATGAGAGGCTCAACTACGTGGAGCAACCAGTGGCAATCATTGATCGTAAGGAGAAGAGGTTAAGGAATAAAGTGGTTCCTCTTGTGCGTGTACAGTGGAAGCACAGTAAGGGATCCGAATCTACGTGGGAGACTGAAGAAGAAATGAGACAGCACTACCCACATCTGTTTGAGGAATAACAGGTTTCGGGGACGAAACCTATATAAGGGGGGTGGACTTGTAACACCCGTAAATTCTTATTAAAGAAATTAAAAGAACAAAATAGAAAGAGAAAGGAAAGAAAACAAAAGTCTACTTTTGTTGAAGGGCCAAAAGTGCCAAATGGGCAAACTTCCTATTAATTTTGATAGAAAAGGTGGTATGGCCGCCCACGTTGTCTGGGTATCCTTTCATTTGATATTTTTAGAGAGAGAGAGCAGCAGTAGCAGAAAACTCTCGGGATTTTTGAAGAAGAATCTGAGAAACTCGATGCTTTTGGTAAGAAATCTCGAATTATGATGCTTAGGACGATTCTAGAACCATTTATGAGCTTATAAATGTAACTACTGTGTTCGGGTTGCACTGTGTGTGTGTGTTTTAGGTGTAGAAACGACTGGGAAGTTCAAGAAGGGCTATCAAAACCCGAAGACAAACTAAGGTGAGTTTCTAGACCCCTTTTTACCTGTTTTTAAATGATTTGGGGCTGGAAATGCATGTAAGTATGTTTTTATAAGTTTGGGTATAATACCCGTATGATATGAATGTATGTATGTTTATGTTTATGTTAGATTTATGCCTAGAATCATGTGTATATGTTTAGTAATAGGCATTCTGATGTTTGGGAATTGGAATATGAATTAGTCACATGAGCAGGTTACTAAAACGCCTAACAAGCCCAAATAGTAGTAATATGCCTGAAATTTGGACTTAGAATAACTAAGTACAAGGTAATGTGTCCAATAGTGCTTATACGCCCAGGAAATTTGCCTTAGAAATATTCTAAGTAAGGTTATGAGTCCAAGCAGGTAATGTGTCCTCTTAGTCCTAAAACGACTAGGTTCATAAGTTTGAAAATTTGCTAAGTATGGGGACTTATAAGTCCCAAACAGGACTCATGAGTCCCACAGTACCCATGAGTCTGAAAACTAAGTAAAGGGTGAAAAGTCTGAATTCTGGTCGTATGACCAGAAAATATTTCCTAAGTATGGGATGGTACGACCAACAGGGCTAATACGACCAACAGGGGTCATACGGCCAGCAGTGCTCATACACCCAGAGCCTGAAATTTTTCTAAGTGTAGTTGATGAGTCGGACAGTGGTGAAACGCCTAGAACAGGGCTCATACGCCCAAAACACTCGGACTTTTTAACATATTTTCCTTGGAGTCTGTGCAGTAGGGTTTCACCTGAATGTTGACTAGGACGTTATTGAATGTGAATGATGATGTTTGAATGTAATAATATCCTTTTCTTAATATTATAATTAATATTATGATTAGGGATATTATTAAGATTATGAATAATATTATTTATAATATTATTAGTATTATTATTATTAATATGCTTATTAATAATATTACTGTATGTTTCTATGTGGAATGATCATGATCAAGAATTATTATCATTAATAAAGTGAAAGATTAATGATAAAGAGGAATGGAACGTGAACGAATGAACGAAAGTCTTGCAAGCAAATGAATGGAGGTGCACACCCTTGGCAGGTGTTAGCTCAACTGTGATGCGGGTTCGCTACCCCGAAGGATGCACACAGGGTCAATCCTTGAGATTGACATAGAGGTGAGTGACTTGGTGTCACAACAGACTCACAGGAATGTAGGTCAATCTTTGTGATTGGCTTAGAGGTGAGTGACTAGGTGTCACAACAGACTCACAGTATGTAGGTCAATCTTTGTGATTGGCTTAGAGGTGAGCGACTTAGTGTCGCAACAGACTCACAGCTTAAGTAAAGAGGAATGATAAAAGTACGAATTGAACGACGATGAAGATAATGAAAGTATTACCTATGTGTACGTACGATGTATGATCACCTGTGAAAATGAGGAATGGTTTTTGAACGAAAAGTAAAGTATTTTAATTATAAAACTAGAACTCACTCAGCAACGCTGACTTTTATGTATTTTCTAGTTGGCAGGTGACAGGTTGCTGAGGATGGCACACGGGGGTGGCTACTTGGCGGGCAAGACTGACATCCATTTATGTTTTGATGACACTGTTGTTTTGTAATTCATTCAATTAAATATTTTGTGAACTTATAAACTAAAATGTATTGCTTAACAACAACGTTCTAAATGAATGGATGGTTTTTGTTTAAAATAATTTCCGCTGCTTAATATTGTGTTGTGAATGTTCTATGCTGTGAATGACCAACTGTGAGGTGCCCGGGAACGGGGCCTTACATTAAAAGACCATTATTTTGTAGTGTTTGTATTCTTTTCTTGTTTATATGACCAAGACGGCAATGCTAAAGGTAAGTGTCACTCAAATCTGATTTGAGTTTCTTGGTACTAGTTTGGTATAATAAGTTATCATTCAATGTATTTTCACGAACCAATTCATAGATACCATTGACTGGAATAGCTTTAAAGTAAAACATGTCATTCAAAGTAACATGGATTTCATTTCCAATAAATGATAATACATATCCAAAATGTTTTAATAGGGTTACAGAAATAATGTTCCTAGTCAAACTAGGAGCATACAAAACATTGTTTAAAATTACTTCCAAACCATTTGGAAGTTTCAAGATGTAGTCACCACGGGCTTCAATTTGAACTTTAGCCCCATTGCCCATGTAGAGGCTAACATTCCCTTTGTTGAAGTTGTTTCTTTTTTTGAACCCCTGCAACAAATTGCAAATGTGAGTCCCACATCCGGTATCTAATACCCATGTGTTAGAGGATATTAAGTTTAAATCAATATGGATCATGTACATGGTACCTGAGGTCTGCCCGACATCCTTCTTTGCTTTCAACTCTTGGAGATGGATAGGACAATTTCTTGCCCAATGTCCAATCTCCCCATACTTGAAGCATGGGTCATTGGAAGCAACCTTTTGTTTCTTCTCCTGTGCTTTGGGTGGCACCCATGCCACCCCTTTACCTTTTCCCCACACGGGTCCCTTGCCCTTGGCAACTCTTGTCTTGGGTGCGGGATGAGGCCTTTTCTTGTTCCGGATGGTGAGAACAGGTAAACCCTTTTACCCATGGCCGCCTCGGCCGTTTTGAGCATATAGTGAAGCTCACAAATGCTTTTGTCCCAAGCATTCATGTTGTAGTTCAACACGAACGTCTTGAACTTTTTGGTAAGGCCATCGAGGATCAAATCCGTGGCCAATTCCTTCGAGACGGGAAAATTTAGCCTTTCGAGGCGGTCAATGTGACTTTTCATCTTAAGTACATAAGATGAAACCGATTGGTTGTCGTCCATACGACATGCATGGAGTGCTCGAACCATTTCGAAGCGCTCAACCCTTGCTTGCTGTTGGAACATTTCCTTCAGTTGGGTTATCATGTCATAAGCTCCGTGACGTTCATACTCCTTCTTGAGATCCGGAGTCATGCTTGCCAACATAAGGCAAGACACTTGGACGGAGTCCTCAATGTACTTCATCCAATCGTTATAGGCCTCCTCATCATCCTCACTAGGTTGATCGGGGATAGGGTCGTCTAAAACATATGATCGTTTCTCTTACTTGAGAACGATTCTCAAGTTTCGATACCAATCGATAAAATTGTTATGATTTAGATGCTCCTTTTGGAGAATTGCTCGTAAAGATTGGGCGGACATGGATCAATTATCATGATTATCATTATTATTGGTGGCCATCTACAAAATTTAACAAAGATCAATTTTAGTATTTTTGATATTGTTATTTTAATAATTAATACCTTTTAAGGTCATTTTCTAATTAAAATCTAGAACCCAACATTACATTTAACTAGTGGTTAGGTGACCTTTATCCCACGATTTAAATTAATAAGGTGGTCAACGATTGACGGTTGCAACCATTTGCAACTTCTAGAGGTATGGGATCGACTTGAAACATCATATGTAAAGGCGGCATGTTAATCCCATCAATACCATTTGGAAACCACATCGTAGGTGATCCATTTGACATGGTTTGCAAATCAAGATACCCTACTTACACACACGTGTGAGTTTGCCAAAATAAGCGGTTAGGTGACCTTTATCCCACGAATATGGCATTCTTACCTCAAGTCACAAGTTCCCTCAAAATGGTTAGGTGACCTTTATCCCACTAATAGTTCCCATGTGACTCAAGTATTTTGTAAAAGGACGGTGTTGATCTCATTTTTAAAATATTTAGAGATTTCATAATTCTAGTTTAGAAAACTCTACGTTTTTATATTTGCATGCTTTCAAATACTAGATATCCTATGGTTCATTTTTAATAAAACCTCTTTTATTAAAATCATTAATCCTTTTAATAACTTTTATTAACATATTAATGATTAAGAACCATGAAAATTCAGCTTGTTATGATTATTTATTTAGATTGTCAAGTATATCCACATATCAAACAATCAACATAAAATGGATAAATCAAACAAGCATATATAAAACAACCATATGTGCATAACCATAGCCACTATGTTGATAACACTTGTTTGTCATCACAAGTGTTGTCATTTGGTCTTTCCTAAGGGTTGAATACAACACAAAAGATGAGATCTCCAAAGACCCCCACTTGAAATTGCATCCAAATGCTTCAAGTCCTTCTCTTTGTGTCTTCCTTTTGTGCTTCCCTCTTGTGCATCTTCATTTACAAAATTTATATCCTAATACAAATTTTCTAATAAAGAAAACACACTTAATCTATCTATTACATTATAAATGAATGAATAAATAAATTACACCCAAATACAAGCATAAAAGAATAATTATTACAACCCATGAAAATGAAATCAACCAAAACATATCATTCATCCAAATAACACAAGGTCAAGGGCTAGGTTATGCACCATAATGAACAATGATCATATCATCCAAAACAATAATGAATCCCCACTAAAAACCATGAAATTTCAGCCAACACAAACTGAAATTTCGGGTTTTATCTTGTCCAAACAAACAAATAATACAACATACATGTCTTTCAAAGTTTAATCACAAGCATGTGTGATATAACATTGAAAGTTTGGGAATTCATAATACATGAACATAGCAGCCCCTAAAGGGGTTTTAAAGTCCCATAAAATGAATTTTTGAAGGACAAAACAAGCTAGCTATCCACATAACCGGCTCTAGATGCCAATGTAGGAGTTTGTTTGAACACGAAACATAGTTTAACCATTTAAACTTGTGAAAACGCAGCAGAAATAAACTTTATAATATGGTTTATAAACTAAAATTTTCGAGTTCAAATTGATATTATAAACTTACAAACAAACCCAAGAACAAAGGACCTTTTATATGTGAATAAGACTAGCTATGTAAACACAAAACACGCATTATGGACAGCCATAAAGAGGCTGCCATAAACTACCTTTCAGCAGCAAAAAGAAGGTCGAAATGGATGAAGATGATGATGTTATGAGTAGCTAGCCTTCAAAGTAGAGGACCTCAAAACCGTGATACCCACAAGCCCTCCAAACACTTACTTGCTAGGTAGTATAACACCAAGTCTTGTCCCTCTTCTTAAACTTGAAAATCAGCCAAGAACAAGCTTCAAGTTCAGCCAAAAAGGAGCTTAGAAATCAGCCAAAATTTCAAATTTTTAGAGAGAAGAAGGAGAGAAAACCCTTTTTGCATGTGTGAGAGAGAAAGAGAGTGTTAGAGTGAATGAATGGAAGAGTGTAGCATTGGTTAAGTCTTGCAAGAAAACAAGACAAAGTGGGTTCTCCAAGTCCCCTTGGGCGGCTGAAAGTTCCCACATGAAATGGGTTTTCCCCACATTTCATTTTTATAAAAATGTTAAACTCTTAGTCCTTGATTTTTATAAAATTAAAACCTATTTTAATTTTATAACAATAACACACTTTTATTTGCTATTATTTAACCAATTTAAATAATGAAACAAACAATCTCTCATGAACAAATTATCCAAATAATGTTGTTCTATCACAAAAGCAATATTTAGAAAACTAATTTTTTTAAATAGGTGTCTATATTTATTGTATGATCCTATCAATAAATAAATGTTTGTTGGTGTTTGTATAGCTTGTTATTAGGTATGACCTGACTTGGATCATAACGTACTAACCACGTCAATCTTGTATGTGTCTTGGACATATAAGATCCAACAAAACTTCCGAAGCATTCCACTTTAATACACTTGTGCATGCATGCAGGAGAGACTTTGAGTGCTTGGGTTGCATCTGCCTTACTAATAACCTTTCAAACTCCCCCCAGGCTGATGCTACCAAAACACTTGAAGACTTCAGATATTGACAGTCCTCATTATGATGATGACCATCCCTTTTTTCATGAGATTATCAGGATCACTCAGACTCTCATAATATCTTCTCATGTCAAAGTGATCATGCAGAGGTAGATTGAACATATCCTGCCATGTGTAGGCATGATCAATACCTTGATCTCTTATGACATGCCATCTTTCTAGATTTATGGTGTATGTCCAAGATAAGATGGGTCTTCCTGATGCCAGAGGAGCTGCTTGAATTAGAGTTGGTGGGGCATCCGCTTGTTGTACATCCTCAGGATGTTCTTACTCATCCTGAGGTTTGGAGGTGGATGTTTCCTTCTTCTTCTTTGAGTTTGGTTTGGAAACCATCCTTTTCCTCCTTTTTGAACTCTTTAACTGAGAAGTCTAGCCTGCAGCACCTGATTGATTTTCTTTGTCTTTCTCAGTTGGGTCTTCCTCTCTCACAGGTTCAGATTGAGAGGGGACAAATCCCTGCTGTGGATCAGAAGTGGAAGCTTGCTGAGGTTTAGTAGGAGATGTTGGTCCATTTGATCAGTTTTCAGTGCAGAAGAAAGCTTGAATCGTTCAATACAAAACACACACAACAAACACTAGGAGATGAAAATCAAAATAACACCAAAAAGATTTCAAATAAGGTTTTAATGATGAACAATAGTGAATGAAATGAAATAAGCTCAATGTATTCAGAAAGAACAAGCTTACAATAGCCTCTTGCAACAGTAATACACGATTAGGGTTTTTGCAAGGATGGCTAACAATTAGACAAAAGAAATCTATATATAGCTGTCATAGTTTTGCATATAGTTTCGCTGTGGGCGAAACTATACTGGCGAAACTATAATTTTGCCCGGCAAAAACTAACAGTTTCGCCGGGTGAATATGATCTAAACCAGTATAGTTTCGCCGGCAGAAACTAACAGTTTCGCCAGGCCAAAACTATACTTTCGCTAGACAGCCAAATATATATAGATTTAAACTAAACAAACATACAAAGGGAACTAACATAGATCCTATTAAAAAGAAAGATAAACAAATACTAATCTAATGGTGAGTCCAACCTATCTTGATCTTCAATACTCCCCCTAGGTTGGATCTCACCCACTTGCTTGTGTTGATGTCTTCATTCAGCTCCAGCATCCCCCTTTCCTGCACCTGATGTTTCTGGTTCAGCTCCTGCAGATTTCTTTTCTTGAAATTGAGCACTTGATCTGCCTTGGTCACCTCCTGCTCGTTTAGCTCCATCTGGATGAGCACTTGCTTCTGCAAATTGTTTCGTCAAATCTTGGATATCCATGTTCAAATCATCTTCAGCTCTAATCCTTTGAGCTAGCTCTTTCACCTCAGCCCTCACTCCTCTGACCTTATTTGCTACAACCATAAACAGGCTAGCTTCATTCCTTGTTTCTTCTCCCGCCCCTGCTTTAATATGGTTCTCACACAGAACCAGTAGATCTTCATCAGCAAATCCAAACAACTCCATTGGGTCAAAGATTCGATATTCAATTCCACCCTTGACTCTAATAACAGCCTCCCCCGTCTGATTGTCATAGAACCACTTCTCAAACTCTTTCAGACGAGAGGGGGAGGGATCTGCCAATCTTACCCTTTGAACCGTCTTTGGCGGCTTTACGCTCAACACAATCTTTCCCTTCCCTGTGACCCAGTCTTTGTCTTTCTTTGATCTCTTTCTTTCTACTTTCATAAACCTGAAAGCCTCAAAGTTATCATTGAGCCCATTTTGGATTTCTTTTTCAAGAAATCCGGCTCGCTCACTCAAATATGCTCCAAGTAAAGGCAATGATGCCAACCTTCTCAAATCCCACTTCGGTAAGGTCTTGAATGCCTTCCTTTTGTGTAGATAAGTGATTCCACCCCCTCTCCTTTTTATCATGAACATTTTTAGGTCGGGGTTGTACTTCCAGCTCACGATCTTCTTATCCGCCTCTTTCTTTTTCAGACTTTCCATATTTTGGAATAGTGGGGTTAACTCTTCTGGTTCCTTCTCCCTCATAAACCAATCACTCTTCTCCATCTCAATAATGTCGTTTTCATCTTCACCCTTCTGAATTACATAAGTCAGAGGCCTTTCGTCCACCTCATAAAACTCAGGCTCTGAGTCATAATCCACCAATTGCTCCTCATCAACTTCCTCGTCCACCAGACCCTTCTCAATGGGTTGTTCAGCCGTTTCAGTTTGTTTACCCATCTGTTCTTCTCCAGTAAAATCTCCAAGATTTATCCCCAAATCAACAAACCCAGCTTCAAACACATCATCATCAGTCTGTATATTCTCCATTTTAGGTTCTTCAGTTCTTTTTCCACAGCCTCCTACTTCTTCAGTTGCTGCTCCTGAGGTGCCCTCTCCTGCCTTTGATGTAGTACCCACATTCAGAAATGGATACTTAGATGTGTCAGTCAGATCATCTAACTCATGTTGAGTTAGCTGATTAGGCAGGCCGGCAGCAGCTTTTAGTTCATTTACCTCCTTCAACAGCCTTTTGATCAAATTATTCTGATCAACCAACATTCTCTGCATCCCCTCCAACACTTCATCTTTTCGTTTCTCCCTCATTTCCTGATTCATCAACTTGGTCTTCATCATGCTTAATTCATTTGAGAGAGAGGTGTTAAGGTTTCTGATTACATCCTCATCCAAACTGGTGTGTCTTTCAGTTTGTAGGGGCTCAGAGAATGTCTGATGTTTCTGTTTTGTCCTCCTCTCTTGCTCCCCAGTATCATCCGTCCTTTTGGACCTCTTTTCTTTCTCCATTTTGGCTTTAGCTGCCATCTCAGCTACTTCTTTCTCAAAGTCATAATCTTTCTCCTTAGCATATCTTTTTCTTTTCTTTACCGCCTTCGACTGATTTGGTCTAATTTCATCTGTCCGTCTGGCTTCAGATTGGATCACCTTCCTGGTATAATCCTATCGATCAGGAGTGTACATGTTTTCCCACAAGTGAGTGATCCGACCACTGAAGTCGTGCCTGATAGCACAGCAGTCGGCAAAGATTCTGGTATTCATCGACACTAGATACTTGACTTCTCCATGTCTCGGGATGTTGGGAACTTGATCGTCTATGATCATCTGAAGAAATCTGGGACAAAGCAGCCATTTATCCTTCTTCAGGGCCATTACGTTTTTAGCCATGCAGCTAAATATAAGATTAGCAATGTTAGCCTTCTCTCCTCTGCAGCATATAACCATTGCTTTCGCCCGGTCTAAGTTTAACCCATCTGATCCACCTTTTCGGTGATCTAAGCACATTATGAAAACGTGGGCAATGTATCTCCACTCCTTGGATAGAAAGGATTTCTTGATTTCCTTTCTAGTCCAAAAAGGAGGACCTTCATATCCCATAGACAAGAAAGCATCAAACACCTCCTGATCAGCCAAATCAATATCACCTCCAGTGTCTTCTTCTAATCTCAGCACCCGGGATATAACTTCTTCTGTGATGGTCACTTGATGATCCAGAACTTTGGCTATAATACTCTCAGAATCTCCCCTTGTGTTGTACTCAGCAGTTCGCCAGAAATCTCGAATGTGTAGATCATAAATAGTAGTAGAATGAGAGATGGCGTATGCTATAGGGGATCTCTACAGCCATCTGATACAATCCTTGAATCCTGCTGCTTTTGGATGAGAATCATCTAGAATAGCCGTAATATTGTTCCGAACATCAAATTTGAGATTCGCCATTTATATCTGACAAACAAACAAACCAGGTTAGAAATTAAATTAGAATTTAAGTATTTACAAACGTAATGTAAATAAACAAATCGTGATAAAAGTGAAAATACAGATATATACATATACAATTAAGATGAATTTAAAAATTAATTAGAATATATATATATATATATATATATATATATATAATTTTTTTTATTATTTTTTTGTGTAGTTTCGCTAAGACGAAACTATAGTTTCGCATATGCGAATTTATAGTTTCGTTGAATTTATATTAAAATAGACAAAAAGAAACACAATTTCGACAGACAAAACATATAGTTTCGGCAAGACATGATGATAGATTTAACTGGGCGAAACAGAATTTTGTTGACGAAACTGTTAGGTTCGCTCGAGCAGCATAACCAAACAGTTTCGCTGTATTTAAGGAACTTTCGTTCAGTTTCGCTGGAAGATGGGTTAGTTTCGCAGAATGAACTGCGAGACTACCCAAACGACACAATCCAATCCAGTCAAATGTAGGAAAGATTAGCCTATGAAAACTCATGTTCTGAGTTCGAAACTCACATTAGAAGTCCAAAATCGAGTAAAAATGCAACAGAACAAGACAGAGACCGAGATTTGAGACAAACGTCTTATGAAAAACCCTAACAGTACTTAGTTTCGACGAAATTGAATTTTTACGAAGGTGAGTGATCCAATTCGAAACTATGTTTATGTACATAGGAGTTTCGCAGGGGAATAAAATTATAATTTCGGCAAAGCGAAACTATACTTTCGGCATAGCGAGATTATAGTTTCAACTCTGTGAAATTATAGTTTCGTCATAACGAAATTATAGTTTCTGCATTACAAAACTATAGTTTCTGCCATGCAGAATTATAGTTTCTGCAAACGAAACTATAATTTCGGCAAGCGAAACTGTAGTTTCGCAGAATCTTCACTTAAAATAAAATAAAATAAAATAAAATAAAATAAAATAAGATAAATAAAATAAAATAAAAATAAAATAAAATAAAATTAAAATTGAATGAAGGATATAGTATCATGTTTTTCTCGAAGTGTTTTAAGAGGATCATGACTTAGCGAGATTGCTGATATGTTTGTCCGCTTAAACCCATTCCCAGCTCTTTTCGACTCATGATCTGCAGCTGTTTATCATGTTCTGAATTTTCTTAGTAACTCAGCAACTTGGACCCCACTGATATTTGATAGAGAACTAGTCTCGTCATCAAGGTTTATTGAGCATAATCATTGATATTGCCTGATCACTATACAGATTTTACTTAATGCAATCACACTGACTGGCATATATACAGATGGGACACTATAATGTACAGATGTAGACACACATATATGTGAGATCCAGACTCAACCTATAACTAATTGATGAGAGCTTCAGGTCAATGCTTTCACATAGCAGAGAAGATCATCTAGGCGTGTTGATGAGAGCTTCAGGTCAATGCTTTCGCATAGCAAAGAAGATCATCACTCCAGGTCAATGCTTTCGCATAGCAGAGGAGATAAACACACATCTTTTCTTATGTAAAGTATGAATGTATATACAAGAATGGACTATTTGAGATTATTTAATGTTTGACTTAGAGGGCGTTATCACCGAGTCACCATCCCAGTGGGAAACACCATAAGATTCACATTGATAATCTATATGTACAATAATAGGCTATTTGAGATTATTTAACATTTGACTTAGAGGGCGTTATCACCGAGTCACCATCCCAGTGAGCAACACCATAAGCTTCATAACGATAATCTTTGACATCAATTAGCAACTCTCAACCAAGTTTTAGACAAGACTTGTATCTTTGTGCAGACCAAAATATCATGAGGATAATCCTTATTACTGAGTTATGATCTTTAATTTGGCTACATGATCACTTGTTTACTTTGTTTTTGGGATGAGTCTATCTTGCATATCCCAACATAAGATGTCCCCTTGTTCTAACTTCATTTTCTTGAATTCCTGAGAGAATGAAAATTAAAACTTATTATCAGTATGAATCTCCCCCAAAATTCTCATTTGACAGCATACTAAAAAAATTTTTTTAACAACCAAAGTAAAAGAAAAATAAGAATAAAAGATAAAGATCTATGGGACACAAGGCAGACAACAATCAAGACCAAAAAGAAAATATGTATATATTGACAGATTAAACAGTTGTGTTGCTTAGAAAAGGTTTTCAGAATGATATTAATCCTAGCATAGAAATCAATTCATAAAAACGTGGTTTATCAAAGATTTTTGTGAAAAGATCTATTTTTTGATGTTTTGTATCAATAGGAATAATATTAATGAAACCCTTTTCTTGAGCATCACGGATGGCATGAATCCGTGCCTCAATGTGCTTGGTCCGAGAATGATGAATTGGATTCTTGGCAATTCCAATGGCCGCTTCGTTATCACAAAATAATGGAGTATGAAGAAAGTTGATCCCATAATCCAGCATTTGATGCTGAATCCATAACACTTGCGAATAACAACTAGAGGCAGCAATATATTCAGCTTCTCCTGTTGAGAGAGAAACCGTGGTCTGTTTCTTGCTTTGCCAAGAAACAAGGCAATTCCCCAAATACTGACAACCTCTAGTAACAGACTTTCTGTTTAGCTTGCAGCCATTGGAATCGCTGTCAGAATAAGCATGCAAGTCAAAATTCCCACCATAAGGATACCAAAGTCCCAAACGAGAAGACCCCTTTAGATAACGAAAAATTCGTTTGACTGCCTTGGCATGGGATTCTTTAGGAGCTGATTGGTATCAAGCACAATATCCAACAGCAAAGGTGATGTCAGGACGACTTGTTGTTAGGTACATGAGAGAGCCAATCATGGATCTGTAGAGATGAGGATCGATTGGTTTGCCGTTTTCATCCGGAGTTAGACATGTTTGAGCTGTGAAGGGAGTCATCTCAGAAGAAGCATCATCCATTTTGAATTTCTTCAAAATTTCTTTAATATACTTCTCTTGATGAATGAGAATTCCATCTGGCTTTTGTTCAACTTGCAGCCCGAGAAAGAAACACATTTCTCCCATCATGCTCATTTCAAATCTGTTTCGCATGACCTCCTCAAACTCCCGACATAATTGAGGATTGGTAGAACCAAAAATAATGTCATTAACGTAGACTTGCACAATCAACATCTCATCGTTTACCTCTCTTTTGAACAAGGTCATCTTAATGGTGCCTCGCTTAAAACCATTGCTTAAGAGATACTGGGTCAGTGTCTCATACCAGATCCGAGGAGCTTGATGAAGTCCATAAAGTGACTTATCAAGCTTGTATACTTTGTCAGGAAAGTTTGGATCTTCAAACCCTGGGGGTTGACACACATATATCTCTTCATCAATGTCACCATAGAGAAATGCGCACTTGACATCCATCTGATAGACTTTAAATTGCTTGTGAGCAGCATGCGCCAAGAAAATTCTAATGGCTTCAAGGCGGGCGACAGGTGCGAAGACTTCTGTGTAGTCAATCCCTTCTTCTTGAGCAAAGCCTTGAACCACTAATCTGGATTTGTTTCGCACCACTATGCCTCGATCATCAGGTTTGTTCTTGAATACCCATTTTGTGCCAATGGGATACTTATTTGGTGGAAGATCGACCAGGGTCCACACCTTGAGTTTTCTGAACTGTTGCAATTCCAACTGCATTGACTCAACCCAACAGGGATCTTGGAGAGCTGCATGTACGTTCTTAGGAACGGTTTGAGATATAAAACAAGAGAACAAGCAAACATTAATCAATCCTGATTGACTCCGTGTCCGAACTCCATCAGTAATGGAACCAATTATGTTGTCATGTGGATGATATTTCAAAGTCTTGAAATCAGCAGTCATGGAAGGGATGTCAGTAGGTGGATGGTTAAATGATGAGCTAGATGGTGAAGTAGAGTGCGGTAAAGGAGATGAAGAAGGTGATGTTGATATGGGTGGAGGTGGAAGGTCAAAAGAAGATAAGGAAGATGCAACATTGACTGAAGTATCATCAAGTGATGTAGTGACATGAGGCACAATAGGTTCAGCTGGTATGGGAGCAGGAGGAATGATGTTTGTTGTTGTATTGGAGATGGACACATCATCATCGAAAACTGGAAGATTGAATGATTTGAACACCGTATCTGAGTCAAAGAACCAAGCTGGTTCTGAAGGAACATTAGAAGAATTAGATTCCTGCCAATCGACATAGAAGGACTCTTGAACGATACGTGTCCTCTTGTTATATACCCGATAAGCCTTATGGGAAGAAGAATAGGCTACGAAATAACATTCATCCGACATAGCACCAAATTTTGTCTTCTGTGCTTGAGTATTCAGGAGAGTGCACGAGCAACCGAATGGGCGAAAGAAATCAATCAAAGGCTTTCTCTTGTGAAATATTTCATACGAAGTTTTCATCTTATCTTTGACTATCAACACCCTGTTGAGGACATAAGAAGCACAATTCACCGCCTCAGCCCAAAATATGATAGGTAAGGAAGATTCTATTAACATTGTACGTGCAGCTTCAATGAGGGTGCGATTCTTTCGTTCCGCGACACCATTCTGTTGGGGAGTTCTTGTAGCACTGAACTGTCTTAATATTCCTTTGGTTGCACAAAAGGAGTCAAAAATTTGATTTTTGAACTCAGTACCGTTGTCACTTCGAATAGCCATAAACTTCCTCTTGCTTATCGATTCAATCGAGAGAATTAACTTTTGCAACTCCTCAGTAGTCTCTCCTTTTTGAGCAAGAAATCTTACCCATGAATATCTGGAATAGTCATCTGTAATCACAAGACAAAAGGATTTCTTAGCAATAGATTTAACACTTATTGGGCCAAACAAATCAGTATGTAACAACTCCAGGGGATTTTAAATGCTATTTTCAATTTTAGGTTTGTGTGGTTTCTTATGCTGCTCTCCTTTTGCACATGCCATGCATTTCCCAACCACAGAAAAGTCTTTTAAAAGTAATCCCCGAACTAGATTGTTTTTAACTAATTTGTTTATTATTTTGAAATTAACATGGCCCAATCTGCGATGCCATAAGAAAGACTCAGAGGTGGAAGCTTTAGACAATAGGCATGTGACTGCTGATGATGAGCCCTTTGAATTCATGTCAAGGAGATATGTATCATGCTTTCTGGGAGCCCGCATGAGTACCAAATTATCTGGAATATCAATCTCAGATTTCAAAAAGATACATTCATTGGACTTAAATAAGACCGGAATGCTTTTATCACAAATCTAAGAAACGCTCAACAGATTGAATGCAAGCTCGGGTACGTAGTTGACTTTTTCCAAGGTAAGCGAACCATTACAGAATTCTCCTTGACCTGTCATTTTTCCTCCTTTATTGTCTCCGGCGAAAACAACATAACCACCATCGATTATGCGGTAGTTAGTCAATAAATCATCAAGCCCCGTCATGTGTCTGGAGCATCCACTATCAACATGCCACACGCTATTTACAGACTTAGTGGACGACTCCTGCAATCATATCAAGAGAGAATTAACCAGGGGTGATGGTTACCCAAGTTTGAACAACTTTAGGTTTCGCCGAAGGAGATTTCTTGCAAAAGAACTTATTAACTAATTGATTCAATTTACTCCCAAAAGAACTTCTATAAACATGTCTATGATGTGACTGAGGACAGTGCTTAACAACATGATCATCTTCACCACATTGAAAACAATGTGATTTTAATCTAGATGCATTATGTAATGAGGTAGAGATTTTATCAATGCATATTTCTTCATCACATTCAGATAAACTTGAGTCATCATCACTGTATGATTCATTCATGTTGATAGAGTTGATTTTATTTTGAAAAGAATGATCGTGTGCTAATGACAATGAAGTGTTATCTGAAATACATGTGGTACTAGTACCACTAGTACTTGCCTCAGATGAAGATGCAATCCTGTCATTAAACACAACAAATTTTGCAGGTATAAATGATGGAATGGGATGAGAAAAGAATTTTTCAAAAGAGTTAGTTTTTGTTTCTTCATCGTTTTTCATAGTATTATCAGACAAGGGATCAACACAATCAACAGATGAATCAGAATCACGATCCATAGCATTCAAAGAACAAACAGAAACGTCACTAGAACAGAACGAAACAGAGTCTTTTACAGCGTCACTAGAAACAAAGACAGAATTTAAACTAGAGTTATGATCTAAAACAGAAATCTGAGGTTCAGGTGTACTAAGGCTAGAGCATCCAAGCCCTCTAGTCGATCCATAATCGTAGTCCTCACGAACATGCATAGGATTCACACCTTCTAAACCTGCAGACATACTGTTAGAATCTTCTTTGATTAAATCATTAGAAGGATGGGGAATGGGCATCGGAGAGTAACAGTATGTACTAGGAGGAGGATAAACCTTAGCATTTTCATATCCTAAACCTGTTTTAATCCTAGCCCCACGTTGAGATTTACATAAATCATCATGTTTCATTCCTGATATGGTCCATTTATCAAGTTTTGAATGAAGTTTGCTTGTTTCAAACTCAACTAGGGCAACCCTTTCAGTCAAACCGTTTACCTCAACGTTTCTTTCTAAAACAATTCTTTTTAAATGTTCAGTTTCTTTTAGCGCTTCATTTAATTTAACAAAGTATTTTGACTCATTCATTTTAAGTTCTTCATTAAGTCTTTTCAAATCTTTTTCATTATCAATTAATAAACAATTAGCCTTATAAACCCCAAATAATCTGATTTTACATGCAGATGAACACATATCTTGAATTACCTCATACAGAAGTCCCATTACCATCTTCTCAGCTGCAAGGGCTTTATCACATCGACACACCGGAGTACTCGACTTGTTTTCCTCTTCGGTGGTAGTAGCATTGTCACCATTCCTTTCTAGCACGGTGGGTTGAGTTCCTTGCTTCCCGTACTCCTTCATATCTTCTTTCTCATGCTCCTTCTCTTCAACTTCGTCATTAAACTCCTTAAAGGGATCAAATTCTTCCTCGCCGTTCATCTTCATTTCCTCTTCCTGAATCTCAGCTACTAATGCTTGATTAATGTAACACCCGGAAGTTTGACTTTTTGGTAGGCTATGCGACTGAGCCTCAGTCGCCTGTGATTTATGCGACTGGAGGTTCAACCGCATGGCTATTCGGCCGATTGAAGCTTAACCGCACGATTGGAGTTCAACCGCCCGAATGAAGTATGAGCCGCATGGAACACGTGCGATTGGGGTCCAATCGCATAGTGTTGATGCGACTGAAGGTCCAGTCGCCCCTGGACCAGATGCGAATGAGCTATGGGTATAAAAGGGGAGCAGCTCCATTCTCCTTCCCAACACTTGCATAATTCAGTCGGGAAGAGAGCAGGGAGCGACCGAGACCAAAGAAAGAAAAGAGGGAAAGTGCTGCCGAGTTCAAGATCTGTCGAGAAGCTAGCCAAATCGAAGCTCATCAACTTCTACCTGTAATGTGAGTTCAAGGACCCCTCATTTACATATTTTCAACTGATTTTGGGGCTGGATCACATATAAACCCTAGTTTTATAAAAGTGTATATTTTACCCATTTGGTGAAATCTTAGATAATGTGATTAAAGTATGATTTAGGACTTACACATGCTTGTATGATGTCCTAGTATGAATCCCTGAGGTTTGGGAGGGTCAAATTGGGTTAAAAACAGGTTTAAGGTGAGTCTGGGTACCTTGGTTCGCGACTACAGTTCATGAAGAACTCCAGTCGCTGCCCAGTTAGGGTTATGCGACTGAAGGGCCATTCGGCCGAATGAGTGTCAGTTGATGTCCAATCGCCCGATTAAGGTTCAAACGCACGATTGAGCCTCAGTCGCACGATAGGCTATGCGATCGAGGGTTTCGGTCGCATAAGCCCAATCGCAGAGTAGTCCAGTCGCATAGACCCATTCGCATAGTAGTACAGACGCACGACTGAGGATTTAGTCGCATAGAAGCCCATTCACATGACTCAGTCGCATGGAGGCCATGCGACTGGTGTATGTCCAGTCGCCCGAATAGGGCTGATGTGAACTAATAAAGAAGTGAATGTATGATGTATGTGTGCTAGGTATGATGTTGCCATGATAGATGGTGAATACCGATGATCTGTAAATATCGATGTTCCTTGATTTGATGCATGTTTATCCCTCCATAGTATTACATGTTATCACTAAATGATGAAATGAAAGTATTATGTAAAGTACAGAGAAAGAGTAATAAAGAAAGAGAAAGGAACATTAATAAAAGTAACAAGTCTTGCAAGCCTATAGGAGTTACACGACTATGTGTCGTTAGCTCAACTGTGTTGCGGGCTAGCTACCCATTGACGCACACAGGGTCAATCAATTGAGATTGGCAGGACCTTGTGGCGTGCCCCGGATGTTCGGGTCGGCCTTGTACATAGTACACATAGCCCTTTCGGGGGATACAGTAGAACCCTTCGGGGGAATACACATAGCCCTTTCGGGGGATACAGTTGAACCCTTCGGGGGAATACACATAGCCCTTTCGAGGGAACACAGTTGGCCCTTCGGGGCATATAGATGGCCCGACATCCATTCTCCCATCGCGCATATAGTTGGGGTATCGCTCACTGGTCCACATAGAAAGTGAAACATAAAGATAAAGTTACAGACAAGGCATATAGTACAGAGAACGAACGTTATTTGTTCACACAGTTGATGCGTGCTCGCATATACAGTACAATATAGTATAATACAGAAAAAGGGTATTTTTATATACTACCTATAAAACTAGAACTCACTCAGCAATGCTGACTTTTTATGTGTTTCCAGTTCGTAGGTAGTGTTGCTGAGGATGGCACGAGGCGGCTACTCAGCTCTTTTGGGATGGCATTCACTTTTTGATTATGCTGCCACATCATGTGTTGTGGGCCCGTAATGCGGGCAACACATCATGTTGCATGCAAGTGCAAGATTTCTTGATAATCCTGATAAACAGGATTATTTAAGAAATCTTCTTTATGAAGAAGAATATATTTTCTTTTTATTAGTTTCTTTCGGTAGAGGTCGCTGTATGACCCTATGATTGCTGAGGATTCGAATAAACGAGATTATCCTTGTTTTCTTACGCATCAGCAGCAATCATAGTAAAGTTAGGCAATGTAAAGAAAGCTTGTAATAGCGCTTTTGTAATGTAATGCAACAACAGATGTTTTGTAAATGGACTACGTTGTATTAAATGGCAAAAGTATTCATAGTAAAAGTTTATGATTTAATGTTTCCGCTGCAACTGCTCAACTGTAAAGTTATGATCATATAATATATGCGTTGTTTTATGTAAAAGATATGCAATGAAAGACCGACTGTAGGGTTCCCGGGATCGGGGCCTTACAAGTTGGTATCAGAGCAAAAGTTTAAGTAAAATGGGTAAATTTTTATAATAAACCTAAACTTAAACTGAGAATGGGACAGGGAGAATGAGAATGCCATCTGAGTAGTCGCGTGCCATCAGGTATTTTCTTAAAGATTAACTGGTTATTATATGCGCATGTGATGTGAATTATGTGTACTGTTAGACTGAGATACTAATGTAGTCAGGATAGGTGATGCTCGGGGTACGAAGAGTAGAGTAAGTGGCTAATCACAACTGGCCACTGTAATTAGGGACTTACTGTACTTAACATAAACTGAGCTATTTCCTTGAATGACCGTGTTGGTGTTTTAATCTTTCAGTGTGATAGAAGATGGTCGGTGGTAGATCATCTGAAGCCCCACTTGGTGGAGGCGGTGGCGGAAGTGGTGTGGAACCACGAGCCACAAGAAGAAAGCCTAGACGAGAGCAGAAGGTTCCTGAAGAACCTAATACTACTCCCTCGGGGGGAATGGATGAGAGTGATGATTTTAGGGCCTCGGTGAAAGAGGCAGTTGTCAAGGAGGTACATCAGGTTATGCAGACGATCTTGCCGTCCGTAGTAACCGAAGTGATTAAGGCAGTACGTGAAGATGAGAGACGGGGGAGGAATCGGTCCTCCGGTAGACAGCAACAGACAGGGGCAGAAACAGTATTGTCCGATGATGAAGAGGAAGAAGAGGAAGAACAGGTACGGGAGATAGCCCGGGGTTGTGATTACGGGAAATTTATGAGATGCAAGCCTCCGACTTTTGATGGTTCGGGCACGGCTGCGGATGCTCACCAATGGGTGAGGGAAATGGAGGCTGTCCTTGATATCAGCGATTGCCATGAGGATAAAAAGGTGAAGTTTGCTACCCACTTATTTACGGGGACGGCGTTGTGCTGGTGGGACAATATTGTCCAGGCCGAGGGTAGCAGAGCTATTGGGAAGATGAAGTGGTCGGAATTGAAAAGAATGGTGATCGAGGAGTTTAGTCCTCGTCGGGAAATGGACAGAGTTGAGAGAGAGTTCCTGCAGTTGGAGGCAGGGACGATGACCCATCAGCAATACACGACTAAGTTTAACGACATGGCACGGTTGGTGCCAGAGCAAGTGACGCCGGTGTCTCGCAAGATTAACCGGTATATCCAGGGGTTGCCAGTCGAAATTCGTTGGCATTTGATTTCCGCCCGACCAAGAACTTTCAGGTCGGCGGTGGATTTAGCTGGTAGGCTGTACGATGAACGGGCCGCGTTGGTAAAGGTTTAGGGCAGTAAGAAAGGAAGTGAGGAAAGGAAGTGGCAGGGAAAGAGGTTTGGTCGAGGGGATGCCTCGACGAGTAATAAGAAGATGAGGGTGGATGACCGCCGGGTGGTCATGTCGGGTTCAGGAGGAAAGAAGTGTGGTAAATGCGGGAGAGAACACAGTGGGGAATGCAGACTGGGGATGAACGTATGTTTCAGGTGTGGTCAGCCTGGTCACATCGCTAGGGATTGTAGGAAGCCTAGGGCTGAGGCTTCAGGGGTAAAGGAGACGGGAAGTGAAGGTCCGAAAGCAAGCGCCAGGGCATTCACAATGACGCAGGAAGAGGCGAGGACAGACCCCGATGTAGTGTCCGGTACGTTCCTGGTGAACCAAACTTTAGCCTCTGTGTTATTTGATTCGGGTGCCAGTAGGAGTTTTATTTCTGTTGCTTTTTGCGCCAAATTGCCCGTTAGTAATAGACGTGTGGATGTGCCGTTTGATGTAGAGACTGCTATAGGTAAAACCACTAGGATTTCCGAGGTAATTGACGGTTGCGATGTAGAACTGGAGGGTCACAAATTCCCAGTTAAGCCATTTGCAATGACGTTAGGCGGTTTCGATTTGGTGCTTGGAATGGATTGGTTGGCGGACTTTGAGGCGAACATTGTGTGTCGCAAGAAGATGATCAGTTTGACAGCGCCCGACGGTAGCCTAGTGACAGTTTACGGGGATCGGGTTACTACGATTCCGAAGGTGATCTCAATGGCAGTGGCGGGGAAATGTATGAGGCGTGGATGTAACGCCTATCTATGTTACGTAAAAGATGTAGAGAAGCCAGCACCACAACTGTCTGATGTTCCGGTTTTGTGTGAGTTCCCAGACGTGTTCCCGGAAGACTTATCGGGATTGCCACCTGGCAGAGAGGTCGAGTTCCAGATAGATTTGATACCAGGCGCCTAACCTGTTGCCAAAGCACCATACCGATTGGCCCCGACGGAGATGAAAGAGTTGATGTAGCAGTTACAAGAGCTGCTGGATAAGGGGTTTATTCGACCAAGTATCTCACCTTGGGGTGCTCCGGTCTTGTTTGTAAAGAAGAAGGATGGTAGTATGAGGATGTGCATCGACTACCGTGAGCTGAATAAGCTGACCGTAAAGAACAGATACCCCTTGCCGAGAATCGATGACTTGTTTGATCAACTTCAGGGTGCTAGTTGGTTTTCACGAATAGATCTTCGATCAGGCTATCATCAACTAAGGGTGAAGGAGCAGGATATCCCTAAAACAGCTTTTCGTACGCGCTACGGTCACTACGAGTTCCTCGTTATGTCTTTTGGTTTGACCAACGCGCCAGCTGCTTTTATGGATCTGATGAACAGGGTGTGCCGGCCGATGTTGGATAAATCAGTGATAGTATTCATTGATGACATCTTGATTTATTCAAAAAGCGAGACTGAACATGCCGGTCACATTCGCGAAGTTCTGGAGACACTGAGAAGGGAGAAGTTGTATGCAAAGTTCTCCAAGTGCGCATTTTGGTTGCGTGAGGTTCAGTTCTTGGGTCACGTGGTAAATCCGGACGGGATTATGGTCGATCCGGCGAAAGTGGAAGCAGTGATGCAATGGAAGTCTCCGAAGACGCCGTCCGAGATCCGTAGTTTCTTGGGTTTGGCGGGTTACTACCGAAGGTTCATCCAAGACTTTTCCAAAATTGCTTCTCCATTGAAAAAGTTGACCCGGAAGGATGTGAAATTTGTATGGGGTCAAGCTCAAGAGAAGGCGTTTGAAGAACTGAAGACGAGATTGACCCAAGCTCCAGTATTGGCGTTACCCGAGGGGAGTGAAGATTTGGTGGTTTATTCTGATGCCTCCTACTCGGGGTTGGGGTGTGTATTAATGCAGAGAGGAAAGGTGATAGCCTATGCATCCCGACAGCTGAAAGTTCATGAGGTTAATTACCCTACTCATGACTTGGAGCTCGCAGCTGTGGTTTTCGCGTTGAAGATCTGGCGGCACTATTTGTACGGGACGAAGTGCACCATCTTCACGGACCACAAGAGCTTGAAGTACTTCTTCGAGCAAAAAGATCTGAATATGAGGCAACGGCGATGGTTGGAGCTAATAAAAGACTACGACTGTGAAATCCATTACCACCCTGGCAAAGCTAACGTGGTGGCTGATGCCCTCAGCCGAAAGGAGAGGCCCGAGCCGATTTGGGTGAAAGCGTACCAGCTAATCATGACCTCCGACGTGATGAAACAGGTCAAAGAGTTCCAAGATGAAGCGCTGAAAGAGGATCATCTAAACTCTGAACGAATGAGAGGTCTGGTCGCGGAACTAGGTGAAAACACGTTTGGTGTCAGGACTCGGTTTGGGCGTATGTGGATTCCTCGTCTTGGGGATCTGCGAATGAGGATTATGGATGAAGCTCATAAGTCTCGATACTCCATTCATCCCGGTGCCACCAAGATGTACCAAGACATGAAGAAAGATTATTGGTGGCCGGGTATGAAACGCGATGTGGTGGCGTATGTGAGTAAATGCCTCACGTGTTTGCAAGTAAAGGCAGAGCACTAGAAGCCGTATGGAAAGATTCAACCTTTGGACATCCCGGAGTGGAAGTGGGAACACATCACCATGGATTTTATCACAAAGCTGCCACGTACCCCGAAAGGGTATGATACGATCTGGGTGATTGTGGATCGATTGACGAAGAGTGCTCACTTCTTACCGATGCGGGAGACATATTCGTCCGAAAGGTTGGCCGATCTTTTCATCAAAGAGATCGTGACTCGTCATGGTGTACCGGTGTCGATTGTGTCTGATCGCGACACCCGGTTTACATCCAAATTCTGGAAGAAATTCCACGATGCTATGGGGACGAGATTGCATATTAGCACAGCTTATCACCCTCAAACTGATGGTCAGTCAGAAAGGACCATTCAGACTTTGGAGGACATGCTCCGAGCATGTGTTATTGACTTCGGGGGAAGTTGGGATGACCATTTACCGTTAGCTGAGTTCTCGTACAACAACAGTTATCATGCTAGTATTGGCATGCCACCTTACGAGATGTTATGCGGTAGAAGATGCAGGACCCCCGTCTGTTGGGGTGAAATTGGTCAGAAAGAATTGGGAAGCGTCGAAGTGGTAGAGGCTACGACTGAAAAGCTCGAAAGAATTAAAGCTTATATGAAGGCGGCCAAAGACCGACAGAAGTCGTATGCCGACAAACGACGCAGGCCGATTGAGTTCCAGGTGGGAGATCGTGTTATGTTGAAGGTCTCACCTTGGAAAGGGATCATTCGATTCCGGAAGCGAGGTAAGTTGAGTCCGCGATATATAGGCCCTTTCCGAATCATTGCTCGAGTAGGAGAGGTGGCCTATAGGTTAGATTTGCCAGATGAACTAAGTGGAATCCACCCGACTTTCCACGCGTCTCATCTGAGGAAGTGTCTAGCGGACGAAGACATGGTCGTTCCACTGGATGATATCGAGGTAGATGAAAAGCTCAATTATGTAGAGCAACCAGTGGCGATTATCGATCGCAAAGAGAAGAGGTTGAGAAATAAAGTGGTTCCCCTTGTGCGTGTACAGTGGCGGCACAGGAAGGGATCCGAGTCGACGTGGGAAACTGAAGAAGAAATGAGGCAGCATTACCCACGATTGTTCGAGGAATGACAGGTTTCGGGGACGAAACCTAAAATAAGGGGGGTGGACTTGTAACACCCGGAAGTTTGACTTTTTGGTAGGCTATGCGACTGAGCCTCAGTCGCCTGTGATTTATGCGACTGGAGGTTCAACCGCATGGCTATTCGGCCGATTGAAGCTCAACCGCACGATTGGAGTTCAACCGCCCGAATGAAGTATGAGCCGCATGGAACACGTGCGATTGGGGTCCAATCCCATAGTGTTGATGCGACTGAAGGTCCAGTCGCCCCTGGACCAGATGCGAATGAGCTATGGGTATAAAAGGGGAGCAGCTCCATTCTCCTTCCCAACACTTGCATAATTCAGTCGGGAAGAGAGCAGGGAGCGACCGAGACCAAAGAAAGAAAAGAGGGAAAGTGCTGCCGAGTTCAAGATCTGTCGTGAAGCTAGCCAAATCGAAGCTCATCAACTTCTACCTGTAATGTGAGTTCTAGGACCCCTCATTTACATATTTTCAACTGATTTTGGGGTTAGATCACATATAAACCCTAGTTTTATAAAAGTGTGTATTTGACCCATTTGGTGAAATCTTAGATAATGTGATTAAAGTATGATTTAGGACTTACACATGCTTGTATGATGTCCTAGTATGAATCCCTGAGGTTTGGGAGGGTCAAATTGGGTTAAAAACAGGTTTGAGGTGAGTCTGGGTACCTTGGTTCGCGACTACAGTTCATGAAGAACTCCAGTCGCTGCCCAGTTAGTGTTATGCGACTGAAGGGCCATTCGGCCGAATGAGTGTCAGTTGATGTCCAATCGCCCGATTGAGGTTCAAACGCACGATTGAGCCTCAGTCGCACGATAGGCTATGCGATCGAGGGTTTCGGTCGCATAAGCCCAATCGCAGAGTAGTCCAGTCGCATAGACCCATTCGCATAGTAGTACAGACGCACGACTGAGGATTTAGTCGCATAGAAGCCCATTCACATGACTCAGTCGCATGGAGGCCATGCGACTGGTGTATGTCCAGTCACCCGAATAGGGCTGATGTGAACTAATAAAGAAGTGAATGTATGATGTATGTGTGCTAGGTATGATGTTGCCATGATAGATGGTGAATACTGATGATCTGTAAATATCGATGTTCCTTGATTTGATGCATGTTTATCCCTCCATAGTATTACATGCTATCACTAATTGATGAAATGAAAGTATTATGTAAAGTACAGAGAAAGAGTAATAAAGAAAGAGAAAGGAACATTAATAAAAGTAACAAGTCTTGCAAGCCTATAGGAGTTACACGACTATGTGTCGTTAGCTCAACTGTGTTGCGGGCTAGCTACCCATTGACGCACACAGGGTCAATCAATTGAGATTGGCAGGACCTTGTGGCGTGCCCCGGATGTTCGGGTCGGCCTTGTACATAGTACACATAGCCCTTTCGGGGGATACAGTTGAACCCTTCGGGGGAATACACATAGCCCTTTCGGGGGATACAGTTGAACCCTTCGGGGGAATACACATAGCCCTTTCGAGGGAACAAAGTTGGCCCTTCGGGGCATATAGATGGCCCGACATCCATTCTCCCATCGCGCATATAGTTGGGGTATCACTCACTGGTCCACATAGAAAGTGAAACATAAAGATAAATTTACAGACAAGGCATATAGTACAGAGAACGAACGTTATTTGTTCACACAGTTGATGCGTGCTCGCATATACAGTACAGTATAGTATAATACAGAAAAAGGGTATTTTTATATACTACCTATAAAACTAGAACTCACTCAGCAACGTTGACTTTTTATGTGTTTCCAGTTCGCAGGTAGTGTTGCTGAGGATGGCACGAGGCGGCTACTCAGCTCTTTCGGGATGGCATTCACTTTTTGATTATGCTGCCACATCATGTGTTGTGGGCCCGTAATGCGCGCAACACATCATGTTGCATGCAAGTGCAAGATTTCTTGATAATCCTGATAAACAGGATTATTTAAGAAATCTTCTTTATGAAGAAGAATATATTTTTTTTATTAGTTTCTTTCGGTAGAGGTCACTGTATGACCCTATGATTGCTGAGGATTCGAATAAACGAGATTATCCTTGTTTTCTTACGCATCAGCAGCAATCATAGTAAAGTTAGGCAATGTAAAGAAAGCTTGTAATAGCGCTTTTGTAATGTAATGCAACAACAGATGTTTTGTAAATGGACTACGTTGTATTAAATGGCAAAAGTATTCATAGTAAAAGTTTATGATTTAATGTTTCCGCTGTAACTGCCCAACTGTAAAGTTATGATCATATAATATATGCGTTGTTTTATGTAAAAGATATGCAATGAAAGACCGACTGTAGGGTTCCCGGGATCGGGGCCTTACAATTAACTTCTTCTTTTGTCTCTTCAGCTTCTGCACTCCAGTCAAAGTTAGAAATTAGAGCAGTTTCTTTCTTGTGGCTTGACTCATCTTTACACCCACCAGCAACCAATCTAGGAATTCCAGAGTTATTAGGATCAGTGACAATTGGCAATGGACATTCATGTTTAAAGTGTCCCAATTGCTTGCAATTGAAACATCTAAGTTTAGACTTATCAAAACCCAATTTTGAGTTGGAGCTTTGACCTCCAAAGTTCTTTCTACCAGTCCTTTCCATAAATCTCCGAGCTCTAAGCGTCATCATTGCCATTTGCCATTGAATATCGGTTTCTTCAAGATTATCTGGATCCACTTGATACATGTCTTCCATTATCATTCCTTTACCTTTCAGATCACCTGCAACAAGTACTTCATAACTTTGAACAAACATCCCAAAAAGTGCCACAGTCTCAGCTGGAACAGTAGTTTCAGTAGATGCTTTAAAATTCCCTTGCTCTTTCCCCGGGTTAATGCCACTTACAGAAAAATCACACACGGTCACTACTCCTTGACGTGATGCCTGCATTGGAGAGCTTGCAGCGGAAGATAGTAATGCAGCATTCTGTGAATAACCGGAAGTTGGAATGATGGATTGATTAAACTCCCTCCTTTTCAGATGCAAATCAAAAGACTTCAGCTTGTTGATCACGTCCATCTGCTTATAATCAACAAAGTTTCTTTCTTGTTTCAACATTCTCAATTGTAAACTCCACTGGGGTGGAAGAGAGTCTAGGAGTTTATTCACTTGCTCATGATTTCCCAACTGATCGTCATACTTCTTTAAGGTACTTGAAACGGACAAAAAGCGATTAGTAATGTCAGTAAGATCTTCATTCTTGTGTCCCACAAATGAATTGAACTCCTTTTGAGCTTGAGCCTTCCTATCTTTCCTTAGATCCTCGTTTCCATCATAAAATTCACACAAGGCATCGTATAGAGATTTTGCATCTTTGTGTTCAGCAAAGTGATTGTAAATATCAGGTGCAAGACACAATGTCAAGGCTCCGAACGCTTTCTGATCTCGGTCAATCAGTTTTTGATCCTTTTCGGTGAATGTGGAGGAGTCCGTGTTTGGAGATACAGTTTAGATACAGTTTCACCGACAGTAACGGTTGGCTTATGTGGTCCAATGATGATTGAATCCCATTGATTGTGATCGGTGTAGAAGAAGAAAGCCTTAAGACACCTTTTCCAATCTTCAAAGTTATCGCCGTTGATGAGTCTAGGAGGTCTGTTGGGGGCAACACTCTCTAAATCAGCCAGGGTGAGAGTAGTCATTTTGGACATAATAGTTTCGCTGGAGAAAATGTTCACTGTGCTAGATTCGCTGAGAGCTAGTTTCGCACGGACGAAAGTATGTAACAATAATAGTTTCGGCAACTGCAAGCAAAAGTGCTGATTTTGATAGTTTCTGCAGCAGTTTCGCTAGCCAGAGACTATCTAGAGCTTAGTTTCGCTGGGAATTTCGCAGGAAACAAGCTTGAACTTTCATTCAAATTACTTTCAGCAGTAAGTTCGCACAAATGTCACCCAATCAAGAATGAACTTTCGTTAAAAAATCACAGTTTCGCACCAAATGACGAGGAGAAGAAAGAAGCAATTTCGCTGGACGAAGTTACAGTTTCGCTGGAAGAAAACTGTAATTTCGATGAAAGAACAGAAAACCCTCTTAAACCCAAAAACAGTCGAAAATCACCCAAATCTCAATGAATTTGAAAAGGAGTGATTCACAAAGCTTCCTCAATCAGAAACACACAATATCCAATCAATTTTCATGACAAAATCACTCTGTTTTGATGTAGAATTTGAGAAAAGAAGGAATTGAACAAAAATAACCAAAAACCTCAAACAATCAAGAGCACTAAGGCTCTGATACCATATTGTTGGTCCATTTGATCGGTTTTCAGTGCAGAAGAAAGCTTGAATCGTTTAATACCAAACACACACAACAAACACTAAGAGATGAAAATCAAAATAACACCAAAAAGCTTTCAAATAAGGTTTTAATGATGAACAATAGTGAATGAAATGAAATAATCTCAATGTATTCAGAAAGAACAAGCTTACAATAGCCTCTTACAACAGTAATACACGATTAGTGTTTTTGCAAGGATGGCTAACAATTAGACAAAAGAAATCTATATATAGCTGTCATAGTTTCGCATATAGTTTCGCTGTGGGCCAAACTATACTGGCGAAACTATAATTTCGCCCGGCAGAAACTAACAGTTTCGCCGGGTGAATATGATCTAAACCAGTATAGTTTCGCCGGTAGAAACTAACAGTTTCGCCAGGCCGAAACTATACTTTCGCTAGACAGCCAAATATATATAGATTTAAACTAAACAAACATACAAAGGGAACTAACATAGATCCTATTAAAAAGAAAGATAAACAAATACTAATCTAATGGTGAGTCCAACCTATCTTGATCTTCAGGAGATTCAGGTTGTGTTGTCTTAAATGTTTCAACCTTAATCTCCACTTCGTGAGGGACCTGACTCCATGGGGAGTGTAAGTCAGCAAGTTCACCTCTTTGAATCTTCTGCTTGATTACCCTGATGTGCTCATCCATGGTGGACAGAGACATAGGACCAAGTCTCCTTCCGGAGAATCTGTACAGCTTCAAGAAGCTCATCATCTTCTGCCTATCAGCAAACTTCTTCATGTTTTTATGGATGATCGCTCTTGACTTTACAACCTCTTCCCTTAACTTTCTTTTGGTGATCTTTCTTCTTTGACTATATCAAGTTCAAGTTGTTTGAGGTACTCAAACTCAATGTAGTCAAAGGGTAAGGGAAGAAGTGTATTAGCCTGGTAGAGGCTTGTGGCACTTAGGTAGTTTATCATGTTGATCCTATCCTTCTCTTTGTCTACCTGAGTTTCTTGTGGAACCACATCCTCTTGTTCATGAGTTTCTTGAACTGGTGAGAGAGTAGGCACATGCTTGTAGAGTCTCTTCTGTCTTCTTTCTTCTTTGATTTTAAGAAGTAGCTCTGCATCCTCTTCCTCTTTTCTCTCTTTTGACAGTTCAATGCCAGCCAGTTTATTTAACTCATCTAAGGGGAGGGAAATGATGTTATCAATGTCATAGTTCCTGGTCTGCAAGTAGTTGATCCTGACTGCCCTTAACTCATCATCCTGAGTATTTGGTCTAGGGGCAGCCCTGATAGCACTTTCCATGATTCTTGCAGACCTAGTAGAGGAACTTTCTCCCGTTAGCTTCCTTTTCCTCTCTCTCTCCTCCTCCCCAATCTCCTCAGAAGTTAATTTTCTTTTCCCTTTGTCACTCACAGACCTTTATGACTCAGGGTGGAGAGAGCTTTGGCCTTCATTGCTTGGTGTAGCTTCCAAGCTCTGGCCAGAGAGAGGTTGAGATGCACCTTCACCAGCAGGTGTCACATCAAGGGAATGAACCTTTACAGCAGTTGATGGTGAGACAAGGCTCTTAGGTTCTACCACTGGGCCTTCAGTCAAGGTTTCCCCTAAGAAACTAATCTAGGGTCTGCCTCAACATCCAGTTGACTGATGATATTGCCTGATTGACTTAGTCTTCTTTTAAGGCTGAACTCTCCAGTGTTCCTGTCTTGAACTATTGAATAATGAGAGCTCTTCTATCAGCATCATACCTCCACCTAATAATGTGACTTGAATTTGGTGGAGATAATATAGTCCTTGGAATGCCTTTCTCAAAAAGACTCCTAATAACAGAGTCTATAGTGTCCACATCAATGTGAACTTGAGAAAGTTACTGAGTATGCATAATTGCAAGTGAGGATGGTGAGTCCTCAACGTCCATACTCCCTGAAGAACTCCCAGGTTCTATGACTGTAATGACTTTCTCCCCCTTTTTGGTAGCATCACCCTCTTGCATAGGTGAGCTAGGGGTTAGGTCAATCACATTCACAGGATCTTATGTTCCTGGTTGAGCTCTCTTTAAAGGTCTCCCAACTAGTTGTTCCTTAAGATAAGATATCTCAAGTTGCTGATCATTGAACTTGTGTTGCAAGGTAGTCACTTGAGATTCAAGGTGACTAACCTTGGAGACCAGATAAGTGCATGTTTTTGATAGCTTTTGCAACTTTAGTCTCAGATTCCCCTCATCTTCATCAAAAGAATCAATGGGGGATGAGAGAATTGGACCAAGATCTTCTTCCTCATCACCAACATGGTGTTCTTGGCTGCTGGATTTCCTCTGCTCAGTGACAGCTTCAGTTGAAGAGCTGAGTTTCCATGGTTGAGGTCTGAATGATGTAATCACTTGCTGAACTGATAGCTTCAACCATATGGATATACTGAACAGGTTCAGAAGTATCCACCTCAGTGATGGGTGACTGATGTAGGCTGGACCTAGGTGACTCAGTGTCACACCCCGAAAATCACAGTGGAATGTCACGTGACATGGTGATAACGGAAGTTGGAACTAATCCAACAATTACAGTCAAACATGATTGATTTAACAGTTAGTTAGAAAAGAACCTTTCATTAGGCGTTTTTCAAACATAACATGGTGATAAACGGTTTATTACACAACCACATTGTTCAGTCATCATTAACATCACATTATTTGGTTATCACTACATGAACCATCTGACACGTTTGACCCTCCAAAAACATATTCCAGAATTCCATAAAACAAGTTACCTACAACCCTGAAAAGCATGAAAAGTAACTGTCAACATAATGTTGGTGAGTAGTCGAGGTTTTTAGTCTTAAAAACAGTTTAATCATTTGAAACGATATGATGTACGCGATATAATATACTCAACATAGACTAGCTAGGTACTATTCTTAATTTAGGTCATAAGTCCATAATCAAACCAAGAAACACGTCGTTGCCCCACAACAGTCCAACATATAAACTCCCCCGCTACAACCTGACTAGAGCGACTGGTCGTGAGAGCGGGCCCTTCTAACCCGATAGATCTACCAATATAGTATGTGGCCTCCCTGAGGTTAATGATTATGGGGGGATTTAGGGGCCCAACATTATACCTTATAATGTTGACCCAACTTATACCATCGTAACATATATTAAATCCGTTTTTATTCATCATACAAAGTTTATCATGCTTTTTCCCCAAAATAATTTTAAAGAAAACAATATTGAAAAGGGGGCCAAAACTCAACTTGAGTGTGATCAGGAAAAGCCAATATGTTAATCTCTGAACAGACAAACCCTAAGTATATATATTTTCATCAACACAAGGTAATTTCTGCTAAATGAAAATGATGTTCACCCTAATTATATAATATTAAAGTGTCTTGGTCAAATCTCTCGTAAAGCTTTATTTTGAAAATGTATGTGATTTATAATACGCTGGCTTAAGCCAACCCTAACGCATTGATATCCAATACCTATCATAAATCGTATGCTTAATCTTACGTTTATTTATTTTAAAGTCATGAATCTAAATTTTTCTAAAATATATTTATGTTAGTTTGATACGGTTTTACTTATAGTTTTTGTAACCAATAATTTGTAAAAATGGAGAATTTTATACAAAACTTCCTTTATATTTTATTTTATAACTATATTTATAAAATTGTGGTTATTTGTTTAATTTATAGAAACATATATGGTTTCTGGTGAATGTTTAATTTATAGAAACATATATGGTTTCTGGTGAAAATATGTAAATTTTAAATATTTTAAATTGGAGGTTTGTTTTAAGATGTATATATATTTATATAGAATTTTACATCATTTATTCATCGTTATTTCTAAAATGGTATATATATATATATTGTTTTTGTTTTAGTCTTGTGTTGGTCAAATCTTGATGTCCTAATGTCAACTTAGTCAAGTTTCATAACATCCCGTTAGTATGGTTCATATTCTAGTCCTCGATTTATTGTTTTATCGACCCTTTTTATTTAATTGCAACATAATTACATGTTCAAGTATCCATCTTCTTCCTTTTATGTGTTTATATTCTATCTTGATTACTATTTTTATTTTTAGCTTAGTAGTATCATCCAACATTAAACTTAGTTATGTTTCTATGTTATCAAATCCCATAATAATCATCCAAACATTCCTTCCTAACAAGTTTTCTTAAGATGTCATAATCCACTAAGTCTCCTAATCATACATTGTTGGATCATGATAAGGTTGGTGCAACCAAAACCACTTCATAGTCACTTTTGGTGCTACATTGAAGGGCTTTCGAAGCCAAGCAAGAGATCTTCCGAGAGTCTGAGGAACAACAGCTGAAGATATCTACTGAAGGCAAAAGCTGAAGTCAACTACTGAAGACAACAGCTGAAGCCAACAGCTGAAGACTATCTTCCGAAGACAAAGTCTGATGAAAGAGCTGAAGACAAAGTCTGAGCTTCCGAAGACAAAGTCTGCTTCCGAAGACAAAGAAGAGTCCAAGCCTCGAAAGAAGCAGTCTTCCGAAGAATAAGTGCCTTCGGAAGAAGTTATTCTTCCGAAGCACTTTATCCTTCGGAAGACATTGCTATGTCCAGCAGATAAAAGTATGGTCCCTGACAGTCCGCTGCATACCTCTGATACAGCATGGCATCTTCCTAAAGAGCCATGTTGTTGACCATACTTTATTCTACTGTTCACCTTTTTATGATAGTACATGTTACCAACTTTAGTTGGTGACAAAAGGTAAGTCAGGGACATGTCCTGACTACCAACTCTCAGGCAAAATGTCTAAAAGACCTCACCTAGAGTCTTGTAGTATAGATGTAAGGTTAGAGGTGTCCAGCTGGTATCAAAGTATATCCGGCTGTAGGTACTATTATATATATCTTCTCCCTGTAACTCTTTAGATAAGCGATTTGAGTCCAAGTGTCTTGTAATCCTTTGAGTTGAGAAGCAATATATAAAAGTACCTTGAAAATTTACCTGCTGTGTTAATTTTCTTACTGCTTGTTACTTGTTATATTGTGATCAACTCTTCATAGACTGCTTGCTGAGTGTTGTTCACAGTGAGTTGAGAGAAAAACCACCCACATATTCGATCCTGCAATTGGTATCAGAGCACCAGGCTCTTGATTGTGAGATCTTACCATCCAAATCAACCTGTTTTTCATTCCTCACTACAAACCACTCACTCAAATGGCTGCTCTCTCCAAGGCTAATATGGAAACTGGTACCATGACCAAGTCCCCACTGATCACCCCTGAAGACTTTGACACATGGTGCATCAGAATGGAAGGCTTCATCAAGTGTCAAGATTCAAGGATGTGGGACTCCATTGTCAATGGTCCTTTCATACCAAGCACCATTTCTGCCACTGGTAATCGCATCATTCCAAAAGATGTTGATGATTACTCAGAAGAAGACAGGAAGAGATAGAGCTGGATCAAAGGGCTATGACTTCTCTCCAAACTGCTCTCCCCAACTCCGTCTACAGACGCTTCAAGAAGTGCAAAACTGCCAAAGATTTATGGGAAGCACTGAAGCTGATGTATGAAGGATCCAAGGAAACCCAAGAGAACAAGAAGGATCTCTTGAAGCAGCAGTTTGAGAACTTTACTTTCAAGGCCGGTGAGACCTTGACTCAACAATACTTCAGGTATGTTAAGCTAGTAGATACTCTGGAGGATATTGGAGTTGCTCTTGAGAACAGAGACATAGTTAGGAAGTTCATGTCTTCACTTCCTAAACTATGGATACATTACTGTGTTGTAATCAAGAGAACTTCGGACCTTAAGACTCTTACTCTGACAGAGTTGTATGGTATCCTAAGTGCATTCTAGATGGAGATGAACATGCAGAACTCCTCTGGTCACTCCAATAACCAACAGAGGTCAGCCCTTCATGTGGTTGAAAGGGAAACCATAGAACCACAACATCAGTTGCTATGTTACCCTGACAACTCACATAGCGGACCTTATATTACTCTACCTGAGACTCCAAAGTCTCAAAAGGTTCAACACAACTCTTCTCAGGATAGTTGTGCCTTTGTCTCTGGAAGTGGACACTCTGGTGATTTTCATAATGCTTTGATGATCTTGAGTGCTTCAGTCCAGATGATGTGGAGTATAGGATATTGTCCAGCAGATGGCTCTTTTAACTTACAGAGCGAAGAAGTTCTTCAAGAGAACTGGAAGGCAATTCCCTCAAAACCTAGTCAACAGTAGGTTTGGGTTTGACAAAAGCAAAGCAAAGTGTTACAACTGCAACCAACTTGGTCACTTTGCTAGGGAATGCAAGGCTCCCAAGAACAACCCGGGAACCCCACAGGCCTCTACACATCCCACTGCTTCAAAGCGTGAACAGAAGTTAACTGAAACAGCTGCTGTGGCTCAAGAAGTTGACTGGAGCTTCATGGTACAGGATGTGACTCCTGCTCAAGCACTCATGGCCGAAACAGATGATGATCAGGTATATGAACATCTTTGTACTGCTGCCTGTATTTCTAAAGTTAAACTTTATAAGGATTACATTTCAGAAATCAGATCTGAGGTTGAGTCTTTAAATGTGCTAAAATCTGATTTTAAGAGAGCTGAATCTGACTATCAAAAGAAAATTGAGGAGTTAGAGAAAACTGTGTCTCTTTTAAAACATGAAAAGACTAATTATAAGACTCAAATTAAAGATCTGATATCCAAACTGTCTGAGGTTCAAGCCCAGTTGGTCACAGCTGAGGCTCAAGCCTGGAAGCAAGCTATTGCTGAGCAAAGCTTCCAAACTATTCTTGCATCAACCTCTCATTCCAAAATGTTTTATCAAAACAAAGAAGGGTTGGGAACCAATGAAATAGCTCCACTACACTCTTATGAGTCTATTAGACTACCTAGATGTGGTACTAAAGAGCAAGAGGTTCCAACTGCTGACCCTTCTCCGTTGGAACTAAAGGATGAGGCAAAAATAGTAGCCACCACAGGGGAGAAACAGGAGGATACACTCATCTCCACCTGTGAAGACCAAATCCTAACCACCAAGGCAAGAAGAAGCAGAGCTAAAGCTGCTAGAAGGACTGCCAAGAAGGTTGCAGAGTCCAAGCTTAAGATCGACCCAAAGCAAAAGGGTGTCTTCATCTCTGCCGGATTTCAAGTGGTAGGTACTTTTGATTCAGGAAAGGAGTGTAATACCAGCACTCCTGTCCTACTGAAGGATTAGAAGTTGAAAGGGAAAGTTGCTGATGAAGAGAAGAAACCCAAGAAACAGCAACCTGCAAGTTCCCAGAAGACTAACATTGCCTGCATAATGTGTGGTCTGCACAACCACATGGCTAAAGATTGTTACTACAATCTAGCAAGCACACATTATGCAAATAATGTTAGAAAAGAAGGAGTCAGGGAAGGTTTCTCAGTTGGACCACTTTAAAAGGTCCAAATGATGAAAAAAGGAAAGTTGGTCTCGGAAGCCAAGTTGCTTTCGGAAGAAACTACTTCTTCCGAAGGGAAAATGGCTTCGGAAGCCAAACCTTCTAAGGTTCGGAAGAACAAGAAGGCTCTCTTGAAACCATCTCAGAAGAAGACTACTTCGGAAGAAAAGGTGGTGAAGGCTTCTTCCGAAAAGAAAGAAGCTTCGGAAGAAGGCCATGCTGCACAAGCTTCAACAAGCTCATCTTCAAAGATCAACCAAGGGATGGATTGGAAGATCAAGAAAGATGCTGCAGCCCAAACCTCTTCTTCAACAATGACCTCTATTGAACCCCAATGCATATCTTTTGGTTCAATTATGTCACTATCATTGGAAGAGCCCAAGACCAGCAAGGCTTGGGCTTCCAAACAAAACTAACCATCTCATCTTATGTGCAGGAATGTCCATTTGACAAGAACAACAATGTCTGGATTGTAGATAGTGGATGCTCTAGGCACATGACAGGGAACAGATCTCTCCTTCAACAATTCCAGAACTTTGATGGAGGGCCTGTCCAATTTGGAGGTGAGGCCGGAGGATATATTTCGGGCAGAGGAAGTATATCCAATGGCAGAATAAACATTGACAAAGTTCACTTTGTCAAACAGCTTGAACACAATCTGTTAAGTGTTTCTCAATTCTGTGATCAGAAGCATCAAATGCTCTTCACAGAACATGAGTGCATTATCCTCAAACCAGGGATGACAATTCCTCCAGAATTGGTGCTTCTTAGATCTCCCAGGAAAGGGGATATGTACAAGCTGGACATGAACAATGCTTCTCCTATGGGTGAAGTATCATGCTTTCTTTCCAAAGCTGATAGTGATGAGTCAACACTATGGCATAAACGCATGTGTCATGTGAATTTTAAAACAATGAATAAATTGGCTAAAAATAACTTGGTACATGGTTTGCCTAAAAAGGAATTTTTATGCAAAGATAACTATGTTGCATGCCTGAAAGGGAAACAACACAGATCATCTCATAAATCCAAATGTGTTAACTCTATCACTACTCCATTACACTTATTGCACATGGATCTCTTTGGACCCACAAGTATAATGAGCATTGGAAGGAAATCATACTGCCTTGTGATAGTTGATGATTTTACAAGATTTACATGGGTATTCTTTTTAAGAAGTAAAGATGAAACTGCTGAAACTTTAAAATCTTTTATTCTTAAAATAGAAAATCAAATTGATCACAAGGTTAAGATCATTAGAAGTGATCAAGGGACTGAGTTTAAGAACTTCGTTCTTGACTCATTCTGTGACTCAAAAGGGATTGCCAGACAATACAATGCTCCCAGAACTCCTCAACAAAACGGTGTTGCTGAGAGGAGGAACAGGACACTTATTGAGGCTGCTCGGACCATGTTAGCTGATTCAAAGCTGCCTCTAACATTCTGGGCAGAGGCAGTCGGCACTGCATGCTATGTGCAGAACAGGGTTCTTGTAGTTAAGCCCCATGGAAAAACCCCTTATGAGTTATGGAACAAGAGGCCACCGTTCATTGGCTTTCTATGGTCCTTTGGCTGCAGGTGTACCATACTTAACACAAAGGACAACTTAGCAAAGTTTGTTGAGAAGTCGGATGATGCTATCTTTATTGGATACTCTTCTAGCTCTAAAGCTTATAGAGTATACAATATCAAGAATCAACAATTTGAGGAATCATCCAATATAGTTGTTAATGAGCACACTCCTTGTGTTAAGGGGAATGGACCTGAGTATATCTTTGATTTAGAATTGTTTCCAAACTATTCTAAACCATCTTGTGAGAATCTTTCAGCTGGAACAGGTGCTCAAGAGAATGCTGATGCTGATGCTGATGCAAGTCAACTGTTTGAGCTTCCAAGACCTCTTCCAAATTCTCCAAGAGCTGAAAGGCAACAAGCTTCAACCATTCACAGATCTGATAGTGTAACTATCTCCAGGAATAATGAAGCTTCAACAAGTGAATCACTTGATTAACCTCAAAGTTCTTCAGGTGATCCATTACAACACCAGGTTGAGGGAAGTAGTATTCTGAAGGAACAGGCAACTGTTAATCCTACTTCATAACCAACCATTGATGATGTTTCTCAATCATTCAATCAGTCCTCATTGAATGACTTTGAAACAGCAGTTGGACAGAGTGATCCAGCTCCTGATCAGAATATGTCTAACCTAGACTTATCTCTGCAACTGGAAGTGATTCCTCATCTTAGGATTCACAACACTCATCCAACTGAGAACATCATAGGGAATGTCTCTGAGGGTGTGAGAACAAGAGGACAAACTCATCATGGGAATGTCTGCTTGTACTCATGCTTCTTGTCTCAGATGGAACCAAAGAAGGTAGAAGATGCCTTAAAGGATAGTAGTTGGGTTGAATCGATGCAGGAGGAGCTGCTTCAATTCAGAAGACAAAAGGTCTGGAATCTATGCCCACTACCATCTGGTCAAGTACCCATAGGCACTAAATGGGTGTTCAGGAACAAGAAAGATGATAGAGGCTTGATTATCAAGAACAAGGCAAGGCTAGTAGTTCAAGGATACACCCAGGAGGAAGGAATCGATTATACTGATGTCTTTGCACCTGTTGCAAGACTTGAGGCAGTTAGGATCTTCCTTGCTTATGCTGCATCCAAGAACTTCACAGTCTACCAACTTGATGTCAAGTGTGCTTTTCTATATGGGGATATAGATAGGGTAATCTATGTATGTCAACCTCCAGGATTTGAAGACCCACAGCACCCCAACTACGTGTGCAAACTGGATAAAGCTCTATATGGGCTGCACCAAGCACCTAGGCTGTGGTATGAGACCTTGTCTCAGTTTCTCCTGAAGAATGGATACACTAGAGGTACCATCAACAAGACTCTTTTCATCAGAAAGAGTGGAGAAGACATTTTGCTTGTACAAGTCTATGTTGATGACATCATATTTGGTTCTTCAAACGACCAAATGTGCAAGGACTTTGAAAGCATAATGAAGCAGAAGTTTGAGATGAGTTCCATGGGAAAAATGGACTTTTTCCTTGGAATTCAGGCGAAACAGATGAAGGAAGGGTTCTTCATCAGTCAAGCTAAGTATGTCTCAGACATCTTAGATAGATTTGAAATGAAGGATTGTAAACCAGCCAAGACACCCATACCCAGAAACCATAATCTTTGCCCTGACCTTGAGGGGGAGGATACTGATCAACATCAGTATAGAGCAATCATTGGTTCTTTGATGTATCTCACTGCTAGTAGACCAGATATCATGTTTGCCACATGCATTTGTGCAAGATATCAGGCTGCTCCAAAGGTGTCTCACCTAGCTGCTGCAAAGAGAATCCTTAGATACCTCAAAGGAGCACCTAAACTAGGTCTCTGGTATCCAAGAAATAGTGATTTCAATCTCTATGGATACTCTGACAGTGACTATGGTGGCTACAACATTGACAAGAAATCAACATCAGGAGGATGTTAATTTCTTGGTGGAAGGATTATCTCATGGCAATGCAAGAAACAATCCTGTGTCTCTACATCAACTGCTGAAGCTAAATACATTGCTGCTGCTAGCTGCTGTGCTCAACTGCTATGGATTCAAAATCAGATGTTAGACTATGGATTCAACTTCATGACTACTCCTATCCATATTGACAACAACAGTGCTATCTCCATTACTGAGAATCCGGTGAAGCACTCCAAGACAAAGCATATTGATATCAGGTATCATTTCATTAGAGATATTCATGAGAAACAGCTGATAAAGTTAATCAAAGTTGACTCAAATGAACAATATGCTGATTTGTTCACAAAGGCATTTGATGAACAAAGATTTAAGTATCTCATATCAACAATTGGGATGATAAATATTGAATAACTACCTCTTTGAAAACCTTTTTAATATGTAAAGTCTTGTGTCAATACAATTTAAGCCCAGTTACAAAAGATCTTTAAATTATTCCAAGTGTAAATTCCTTCCGAAGAGGAATTAACTCTCGGAAGATATTCTTGAATATTTTCCGAAGCCAAATTCCTCAATGGAAATTTTCTTCTCGGAAGAGTTTTTGGTCTCGGAAAAAGCGATTGATCTTACATCAGATCTAGTTCCGAAACTTATACAACTCTCCATTCGGAAAGACAACTTTACCTTCGGAAGCAATGCCTTGCTTCGGAAGATAAAGTGCCTTCAAAGGACAATTTTACCTTCGGAAGCAATATCATGCTTCGGAAGATAAATTGCCTTCGGAAGAAAATTACCTTCGGAAATGTTTTACCCTCGGAAGTAAAGGTTTTTATATGTAACGGATATCTTTTGGGCCCCACTCTGTAAAAAGTAAAGATTTTGTTGATGATGGTCAGATTATTTAAAATTATCCTTGCCGCCACTATCATTTCTCCGCCGTAAACCACCATAACACCCACAGTAACCCCAAAACAGTTACCCTATTACCACCACTACCATAATTCACCCCTTTTTAAATAATCTTGACTGATCAATTTCATCTTCTTTTACCACTTTACAGCCCTAACTATTCCTTTCACTGTCAAACCTTCAATTTCATCCAAATTTCAAGCTTACCTTTTCTTCAATGGCGCTAAACCCTCAGCACAACCAAGTCGCATTACTTGATTCGTCAAGAGATGCCGACTTCACCCAAATCATCACATTTCTTGCCGAATCCACATAGCTCACTGCTCTTACAGTTAATCCCACTGTATACTCCAACCATATGTCCGAATTCTGGAGTAACGGTGAAATTGCAGTTCTGAATGGGGTTCGAGTCCTGAGAGCCCGCATTTGTGGCCAAGAGTTGGTCATCACTGAACAACTCATCAGGGAGCATCTCGAGCTTCATGATGATGGGGCTCCTACTGAGTTCCCCAAGGAAGACTTGGAAGTCACTTATATCCTCATGGGATATGGAGGAGACGTCAGCAGATCAACCGTGTACAAGTTCAATTTCTCTTACCATTGGAAGTTCCTGCTGCATATTATCCTGCATTGCCTCTCCAACAAATCAGGGGGTTGGGATCAAATCCCGTATGAACTAGGATGCCTAGTTCATGGGTTGGTGAGAGGTCTTCACTTCAACTACTCACGATTTGTGTTGACCAACCCTATCGAAAATCTGAGCAGGGATACATTCTTCATGTATCCCCGATTTATTCAACACATAATCAACTGTGAGATGGAACCGAGCAAGCTTGTCTGCGTAGCTGCTCTTACTGTTCCACAAGTGAGACCTACCTTCTTCAAGACACTGAAGAAGATGTCCGCCAACTTCACCGGAAGGTATACTCCACTACCTCCAGAGATGACTGAGCGCATAGCTCCTGGTGACATCCCTGTTATCCCCACAGGTGATGAACCCACACCAGCAACATCCACCACAATGCCAAAACCTTCTTTACCCATCAAAGCTATATACCAGAGACGTCCAAAACGAACCCTTGTTCAATCTACTCTGATTGAACAAGCTCCTCCTGTTCACACCCAAAGGGCTAGAGTGGAATCATGGGCTCCCACTCAGCCCGAGGTCACACCATCCTTCACAATTGACCTCAATGTGGGTTTTGAGCCTCCTCAGTCTCAAACCCCTGAGCCCGAACCCCAAGCGTTAAGCCCACAGGGTGAGTCTCTACACTCCCCTGTGAAGCCTTCTAGGGACAGCCCCACCATAGGCTCAATGCCTGTAGACATTGATCAAGGTCCCGGGTCAGTAGGACTAACCACCCTCTCTTTCACTGACCTTTTACTCCGCACTGATGAAGAGATTACATCTCTCCATGGCCATGAAGTTGATCTACAACACCCTCTGAAAGATCAACAGAGCCAAGAGGGATCCCTTGTCTCTAGCCCCCATCAGAAGCCAATTACTGAGGTGAGTCCCACTGATGTGGAGGGGACTCATGTAGGCTCAGCTGCCACTACTCAGAGTCTCTCATTGATCTCTCAGGACAGTGGTAACATAATTAGGACTGAGTCTACGGCAACTTTGCCCATTGACATCTCTGAAAGAGATGACTCTGAGCAAAGGAAACCAGGGTGCCAAGAAGCCACATCTAGTGGTGAGAGTGGGCATACTAGGTATGTTATCTCATCTCCCTGTGATTCTTCTCATGAAGATGAGGGAAGTATGCAACTAACACTTCAGTACTTGCTTTCTAAGGTCTCCAACCTGGAATCACAGGTGAGGATCTTCGAATCAAGGACTGCCACTCAGCAACTTGAGATTAACAACCTCAAGGCTAAACTAGCTGAGAAACAGACGGAGAGGTCTGTTAGGCATGTACCAATTCAGGTCTCAATGACTTCTTCCTCTAGCTCATCTAGCTCTCAAGATGTGCTACCAAAAGGGGGAGAAAGTTCAGAGACAAACACTTGAGGAACCACAGACCCAATCTCTAACTTCCCAACTCATCACACTACCCGAGTCATCTGAATCCTTTCTAGAGATTGACTCAAAGATGCTTCAAGATCTCTACAGACTTTTCACAAAGTTTGTATTGAGATCATCCCTAGAACAGCCTAGCCCCGACACCACACTTATATACTTTGGGGCTGAGGAGCTTCAAAGACTGACTGCACCTTCTACCACTGTGGAAGAAGTTGGTCAACCTAAGGTCCACATGGAACCTGAGATTAGCTTCGAAGGGGAAATGGGGACTGATGGCCCAGCAACTGAAACAGTTGGGATAGAACCTGCAGCAGTCTCATCTTCCGAAGCTCAAGCTGAAGCTTCCGAAGCCTACATGGAAGCCTCGGAAGAACAAGAAAAATCTTCCGAAGCCGAAATATAAGCTGTGGAAGGCTTATTTAAGATGTCCGAGGAACTGACCATCACAGATGTTATTGCTGAAATAGCATCTGAAGTGAGCAGGGAGGACATTTCCAACATTCCTCCAACCCAAACACCAGCTGAACTTCTCTCTCAATCATAACCCTCCATCCAAGAACCACCACAGTCAAGCACTGCCAAAGACAAAGGAAAACGAAAATTGACTGCGGAAGAGCTTCAGGAGGAGGAGAGGATTGAGAAGGCCAAAAAGAAAGGTAGGTTTCCTACTGAAAAGCTGCAAGCTGCTAGTTCCAAGGCAGCTGCAGCCAATCAGGAAGAAATCAACCAGAAGAGAAGAACAGCACTCATTGACCAGCTCATCAGTTTAGGAGTTGCCAATGAGGAGATACTCCTGCTACCACTAGAGGAGTTGGTGACTTTGGAGAGGACAACCAGGCTACAACAAGAAAAAGAAGCCAGGTTGGCCTTGGAGAAGGAAGAAAAAGAGCAAAGGGAGGCAGCCCTGAAGCTGAGAGAGGATAGGATCAAGTTCCTACTCTCAAGAGGCTTCAGTCTTCCTGAACTGTCTCCACATGACGATGACATGATCCTACTGCTCCACAACAAAGAGCAGGATCAAATGGAGAAGGAAAGGAAGAAGGCTGCTAGGGAGAAGTTGAGGGAAAAGGAGAGGAAGGAGGAAGAGAAGAGGGTCACTGCCACCAAGAAGTCCAATGACAAAGCCTGGATGAAGGACTATCTCCGGGCTCATGGCTTCTCTGGTAGGCAGGTGGGACCTATGTCCGAAAGGACACTCCAACGGATAGTCAGTGAAATCAAAGCTGACATCCGTCTGGGGAAGAGAAGGGAGATGTACAGGAGGGTACAGGGAACGGTCTCAATCCCAGCCACTCAACCACAGCCATAACCCACACCAGAACCAACCCCTTTTCCCATTAAAACAGAACCCACTGATGAAACCTTCACCCCTCAACCCATAACTCTACCCAAACCTACCACATCACCTCAACCACCCAAACTACCCATCCTAAAACCCAAGACACAACCCAAAACCACTAAACCTAAGCCTACCCAACAAACACCAAGACCATCCCCTCAGCCTCCTCAACATCTCTCCTTTGAGGAAATAAAGGAGTTCAAGACGAGGCTCATCAACTGCACTACATTGAGCAGCATCTCCTGTGAGGGAGAGCTTATCAACATCACCTATGTTGATAACTCTTCAAGCTCCTTCACCCTAGGCCAATTTCTTGAGTTGCCTAGAGACACCTTGGGCCAGGCTGCAAGACTTCTTGGTCTCAACTCCGATATCCTCAATGCTGAGGAGAAGAGACTAAGAAGGAGACTGGTGACTCTGCTGGATACCAGGAAAGAGGACAAGATTTCTGGTCAATCTCCTGGACCTAGAAATGCTATAATCCAGTGGAGGTTCGATGAACCTTCTCACAACTTTGCTGTGGAAAGGGAGAATGGTGAAACCAACAGGCTCAATGCCACTTCTCTACTGCATCTTAGCAGATTTGATCTTGCTGAGCTTGCAGAGAAGCCATTCTCCAATCCTTCCAACTCTGAGACCGCTGCACACATCAGAAACCATATCAGCGGTCTCCACTTGGCTGAACAAAGTAGAAAAGCCAAGATTGAAGAAGAGTTGAAGTTGAAAGGAGTGGAAGACAAGGAAAGACCAACCACCAAAGGCACAGCCTTTCTACAGATGGTGGAAGGTCCTGAATTGGAACCAATTGTTCGATGGGAATATGACTATACTTCCCATCAACTAACTCTTTTCAGAGGGCCACAACAGAGGGTACACATAATCCAAGGTGACGGAGTAGAGGTTCTGTCCACCAAGGATCTGTACAAGATTCTCAGCACCACAGCAGGAAAGAATGAAGACACTGATAAACACTTACTTTCCTTGGTGCTGAGAGCTTTGAGAAGAGGAGAGAAGTGAAGTTTTGGTAGCATTAGCCTAGGGGGAGTTTGTTGGATCATGATAAGGCTGGTGCAACCAAAACCACTTCATAGTCACTTTTGGTGCTACATTGAAGGGCTTCCGAAGCCAAGCAAGAGATCTTCCGAGAGTCTGAGGAACAACAGCTGAAGATATCTACTGAAGGCAAAAGCTGAAGTCAACTACTTAAGACAACAGCTGAAGCCAACAGCTGAAGACCATCTTCCGAAGACAAAGTCTGATGAAAGAGCTGAAGACAAAGTCTGAGCTTCCAAAGACAAAGTCTGCTTCCGAAGACAAAGAAGACTCCAAGCCTCGGAAGAAGCAGTCTTCCGAAGAATAAGTGCCTTCGGAAGAAGTTATTCTTCCGAAGCACATTATCCTTCGGAAGACATTGCTATGTCCAGCAGATAAAAGTATGGTCCCTGACAGTCCGCTGTAGACCTCTGATACAGCATGGCATCTTCCTAAAGAGCCATGTTGTTGACCATACTTTATTCTACTATTCACCTTTTTATGATAGTACATGTTACCAACTTTAGTTGGTGACAAAAGGTAAGTCAGGGACATGTCCTGACTACCAACTCTCAGGCAAAATGTCTGAAAGACCTCACCTAGAGTCTTGTAGTATAGATGTAAGGTTAGAGGTGTCCAGCTGGTATCAAAGTATATCCGGCTGTAGGTACTATTATATATATCTTCTCCCTGTAACTCTTTAGATAAGCGATTTGAGTCCAAGTGTCTTGTAATCCTTTGAGTTGAGAAGCAATATATAAAAGTACGTTGAAAATTTACCTGCTGTGTTAATTTTCTTACTGCTTGTTACTTGTTATATTGTGATCAACTCTTCATAGACTGCTTGCTGAGTGTTGTTCACAGTGAGTTGAGAGAAAAACCACCCACATATTCGATCCTGCATACATACATACATAATCGATACATACATCCATGTATATTCTTACAATCCCAACTCAAATCCATACATGATTCTATCAACTAACACTCTTACAAATCCCAAATTGTCAGATTTCTCAAACCATTTCAAAACCCATTTTATTCAAAAATCATCCATTTTTATAAAACTCATAAGTGGGTGAACAAGATTCATTAAGATCTTTCATCTTGACTAAAACATAAACTTATTTCAATACCTTGAGTAACTAGAGATTGTGAACACCCAAATGCAAGAATGAGAGTGATAGTTTTGGGTTCTTAGAGAGAAATTTAGTTTGGTGGTGATGATGATGATAGTTACGGGTGGTGGTGATGGTTGCTATGGTGGTGGTGGTCACGGTTTTGAGAGAAAGAATAAAGGGAAGGGGTGTGTGTTGATGGTCACGGTTGAGAGAAAAGAGAGAGGGGGTGCCGATGGTCACGGTGGTGGTGTGGCTGGATGGTGATGGTCACGAGGGTGGAGGGGTGGCGACGATTATGGTTCGGTGGTTGGTGGTGGTGATTATGGTGGCAGTGGCAGGTGGTGTAGGCGGTGGTGGAGGCGGTGGTGGATGGTGCCGATGGTGGTGGCTGGCCGATGGGGTGGTGGTGATCGATGGTGTGGTGGTGGTGTGTGGGAGTGGAAGGGTTGAGTGGAAATGAAAGGTTTTGGGGTATGTTAGTGGTTTATAGGGATGGTGATGGGTTATGTGTCATCCATGCATAATCCCAAATCTACTTATTGATTTTGTTAGTTTATTATTATTATTTAATAATTATTACAAGTATTATTATTGTTATATATATTTTCTTGCAAGAGATAATATTTATAACTAGGGGTAATGGCTCATAGAGTGTAACGTTCGTTTAAACCGGCTTATGATTTTCTTAATCAAGCAAATATAATAATAATCTTGGGTGATCACGTGTTTATTTATTAAAACAGGGTTCGAGTGTTGACCTGATTTAACCGGGTGTCACAGTCTCCCCTCGTTTAGAAAATTTCGTCCCGAAATTTACGTTGTTGAGTCCGGGTTAGGTTTGGATTCAAACAGATGAGGGTACTTTAGTTGCATTTGATCTTGGCGTTCCCAAGTATATTCTGGTCCTCTTCTGGAGTTCCATCGTACTTTGACTAACTTGATTTGGCTCCTTCTGAGCTTCTAGATTTTCCAATCCAAAACTTCTATTGGTTCCTCAACAAAGTGAAGTTTGTCGTCTATACAAAGTTCGTCTGATGGAATAAGAAGGGATTCATCCGTCATGCATTTCCTTAGGTTAGACACGTGAAATACGTCGTGTATATTTTTGAGTTCCCGTGGTAATTTGAGTCTGTATGTGACCTTTCCAATTCATTCTAGGATTTCAAATGGTCCTACGAATCAAGGGCTAAGCTTCCCTTTCCTACCAAATCTCACAATACCCTTCCATGGAGAAACTTTTAGAAATACTCTATCACCGACCGAGAATTCTAATGGTTTTCTTCGGTTATCTGCGTAACTCTTTTGTTGGCTGTTGGAGATTTCGAGTCTCTTTTTAATTTGTATGATCTTGTCTGTCGTCTCCTGGATAATCTCTGGTCCTGTTAATTGTCTTTCACCAATATCCGCCCAACATAAAGGTGAACGACATTTTCTCCCATACAGTGCTTCAAACGGTGCGGCTTTTATGCTAGTGTGATAGCTGTTGTTGTATGAAAACTCAGCTAATGGCAGATGAGTATCCCAATTTCCTCCGAAGTCGATCACACATGCTCTTAGTAAATCCTCCAGAGTTTGATAGTTCTTTCACTCTGACCGTCCATTTGTGGGTGATATGCCGTGCTCATGTCCAGTCGAGTACCCATGGATTCATGTAGGGTTTACCAGAATCTTGAGGTAAATCGACTATCTCTGTTAGATATGATCGATATTGGCACTCCATGTCGAGACACCACTTCCTTGATATATAATTCTGCCAATTTATTCATGCTATAAGTTTCTTTCATGGGTAAGAAGTGTGCGGATTTTTTCAGCCGATCGACGATTACCCAAATCGCGTCATAACCACTCGACGTCCTAGGAAATTTTGTTATAAAGTCCATGGCAATACATTCCTATTTCCACTTTGAAATCTCAGGTTGTTGTAGAAGTCCGGATGGTCTCTGATGTTCTGCCTTCACCTTGGAGCAAGTCATACACTTGTTTACATACGAAGCTATGTCTCCTTTCATATTAGGCAACCATTAAAATTCCTTTACGTCATGATACATTTTTGTCTGCCCCTGGGTTGATTGATTATCTTGATTTATGCGCTTCGTCGAGTATTATCTTGCGTAAATCTCCAAACTTCGGAACCCATACTCGTTTCGCAAAACATCTTACCTTGTCGGAATCGGGTGTTAATTCCTTGATCATTCCTCATAAACCTTCACTTTCCAAATTCTCGTCTTTTAATGCTTCAAGTTAAGCGTCATGAATTTGATCAAAAAGGTTTGGGCGTATGGTTAATTCCAACGCTCGTACTCATAGAGGTTTCTATCTTTCTTTCCTACTAAGTGCATCTGCCACAATGTTTGCCTTGCCTGGGTGATAACGAATATCATAATCGTAGTCGTTTAGTAATTCCACCCATCAGCGTTGTCTCATATTTAAATCCTTCTGATTAAAAATATGTTGTAGACTTTTGTGGTCAGTGTATATGATGCATTTGGTTCCATAAAGATAATGTCTCAAAATTATAGCGAAAACCACCGCTCCTAATTCCAGATCATGGGTAGTGTAATTCTTTTCATGAACCTTTATTGTCTTGATGCGTAAGCAATGACTTTATTGTTTTGCATCAATACACACCCAAGTGTAGGGTTTTGTAACATGTTTATCAAAGTAAGTTTAAACATTTAAACTTCAAAAACGCAGCGGATATTAGGGTTTAAACATGTTGTTAACAATCTGAAAATATGAACCATTTTTAACCAAAAACAAAACCCAAGAACAAGGATCATTTATATGTATGAAATGGCATGCTATCTAAAACGAAAATGCAACCATAGGGTGTTCTTGAACTACCTTTCAAGAACAAGATGTTGTAGTAAGGATGAGATGAAGATGAAGATGTTCTTGTATGTGCAGCCCTCAAGGAAGAAAGCCTCAAGCTTGTATACCCACAAGCTCTTCCAAACACCTACTTGTTAGGTAGTATAACACCAAGACCCAACTCCTTCTTCAAGAACCCAAAAATCAGCCAAGAACTTCTTCAATTTCAGCCTTAATTTCGAATTTTTAGCCAATGAAGAAAGGGAGAAGAGACCTTTGCATGTGTGAGAGAGAAAGTGTGTTCCAAGGGAAGAGTGCAAGAGTGAATTAGTCTTGTAATTAACCAAGACAAAAGGGAATCCCCATGTAGAGGGGGCGGCCGAATTGGCCATTTTAAAATTAGGTTCCCCCCAATTTTATTTTATATAATTTGCACTCTTCTAATCATAAGTTTTATAAAATTAAAACCCCTTTTTAATTTTATAATATTAACACACTATTATTTGTTATTATTCAACTTACTTAAATAATGTAACAAATAATTTCTCATTAACAAATTATCCATATAATTTGTTTTATTTCAAATGCAATGTTTTAGAAAACCCATTTTCTAAATTGGTGTCAATATTTATTTGTTTTATCTCATCAACAATTAAATATTTATTGGTGTTTGTTTAGCTTGTTATTGGGTATGACCCGACTTGGATCATAACGTACTAACCACATCAATCTTGTATGTGTCTTGGGATACAAGATCCAACAATCTCCCACTTGCACAAGATTTATATAAGATTGATGCAAGCAGTAAATACCGCCTAACAACGGTTTACTACCCTTAATATTTATGATTAAGTGCCATTCAATAACATCATCCCCTTCAAGTACCTTATTCGAAATATTTTTGGTGAATCAATCATCTATCCTTTTGTCACAGATGTCATGTTAAATTCCAGAGATACAGAGTGATCATTCTCCATTGATTTAACTTTATTTGGCCTTAGACATCTCACTCTCAACGAATAAGAGGGACAAATCCCATCTTGACTACATACGTCTCTCACAATTACATTGTATTATACCTGAACTCAGACTTATGTACTGCTATGTTTCAGAACAGCGAAGAACTAAGTCAAAGCATAATATTCGGTAAATATTAAGACCCAATATGTATCTCAGGTCATAGGTTACCAAATGATATTCGCCTTTACTCAAAATTACTCATGATTAATCAGGAAGATTCCATGTAGTAATATTTGATATGCAGGTCAGTCCAATATTTGTATCTGGCACACCCCGGGCCCAGAGAGGCGGGACGTAACGATCAGTAAACAACAACCAAAATGTAGCGGAAACTAAATGGTTTATTACAAAGCGTCACAAAATATTTACATTAAAATATTGGCCTTGTTTTAATTCACAAGGTGCCTCAACCTACAATCTATAGGTATCATGGTCAATCTCCTTGTCAATATTTCTTGAGGCTTCAGTAACTAAGGCTTCTAGGCTCAACTTTTGTCTTCAACCTCTACCCTCATATCTTGCTTCGGATTTGGGTAACTTCTATAGCTCAACTATTCTCCCTAGCTGTACCTAAAGACATGCTCAAAAAGATTTTATATCAACATAAAGTTGGTGAGTTCAAGTGCTTATAGTTTAAAAACAAATGTACTTAACAAAATTTTCATTTGATAAGAAGGAAAGAATCATAGTTCATTTTCGTGGGAGTATCACAATCAACCCAGCACTCAATCCCCGTTAGCCTCTTTGAAAGTTGTGTTTAACCGGTTAACCCCCAAAAAGGGGAGAACTGAGCCCCAAACCAGTGAACCATACCTGCCTGGATGGTTCACCATAGATTCTTAAAAAAACCTATCACATGCCACAAACGACCCCTCAGGATCTCAGTGGGGTACCTCCCTGTGGCGGGAGCCACTGTGTGTGGGGGTTTCCCCAAATAGATCTATCCACATAAAACAAGCGGTTCACGAAAGAATTAATGATCATGATATAAGTATCAGCAGGTACCCATAAATCCCACATACAAGCATCAAGTAAAGTTCATAAAACAACAGAGCATGTTTCATCCCAAAACAATAGCAAAAAGGGATCACTAGAACTCACCTGGTATCCTTAAATAATTCTGAGCTTGATAAAGAAAAATGATGATCACCAACAAAGCAATCCTAACTAGAACATATAAGATTCACGTTTAGAATTAGCATGATGTTATTACATGCGTGCGGTTGAGCTCTTTAGTTAAATTATCGTTGGTGATTGGTATTCTTAATGTAGCTTAGCTTCTTGTGTATTTGTTAATTGTCATGAATTAACTCATGTACATTAGGTTAATTAATGCATTTAGTCAAGAATTGAGTCTTAGCATGAAGAATGTAGAAAAATCAATTTATATCATGGACTCCAAATCTTTATAATAACTTGCATTGACGATGTAAGTAATATATAATGATTCAAACGATATTCATAATGTTCACGTTTACATCATATTTGTTAACTCGGTTGACGCTAAATAATCCAATTATTGATGATAGTTAACGATATTTTATACAAAAGAGTGTTACAATTAATATTTATTTCAATAACAATCAGATGACCGACAATTAATAACAACAAGATGATGGATCATTATAGCGTTTTAGGTCTTTTATCTTAAATAAAACGTGTATAAGCCGGTTAACCTAAATATTCATTATATTTATATACATTTATAAGTGCATAATCATATTGTATGAATTACATCTCTAAGTCTTCTAATGATTCAATATGACACGAAATAAGCTTATTTGTATCATCTATGACATGTTATAACCATTTCCCAAAATGTAATATTTCACACATGTTATCTAGGTTGATTTGTAATAAAGTATCGTTGCTAATTAAATCTCGAGTCCAAACCATCTATTTAAATCAAATAATTTTAACAAGTGACGTTCATCTTTAGTTTATAATTTACGTATTATATAATTTATGCCTTTAATTATTTAGAGCTCAAATAATACGTATGCAAATTATAATTATATTTCAAATGCGTTGTGCGTGCGATTTTACCTTCCACTCGGTTATATATTCTAGCCCACTCGTTTGCGCCTTGATTTAATCGTGTTCCCGTTCCGTTGACTGCTTTTTGACCATGTTGACCAAAGCCTTACTTTGCCATCCTAACACGACCACAACCCTTAACAACAACAACCAAAACCCTTAACAACAACAACCACACGATCATGACCACTCCAACACTACTAAAACGCCATTCCAACTACTATTTTCTACGATCATTCTAATCATCTTTAGGCCATTATCAAAGTGGATCAACTCGCCACTCAATTTGATAACCCAAACCAACATCCATAATCACATCCTTCTCCATCATCCCCACAATCACCGTGCATCACCGCCACAACCGACATTTAACACCACAACTGTCACATGCACGACTATTAACAACAATCAACAACCCTAAACACAACCATAACCACAACCGTCAATACCTTCACCAGCATTGACACTTACAACCCTAACCTACACCAAACCATCCTCTTTGACAGTTTCTAACCAACTCAACAGCCTATTACCTTGTCACCGCTACCTTGGGCTGCCTTCGGGTGCCGTAAATCGACCACCATCGACGCTCTTACCATGGCTGTTAACAACTACAGCCACAATCATCCATCACAGCCAACATGACCACCATCATCGGGTCTCAGATCCACCGGAACCACCACTCTATTACCACCATCTTTGACAGCCACTCGACATCCTGAACCATAACCTACAAAACTGCCACCCTCACCATTACTGCCTCTGCGGTCGAGGACCGTGAGGTCATCGGGCACCAACCACCTTGGGCAGCGCTTTGGGTGCCCTAGATCGACCACAACCATCAACATTTCAGCCACAGCTGACATGCACCCCTGATACAGCTCCTTCACTGCCACTAACGATCTGCGATGGGAAAAAGGAGAGAGCTGAGACATGGATGGGTTTGTGTCACACAGCCTGTTTTCGCCGCAACACCTCGACCGACACTAACGACAGCCAGTTCTCATCGTCGCTTAGGTCCACAATCATAGCTAAACAACCAAAACTACCATTATCTACAGCTCAATAGTCGACATACCCACCTCCGGTTCGGCTTCTTTCAACCTGACAGCCACAGTAACGATGCTGACATCACCACCATAATCGCACCTTACCACCACAACACCCACGACCTAGCTGCAACACCATTATCTATATTCGCCGCCTAAAGCAGCCACCATGACCACCATCACCCGCCACTTCTGTCTTCAATTCCTGTTGATGTGCTGCGTTCTGGGAGAAGTCGAGGCCACCATTGTGATCAGGGCATCGAGGGGATTCTGGCAAGGTGTGGCACTTGCTTATGCATGTTTGATGAAAAATCTTTTAGCAAGCATTATTTATGATATTAGTTAAGATTAAAAATGATTTAGATTGGATGACAAGCCATTACAAGAAATTTCTGATGAAATTCAGACGTTAGAACGCGTTAAATTGTCGGATTTTACCCGGTATGGGTTCTGAATCTGTTTTTAATTTGGAACTTTCCGTAAATGTTTCAAATCACGTAATAATTCATTGTTTCATGGTTTCTCATTTAGTTAGTTCTTAAATGTGTATTTGTGCCTTAAATGGGCCTTGTTTGTATGTTCGGGCCCTTATTGGGCTTATTGGGCCCAAAAGGTTAGTTTCATTTCCCAAGTTTTCTTTTGTAAGCCCCACTTTATGAAGACCTTTATTGGGTTATATAATATTTTGAGGTTTACAATTGGGCATATTTCAGAGGTGTTACATTCTCCCCTCCTTTTAGAAATTTCGTTCTCGAAATTTTAGTGTTGCTAACATTGTTTCCGAGTGTGATACACTCATAGTACAAGTCTTAAGGATTGGAAGTTATTTAGCTGAGCATCCCAGGACAAATGTTGATGATTATGTGTCAAATAATCAGGTTTGATTTGGATTGAAGTAACTATCCGAATGTTAGAATCATACTTGACAGAATCAGTGAGTCAAATCATGAACATATTTTTGGCTTCACAATCAGATCATTTAACAATCGTACAGAATTAACAAGAAGAGATTCTCCACTGTGGTTCAATGCACCGACCTACAAGGTAGATCTAGCAAAGGGACAATTCCAAAAATCCCGACAGTGTTACCGTCCTCACTGAGAATCTTAAGAACGATTGAAAAGAAGAGGATATTAGTGTGAATGTCTTTAATTAGATAGGATAGTCATGATACAATAGATTAAAGGTTTCAAATCAAGAAGGACTTGGGTCTTCCCAACGAGTACAGATTAATATCTAGGCATCGCACGATCATTTCTATGAAGCTAAGACTAAGAAGTTTTCATGATTTCTAAGAATAGAGAGATTAGGTCATGCACAAAGGTCTTCAGCTTTCAAAGCCTACTTTTTAGTTCTTAACTTTCTTCTAAAAAAATTCTTCAATTTCTTCCTTCTTTGATTTCATCTTAAGGGGTTAAGTCCTTTCTTCCACTACGTACTTCTTCTAGTATGCTTCCTTTTCCGGAACGGTTCTGTATATCAAAACCTCAGTCTTAGAGTAGATCCATTCATCTTATCTGACGCATGACAAGAGTTTCCCAATATGGGATGTGCTATATATTTATTCATGTGACTAACGCTGGTAGAATCACAAGTTTGAAACGTAAGACGGGTGAAGGTAAAAGAAGAAAAAGCCTAACTGTAGGCTATCCGCATCCGTCAATGCAGTTAAGCCGAGACAAATACGGTCAAGACTTGTTCCCTCGTATTAGGAAATATGGATGTCTTAGGACAATGCGGATGTTGGCCTCCTATCCGCACTTGTCAATGCGGTTGATGTTACCGATCGTCGATCACCCTATTCTACTTGATCTTGTATTCTGATGTGTAGTTGGTAGTGTCGTACCAATAATGTATTCAGATGCATCCTTTTATTTTGCGGGAGTTCCAATTCATGCTTAATGTAGCTCTCCATACATTTTCTTAGCTTCATCGGGCGGCTAGAAAATTGTCTTGTACTGTTGCATCAACACGCATCTGAAACTTTCTTATTCGCGCCCAAACGAATTCCGCATTTTCCCAAGGATAACGATGCCAGTCGTATAGCTACACGAATGAAATTTTTATTAATCCTTCTACAACTTTCGCCTAACCCTAAGCATTACGCATCTCAATGGGGTTTTTACTTCTTCCCGGAATTTTATAGCCTCGCATTCTAGCGTATTGTCTCAAATTTCGTGCTTATTAGTAGTGACAAAATGACAGACCTGTCAAAGTATGGCTTACAAATCCCATCCATGAGACTCCTGAATACCGTGAAATGTGTAGGTCCTCCCACACGGGCTTGACCACAACCTTCGTACTTGCCATATCTTGTTTTAACAGCTACTTTTGTAGTGTCGTTTTCCTTATAATCATGACTGATAACAACTAAGATGTAGGTAACATCTTGAAATTGATTAAGCAGGTTAACATCTCTAGGAAGATGATATCACTTATCCTTGGTGACTTTATTTAACTCTCAATAGTCTATCAATACTCGGAGCATCCTATTTTCCTTCCATAAAGAGTATTAAGTTTCCTCTAGGCGACATACCAGGTCTTATGGACTGTTTATCTAACAGCTATCGAATTTGCTTTCCTTCCCCCAGCTCCTTAATATAAGTTTCGAGTCCAGCACCTCCATACATATATTACTTCTATTTTCCGACTCAATTCCCTTAAGAGCAACCTCAACCGTTGTCTTAAGCTACAAAATTGTTGCAAACGTTCCCACTAATTCCTTCATGGTGCTTCCCATCGAAGGTCACCCTTCTAGATGACCTCTTCCTCGGTCCATATTCATCAAGGTAACTGTGCCCTGTAGAGGGTCCATCCGTAAGGCAAGTAACTCTATTTAGATTCTATTTTCTTATAAACATACCGATTGTTTCAACGAGATATAAGGATAGGACTTTTGCTAGAATTTCCGACGGTACGGAGCGTTCTAGGGTAAGGTATTAGAGAATCACTTTAGGAGAGGTTTAAAATTTAAAGAGGAATGACACCAATGCTTACGATCGGGGATGACTATGCAGACTTTCTTCGTCTACAACCTGGTGCATGTTTATCACTTCGTTATAGTTGGATTTCAAGTGATTTAACACATGAGATTTCTTGTAGCTGATCTTCTATGCTTCTTAATACATCTTTTGGAGCAATACCATCATTTAACTTGAACCATGAGTCTTCCCCACGAATTCTTCATTATCATCGACCGTATCGATTCGAACTAGTTTAGGACTTTATCAAGATGCTTGCTAGCACAAGGAGGTTAACTACCACTCTAATAACCTATCATATAGCTTAGAGATCGTATTCCATCATCATGACCTTCACTCTTGAATCACGAACTTATCACTCGGCTAGGAGCTCTCCGAGTAGAGATAATCTTGCAAGGTTTTAAAGTTGTCCGCATCGACTATCACGTGTTTTCAACGATAAGGGTCATGATAGTGGGTTTAGGGTGAGTAGCACTTCTCGCTAGACCCTGAATTTTCTAGGAATTTAATCTTGAACAGAGGGGGAGTGAAAATCGGGGACCCTAAGAAGTTGTAAGTTTGGATTTGCCTTGAATCCTGGAGGTTAGTTTTGCTCGGAAAATATCCCTGGCACTTGAATCTTTATCTCCGGAGAATCTGGATTTTAGAACGAGGTTTCATTTCCTGCGTAGTCTGGCGCTCAGAAATTTACCAATAACACGGTCGGTTAAAAGCATGGTTAAGATAACTCAACTTAAGTTTCAAGCGTAGCTTGTTATTAGGTGTCTAACGGTTGAGAATAATGAAAGACTTCACGAGTATAGTATTAAGAAAGGTGATAATCAATCACAATCAGAGCTGATATCCATGATATTCTTTTGAGTTAGGTAGTTCCATTACAATGATTAGGTATAGAGAAGTCATATTCCTCAAGGACTTTGAGAAAATGATTAGAGGAATTCTATACCCGGATAGTTCTACGAAGTGTGAACTACTAAGAACGAAAGAAGCGATAAGTCTTCTAAGTCATCGATCACCAGAGTGCTCCTTGGAAATCTATTACTCCGGTATGTTCTCCGTTGCACAAGTCTTGTTAGAGAGTCTTCCACTATGTTGAGGAAGTTTTGACGAATTCAATGTTGGGTGGGAAGGAAATTTCAGGCATCGCTAAAAATAGTATGGCTAAAGTACACGCACAACGAGGTGAAGTGCCATACTCAGCACGAGACCAGTTAAGTTTGAGAACATCTTTAATGATCTTCAGAGTCTGATGGTCTTATGATTATAATTCGAATAGGAGAGTAGAATAAAAGAAAAGAGAAGAAGAGAAAGGAATAGTTACTGCAACATTGTCCTTGGTAGCTCTTCAAGTGTCAAATGGTTTTCGCCCAGCATGAAAGTTTTAAACATGAAATCATTGAATATATTCCAAATATTTGTGTTTATTCTTGTATTTATTGGTTCTTTAAGTGTTATACATAGATATTAGTTTACATGACAGGGCCCACCAGAATTCAAGTGTACCTGTAAATTCACCATTACGTGTGCACCCATAATTGTCAATTTACCTTACACTATCATTCTAGTCATTCCCATCATAAGTTCCATGTTTTGTGTATTTAGGTCCTGGAGTTAAAAATTTTCATTTAGTCATCATCTGCAATTAAGAACACTTAGATTCCAATTATGCTAACATTTAAGTTAACCCATAAATTGTCTCAGAGTAAGTTTCAGCAAATCAAGCAATAAATGAGCGTTCAGGTACATGCTATCCTAGGGAGCAGAGCAAACAATAAGGCATCGTGGTTGATATCTTATCACTAAATTCTAACATGTATCATCTTACAAATGGGGCATATAAGCAAGTATCATCATTCTAACAAGTATCATTATAACAGTTGTCTCATGTAACGACACAAGTCGTATCGAGTGTATAGCTAACAATAGTTGTTTCATATAGTGACAAAAGTCAACTGTGCAATTATATAAGTGTCTCTCCAGGATTTAAGTCCTAATTTATATGCACACCTTTGGTTTCTAACATTCTTAGTACTTGACATTCAGTAGTCCTAATAGTCAACTCCAAAAGATTCCATACTTTAATGGTTTACTCAGGTGCACCTATCATAGGTAATACCCGAATGTATCAAGGTTTCTTATATGGTAGAGAATTCTTAATGGGATATATGTAATCCTCAAGGTATACAAGTTAAAGAAGGGTGTTCTTAAGGAAACCTCTTCTTGCTGCAAACTTTGGATCACTGGATCATGAAAACAACCTACTAGGCTGGTCCTATATATATGGTTACAGCTTAGGTGTTGCGAAGCAAACCCACACTTTTACACCCTTTGTTCAGCAAAGCTCAGAAGAGTCATCTTACTAAGGTGGTCCTATGAGGTTCATATGGTTGTAGTTTAGGTCTCGTGAAGCAGACCTACTTCTCTACAACCTTTGACTCTGATACCAATCTGTCACACCCCGAGCCCAGAGAGGCGGGACGTAACGATCAGTAAACAACAACCAAAATGCAGTGGAAACTAAACGGTTTATTACAAAGCGTCACATAATATTTACATTAAAATATTGGCCTTGTTTCAATTCACAAGGTGCCTCAATCTACAATCTATAGGTATCATGGTTAATCTCCTGGTTAATATTTCTTGAGGCTTCAGTAACTAAGGCTTCTAGGCTCAACTTTTGTCTTCAACCTCTACCCTCATATCTTGCTTCGGATTTGGGTAACTTCTATAGCTCAACTATTCTCCCTAGTTGTACCTGAAGACATGCTCAAAAAGATTTTGTGTCAACATACTTATAGTTTAAAAACAAATGTACTTAACAAAATTTTCATTTGATAAGAAGGAAAGAATCATAGTTCATTTTCGTTGGAGTATCACAATCAACCCTGCGCTCAATCCCCGTTAGCCTCTATGAAAGTTGTGTTTAACCGGTTAACCCCCAAAAAGGGGAGAACTGAGCCCCAAACCAGTGAACCATACCTGCTCCGATGGTTCACTATAGATTCTTAAAAAAACCTCTCACATGCCACAAACGACCCCTCAGGATCTCAGTGAGGTACCTCCCTGTGGCGGGAGCCACTGTGTGTGGGGGTTTCCCCAAATAGATCTATCCATATAAAACAAGCGGTTCACGAAAGAATTAATGATCATGATATAAGTATCAGCAGGTACCCATAAATCCCACATAGAAGCATCAAGTACAGCATATTTATGGTTCATAAAACAACAGAGCATGTTTCATCCCAAAACAATAGTAAAAAGGGATCGCTAGAACTCACCTGATATCCTTAAATAATTCTGAGCTTGATAAAGAAAAAGGATGATCACCAACAAAGCAATCCTAACTAGAACATATAAGATTCACGTTTAGAATTAGCATGATGTTATTACATGCGTGCGGTTGAGCTCTTTAGTTAAATTAACGTTGGTGATTGGTATTCTTAATGTAGCTTAGCTTCTTGTGTATTTGTTAATTGTCATGAATTAACTCATGTACATTAGGTTAATTAATGCATTTAGTCAAGAATTGAGTCTTAGCATGAAGAATGTAGAAAAATCAATTTATATCATGGACTCCAAATCTTTATAATAACTTGCATTGACGATGTAAGTAATATATAATGATTCAAACGATATTCATAATGTTCACGTTTACATCATATTTGTTAACTCGGTTGACGCTAAATAATCCAATTATTGATGATAGTTAATGATATTTTATACAAAAAGAGTGTTACAATTAATATTTATTTCAATAACAATCAGATGACCGACAATTAATAACAACAAGATGATGGATCATTATAGCGTTTTAGGTCTTTTATCTTAAATAAAACGTGTATAAGCCGGTTAACCTAAATATTCATTATATTTATATACATTTATAAGTGCATAATCATATTGTATAAATTACATCTCTAAGTCTTCTAATGATTCAATATGACACGAAATAAGCTTATTTGTATCATCTATGACATGTTATAACCATTTCCCAAAATGTAATATTTCACACATGTTATCTAGGTTGATTTGTAATAAAGTATCGTTGCTAATTAAATCTCGAGTCCAAACCATCTATTTAAATCAAATAATTATAACAAGTGACGTTCATCTTTCGTTTATAATTCATGTATTTTATAATTTATGCCTTTAATTATTTAGAGCTCAAATAACACGTATGCAAATTATCATTATATTTCAAATGCGTTGCGCGTGCGATTTTACCTTCCACTCAGTTATATATTCTAACCCACTCGTTTGCGCCTTGATTTAATCGTGTTCCTGTTCCGTTGACTGCTCGTTGACCACGTTGACCAAAGCCTTACTTTGCCATCCTAACACGACCACAACCCTTAACAACAACAACAACAACCCTTAACAACAACAACCAGACGATTAAGACCACTCCAACACTACTAAAACGCCATTCCAACTACTATTTTCTACGATCATTCTAATCATCTTTAGGCCATTATCAAAGTGGACCAACTCCCCACTCAATTTGATAACCCAAACCAACATCCATAATCACATCCTTCACCATCATCTCCACAATCATCGTGCATCACCGCCACAACCGACATTTAACACCACAACCGTCACATGCACGACTATTAACTACAATCAACAACCCTAAACACAACCAAAACCACAACCGTCAACACCTTCACCATCATTGACACTTACAGCCCTAACCTACACCAAACCATTCTTTTTGACAGGTTAACCAACTCAGCAACCTATTACCTTGTCACCGCTACCTTAGGCAGCCTTCGGGTGCCGTAAATCGACCACCATCGACGCTCTTACCATGGCTGTTAACAACTACAGCCACAATCATCCATCACAGCCACCATGACCACCATCATCGGGTCTCAGATCCACCAGAACCACCACTCTATTACCACCATCATTGACAGCCACTCGACATCCTGAACCACAACCAACAAAACTGCCACCCTCACTATTACTGCCTTTGCGGTCGAGGACTATGAGGTCACCAGGCAACAACCACCTTGGGCAGCCCTTTGGGTGCCTTAGATCGACCACAACCATCAACATTTCAGCCACAGCCGACATGCACCACTGATACACCACCTTCACTGCCACCACCTCGACCGACACTAACGACAGCCAGTTCTCATCGTCGCTTAGGACCACAATCATAGCTAAACAACCAAAACTACCATTATCTACAGCTCAATAGTCGACATACCCACCTCCGGTTCGGCTTCTTTCAACCCGACAACCACTAGTAACGATGCCGACATCACCACCATCATCGCACCTTACCACCACAACACCCACAACCTAGCTGCAACACCATTATCTATATTCACCGCCTAAAGCAGCCACCGTGACCACCATCAACCGCCACTTCTGTCTTCGATTCCTGTTAATGTGCTGCGTTCTGGGAGAAGTCGAGGCCACCATTGTGATCAGGGCATCGAGGGGATTCTGGCAAGGTGTGGCACTTGCTGCCACTCACCGGGAACCGCCGGCCGCCGGTCGCCGGAGATCGGGAAAGTAAAAGGGGGAGGGGAAAGGAGCTGCAACCGCCCCCTCTTCAGCCTCTCATTTTAATTGTGAAACCCTAAAAGTGAGATTATGTTGTTTATATACTAGGGTTAAATGAAACGGGTTCGTAAAAGAATTTGGTTCGAACACGTTTGATCGAGTTTTTCACGTAACGTTTAAATTCGTTTCTCGTTAGTTTCAATTTATACAAAACATTATAAGTGCTCTGAGATTATGTATTTAAAACATGCCGAATAATCAAACGAGTTTGTATGTTATCGCGTATTTAACACGGTTAACGGTTTTATGCGTATTTATCGAATGAGCGTTATTATTGTCATTTTTGTATCAAAATGTATGAAATTAAGTATTAAAATGATATTTTATGCATTAAATTCCCATGTTCGTCACGTTAAAACCTTATCTGATGTATTCTCGGGTTTGACCTGGTCGTAACCCAGTTCACGTCACGGTCGCGTTTCGGAACGCATTTATTCCGGATAATGTATCACTCACCAAATTTAATATGTTATGATAATAAATGATGATTAGATAGATAATTACTAAGTTATGAGGCTCGGTTGACGTACCAGATGACATTTAAATGCAGGTGAAAGCCGGTATTCGCGTTTCACTCACGTATCTCCATTGCTTATGCATGTTTGATTAAGAATCTTTTAGCAAGCATTATTTATGATATTAGTTAAGATTAACAATGATTTAGATTGAATGACAAGCCATTATAAGAATTTCTGATGAAATTCAGACGTTAGAACGCGTTAAATTGCCGGATTTTACCCGGTATGGGTTCTGAATCTGTTTTTAATTTGGATCTTTCCATAATTGTTTCAAATCACGTAATAATTCATTGTTTCATGGTTTCTCATTTAATTAGTTTGTAAATGTGTATTTGGGCCTTAAATGGGCCTTGTTTGTATGTTCGGGCCCTTATTGGGCTTATTGGGCCCAAAAAGTTAGTTTCATTTCCCAAGTTTTCTTTTGTAAGCCCCACTTTATCAAGTCCTTTATTGGGTTATATAATATTTTGAGGTTTCCAATTGGGCATATTTCAGAGGTGTTACAGTATCCCACAAATATCTATGAATTTTGGCAGCAACCCTTTGCTCTATATTCATCCATATGAATATCTACCAATCCAAGTTCATAATAGTCTTACCTTCATACTTGTTCCCACAAGTATGAACGACTATGGACGTTTTGAGTAAATGATTTACTCATGGATTTTAAACGTGCAAAATAGGAATATTAGTTGAACTATTATAACCAAATAATTCATTCAAGTAATAAGGGTTACAATATCTAAATAAAAAATTAAAGATCAAATCCAGTCACTAGAATACTGAAGTCCCATGGCACAAGTATGACTTTCATGCTTTTCCTTTTCAAGAAGCTTTGTGAGTGGATCCACAATGTTTTAATCCGTGTGAACTTTATGAATACATATCTTTCCCTTTTTAACTTCATCCCTTATGTAGTTGAATCTCCGTTCAATGTGCATGGTCTTTTGATGTGCACGGGGTTCCTTGATTTGAGCAATCGCACCCTCATTATCACAAAGAATTTCTAGGGGGTCCTGAATAGAAGGGACCACCCCTAGATCGGCAATGAATTTCTTTAACCATGCAGCTTCCTGAGCTGCTAATAAAGCGGCGATGTATTCTGACTCTGTAGTTGATAATGCCACCACATCTTGCTTGGAGCTCTTCCAACAAATTGCTCCTCCATTCAAGATGAAAATGTACCCCGATTGTGATCATGAGTCATCCCGATCAGTTTGGAAACTCGCATCCATGTAACCCTTTACTACGAGTTCCTCCTCACCAGATCCATAGATTAGGAACATATCTTTGGTCCTCCTTAGGTACTTAAGTATGTTCTTTATAGCCATCCAATGACTATTTCCAGGATTTTGTTGGTATCGGCTTGTCATGCTTAAAGCACATGACACGTCCAGTCTAGTGCTTATCATTGCATACATGATGGATCCTATAGCAGACGCATACGGGATTCCTTTCATCTTATCTTGCTCATCCTTTGAACTTGGACATTGAGTCTTACTCAATATCGTTCCTCTTTGGATAGGCACCGTACCTTTCTTAGAGTTTTCCATCTTGAACCTTTTCAAGATCTTGTCAATGTATGCACTTTGATTTAAACCTATCAACCGCCTTGATCTATCCCTGTGGATCTTTATTCCCAAAATATAGGCGGCTTCACCAAGATCCTTAATAGAAAAACAGCTTCCAAGCCAGGATTTTACCCCTTCCAAGGTTGGAATGTCATTTCCAAATAGTAGAATGTCATCGACATATAATACTAGGAAAGTGATGATGCTTCCACTAGCTTTCTTATATACACATGCTTCATCAGCATTTTTGATGAACCCAAATTTGATTATCTCTTCATCAAAATGGTGATTCCAACTTCTTGATGCTTGCTTCAATCCATAGATTGATTTCTTCAACTTGCATACTTTATTAGGATGCTTTTTATTGACAAAACCTTCAGGCTGAACCATATAGACATCTTCTTCAAGATATCCATTTAGAAAAGCAGTTTTGACATCCATTTGCCAAATCTCATAATCATAATGAGCAGCTATGGCAAATAATATCCTAATAGACTTTAGCATTGCAACGGGTGAGAAGGTCTCATCATAATCAAACTCTTGAGTTTGAGTGAAACCTATTGCTACAAGTGTAGCTTTATAAGTATCTGTGAATCCAAGGATCTCAATTTAGGAATTATCAGTATTAAAACAGAAACAAGTTAATAATCGCAGAATAATCATTAATTGCTGTTTAATTGTGTTAATTGTTAATTGAAGAACACAATCACAATGTCACGGTAAATACGAACACAATAATTGATTCAAATGTATTTCATTAATATTGAGTAATGATTACAAAAGAATAATTATAAAAACTATGAACAATGATTTCTTCAATCGAATTGATATTGTTGTTGATGTGACGGAGGCTAGGGTTGCACAATCATGTGATGGTTGACAGCCATAATATTGCTTAATTGTGTTCATGAAGATGTGAAACCTAGGACTCATATTTATAGGCACTTTGAGTCAGTTTAGGAAACACCGGATCTCTTGGGATTTGAAATTAATGTTGATTTGTTGACTTGTTGAATTTTGACAATTTCATACAAGTGTGTTTGTCTTCCGTAGAAGCTTTGTCTTCCGTAGGAACTTTTACTCTTCTGCAGGAACTTCGTCTTCCGCAGGAAGTTCGTCTTCCGCAGGAACTTGTTCTTCCGCAATAGTCTACACTTCATCTTTTGGTGATTCCCTCAGTGGATACTGATGTTCATCCGTAGACAATCTTTGAATGCTTGGTATTGTAAGAAACATATCTACAGAAGAACACAAATGTTCATCCGTAGATGTTTCTTACACAGCCGATTTCAAAAATCAACCAAGTATAATGTTTGCGCCTGTCATCATACAAAGAGCAACACAGATTATATGGGTTAACCTATATACTCAATATATATATATACTGATAATCAGTTACAATCATTTATTACAAGAATTGATTAAAGTTCTAAACCTATACAAATTAATCTGGACCTATTATTCCTAGATCTAACAGTATCCAAGTTTCCATGCATATCAGTTTTCTTCTTGAAAACCCACTTACTTCCAACTATCTTGGAGTTAAGAGGTGGTTCAACCAAGTCCCATACTTGGTTGTCATACATGGATATCATCTCAATGTTCATGGCTTCAATCCATTTTTCACAATCCAAATTGGATATTGCATCATGATAAGTGGTTGGTTCATCGGAATCTACCAAATAGCATCCATCCACGAAAAATCCATATCTTTCATGGGGATTACTAATTCTATCAGATCTGCAAACGTTTTGTGTGTATTGATCAACCATTTGATCGTCCTCAACATCCTTATGTTGAGTGCTAGTGTCAACCAAACGTGTATCGGTTTGTGGTCCTTCATCTTCCTCAAGATCCACTGTTCTACTGCTGGTTCCTTCCATAAGGAATTTAGCTTCTAAGAATTCAGTCTTCTTGGCAACAAACTCCTTTTGTTCCAATGGATCATAGAAATAATATCCCATATAATCTCTAGGATATCCAATGAAGATACACTTAGTGGAACAACTTTCTAACATGTTTGAGGTGGGAGTCTTAACATAAGGCTCACAACCCCATACCTTTAAATATGATAGTGATGGAACCCTTCCATGCCATATTTCAAAAGGTGTCATTTCCACTTTCTTGGTTGGGGCCATATTCAAAATACGAGCCGCCGAGAGCAAAGCGAAACCCCAAAATGATAGAGGCAATGAGCTTTTAGCCATCATAGATCGAACCATATCCAATAGAGTTCGATTTCTCCTCTCGGACACACCATTGTGTTGTGGTGTTCCAGGTGGAGATAGTTGTGAAACGATACCACAACTTCTAAGATGATCTCTAAACGCATCACTTAGGTATTCACCTCCTCTATCGGTGCGGAGAATTTTTATTTTCTCATTGAGTTGATTTTATACTTCATTTGGGAAGATTTTGAACATTTCAAAAGCTTCATCTTTGTGTCTTGATAAGTACACATAACTATATCGACTATAGTGGTTGGTAAAGGTAATGATGTATCTTTGATGGTAAGTTGTCATTGGCTTAAAAGGACCACATACATCCGAATGTATGATGCCTAATAAATCTTTTGCCCTTTCGGGTTTGCCACTAAAAGGTGCTTTAGTCATTTTTCCTTGTAATCAAGATTCACATACATCAAATGAATCATATTCAGTTGCTTTTAAAAGACCGTTCTTTTGAACTGTTTGTATGCGTTTGTTGTTTATATGACCAAGACGGCAATGCCAAAGATAGGTATCACTCAAATCCAATTTTAGTTTCTTGGTGGTGGTTTGGTACAATGAGCTATCATACAATGTGTTTTCACGAACCAATTCATAAATACCATTAGTAGGAATAACTTTAAAATAAAATATGCCATTTAAAGAAACATGAATTTCATTTTCAATAAAATGTTAAAACATAACCATATTGTCTTAATTGGGAAACAAAATAATGTTCCTAGTCAAACTAGGAGCTTACAAAACATTGTTCAAAATTGCTTCCAAACCATTTGGAAGCTTCAAGATGTAGTCCCCTCGGTCTTCAACTTGAACTTTTGCCCCAATACCCATGTGTTAGAGATGAATCATACAAATTGTACCTGAGGTTTGCCCGGCATCCCTCTTAGCTTGCAACTCTTTGAGATGGAGTGAACAATTCCTTGCCCAATGTCCAATCTCCCCACACTTGAAGCATGGGTCCTTTGAAGCAACCTTTTGCTTCTTCTCCACTTGTTTTGGTGGTGGCGCTCTTACCACTCCCTTCCCCTTTCCCTTAACGTACCCTTTGCCCTTGGCAACATTTGCCTTGGGTGCGGGGTGAGGCCTCTTCTTGTTCCCACCTTCATTGATGGTGAGAACGGGTAAAACCTTTTTTACCCATGGCCGCCTCGGCAGTTTTGAGCATAGAGTGAAGCTTACTTATATTCGTGTCCCAACCATTCATGTTATAATTCATGACAAAATTGTCAAACCTCTTTGACAAAGAGTTAAGGATCAAATCCGTAGCCAACTCTTTCAAGACGGGACAATTCAGCCTTTCGAGGCGGTCAATGTGGCTTTTCATCTTAAGTACATAAGATGAAACAGATTGGGTGTCATCCATACGACATGTATGGAGTGCTCGAACCGTTTCGATCGCTCTACCCTTGCTTGTTGGTGGAACATTTCCTTCAACTGGGTAATCATGTCGTATGCTCCATGATGTTCATACTCCTTTTGGAGATCCGGAGTCATACTTGCCAACATGAGGCAAGAGACTTGGACCGAGTCCTCAGTGTATTTCACCCAATTCATAAAGTCCTCCTCATCCTCCTCATTAGGTTGATCGGGAATCGGATCGTCTAAAATATACTATCGTTTCTCTTGCTTGAGAACAATTCTCAAGTTTCAAACCAATTTATAAAGTTATTATAGTTTAGATGCTCCTTTTGGAGAATGTTCCTTAGTGATAGTGAGTGAGCGGACGGGATTTCATTATTTTCATTATTGTTGGTGGCCATCTGCAAAATTTTAACAAAGTTCAATTTTAGTATTTTTGATATCATTCATATTTTAATAATTAAAACCCTTATAAGTGTCTTTACATAATTTTAAAATCTAGAATCCAACGTTACATTTAAATAGTGGTTAGGTGACCTTTTTCCCATTATTTAAATTAACAAGGTAGTCAACATTTTGACAATTGCAACCCTTTGCAACTTCTAGGGTATGGGATCGACTTAAACATCATATGTGTGGTCGGCATGTTTATCCCATCAACACCTTTGCAAACCACATTGTAGGTGATCCATTAAACATGGTTTGCAAATCAAGTCACCCTACTTGTACACACATGTGAGTTTTCCAACATAAGTGGTTAGGTGACCTTTATCCCCCAAATATGGTATCCCCACCTCAAATCACAAGTTCCCTCAAAATGGTTAGGTGATCTTTATCCCATTAAGAGTTTCCAAGTGACTCAAGTGTTATGCAAAAGGATGGTGTTTAACTTGTTTATAAAAGAAATTTTATGTTTTCATAATACTAGTTTAGAAAACTCTATGTACCTTATATTTGCATGCTTTCAAATACAAGGTACCCTATGGTTCATTTTTAATAAAACCCCTTTTATTGTAATCATTAATCCTTTTAATAACCTTTTATTAATCACTTAATGATAAAGAACCATTAATTTTCAGCTTGTTAAGTTTGTTAATGAGTTTGTTATGCATATCCAAATATCAACCAACAACCATACAACAAACAACCAAACAAGCATAATCATACAAACATAAGTGCATAACCATAGCCAGTAAGTTGACTACACTTGTTTGCCATCACAAGTGTTGTCATAAGGTCTTTCCTAAGGGTTAATAATGAGACATCATATGTGTCCATTAACTCCCACTTGAATCCACATCCAAAACTTCAAGTGTCCATGCCTTTTGTGTCCATCTTTGGGTCTTCATCTTGTGCATCTTCTTTTACATAAATTATATCCTAATACAATTTTTCTAATAAAAGAAATGCACCTAATCTATTTATTACATAACCAAATGAATAAATAAATTACAACACAAAATATAAACACAAATATTACAACCCTTTCAAGACACAACAACATGACAAAATCACAATCAACCAAAACCAAAACATCATAAGGTCAAGGCTATGTTATGCACCAAAAATATGTATCATATACAACATCCAAGAACAACAATGAACCCCCTATTTCAGCCCTAAATTTTCGGCCAACATGAACCAAAATTTTAGGGTTTTGTCCAAACAATATAACCAACCATTTGATGTTAATCTTTCAAGGTTTATACTAAAGCATGTAAGATTAAACCTTGAAACATAAGGAATTCATTCACCCATAACAAAACAGCCCCTAATGGGTTGAAAAAGTCCATGAAAACTAACTTTTCAAGAACTTTTGAAGCATGCATTCCATATAACCGGCTCTAGATGCCATTGTAGGGTTTAAACATGTTTATCAAAGTAAGTTTAACCATTTAAACTTCAAAAACGCAGGAGATATTAGGGTTTAAACATGTTGTTAACAATCTGAAAATATGAACTATTTTCAACCAAAAACAAAACCCAAGAACAAGGATCATTTATATATATGAAATGGCATGCTATATAAAACAAAATTGCAACCATAGGGTGTTCTTGAACTACCTTTCAAGAACAAGATGTTGTAGTAAGGATGAGATGAAGATGATGATGTTCTTGTATGTGCAGCCCTCAAGGAACAAAGCCTCAAGCTTGTATACCCACAAGCTCTTCCTAACACCTACTTGTTAGGTAGTATAACACCAAGACCCAACTCCTTCTTCAAGAACCCGAAAATCAGCCAAGAACTTCTTCAATTTCAGCCTTAATTTCGAATTTTCAGCCAAGGAAGAAAGGGAGAAGAGACCTTTGCATGTGTGAGAGAGAAATTGTGTTCCAAGGGAAGAGTGCAAGAGTGAATTAGTCTTGTAATTAACCAAGACAAAAAGGAATCCCCATGTAGAGGGGGAGGCCTAATTGGCCATTTTAAAATTGGGTTCCCCCCAATTTTATTTTATATAATTTGCACTCTTCTAATCATAAGTTTTATAAAATTAAAACCCCTTTTAATTTTATAATATTAACACACTATTATTTTTTATTATTCAACTTACTTAAATAATATAACAAATAATTTCTCATTAACAAATTATCCATATAATTTGTTTTATTTCAAATGCAATGTTTTAGAAAACCCATTTTCTAAATTGGTGTCAATATTTATTTGTTTAATCTCATTAACAATTAAATATTTATCGGTGTTTGTTTAGCTTGTTATTAGGTATGACCCGACTTGGATCATAACGTACTAACCACATCAATCTTGTATGTGTCTTGGGCATACAAGATCCAACACCAAGACCTAATCTGGAGGCATCATAATGCACTATGAATCCATCTGTTCCATCGGGTAGAGACAGTATGGGCGCACTACACAACTTTTGTTTCAGCAATTGGAAGGCTTTTTCCTGTTCCTCTCTCCATTCGTACTTCCTATCCTTACGTGTTAATAGGGTCAACTGTTGAGCTATCTTAGAGAAATTTTCTATAAATATCCGATAATAACCGGCTAACCCTAAAAATTATCGTACTTCTGTTGGAGATTTGGGGGCTTCCCAGCTTCTAATTGCCTTAATCTTTGCTGGGTCCACATGGATGCCCTTTTTGTTAATAACGTGACCGAGAAATCGAACTTCTCGAAGCCAAAATCACACTTGGAGAATTTTGCGTATAGGTTCTCCTTCTTTAGAACGTTCAAAATTAATCTGAGATGCTGCTCGTGTTCATCCTTCTTTAGAACGTTCAAACTTAATCTGAGGTGATCAATCAGCTGAATCAGGGTAGACTTTTGTTCAATGATTTCTCTGACAGTAGTACCAAGTGGCCATATTTTGCCTGGGATGACTTCTCTTGGTTCTCTGATTAGTTTGTCTTTCCCTTTGCGTTGATCCTTGCTTTCAACAATCACTGGTTCATCATCTGCTTTGTTGCGGTGTTCACTTGCAGATTTTGGAGCTTTAGTTCTAAATCGCACATGAGTGTCAAGTTCCACTTTCATCACATGCTCCATCATCCTTCTAAGCTCTCCAACTAACCTTCCTTTTAACTCATGCGGTTTGTAGTTGTGACCTTGTAACTAGCATGTCAGGTTGTATTTGCTTAGTTTAGCTGTGTCATAATGGCCCAACTCTTTCTTTATCCTTTGAATTGATTGAAAGGTGCTGAATGCTTCATAGTCACAGTTTGGAATCATGAATCTTGCAAGCTCGAACTCTTTTAGCAGATTCTTCATCTCAGTCATGTTCAGCCTTTCAACCACGTCAAAGGGGAACCCATGGTTTATAAGAGTCATAAACATGGTTGACTCAGGCCTCTCTTCCAGAATATCTTTTGTTGTTAGGAGATCATCAGCCTTTGATCCCTTTTGATCTGTTAGAGAGTCCATCTTTTTCAGCTCATTCCATTCATCATCACTATCACTATCATTATTGGATTTCAACTTCACAGTAGATAAATCTACTGAAGGAGTGTGTTTAGCAGATGTTGGCCTTGGCTTCTCAGGAGAATCTTCTACATTGATCACCTTCTTTTCAGTAGCACCTAAGTATTTTCTCTTTCGTGAATACAATATAAGTTTCTTTGAAGCTTCAGACGATTGTTGTGTTTGTTTGACAGATAGGGTATCTTCCAATGCACAAATGTTCATCTTTAAAAACTCAATCTCTTGTTCTTTCAGCTTTATCAGCTCAGCTTTTGCAGACACATCATCAGAGATTTGCTCCATTTTAGAGATCAGCTTTTCTTTTTCATTATTCTCATGTTTCACACATTCTTGCAGCTCTTGTTCATGTTGAAGCAGAGCATCAATCACTTCAGTGTTACTTTGAGCATCTTCTCTAAGTCTTTTCAGTCTAGCTTCATGTTTTATCAGCTCTTCAGCTTTTTCTTTGATCACTCCTTTTAACTCTTGGATTCTCTGTTTCCTTTTGCACAGTCTCCCCTTCTTGATTTCTCCTTTATCAAAATCACCATCGTAACCCATCAAATTGAACACCTTCTCAATGTACTCGTTCTCAAACATATCTGGGTGCCCTACTTCTTAAGCTCCCAACTCAAGTGATCTTCTGATTGTATGTTCATTGATCCTTATTCTTTCAGATTGGACGTCAGCAACAATCACCTCATCTTCTCCATCTTGCTCTATTTGCGCTGAGTTCCAGAAATCAATAATGTGTGACTGATGGATCACAAGCTCTGCCGTAAGGGCATAGAAAAGCCTAGATCGCCGAAGATATCTAATGATATCTCGACATCCTTCTGATACAGGATCATCAACGTTTAGGAATGCGCACACATTGTGCTCTTTCGCAAACCTATTCGTCATCTGTACATAAGAACAATGAGGAGCATGTTAGTATCGGTGGTGCAGACATGAATATGAACAATGTTAATGATAATCATGAATCAAACAGTTCATTATTGATGATTGTGCTATGATATACCTTCAAAACCGTAGTCTGTGATCAAGATTACGTGATTGTTTTGAGGTATTGAGTTGGTAGGTTTGAATGTTTGTGGAAGAGGGAAAAGGGAGTGTATTTTTCTAGGTTAAAAAGTGAAAAGTGCTCTGAAAAGTGATTAATGAATTCTCAATTTCAAAAACCTCATTTATAAGCACACACATTAATTTCATTTATTAATTATGTTGGGCCCACTTCCCTTTTATCACATTCCGTGAACATTTATTCCGGATGCATCACCGCTTCCGCAGAACATCTGCGGGAACCATAACATCTGCGGATGCCATAGCATCCGCGGATGCCTTAATTAATTAAAAATTAAATGCAACATTACTGATGAGTACATCTTATTCATAGATTACCATTCTATGAACATGAATTATACTTTCAAAAACATTTACACATCTGTTAGTTTACGAATTCTGCGATTATGCAAAAAGTTAAATTTTTACTGTTCGTTCTGCTGATGCAGAAATTTCACTGTTACTTCTGCGGATGCAGAAATTTGACTGAAACTTCCGCGGATATTAAAGTTTCATTAAAGTTTCATTGAAACTTTAAATGTATGATTCCTATCAAGTGATAGAATTATTTCTTGATGTTGGACCTTGTTGACTTTGTTTGTATGACAATCGAGTACAAGCAAGCAAGCTTCCTGTATCCTGCATCCAAGTTAGTGCTCAAGTTCCAATTCCTTCAAAGTGAATTAACAACTTTTTATTGATTTTCATGCATTAGCTACTCCCCTAAATTTGTGATTAATGTTAAACTGTTTCATTCATCATAAATTTATGTTGGAAATAATCATGAAAGGCATATGACAGTCCAATGAAGAAGTAATCATTTAAGAAGAAAATTAAACTAAGGTCTCAAACGATACAAGCATGCATATATGTAGAAGGATCGTACTATGACTCTAGGCTTCTGCTGATGTTGATTGTTTGAATAATACTTGATCTGGTGCACACTTGATTGTAAGTATATAGATCCACTGAAATTCATACATGAGTAATATATCAACTAGGCATGCTGTTTATCATGTTTTGAAGTTTGTTAATGAGTAACTGTCATGTGCTCCACAGTCAATTCTCAGTAGAGTTTGTCTTCCATTGGTGAGTCAAATTATCACTTTTCACACTTAGAAACTATGTACATCAAGTTATAAGTTCTATCTTGAGACAAAATTACAGTCTCATTAATGCTTTGATGTTTAAGCTCTTTAAGATAATATACAGTTGATCACAAGAGATTCTTTTGAGAGCTGAGATATGATTCTCATAAAGTCACCAGGTCTTTACTTTCATAAAACAGAGGTGTACTTATCACAGGTCTTTGTTTACATAAAACATAGGGAGAATGAGGATTATACTCTTTAATCATATACCCAGGTCTTTGTTCACACAAAATAGAGGGAATATGAAATTTGCAAAGATAGAAGATTATAAAGTGTTTTACATAGTGTGCTTGGGTAAGTGATTTGATCACATCAGGATATGACTTACTTGCCTGATCCTCAAAATGGAGTTCCCACAGACAGTCACCTTTTTCATTATGTTTAGCATGCTCTTAGTGTAGTTTCCACTCAAGATGAACCTACTCACATATCAAAATGTTATAAATCAGTTTGAAGTTTAATGATGCCGATGAAGTAAGCCAAGGCATAGTGTACTATCATTTCCCATACATATGTCATGCAGAAATAAACACAAAAATAAAAGGTTACATTTATTTTATTTTATTTTATTTTATTTATTTTATTTTATTTATTATTTTTAATTAGTGATTACTATACACAAGAACAGTCACATGCTTTTGAAGATTTAGTCTAAGTTAATCATACCCAAAGATTCAATTAGAAAATTAAATCTAACAGAATCAAATGCTTTAGTGAACAAATCAACAAGTTGATTTGCTGTGTCCACTTTGATTAACTTGATTAAACCCTTTTCTGAGCAATCCCTCAGAAAATAATATCTGATTTCAATATGCTTTATTTTACTATGTTGAATTGGGTTAGCAGTGATGAACATAGCAGCTGAATTATCAATATGAATTGGTGTTTGAAGGAAATTGTAACCATAATCAAGTAATTGGTTTTGCAACCAAAGTACTTGAGAACAACCAGCTGAAGCAGCTATGTACTCAGCTTCAGCTATGGACACAGACACATTAGTTTGCTTCTTGCACTGCCATGAAACAAGTCTTGGTCCCAAAAATTAACATCCACCAGTTGTGGATTTTTTGTTGTTGTTGCACCCTGCAAAATCACTATCTGAGTATGAGTTGTAAGGCCCCGTTCCCGGGACGCTTACAGCTGGTCATTTATCGCACTAGAACATAATTTACATTACTTACATTACATAGAAATCGTTGCAGCGGAAACATTTAAAACATCATCTTTCTTTTGAGAGGATTCCTTAAGTAATCCCGTTTATCCGAATCCTCTACAAATACCATTTTGTTTTATAAATGCATGCAACATAATACATTTGCCTACTACAAAATATCATTCTATCATATTACTTTGCAAAAACATTAAACGTAGGAATGCCATCCAACGAACTGAGTACTCGCCACGTGCCATCCTCAGCAGCATACCTGCCAACTAGAAACACATCAAAGTCAGCGTTGCTGAGTGAGTTCTAGTTTTAAATAAAACATACTTTACTTTCATTAAAACCATTTCTTTTCTTCCTTTCAACATCATACTATACTTTCATACATGATCACACATCATACGTACATACAGATAATATAATTATTATCTTCATCATTACGTTCGTTAACTTTCATTCATTCGTCGTACATCGTTATCTTTCACTTCTTGCCAGATCGGGACATACTTTACCCTCTTCGTGGCACTCAGCCACGATTACTGTGGTCGAATGACAAGGATCCGTATCGTTCATTATTATGTTCATTCATTAACGTTCATTTCATACATATCGCACCTTCACACCATCGTACCCGAAGTACATATCGCACAAATCGCACCAATGGAATTATCACTAAGACAAACTCTCCCTCTATATGAGAACTCTTAGGGTTTAGCCAAAATCGCACGCCATCTCATGGGTTAGCCAAAATCGCACTCTACATAATCAACATGAGGTAGGCCAAAATCGTACGCTACATAGCACACAGTAAAGACCACATCGCACGTATCGGAGCAGTTACCAAAACTAAACTCCCACTGTGTCTATGTCCCCTTATGAATTCTATCATACTTATCGCACAAATCGCACCAACGGAGAGGTCACCAAGACCGACTCCCCCGGTGTGTGTGAGGACCCTTGGGGTTAGCCAGAATCGCACGCCATCTCATGGGTTAGCCAAAAATCGCACGCTACATAATCTACATGAGGTAGGCCAAAATCACATGCTACATAGCACACAGTAAATACCACATCGCACGTATCGGAGTAGTTACCAAAACTGAACTCCCACTGTATCTATGTCCCCTTATGAGTTAGCCAAGATAGCATGCTATAATACACACACAGTTGAGCTGACAACTCCCAATGAGTTGTGGGCCTCCTCTCTTTCTCTTGCAAGCCATCCTTACTCTCATTTATTCGTTCATCCTTGCATTCATTCATTACATTCCTCTCTTATTATCTTTCACTTTACGTTACATAATACGTTTCATTCATTCATTCATAAACAATACACGTAAAGATATGGAAAGATAAACATACATCGAAACAAGGAACATCGACATTTACAAATCATAAGTCATCAGCATTATACAGGGCCTCATCATACTTAACATACATACATCATGCATATACATGCAATACTATCGTCGTCTTGCCCAACGTAACTTCTAAGCCTCGACGGTTATCACACATGTACCTACGGGAGCTATCACATCATTACTTACCCTTGCTCTTTCCCCGAAGGCGAGTAATTGAACTATATCTCTCCTCGTACACAACAGCCCTATTTGGGCGATTGGGCACCCTTCAGCCGCATGGCCTTCATGCGACTGAACTCTATGCGATTGGACCAATGCGGATGAGCACCCATGCGGATGAACACCCAATCGTGCGAATGGACTTATGCGACTGAGCTCTCTTTCGTGCGAGTGGACACCTGTGCGACTGAGCACCCATGCGACTGAGCACCCATGCGACTGAGCACCCATGCGACTGAGCACCTATGCGACTGAGCACCTATGCGACTGGGCTCTCAGTCGTATGACCTGTCGTATGACTGGATCCCCAGTCGTACGACTGAACCTCAGTCGTCCCTCAATCGTGCGATTGGCCCTCCAGTCGCCTAGCCCTAACTGGCAGCGACTGTAGTTCATCCCGAATAGCAGCCGTGACATTCAGCCTTCAAACCCTTCCAAACTCATTTTAACCCCAAATCAACCCTCCTAAACCTTAGGAAAACATACTATGACAACAATTAAGTACATACAGGTCCAAAATCGCACTCTAAACATGCAATACATAATTACACCCAAATGGGTCAAACACACACATTTTAAAAACAGGTTTATATGTGTTCCAGCCCCAAAATCGGTTGAAAACAAGTAAATGAGGGGTCCTAGAACTCACCTTAGCAGCCTCCTCGGTTAGAGCTTCATTTTGACATGCCACACAACGAATTCCGAGCCCAAACCACCCCTTTTCTCTTTTTTCTCTCTTCTTTCTCTCTTCTCTTCTTTGTGGCTGATTTTGCAAGTGTGGGGAGAGGGTAAGGGCTGCCCTCTCCCTTAAATGCTACAGTTTAGTTGCCCGAGCTCTAGGCGTATGGGCACTCCAGTTGCCTGAGCTCCATGCGATTGAACACTCCAGTCGTGCGACTTCCATGCGTATGGAGCTCCAGTCGTGCGACTTCCATGCGTATGGAGCTCCAGTCGTGCGACTTCCATGCGTATGGAGCTCCAGTCGTGTGACTTCCATGCGTATGGAGCTCCAATCATGCGAATTCCATGCGTATGGAGCTCCAGTCGTGCGACTTCCATGCGTATGGAGCTCCAGTCGCATGACACTCTAAATAGAATTTTCCGGGTGTTACAAGTCCACTCCCCTTAAACGGGTTTCGTCCCCGAAACCTGTTGTTCCTTAAATCTTTGCGGGCAATACTGTCTCATCTCCTTTCCATTCTCTCACCTAGAATCCTATGGCTCTACATCGTTTATCAACTTACGACTTCTGGTCCATCTTTGACTATCTCCGTCGGCAACCCATGCATACTGATCAATGTCCATTTGACCAGGACCTGCGGCCTCAAATATGCCATATAGAGTACGATCACTATAATTAAAAAGAAACACCACAAGCCTTGTTGATGTTCATTATGTATGAATAATGACCCTCTAGCAAACCAAACAACTGACGAGAAAGGCATTCATTAATCGTGCTATGTGTTGTTCCAAATATAACTGCACCGAGATCGGTTTTTCTCAGGTTCTTGCAGGTACACCGTGATTAAAAGGCAAATCAGCTTCTTTGGTGGCCCAAACCAAATTTATCTTTTTCTTTTGCTTCCGACCTCCCATTCTACTTGTTTGCTACAATGTCGAAACTATGCGTACGTTGCCGTTCGATGAACCAATCACAGGCTGAAACTGTTCCCCAGACAACGGGTAACACAACTTTCTCAATTGCATCACGCATTCCTCTAGGGCATCAGGTAACCTAGTGAATCCATTAATAGTAATCTCTACATTGAAGGGCTCATCGATGTTCATTCTCCTAACCTGCAACTCACAACGGAAGGCAGTAGGAATGAACTACTACTAGCATCGCATTCAAGGCATAAGTGCACAAAATTAAATTACCGGAAACGTACCTGACGTCAAGTCGAAGTCCGTTCCAGCCTCCTCCTGCTTCATCGTGTTGGCGCTACATTTGCCCTCTGTCCTTCTCCTCCAGTCTTCTTCACTCCCGAACCTTCCACCCTCGGCTTCTCATAGTTTTTACTCATATGGCCAATTCCTCCACAATTGTAGCATCTCACGGTTCCACATTCTCTAGCCACATGACCACGCTTACCACACTTGTAGTAAGTATTTGGTCCCCTTTTGCATTCTCCCGAATGCTCCATCCCGCAATTTACACAACTATCCGACCCCGCACCAAGTGCGACCACACGACGGTCATCCCCCCGTGCGTGCTTATTATTCATCGGAACACCACCCCGTTCAGTTCTCTTCCCCCTCCAGTTCTGGTCTCCATCATCTTTCTCGCCGTCTTCAGCCACCACCACCACCGTCCTTCCGTCATATGCCTTCCCGCCAAATCAACTGCCGACCAAAACGTGCTTGGTCGGGTAGCGATCATGTGCCTACAGATATCCACTGGCAAGCCCTGAATATACCTCTTGATCTTCCGTGAAAGAGGTGTCACCTGATCCGGCACCAGCCGTGCCATCTCGTTGAATTTGGTGGTGTACGGCTGATTCGTCATCGTCCCCGCTTCCAACTGCAGGAACTCCCTTTCAACCTTATCCATCTCACGGTGAGGAGGAACTCCTCAATCACCATCCTTTTCAACTCTGACCATCTCATCCTTCCAATAGCCCGGCTACCCTTAACTTGGACTATGTTGTCCACCAGCATAAAGCTGAGTCCACGAAAGAGTGGGCGGCAAACTTCACTTTCTGATCCTCCCAACACTCGCTGATATTCTGCACGGCTTCCATTTCCCTCACCCACCGGTGAGCAGCAGCAGCAGTGCCATTACCATCAAAAGTTGGGGGCTTGCATCGTTGAAATGCCCCGTAGTTACAGCCTCGTGCCGTCTCCGGCGCAGGCTCTTCCTCCTCTTCTTCCTCTTCGTCATCAAAGAAAACCGTTTTAGTCTCGGGCCGTCTCTTTTCGCCAGAAGGTCTACCCCTTTCCTGTCTCTCCCATCTCTAACAGCTTTTATCACTTCGGTCACTACAGACGGTAGGATTGTCTGCATGACCTGATGCACCTCCTCGACCACCGCCTCTTTCACTGAGGCCCTCAGGTTAGCACTCTCATCAGCTCCCTCCAGATAAGGGGTTTCGGGTTCCTCATGAACCACCTTCTCAACCCTAGGTCTTCCTCTTATGACCTGTGGTTCAACACCACGTCCGCCATCACCTCCACCACGTGAAGCCTTAGAAGATCTACCACCGGCCATCCTCTATAATACACTGAAAGATTCAAACACCAACATGGTCATTCAAGGGAATAACTCAGTTCATGTCAAGTATAGTAAGTCCCTAATTACAGTGATCAGTTGTGATTAGCCACTTACTTTACTCTTCGTACCCCGAGCATTACCTGTCTTGACTACATTAGTATCTAAATCTACCAACAACATATAAACACATAACATGTGCACATAATACCGGTTAACTTTAAGAAAATACCTGATGGCACGCAGCTACTCAGATTGGCATCCCATCCCTTTCTGTCCCATTCTCAGTTTAAGTTAAGGTTTATTTTGAAAATTTACCTATTTCACTTAACCTTTGGCTCTGATACCAACTTGTAAGACCCCGCTCCCGGGATGCTTACAGCTGGTCATTCATCACACTAGAAAATAATTTTCATTACTTACATTACATAGAAATCGTTGCAGCGGAAACATTTAAAACATCATCTTTCTTTTGAGAGGATTCCTTAAGTAATCATGTTTATCCGAATCCTCTACAAACACCATTTTGTTTTATAAATGCATGCAACATAATACATTTGCCTACTACAAAATATCTTTCTATCATATTACTTCGCAAAAACATTAAACGTAGGAATGCCATCCAACGAACTGAGTAGTCGCCTCGTGCCATCCTCAGCAACATACCTGCCAACTGGAATCACATCAAAGTCAGCGTTGCTGGGTGAGTTCTAGTTTAAAATAAAACATACTTTACTTTCATTAAAACCATTTCTTTTCTTCCTTTCAACATCATACTATACTTTCATACATGATCACACATCATACGTACATACAGATAATATAATTATTATCTTCATCATTACGTTCGTTAACTTTCATTCATTCGTCGTACGTCGTTATCTTTCACTTCTTTCTAGATCCGGTCAGACTTTACCCTCTTCGTGGCACTCAGCCACGATTACTGAGGTCGAATGACAAGGATCCATATCGTTCATTATTATGTTCATTCATTAACGTTCATTTCATACATATCGCACCTTCGCACCATCGTACCAAAAGAACATATCGCACAAATCGCACCAATGGAGTTGTCACTAAGACAAACTCTCCCTCTGTATGAGAACTCTTGGGGTTTAACCAAAATCGTACGCCATCTCATAGGTTAGCCAAAATCGCACGCTACATAATCCACATGAGGTAGGCGAAAATCACATGCTACATAGCACACAGTAAATACCACATCGCACGTATCGGAGCAGTTACCAAAACTGAACTCCCACTGTGTCTATGTCCCCTTATGAATTCCATCATACCTATCGCACAAATCGCACCAACGGAGAGGTCACCAAGACCGACTCCCCCGGTGTGTGTGATGACCCTCGGGGTTAGCCAGAATCGCACGCCATCTCATGGGTTAGCCAAAAATCGCATGCTACATAATCCACATGAGGTAGGCCAAATCACACGCTACATAGCACACAATAAATACCACATCGCACGTATCGGAGCAGTTTACCAAAACTGAACTTCCACTGTGTCTATGTCCCCTTATGAGTTAGCCAAGATCGCAGCTATAATACACACACAGTTAAGCTGACAACTCCCAATGAGTTGTGGGCCTCCTCTCTTTCTCTTGCAAGCCATCCTTACTCTCATTTATTCGTTCATCCTTGCATACATCGAAACAAGGAACATCGACATTTACAAATCATCAGTCATCAGCATTATATAGGGCGTCATCATACTTCCATGCGTATGGAGCTCCAGTCGTGCGACTTCTATGCGTATGGAGCTCCAGTCATGTGACTTCCATGCGTTTGGAGCTCCAGTCGTGCGACTTCCATGCGTATGGAGCTCCAGTCGCATGACACTCTAAACAGAATTGCCCGGGTGTTACATGAGTAAAGACTGAAATCTCCATCTTTTGGATACCACAGTCCTAGAGATGGTTTTCCTTTCAGATATCTGAATATTCTCTTCACAGCATTCAGATGAGACTCCTTTGGATCTGATTTATACCTGGCACACACACACACAGCAAACATTATGTCAGGCCTACTGGTAGTTAAATACATTAAACATCCGATCATTGATCTATACAATCTCTGATCTACAGATTTTCCAGCAGGGTCAGGCACAATCTTGTCTATTGTTGAAGCAGGTGTTTTGCATGAAGATGTATCAGCAAGATTGTACTTCTTCAAAATCTGATGTATGTACTTTTCTTGATCGATGAAAATTCCATCTGTTTTCTGAGGAACATGTAAGCCAAGGAAAAAGGTCAATTCTCTTATTGAGCTCATCTGAAACTCAGATTTCATTAACTCTTCAAAACTTTGACAAAGTTTCTTGTTGGTTGATCCAAATATTATGTCATCTACATATATGGTGAACCACAAAAAGATCTTGATGTTCTTGTTTGAGAAAGAGGGTCTGATCAATAGTCCCTCTTTTGTAGCCATGCTTCAGCAAGAAGGATGATAATGTTTCATACCACTTCCTTGGTGCCTGATGAAGTCCGTACAAAGCTTTGTCTAGCTTGTAGACTCTATGTGGGTAGTTAGGATCCTCAAATCCAGGAGGTTGAGCCACATATACTTCTTCATCAATTTTTCCATATACGAAAGCACACTTGACATCCATTTGATACATAGTGAACTTCTTGAATGAAGCATAAGCTAGAAAGACCCTGATTGCTTCGATTCTTGCAACTGGAGCAAAGACTTCATCATAGTCTATCCATTCTTCTTGAGTATATCCTTGAGCAATCAGTTTGGCTTTGTTTCTCATGATTATACCTCTGTCATCCAACTTGTTTTTGAAGAGCCACCTTGTTCCAATTGGATGCTGACCTTGAGGCAAGTCTATAAGATTCCAGACCTTTTGTTTTCTGAAATGTTGTAGTTCTTCTTGCATAGCTTCAATCCAGCTATTGTCCTTTAGAGCAACTGTAATGTTTGCAGGAACAATCTGAGATAAAAAGCAAGTGAACAGGCAAATGTTTGCCACTCCCCCTTTGCGTCTGGTAGTTCTTGCATTTAGGTCTCCTATGATATTATCTGTTGGATGAGACTTATGAATTCTGGTTGTTGAAATAGTATCAACTGGGATGGTTGATTCTAAATTTGTTAAATCCATTGGATCAGTGGAATTTAGCTGTGATAAGGAGCCTATGAAGTAGTCAAAGCGTTCTTCAGGTTCAACATATTCAGCTTGAACATCATCTGCATCATCAGCATCATGGTATTGTTCCGTAGGAATTTCTACGGATGCATCTTGTTCTTCCGTAGGAGTTACAACAACATCTATGGATTGAGGTTGTTGATCTGCTGACAAGTTTTGTTGATTCAAAACATCTTCTACACCCCTGGGAGCATCGGTTGCAGCATTATTTACATTGTCTGAAGAAGTTTGATCATCTGCGGATGTATGTTCATTGACTGCGGATGCAGGATTTGCTTCTCTGGATGTATCTTCATGTTGCTGACTTGTCTGATTGTTTGATTCTTGCTGCAGGATGTTTGGAGGTTGTGGCCTTGGAGGATCAGCTGAAAGTGACACTTCATTCAAACTTGGAGGAACAAATGGATAACATGTATCAACAGAACCTGCATTGATTAAATATCCAGCATTAAATGACTCCGTTAATGCATCTATATCAAATAACCAAGATGATCCTTTTACCGTTGTTATAAAAATTGATTCATCAAAAGAAACATTAGGAGTCTCTTCAACAATGTTATGTTTTGGAATGTAAACCCTATATGATTTAGATGTGGATGAATATCCAACAAAGAAACCATCATAGGCTTTTTCAGAAAATTTTCCCAATTGTTCTTTAGTATTTAACACAGATACATGACACCCAAAAGTTCTAAGATATCCTATAAAAGGCTTCCTTTTGAATAAGATCTCATAAGAAGTTTTATTATGTTCTTTGACAATTAAAGTCCTATTTTGAACATTGCATGTTGTGTTCATAGCTTCTGCCCAGAATGTGATGGGCAACTGAGAGTCAGCTAGCATTGTTCTGGCTGCTTCTATGAGAGTTCTATTCCTTCTTTCAGCAACTCCATTTTGTTGTGGAGTTATTGGTGCACTAAATTGCCTTGCAATACCTTTATTCCTGCAAAAAGAATCTAGATCAACATTAACAAATTTAGTCCCATTGTCACTCCTCAAAATCTTAACTTTTAGATCAAGTTGATTCTCAATCTTGATCACAAAGTCAATTAATGTTTCAGATGTTTCACTCTTTTGTTTTAAGAAAAAGACCCAGGTAAATCTAGTGAAATCATCTACTATCACCAAACAATATTGTCTTTTTCCAATGCTCATCACATTGGTTGGACCAAAAAGATCCATATGAAGCAATTTGAGTGGTGTAGTGTTAGTGTTGACAGTTTGGGTTTTATGAGACACTCTATGTTGTTTTCCCTTGTAACATGAAGAACAGTGATTTGAACAATAAAATTCTTTCTTTGGTAGACCAACGACTAAGTCATTTTTCAGCAATTTGTTCATATTCTTCTAGTTGGAATAAACAAGTCTTCTATGCCACAATTGAGATTCATCTTCAGAGGACTTGGATAAAAGACATGTTTCATGTTTTGTGAGTGTTGTGTTGTTCATATCCAAAACATAAGTGTTTCCTTTTCTTGATGCTTTAAGAAGGATCCATTCTTCTGGAACTGAAAAACCTGGCTTAAGGATATAACAATTAGTGTCATCAAATAATGTTGTGAATTTTTTATCACAAATTTGAGATACACTAAGTAAATTGTACAGCAAATATTTACAGTAATTCACTTTTTCAAATGTTAGTACACCATTTGTTACCATTCCTTCACCAACTATTTTACATCCCTTCTTATCCCCACCAAATGCCACATATGAGGCATGTTTATGTTTGAAGTCATGGAGAAGAGAACAGTTTCCTGTCATATGCCTGGAACAACCACTGTCAACATACCACTTATTGTCAGCTCTCCATGATTGTTCCTGCACAAAAGAAGAAATCAATTAGAATTGACAACCCAAGCCTTAATTGTCTTGGGTTTGTCAGAAGTGTCTACAATTGTTACTCCTTCATGAATTAATCTTGAAGTTTCAGTATTAATTTCAGTTTTAATTGATCCTTTTTGATTTGATGGTGGTGAGGATGATTCTGTTGAAGATGAGGCAATTTTTTTTATGTCTTCCTTCTTGTCTGATTCTATCTTCATCTTATCTTTCTTTGGTTGATATTTTGATTTTGAGGTTGATCTTGAATTTCTAAAAGTTTCATCATCTTTCAATTTTGATTGAGTCACAGGAGTTCCTTTTTCAAAATTATCAAAGAAATCATCATTCACTTTAGTCTTCTTGTCTGACAGGTCCACCTTTTTATGAGGTGTTTTTAACTGAGTTGATACTCTTTTCTTCAAAGGCTTATCCTCAGCAGATGATTTTTGCTTTGATTTTTGTTGGACTTTCTTGAACTTTGATTCTTTGTCACTTTCAGAAGATTGAGAAACTGATTCAGACATTTCAGCATTTGACTTCTTTATGCTCTTTGTCTTGTTCTTCTTGTTGAAATAACATTCATGAGTTGAATGATTATTTTTGTTGTATATTGCCCAATGTTTGCTGAAATAGCAATCAGAAGTCATGTGATTGTTCATATTGCATATGGAAAAGTAACTGCTAAAGTAGCAGTCATCTGTATTGTGATTTTTCATATCACACCATTTGTAGTATTTTTCTTCTGAATTGTCTTCAGACTCAGACTTCTTTTTCTTGTTCAGCTTGTGGGACTTCAGCTCCTTTTCCAATGGACCACTTGATTTCTTCTTGCTTTTGCTAGAAGAACCATCCACTGAGTCTTGTTTAACTTTGGCTGACCTTTTCTTAAAATCCAACTTTGTCTGGGCTTGTTTGTTTCCAGTTATTTGTGATGTCTCTTCCGGAGATTTAGCTTTACTCTTCCGCAGATGTTCTACGGATTCGTCATATTTCTTATATTTCGTTGATGCTAGTTTCTTTTTACCTTTATCTGCATGAGATGAAGGTTTTTCCTCACTTGATCCATGGTCACCAACTTCCTTTTATGATGAACTTTTATGAAGATTCAATTCTTGAAGTCCTTCATTTAGTTCAGCAATCCTCTTACATATTGTCTTCAGCATGTTTCTTTGCTTTGGAGGATATGGCAGCTTTGATTGTTGAAGGACTTTTGGAAGACTAGTTTCAACATGAACATTCTTACCAATGTTCAGTTGATCAACATAATGTTCATCAGAATCATCCAAGTCATCACATTTATCATAATCAAATTCTAAGTCATTATTTTTTAAAGATTTTGATTCAGAAGACTCAGTTTCACTCACCTCAGCTTCATTGTTAATGTTTATTTGATTTGTTTTTATATCAATCTTGGTGCTGAGCACAAAATGATTTGACAATGTGTTTGTCATTGTTTCAGGTAGAGTTGTGTAATTATCATTTGTTGGTGGTGCAACAGCATTATAACCCAACCCATACCTATTCTTTGATTCAATATAAGAGTTTAACAGCTTCTCATATTGCTGTGATGAAAGTTGAAACTTCTGAAGTTTCACTTCAGTTGATGCATGATCAGCCATAGATTTGGTTAAGGAAGTGGTCAGATGCTCAACTTGGGCTTTTAGGCTGTAGTTTTCAGAAACAAATTTTTCTAAATCCTTTTGCAAAGAATTAATTTTAATTTGATATAATTTATGTTCTCTAACATGTGATTCATTCAAAATCATAGTTTCTTTTACTTTGTCAGCCAACTGTTGAGCATGAACTCTATAACGTTCGACTTCCTCAACACATGATGATGAACACAACCTTTCTCTTACCTCTCTGGCCATTGGAGGAACTTTGTTTTCCATGTGAGCCATCAAAGCTTGATTCTCTTCCAAGACTTCCTTTTTATACATACTCCAGTCACAAGTTCCATCTTAAAGTATGATCAGCCCTGACTCCTTTGAGTTACTAGGTCCTGCTAATTCATTTATGGCTGGTGGGGAGGTTTTGGTCAGCTGAGGTTGTCTGTGCAGAGATCTTTGAGAGTTTGATTGTTGATGAGATTGAGTCTGATGTTGCTGATGCTGCTGATGTTGCTGATGCTGCTGATGTTGCCTCATCTCCGGGTGTGATTGTTGATTGCATTCTCTAGAAAAATGTCCATAGAGATTGCACTTGAAGCATCTTACCTTCGACTTGTCAACACCAATCTTTGATGCTTTGCTTGCTGCAGCCAGGTTTTTGTTTCTCCTAAGATATTGCTTAGCTCTGTAAGCAATCATTGCCATCTGCCATTGTAAATCCATCTCTTTCACTACATCAGGTTGTAGTTCTTCCAAGTCTTGCTGGCAGATATTTGCTGAAGGTAGGCTTGAAAACTAGAACTAAAAGCTACAAATGCTACTTTTTGTTCTTCAGAATCCAATATCACAGTGATTGGTTCTAACTGATTGTTTTGTTGTGAGGATTTTGTTGTGGTTGCAGTTGTATCTCTTCTATCAGCAGGTCTTCCTTTATCCTTTTGATTTTTACTTTGAGTTGATTTCTTTAAGTGTTTAGAAGCATAGAAACTGACTTCCTCTTCATCATCACTCAAAGCACAAGAGTTATCACTATCATTGCTTGAAATAAATGCACTTCTAGCATTTTTTGTTTCTTTGAAATGATAAGGTGAGACATGAGTTCTCTCATTCTTGTTTCTTGATTTTTCATCCATTTCAAGAGCCTTTACTTTGGCAACCAGTGTGTCTAGACCAGTTGTCTTGAGATCTAAGGTGTTCTTGAACATGGACACAGTCTACTTCCAACTTTCAGGCAAAGTATGGAGCATCTTCTTGTTTAGTTCGTCAGTAGTATGCTTCAACTCCAAGATATTCATCTCAGTAACAAGTTGCATGAATCTATGGAGTTGTTGAGGAATTGATTCACCCTCAATATGATGAAAGGTTTCATATTGTGATCTAAGGGTGTCTTTCCTGATGCTTCTAATCTCATCACTCCCTTCACAGAGAGTATGAAGAATCTTCCACAAGGAATTTGCTGTTTTGTAGTTTTCACACCTGATTAATATCTCTTCATGCAAAGCCATACTTATCAAACTGTATGCTTTAATATCAACTTTGACCTTTTTGACATCATTGGGTGATAGATCTTTGGTGCTGATTGGTTGATTCTTATCATTATAATCCGGCCCAATAGTGGGTGGAATATAAGGACCTTCAGTGATGGACTCCCACAAATCAGAATCAGTGTAGTTCACATGATTCCTAAACTTAATTTTCCAGGATTTAAAATCAGCTTTTGTTTCCAACTTTGGTGGTTGATATGATCCACCAAAAGTACTCATTTTTTTAATAAATATTATGAATTTAACTCTAATTTAGTACAAATCTATCAAAGACTAAGATCTAGTATTCAATTGATGTGAATATAGATCTAAATCAATCAAGCAACGAGATAATGTTTGTTGAATGATATGTCACTGGATTAGTTGTTTAAAATGGCAATTAAACAATTTTAATACTGATAGATCAATTGATCTAAATAATTGAGCACTTGGCTCTGATACCACCTGTGAATCGAAGGATCTCAATTCAGGAATTATCAGTATTAAAATAGAAACAAGTTAATGATCGCGGAATAATCATTAATTGCTGTTTAATTGTGTTAATTGTTAATTGAAGAACACAATCACAATGTCACAGTAAATACGAACACAATATTTGATTCAAATATATTTCATTAATATTGAGTAATGATTACAAAAGAATAATTATAAAAACTATGAACAATGATTTCTTCAATCGAATTGATGTTGTTGTTGATGTGACGACGGCTAGGGTTGCACAATGATGTGATGGTTGACAGCCGTAATATTGCTTAATTGTGTTTATGAAGATGTGAAACCTAGGACTCATATTTATAGGCACTTTGAGTCAGTTTAGGAAACACCGGATCTCTTGGGATTTAAAATTAACGTTGATTTGTTGACTTGTTGAATTTTGACAATTTCATACAAGTATCTTCATCTTCCGTAGAAGCTTTGTCTTCCGTAGAAACTTTTACTCTTCCGCAGGAACTTCGTCTTCCATAGGAACTTCGTCTTCCGCAGGAACTTGTTCTTCCGTAATAGTCTGCACTTCATCTTTTGGTGATTCCATCAGTGGATACTAATGTTCATCCGTAGACAATCTTTGAATGCTTGGTATTGTAAGAAACATATCTACGGAAGAACAAAAATATTCATCCGTAGATGTTTCTTACACAGCCGATTTCAAAAATCAACCAAGTATAATGTTTGTGCCTGTCATCATACAAAAAGCAACACAGATTACATGGGTTAACCTATATACTTAATATATATATATATATATATATATACAGATAATCAGTTACAATCATTTATTACAAGAATTGATTAAAGTTCTAAGTCTATACAAATTGATCTAGACCTATTATTCCTAGATCTAACAGTATCCAAGTTTCCATGCATATCGGTTTTCTTCTTGAAAACCCACTTACTTCCAACTATGTTGGAGTTAAGAGGTGGTTCAACCAAGTCCCATACTTGGTTGTCATACATGGATTGCATCTCAACGTTTATGGCTTCAAGCCATTTGTCACAATCAAAATTGGATATTGCATCACGATAAGTGGTTGGTTCATCGGAATCTACCACATAGCATCCATCCACGAAAAATCCATATCTTTCATGTGGATTACTAATTCTATCATATCTACAAATGTTTTGTGTGTATTGATCAACCATTTGATCATCCTCAACATCCTTATGTTGAGTACTAGTGTTAACCAAGCGTGTATCAGTTTGTGGTCCTTCATCTTCCTCAAGATCCACTGTTCTAATGCTGGTTCCTTCCATAAGGAATTTAGCTTCTAAGAATTCAGCCTTCTTGGCAACAAACTCCTTTTGTTCCAATGGATCATAGAAATAATATCCTATATAATCTCTAGGATATCCAATGAAGATACACTTAGTGGAACAACTTTCTAACATGTTTGAGGTGGGAGTCTTAACATAAGCCTCACAACCCCATACCTTTAAATATGATAGTGATGGAACCCTTCCATGCCATATTTCAAAAGGTGTTGTTTCCACTTTCTTGGTTGGGGCCATATTCAAAATACGAGCCGCCGAGAGCAAAGCGAAACCCTAAAATGATAGAGGCAATGAGCTTTTAGCCATCATAGATCGAACCATATCCAATAGAGTTCGATTTCTCCTCTCGGACACACCATTGTGTTGTGGTGTTCCTGGTGGAGATAGTTGTGAAACGATACCACAACTTCTAAGATGATCTCTAAAAGCATCACTTAGGTATGCACCTCCTCTATCGGTGCGGAGAATTTTTACTTTCTTATTGAGTTGATTTTATACTTCATTTTGGAAGATTTTGAACATTTCAAAAGCTTCCTCTTTGTGTCTTAATAAGTACACATAACCATATCGACCATAGTCGTCGGTAAAGGTAATGAAGTATCTTTGATGGTCCCTAGTCATGATAGGATCAATTGGAGCAATCTGTAACAAATTATAAGAACAATTCAAAGAAATAAAAACAATTGTAATCAAATCAAGCAATATCAACAAAATTCAGAATTCATTGATAGCAAAGACGATTACAAAAGTTAAAAAGCAGTTCATGCAAAAAGAACATTTTAATCTACTCTACGTCTATGCTATTTATACTAGAAACTAAGGAACTAAAATATACAAGACTAGTCCCTATACTAGTATAAAATACAAAACTAGACACTAAAGACTAAATGTTAATCTTCTAAGAGACCTAACAATACTCCCACTAAGATTTACATAGTCTTTTGTCTTCACAAATCATCTGTCTTCATATCTTTTTCCTTCCTTCACAGATAACCTTCAGTGCTTTGTACATAGTATATCCAGTTTGATAGTTTTCAAGTCTGGATAGTACTTCCAAAGGTAGCCCTTTACACATGAGAGAATAAGCTTTGACATCATTTTTCACCTTCTTTAAGTCTTCTCCATGTAGGTTATCTTCTGGATATGGTTCTTGCGTATCTTTAGTATACACAAATCCTCTGTCTGGACCATCAATAGTCACAGGAATGTAAGATCCCTTTTCAATTGATTTCCATAGATCAGTGTCTATGGAATTCAAATGATGTTTCAGTCTAAGAGACCAGTTTTTAAAATCAGCTCTGTTTTTAAGTTTTGGAACTCTGTTCTCAGAATCTTCTGATTTCACCATTCTTATATTTTTGTTGTTTTCTAAGCTTTTGAATTAAAATAAACTTAAAAAATATTTTTTTTTGGATTTTTGAAATTTTATGAAATAAATTTCTAAGTGTTAATGCTGATGAGTCTGAACAGTGGTGATAAGTTCCAACAGTGTGAAACGCCCAACAGCTGATAAGTCTAAGGGATTGCCTTAGAAAAATTTCCAACACAAGGATTGAAAATTCCAAACAGTAGTGAAACGCCTTCACAGTTGAAACTCACAGTGGTTATACGTCCACACAGTGATGGTATGTCCAACCAAGTGAAACTACCACACAGTGGTTATAAGTCCACACAGTGGTTATACGCCTAGGGGTAAAACGACTGAACAGTTGAGAAAAGTCTAAACAGTTCTCAAACGCCCGAACACTTGGGCAAATTTCAGTGTTTTTCAGCCCTAATACGACACATTCATCAGATTCATATGAATGTAACGAACTCAGAAATTTCAAAATCCTTCAATTGTTGATGAATTGAGCTGAAACTTTCCAATTAGTTCATGATTATACCGATAATCAATCCTCTAACCTCAATTTCAGTAATTATCAACAAATTTCAATGAATTTCGGAAATTTTAGGTCGAACACTCAAGAACACTTTCTCGAACTGTTTTTTCACTAATTCACTCGATTTTGATGAGATAAACTGCAATTTGTGATTCAAAACATGCTTCTGATGATGAAACACAGCTCTGATTCACAATATTTCACTTGAATTGTCAATTGATTACAGATTTCAGTGGATTTTTGAAGTTTCTATCTTCGACAGAACCTTAAAAACACTCAACCGAAAGCTCTGATACCAATTGATAGGATCAATTAGAGCAATCTGTAACAAATTATAAGAACAATTCAAAGAAATAAAAACAATTGTAATCAAATCAAGCAATATCAAAAAATTTAGAATTCATTGATAGCAAAGACGATTACAAGAGTTAAAAAGCAGTTCATGCAAAAAGAACATTTTAATCTACTCTACGTCTATGCTATTTATACTAGAAACTAAGGAACTAAAATTTACAAGACTAGTCCCTATACTAGTATAAAATACAAAACTAGACACTAAAGGCTAAATGACAGATGATTTTTGAAGACAGAAGACTATGTAAATCTTAGGGGTAGTATTGTTAGGTCCCTTAGAAGATTAACATTTAGTCTTTAGGTTCTAGTTTTGTATTTTATACTAGTATAGGGACTAGTCTTGTAAATATTGTTAGGTCCCTTAGAAGATTAACATTTAGTCTTTAGTGTCTAGTTTTGTATTTTATACTAGTATAGGGACTAGTCTTGTATATTTTAGTTCCTTAGTTTCTAGTATAAATAGCATAGACGTAGAGTAGATTAAGATGTTCTTTTTGCATGAACTGCTTTTTAACTCTTGTAATCATCTTTGCTATCAATGAATTCTGAATTTTGTTGATAATGCTTGATTTGATTACAATTGTTTTTATTTCTTTGAATTGTTCTTATAATTTGTTACAGATTGCTCTAATTGATCCTATCACCTAGGCTACAACCCTGATACCCTAGGACTGTCCTTGTGGGAAAGTGTTGGAATGATCGGGTTGGGTAAATTGATGATTAAACTTGATCAACGTAATCATGAATTTACCGGATGCGTAATTTCCATCACAGACCTCTAAGTTATGTTTGGACCTTTCTGTTTAATGCTGATTAACTTTGAAATTCATTTTGACGGGGGATTTGAAATTGATTTTTAAAGATGAACTGTTTTGCCTGACACTATTATGAGAAACAACTGATTCTAACATCATTGATGAGGAATACGTAGAGATTCCTGATACTAATGCCATCACTAGTACTATGAGTATATTATTATTAGTAAGATTATCATGAGCTTTGAGAAACCAAATTACTCATGATGTCTTTTTACAGGAAACAACTATGGCTGACAAAGGAAAAGCACCGGCCTACCCTACTGGGAGCGGTGCACCAACGGGGGACACCAAGAAGGCAAAACCGCGCATGGAGTATAAGGAATACCTTAGGAGGTGTGGACACCCAGGTTGGATATCCGTCACGTCAGAGGACACTGAAGCTTCTGAGGACTCTTCTTCGACGACACCTTCCAGGAGCCGGACATGCTCCCACTCGCTGCATGTTGCCACTCCGTCCCACTCACCTATCCCGCCCATTGGGAATAGGGGAGCACGCACCATCACTCATCCACGAAAGAGTGCTAGACCTGGATCTTCGATTTCATTTAGGATGCCTCCTCCTCCTCCACCACCGGTTAGGACTCCCATACCCGCACCACCGCCGTTCGAGCCACACCGACGCCACCCACAGGATAGCATGTACCTGAATGCTCATGTATTGCTTGATTTGTTGAAACTGTACTTTGACACAATTGTTGGGTTAACTTGAATGTTAGCATAATTGGAATCTAAGTGGGCTTAATTGCAGATGGTGACAAAAAAGAGAAATTTTAACTTCAGGACTTAATTACATATAACTAGGAACTTATGATGGGAATGACTAGAATGATAGTGTAAGGTAAATTGACGATTACGGGTGCACACGTAATGGTGAATTTATAGGTACACTTGAATTCTGGTGGGCCCTATCATGTAAACTAATATCAAGGTGTAACACTTAAAGAACCAATAAATGCAAGATTTAAACACAAATATTCGGAATATACTCAATGATCTCATGTTCAAAACTTTCATGCTGGGCGAAACCATTTGACACTTGAAGAGCTACCAAGGACGATGTTGCAGTAACTATTCCTTTCTCTTCTTTTCTTTCTTTTATTCTACTCTCCTATTGGAATTATAATGATAAGACCATCAGACTCTGAAGACCATTGAATGATGTTCTCAAACTTAACTTGTCTCGTGCTGAGTATGGCACCTCACCTTGTTGTGCGTGTACTTTAGCCATACTATTTTTTAAGCGATGCCTGAAATTTCCTTCCTACCCAACATTGAATTCGTCAAAACTTACTCAACATAGTGGAAGACTCTCTAACAAGACTTGGGCAACGGAGAACATACCGAAGTAATAAATTTCCGAGAAGCACCTCTGGTGATCCATGACATAGAAGACTTGTCACTTCTTTCTTTCTTAGTAGTTCACACTTCATAGGATCTTCTGGATTCTAGATTTCCTCTGATCATTTTATCAAAGCCTTTGAGGAATATGACTTCTCTCTACCTATTCATTGTAATGGAACCACCTAACGCAAAGGAATATTCTTAATATCAACTCCGATTGTGATTGATAATAACCTTTCTTGATACTATGCTCGTGAAATCTATCATCATTTTCAACCAATAGTAACCCAATGACAATCTTCACTCGAAACGTAAGTTGAGTTATCTTAACCATGCTTTTAACTGACCGTGCTGTTGATAAAGTTCTGAGTGCCAGAATATATAGGAAATGAAACATCCTTCTAAAATCCAGATTCCCCGGAGATAAAAATCCAAGTGCCAGGGTTAATTGCCGAGAAAAACTAACCTTCAAGATTCAAGACAAAAATCTGAACTTACAACTTCTTTGGATCCCTGATTTTTCCACTCACCCTCTGTTCTTGATTTATTCTCTTAACGAGTAGTGCTACTCACCTTAAGCCCTCTAGCATAACCCTCATCTTTGGAAAAGCGTGATAACCGATGCAGACAACTTTAAAAATTTGAGTGATAAGTTCGTAATTCGAGCGCGAAGATCTGATGTAGAATACGCTTTCGAACTATACGATAAGTTATTAGAGTAGTAGTTAACCTTCTTGTGCTATCGAGCACCTTGATAAAGTCCTAAACTTGTTTGAATCGATGCGGTCGATAATAATGAAGAATTCATGGGAAGAAGTCATGGTCGAACTTAAAGGATGGTATTGCTTCAAAAGATGTACTAAGAAGCATAGAAGATCAGCTACAAGAAATCTCATGGGTTAAACCACTTGAGATACAACTACAATGAAGTGATAGACATGCAACAGATTGTAGACAAGGAAAGTCTGCATAATCATCCCCAATCGTAAGCGTTGGTGTTGTTCCTCTTTAAATTTTAAATCTTTCCTAAAGTGATTCTCTAATGCCTTACCCTAGAACGCTCCGTACCGTCGGAAATTCGAGCAAAAATTCTTACTCCCATATCTCGTTGGAATAATCTATATGGTTATAAAGGATTGGAATCTAAACAGAGTTGCTTCACGAATAGACCCTCTACAGGGCACAGTTACCTTGTAGAATATGGACCAAGGATGTGACAACCGGTCCCAAGGTCACTATTCTAAACCCTAATTCAATTGCATCATATCTCATCTTATGAGTACTAATAATGGAAACAATTCAATTATATCAAGAATGTTAGAATCACTAATTTTTATTTGATCCATTTTCATGATTCTATGTGAATTTAGTCATTTTGAGTCTTGCCTTTTTAGAAAATTTGTGCCCGAGAATATCAGTTAGCCACCCTAAGTAGAATATACAATATCAATTGAAACAATTAAAAGCATATGTGCACACACACACACTTGAAAACATTCGGCTAATGCATGCATAACCATGCACAAGATACCAATTAACTAGAAAACTCTTACCCTTTTAAATACTACACTACAAAAATAAAACTCCATAATAATTAGTTTTTATTTAAAAATAAATTTAAAAGCCTTCCACTAGAGGCCAAATCGGCCGCCCCATTGCCACCAATGGACACCCTTGTCCACCACTACACACAACCCACTTCTTCTACCAACTCTTAATCCATCCAAGCCTTGTAAGAATCTCACTTCACACTCTCTCCTATCATTCTCAAAATTTCAGCTGAACATACACTCTCCCTCTCAAAATTCTCTCCATTTCAGCCCTCATTCCAGCTCCAAGTCGCGAGCAACAAGCATTCACCCATCGGCCAGCAGCAAAACCGCAAGAAAGGTGACTTTTGGTGATGTTTTGAGGCTTGGAACGTGCAAGACTTGAGGTTCCAGATCTTGTTCGAGGTTCTACAATCAAGTCCAAGGAGATTTCAACCATCCACGACCATCTACGCCTTCTAAACCGTGAGATACATCAAGTGTAAGCTCACTATGTCCGGTTTTGGTCATTTCTCAAGTTTAACTTCATTGTTCACCTAAAACCCCTATTTTTCTTGTTGTAGCAGAAACCTCTCACCACTACCTTGTTCGTGGAGAGCTTACCACGTTCTTGAAGGTATTCCACAAGTATAACATGTCGATCTATAGGTGTAACAAGAGTTACAACTAGAAAACCCTCTTTTTGGGTGATTCTCACCACCCAACTTGTGCATCTTGTAACCTTTAAGAACCAACCTTGTAACCTGCTTTCTAATGACTCATTAAACTCTTAATAATCTTCTTTGAATGTTAAAAATGGTTGTACACCATGAATGGAAGGTGTTAACACAAGAACACCATGAAAAACCACTCTTTTTACAAGTTACAACACACCTTAAACACTTTCTTGAAAACCCTCTTAGACAAGGGTTATAACCTGCTCAAAAATGAGTTTTAGACACCCCAAAAACCTGATTTTTAAGTTATATGAAGTTTTGGTAATGAATAAACTTAAGTTACAAGGATTTACACAAGTGTAATGGTCGGTTATGGCATTTTCTATGTATTTGAAAGCTATGGATGTGTAGAATGACTAGGCCACGATTTGGGACTGTTATTTCAGTAGGTTTTGATGAATATTAAGAGTGTTAATATGGTTTAATCTCTGGAACAAAGGACATGTTGTGTTTAGACCCATTTTGGTCACTTTCCGGACCTGAAAACAAGCTAAAACTACTTAAAAACAAGAAATCTTGAACTATAAACTTTTTAAGGAGAATTACAGGTTCATTAAGGATTAATAAAGTGTTCTGGAGTTAATGGTAATTTTTGGTGGTCAAAAGATAATTTAAATGGAATTTTAAGTGAAAACGGGTGCTAACCGGGAGACGTTTTTAGGAAAATCTAAGAAAAATGGATATAAGGTGAGAAATTATAAAAAATATGGAATTCCAGTAGGATAAATAATAAAATAACTTATAAAGTGGAAAAGTTGTTCAAACAAGCTTTTAAAATGGTCAAACCCAGTTAAAAACGCGTTTTAACGGTTTAAACGTAAAAACGAGTCTTTCGACTACTAGGGGTAAATCTTGTGATGTAAAAGGTTAGAAACTCATGAAAATGACTTTTAGAAGTTAGCTACTGGACCTAGACTCAAAAACATGAAAACCCATTGTCAACCATCTTAAACCCTTCTGTTTTACCGTAACCGGCAACGTAAACGCATAAATAATAAACCGAACCCATAAACTAAAAATTTGAGAATACATTCTTAAAATAAAGTATTATTAAGTTCTTGAAACTGATTTTTGGTTATAAAGGTCATCTAAAACAAGAAACCAAACTTAAGGGTCGAAACTGTCGATTTGGAAGCTTCAGGGGCTAAACTGTAAAATTTTGTTAAACTTCATAACCGACTCCAATAAGCAACTTAGTCACTTTATTAAAATATTTATCATATATTCTGTACTTAGTAATGTAAAAACCCTTAATTGTATGAGAAACCTTGACTTTCCATTAAAGGAAACTTTTATACAAACCCTAATCGAATCAAAGTCGAACCCGACCAACTAAGGCTTAGACACTCTTGATGCACCTTAAATAGGCTAGAGCAGTAGCTAATCACTTAATATATTCATGATAGGGTGCTATACTTGAGATATTCCCGGCAAACGAAGGATTTCTTTGCTTAACGTCTAAGGTGAGTTCTAGTGATCCCCTTTTTACTTACTGTTTTTGGGATGGAACATGCTCTTTGTTATAAACTATGATTGTGCTTTATTTGATGCTTGTATGTAGGACTTTTTGGATACCTGCTGATACTTATGTCATGATCATTAATTATTTTTGTGAACCGCTTGTTTTATGTGAATAGATCTATTTAGGGAATCCGCCACGCACAGTGGCTCCCGCTACAGGGAGGTACCCCACTAAGATCCCGAGGGGTCATTTGTGGCATGTAACCAGTTTTGAATAAGATACTATGGTGAACCATCCTAGCAGGAATGGTTCACTGTTCTGAGGCATGGTTCCTTCCTTCGGGAATATCCGCTTAAACACAAGTTTAAAAGAGGCCAACCGGGGACCAAGTGAAGGGTTGATCGTGATACCCCATGATGACTGATACTAAAAATGATGCTTTCAAAATCAAACAAGATTTTCATAAACTTTCACACTTGATTCTAAAACCTTTACTGTGGACTTTAAGAGTTCCTTTTATTGCTTTGAAATTTAAGCACTTGAATTCACCAACTTTTTAGTTGACACTCTTTTCTTTTGAGCATGTTTCAGGTAACCCGTGAAGACTCTTAGCTTATGGACGACTTAGACTCAATCCTAAGACCATGGCATTGTTTGTGTGTGGCTAATTTGTGACTTGAACAATTTGATACAATGACTATTTAAATTATGTTGAACATGTAAACATTTGGGGCTGGATCTGTTTCCAGCCCGATGTCTTTTGAAAACTTGAAATGCCATGTGATGTTCTCTTCCTTTGAGCTCTCATACTGGTTTGTTTCCGCTGCCATGTAAGTTGTTGCTAATCTATGACGTCCCATCCTACCTGGGCCCGGGGGTATGACAGATTTGTATCAGAGCCAAAGGTTGTAGAGAAGTCGGGAATACAATAGTAGGCCCTAGGCTACAACCCTGATACCCTAGGACTGTCCTTGTGGGAAAGTGTTGGAATGATCGGGTTGGGTAAATTGATGATTACACTTCATCAACGTAATCATGAATTTACCGGACGCGTAATTTCCATCACGGACCTCTAAGTTATGTTTGGACCTTTCTGTTTAATGCTGATTAACTTTGAAATTCATTTTGACTGGGGATTTGAAATTGATTTTTAAAGATGAACTGTTTTGCCTGACACTATTATGAGAAACAACTGATTCTAACATCATTGATGAGGAATACGTAGAGATTCCTGATACTAATGCCATCACTAGTACTATGAGTATATTACTATTATTAAGACTATCATGAGCTATGAGAAACCAAATTACTCATGATATCTTTTTACAGGAAACAACTATGGCTGACAAGGGAAAAGCACCTGCATACCCTACTGGGAGCGGTGCACCAACGGGGGACACCAAGAAGGCAAAACCGCGCACGGAGTATGAGGAATACCTTAGTTGGTGTGGATACCCAGGTTGGATATCCGTCACGTCAGAGGACACTGAAGCTTCCGAGGACTCTTCTTCGACGACACCTTCCAGGAGCCGGACGCGCTCCCACTCGCCGCATGTTGCCGCCCCATCCCACTCACCTATCCCTCCCATTAGGAATAGGGGAGCACTCACCGTCACTCGTCCATGAAAGAGTGCTAGACCTGGACCTTCGGTCTCATTTAGGATGCCTCCTCCTCCTCCTCCACCACTGGTTAGGACTCCCATACCCGCACCACCGCCGTTCGAGCCACACAGACGCCACCCATAGGAGGAGTCATGGATTCCTCCGAGGCAAAGCATGTACGACGGCCCGAGCGTACTGGCAGGGGATAGGTATTCATAATCCAGCCGTCGGGCTAGTGACGTAGGACCTACTCATGCAGCACTAGAGGAGCTCCTAAAGACCGTCCGTCGCCACGAGCTGACTCTTCAGCATGCTACCCGGACCTCCCAGTCTGCTCAATTCCTAGCTATGATGGCGTCGCACGGGGTGCAGAGATTGGAGCTGGAGCAGAGGAAGAAGAGCTCTGGATGGATGGATGGCTGAAAAAGAAGTGGATGTGAAGGCGACATGTGGAAGGGGGAAGAAATATCTGTCTTTGAATAGTTGAAGGAAACAAACTTATCATTATCTAACATTATTATTATTATTATTATTCATGGGGGTGATGGCACCTTCCACTTTGTAAGAACTAGACTCTGATACTATGAACTTTGTCTTGTTTTGAACTGATTCCTATGATACAATGTTGTTGAAACATTTATGATTATCTGTCATGTGTTGTTTATTCATGGTGTTGGGCCATGCCATTCTTTATGATTGCCTAAACTGTTTAAATTGGTAATCTGTGGAACTTGGTAAGTTGTGTGTAATTATACACCGTATTCTCTCCTCATATAGAGGGAGCCTTGTAGGGAATTCATGCATAGACTGTTTGAAACAAATTATGAGATGCTAAATGACTTTATCTGTAGTACTACCAGAATGCCTACAAGAAGAGGAACACGCATCGGAAGGCAAGGAGCATACCGAGGCCGTCACGAAGGAACAAGGCGAACCAGAAACCAACCTCCTACTCCTCCAGGGACTCCCATCGGGGGGAATGCTAACTCAGGAAATGACGAGAGGATGGCAAATCTTGTGGCACAGCAAATTGCGCACGCTATACCAACCATCATTGCTCAAATCAATGCTGACCGGAATGACACCGGAGGTGGTACTGGGACTGTAAACAACAAGGAATCTGAACCTATCAGGAAGGGGTGCTCCTACAAAACATTCATGGCTTGCAAGCCAAAGGACTTCCATGGCACCGAGGGTGCAATTGAAACATATAGGTGGCTGGACGAAATCGAAGTTATGTTAGACATCAGTGAATGCAAGTTGGAACACATGGTGAGGTTTGCTTCTCAATCTCTCAAGGGACCAGCACTTGAATGGTGGAAGACCATCATTCAGCCTCGAGGCCGGGACGCCGTTGGTAGGATGAACTGGTCTGAGTTCAGGGAACTAATCACCAACAAGTACTGCCCGATCAACTAGCTAGAAAAACTGGAGGCTAGATTTCTGAATATGGTGATGAGGGGCCCGAACTACACAGAATACATCAACCAGTTCCTTGCATTGTCCCGACTGGTACCACACTTGGTGATGCCAGAATCCAAGGGTGTGGCCCGCTTTATCTAGGGTTACACCCAAGGGTGAGGGGCATGGTTCGGTCATCCAGGCCTACAACCATACAGGCTGTGGTCGACTTTACCAGTAGTATGACCGACGACCTAGTTAGAGCTGGGTGGACTGAACACGGGAAAACTAAGGACAAGAAGAAGGCTGTGGAAGAAAAGAGGAAGTGGTTTGATATTAGGAAGGTAGTCGGCAGCAGTAGCGGTTCAAACAAGAGACCTAGAGAAGAAGCGAGACGAAGTGACCATGGTGGAAAGGCAAGGAGGTTGTATCTAGGCACAAGCCCCTTCTGCAATAAATGCAAGCTTCATCACCAAGGGGAGTGCAATCCCATGCCTTGTTATCGGTGCAAGAAACCTGGTCACCTGATTAAAGACTGTACCTACGAGCCTGGAAAACAATGCTATGAGTGCGGAGATCCAGGGCATATGAGGAACAAATGCCCCAAGCTAGCAAGAAACAGGGACACCCGACTCAACAAGCCCAAGGGAAGAGCTTTTGTGATGGACCCAGCTGGAGCCCGAAAGGAACCTGATATGGTTAATGGTACGTTTCTTGTAAACGATCATCCTGCTACCGTTTTGTTTGATACTGGAGCGACTGCTAGTTTTATCTCTAGTGCATTTAGATCCTTGATTGACCTAGCTACGTGTACCTTAGCCGATATGTTTACCGTCAAATTAGCTGAGGGCAACATTTTAGAAACTAATGAAATCATAAAGGTTTGTTCAATAAGTCTTAATGGAAATACATTTAAGATAGATCTGATGCCCATTAAGTTAGGAGGATTTGATGTGGTTGTTGGCATGGACTGGTTAGCTAAGAACAGAGTCGAAATTGTCTATGATAAACGCCTACTCAAGATACCATAGAATGACAAGGATGAGTTAGTAGTGCAAGGAGAAAGGAGTAACACTTTATGCCCTATGATATCCCATTTAAAATCTACCAAGAGCTTAAGGAAGGGATGCTAAGCTTTCATCATCTACGTGATGAAGACCAAAGAGGAGAAGAAGATTTCGGACATCCCAGTAGTTTCTGAATACCCTGAGGTGTTTCCGGAAGACCTACCGGGACTTCCCCGAATCGACAAGTTGAGTTCCAAATAGATTTGATGCCTGGCGCTGCACTGGTAGCCAAAGCGCCGTATCAACTCGCTCCTCCTGAGATGAAGGAACTGATGACGCAAATTCAAGAACTATTGGACAAAGGATTCATACGTCCGAGTGTCTCTCCATGGGGTGCCCCGGTGTTATTTGTGAAAAAGAAGGATAGAACCCTACGCATGTGCATTGACTACTGGGAGTTAAATAAGTTGACCATAAAGAACCGTTACCCACTCCCGAGGATAGACGACCTATTCGATCAACTTCAAGGAGCAAGCTACTTTTCCAAGATATATTTAAGATCCGGTTACCACCAACTGAAGATAAGAGAAGAAGACATACCCAAGACGAATTTCCGAACTAGGTATGGGGACTATGAGTACTTAGTCATGCCCTTCGGGCTGACCAATGCACCAGCAACATTCAAGGATCTCATGAACCGTGTATGCCGCCCATATCTCGACAAGTTTGTGATCGTGTTCATCGACGACATTCTGATCTACTCCAGTAATAAGGAAGAGCACGAGAAACATCTCAGACTAATTCTTGAATTACTCAAGAATGAACAACTATATGCCAAATTTTCAAAATGCGAATTTTGGATGCGAGAGATCTAATTTTTAGGGCATGTAGTGAATGAGAATGGAATTCAAGTTGACCCTTCCAAGATTGAGGCCATAAAGAATTGGAAGATTCTTAAGACTCCCACTGAGATTAGACAATTCCTAGGATTGGCCGGATACTACCGACGATTCATAAAGGACTTCTCGCGCATTGTGCAACCATTGACTGCACTGACTAAGAAGAGCAAAACCTTTATGTGGGAACCAGAGCAAGATGAAGCCTTTGAGACGCTCAAGGAAAAGTTATGCAGTGCACCCGTTCTAGCCCTCCTAGAAGGAGTCGAAGACTTTGTAGTCTATTGTGACGCCTCGCGCTAGGGGTTAGGATGTGTGCTAATGCAACGCAACAAGGTCATTGCCTATGAATCTAGATTGCTAAACGATCACGAGAAGAACTATACTACGCATGCCGTGGTGTTTGCTCTCAAAATGTGGAGGCACTACCTCTATGGCACGAAGTGCGTCATTTACACTGACCATCAAAGTTTGTAACACATTCTCGACCAGAAGATGCTAAACATGCGCCAAAGAAGATGGGTTGAGTTGTTGAACGACTACGAGTGTGAAATCCATTATCATCCCGGTAAGGCCAATGTGGTGGCAGATGCTTTGAGCAGAAAGGAGAGAGAAAAACCTCTTTGTGTATGAGCTTTAAGGATAAGTGTGTACACTGACCTAATTGCAAGGCTGAAAGAAGCTCAAAGTGAAGCGTTGAAGGAGGAAAATTTAGCAGGAGAAGGATTAACTGGAATGGAAAAGCGATTTGAAACAGGAAATGATGGTACATATAAGTGCGAAGGGAGAACTTGGGTGCCAAAGCATGGGGGAATTCGAGAGGTAATTCTCGATGAAGCTCACAAATCTAGGTATTCAGTTCACCCTGGGAGTGATAAAATGTACCAGGATTTGAAGGCACTTTTCTAGTGGCCTGGAATCAAGAAATCAATCGCTATGTATGTCAGAAAATGTCTAACCTGTGCCATGGTAAAAGCTGAAAACCAAAAACCGTCAGGGATGTTACAGCAGCCAGAAATCCCAGAATGGAAATGGGATAACGTCACGATGGACTTTGTTACCAAGTTACCCAGAACGTCTAGGGGTCATGATGCTATTTGGGTAATAGTGGATAGACTAACCAAATCAGCTCACTTCTTACCAATTCGGGAAGACTATGACATGTCAAGACTGGCTCAACTGTATATCAATGAAATAGTGGCTAGGCATGGTGTGTCACTATCCATAATCTCCGACCGTGATAGTCGTTTTACTTCGCGTTTCTGGAAATCACTTCAACGAGCTTTAGGGACCCGGCTGGACTTAAGCACGGCTTACCACCCGCAAACTGACAGTCAAAGCGAAAGGACTATTTAAACCTTAGAAGATATGCTGAGAGCTTGCGTAATTGATTTTGGTGGGAACTGGGATAACCATCTTCCATTGGTAGAGTTCTCCTATAATAACAGTTACCATGCAAGTATCAATTCTGCTCCGTATGAGGCTCTCTATGGTAGGAAATGTCGGTCACCCTTGAGTTGGAATGAAATTGGTGATAGTCAAGTGTTGGGACCCGACATCGTATTGGAGACCACGGAGAAGATTTTCAAGATCAAGGAACGTCTACGGGCAGCAAGGGACCATCAAAAGAAGTACGCTGACAGAAGACGAAAACCATTAGAGTTTCAGATAGGTGATAGGGTAATGCTGAAGGTAGCACCATGGAAAGGAACCGTGAGATTTGGAAAAAGAGGCAAGTTAAACCCAAGATACATTGGACCATTTGAAATACTTGCAAGAATTGGTCCTGTGGCTTACAAGTTGAAACTGCCTCAGCAATTGAGTTATATACACGACACCTTCCACGTGTCAAACTTGAAGAAATGTCTGGTAGACAAAACCTTGGAGCTACCGTTGAAGGAGACAAGAATCAATGATAAGCTGAACTTCGTGGAAGAGCCTATAGAGATCACGGACTGCTTAGTTAAGCAATTCAGACGAAGCATCATACCCAAGGTTATGGTTAGATGGAACTCGAGACGAGGGCCGGAATTCACTTGGGAACGTGAGGACGAGATGAGGAAGAACTACCCACAACTCTTTAAACCCACCCGTACCAATTCTAAACGAAGTTAAAATTTCGGGATGAAATTTCCTAAACGGTGGGAGAATGTGACAACCGGTCCCAAGGTCACTATTCTAAACCCTAATTTATTTTCATCATATCCCATATTATGTGTACTAATAATGGAAACAATTTAATTATATCAAGAATGTTAGAATCGCCAATTGTTATTTGATCTATTTTATGATTCAATGTGATTTATGTGAATTTAGTCATTTTAAGTCTTGCCTTTTAGAAAATTCGTGCCCAGGAATATTGTTTAGTCACCCTAGCTAGAATACGAAGCCGTAATTGAAAACAATTTAAAAGTATGCATACATACACATACTTGGATATTTTGGATTATGCATGAAGGATCATGCACATGATAACAACTAATATCATCTAATAACTAACAATTTTAAACACTACACTACAAAACAATACTACTAATTATCTTGTGATTAAAAATAAATTGAAAAGCCTTCCACTAAAGGCCAAATCGGCCGCCCCCTTGCCACCAATCACCACACTTGTCCACCACTACACACAACCTTCCTATCACCCATTCTCCTTACATGCACACTTCACTTTTGCAAGACCCTCACTCCTCTCATTCTCTCCTCTCTCTCTCGGATTATCCACAATAGAAAACACACAACACTCTTCCATTTCAGCCCCTTTCCAACTCCAAAATCACGAACCATAACAACAACAACATCGGCCAGCAGCAAACCGCAAGAAAGGTGACCTTTTGGTAATGTTTTGAGGCTTGGAACGTGCAATACTTGAGGTTCCAGCTCTTGTTCGAGGTTCTACAGTCAAGTCCAAGGAGATTTCAACCATCCACGACCATCTACACCTTCTAAACTGTGAGATACATCAAGTGTAAGCTCACTATGTTCGGTTTTGGTCATTTCTCAAGTTTAACTTCATTGTTCACCTAAAAACCCTATTTTTCTTGTTGTAGAAGAAACCTCTCACTACTACCTTATTCTTGGAGAGCTTTCCACGTTCTTGAAGATATTCCACAAGTATAACATGTCGATCTATAGGTGTAACAAGAGTTACACCTAGAAAACCCTTTTTTTGGGTGATTCTCACCACCCAACTTGTGCATCTTGTAACTTTTAAGAACCAACCTTGTAACCTGCTTTCTAATGACTTATTAAACTCTTAATAATCTGATTTGAATGTTAAAAATGGTTGTACACCATGAATGGAAGGTGTTAACACAAGAACACCATGAACAACCACTCTTTCTATAAGTTACAACACATCTTAAACACTTTCTTGAAAACCCTCATAGACAAGGGTTATAACCTGCTCAAAAATGAGTTTTAGATACCCCAACAACCTGATTTTTAAGTTAGATGAAGTTTTGGTAATGAATAAACTTAAGTTACAAGGATTTACACAAGTGTAATGGTCGGTTATGGCATTTTCTATGAATTCGGAGGCTATGGATGTGTAGAATGACTAGGCCACGATTTGGGACTGTTATTTCAGTAGGTTTTGATGAATATTAAGAGTGTTAATGTTGTTTAATCTCTGGAACAAAGGACATGTTTTGTTTAGACCCATTTTGGTCACTTTCGGGACCCGAAAACAAGCAAAAACTACTTAAAAACAAGAAATCTTGAACTATAAACTTTTTAAAGATAATTAGAGGTTCATTAAGGATTAATAAAGTGTTCTGGAGTTAATGGGAATTTTAGTGGTCAAAAGATAATTTAAATGGAATTTTAAGTGAAAACTGGTGCTAACCGAGAGACGTTTTTAGGAAAATCTAAGAAAAATGGATATAAGGTGAGAAATTATAAAAATCATGGCATTCCAGTAAGATATATAATAAAATAACTTATAAAGTGGAAAAGTTGGTCAAACAAGCTTTAAAATGGTCAAACCCGGTTAAAAACGTGTTTTAAACGGTTTAAACGTAAAAACGAGTCTTCCCACTACTAGTGGTAAATTTTGTGATTTAAAAGGTTAGAAACTTATGAAAATGATTTTAAAAAGTTAGCTACTGGACGTAGACTCAAAAACATGAAAACCCATAGTCAACCATCTTAAACCCTTAGGTTTTTCCGTAACCGACAACGTTAAACGCGTAAATTATAAACCGAGCCCATAAACTGAAAATTTGAGTATACATTCTTAAAATAAAGTAATATTAAGTTCTTGAAACTGATTTTTGGTTATAAAGGTCATCTAATACAAGAAGCCAAACTTAAGGGTAGAAACTGTCAATTTGGAAACTTCAGGGGCCAAACTGTAAAATTTGGTTAAACTTCATAACCGACTCCAATAAGCAACTTAGTCACTTTATTAGCATATTTATCATATATTCTGAACTTAGTAATGTAAAAACCCTTAATTGTATGAGAAACCTTGACTTTCCATAAAAGGAAACTTTTATACAAACCCTAATCGAATCAAAGTCGAACCCGACCAACTAAGGCTTAGACACTCTTGATGCACCTTAAATAGGTTAGAGCAGTAGCTAATAACTTAATATATTCATTTTAGGGTGCTAGACTTGAAACATTCCTGGCACACGAAGGATTTCTTTGCTTAACGTCTAAGGTGAGTTCTAGTGATCCCTTTTTACTTACTATTTTTGGGATGGAACATGCTCTTTTGTTTATGAACTATGATTGTGCTTTCTTTGATACTTGTATGTGGGACTTTTGGATAGCTGCTGATGCTTATGTCATGATCATTAATTCTTTTGTGAACCGCTTGTTTTATGTGGACAGATCTATTTGGGGAATCCCCCACGCACAGTGGCTCCCGCTACAGGGAGGTACCCCACTGAGATCCCGAGGGGTCATTTGTGGCATGTAACAGGTTTTGAATAAGATACTGTGGTGAACCATCCTAGCAGGAATGGTTCACTGTTCTAAGGCTTGGTTCTTTCCTTCGGGAATATCCGGTTAAACACAAGTTTAGAAGAGGCCAACCGGGGACCAAGTGAAGGGTTGATCATGATACCCCACGATGACTGATACTAAAAATGATGTTTTTAAAAATCAAATGAGATTTTCATAAACTTTCACACTTGATTCTAAAACCCTCACTGTGGACTTTAAGAGTTCCTTTTATTGTTTTGAAACTTTAAACACTTGAATTCACCAACTTTTTAGTTGACACAATTTTCTTTTGAGCATGTTTTAGGTAACCCGTGAAGACTCTTAGCTATTATGGAAGACTTAGACTCAACCCCGAGACCATGGCATTTGCTTGTGTGACCAAAATCATGACTTGAACAATTTGATTTAATGACTGTTTTATTTTGTTGAACTATGTAAACATTTGGGGCTGGATATGTTTCCAGCCCGGTGTCTTTTAAAACTTTAAATGCCATGTGATGTTCTCTCCCTTTGAGCTCCTATATTGGTTTGTTTCCACTGCTATGTATGTTGTTGCTAATCTGTGACGTCCCACGCTACCGGGGCCCGAGGGTGTGACACCAACTTACTGTTATAAACTATCCAATACAAACAACTTATTGCATTTCAACGATCAAGTCTTATTTCATCACATTTTTGCAAGATATGAACCAATACATGCATATATATATATACGACATCCATACATACATTAAATCCATCAAAATCCTTCATAAAAACACTGAAATATTCAGTTCTAAGCCATCTATAATGTTATCCATACTTACATGAACGATCAAACAACATTCAAGGCACTAAGCAACCTTCAAGCACCAATCAACAACATACACACATATGCATGCATACGGTCTTACATCCATGCACATGCATACACAAAATACTTCACTTTTGATCATCATTTTCAGATTTCAACCCATCTTTTACTAAACTTCTACTTGGATGAACCAACTTTAGCTTTTAGGTAGCCATTTTTGTATAAAAAAACGTAACTAAAAAGAAATATTAAGGTTACCTTAGTCCTAGAAGCTATTCACACGAAAAAAAGTTGTAAGATGATGATTTTCTTCTTGATTTACCACCAACGAGCTCCACTTTTTGCTAGGAACACTTCCAACTCGGGATTCCAACCTTAAATCTCCAAGAACTTGGATGAAAAACAAAAATGAAGATGGTGGAGGTGGTGTGGCCTTGAGTTTTAGAGAGAAAAGAGAGGGAGAGAGTGAATTTTCTTCAAAATGAAGTGGATGAATGAAATGAGGGGGGGGGAGAAGGGTATTTACAAGGGGAGGGGAGGGAAAGGGGGGAGGGCGGCCAAGGGCAAGGGGGGTTAGAGGGGTAGTCAAACGGTCATTTTCCTTTTTCTCCCGTCTCGACCCGACTTTCAAAAACCGAACATGTTAAATTCTAATTCCTTGCAAAATTCTAGTCCCAAACGACTATTTACATGCCCCATATCTTGGTTTGATCATCCACTTGGGCATTTTATTATTTATCTGCTAGATCGAGCCATCTCGTCGCACTAAGGCGTGTAGATGTTGTTATCGGGTTTTCTCGTTACGATAGTCGTTTCCTCACCTAATACCATTAATATTAGTGTAACTAAGATTAAATTAGGCCAAATTCTCATTTTTACCTATGACGTTAATATTTATTTCCCGGTCAGTTCATAAAGGCGTTTATTTCAGACATTCGCCGGACTCGGGTTTTCACGGTCGAACACGCACGAAATAGAAAGGTAAGCACACGTAGGACTCTAATAAATCTTTAGATTAGTTTATTTAGTGCTATATATTCTAAAACAAGACTGAGCATAGAAATCAAGATCTAGGGTTTCTAGAGAAATTACCCGGAAATCGAGGGTTGTCACATGCATACACATGCAATACTATCATCATCGTGCCCATCATAACTTCTAAGCCTCGACGGGCATCTCATGTGTACCTACGGGAGCTATCAGATCATTACTCACCCTTGCTCTTCTCCCGAAGCCAAGTAAGTGAACTATATCTCTCCTCGTACACAACAACCCTTTTTGGGCGATTGGGCACCCTTCAGTCGCATGGCCTCCATGCGACTGAACACTATGCGATTGGACCAATGCAGATGAGCACCCATGCGGATGAAGACCCAATCATGCGTACGGACTTTCTATCGTGCGAATGAACACTATGCGAATGGGCTCCGATGCGACTGAACTCTCAATCGTGCGATTGAACAGCCATGCGAATGGGCCTATGTGACTGAGCTCACAGTCAGGCGAGTGAATCTGTTGTGACTGAGCACCTATGCGACTGGACTCTCAGTCGTATGACCTGTCGTGCGATTGGACTCCTAGTCATGCGATTGAGCCGCAGTCGTGCGATTGAACCCCTGTCGTCCCCCAGTCGTGTGATTGGCCCCCTAGTCGCCTAGCCCTAGCTGGGCAGCGACTGTAGTTCATCCCGAACTGCAGCCGCGACATTCGGCCTTCAACCCTTCCAAACTCATTCCAAGCCCAAATCAGCCCTCCTAAACCTTAGGGAATCATACTATGACATCATACAAGCACATACCAGTCCAAAATCGCACTCTAAACACACTATACACAATCAAACCTAAATGGGTCAAACACACACATTTCAAAAACGGGTTTATATGTGTTCCAGCCACAAAATCTATTGAAAACAAGTAAATGAGGGGTCCTAGAACTCACACAAACAAGAAGAAGATGAAGAGCTTCGTTTGGACTAGTTACTCGACGAGTTTCGAGCCCGAATCACCACTTTTCTCTCTTTTTCTCTTCTTTCTCTCTTCTCTCCTTTTTGGCTGAGTTTTGCAAGTGTGGGGAGGGGAGATGGCTGCCCTTTCCCTTAAAAGCTATAGTTCAGTCGCCCGAACACCATGCGACTGGACCTTCAGTCGCGTGAGCTCCATGCGATTGGACACTCCAGTCGCACGACTTCCATGCGTTTGACCTCTAGTCATCTGAAGTCCATGCGATTGGACCTTCAGTCGCATTACACTCCAAACAAATTTCCGGGCTTTACAAGTCCACCCCCTTATTCAGGTTTCGTCCTCGAAACCTGTTATTCCTCGAACAAGCGTGGGTAATGCTGTCTCATTTCCTCCTCTGTCTCCCACGTTGACTCAGATTCCTTCCTGTGCCTCCACTATACACGCACAAGAGGAACCACTTTATTTCTCAGCCGCTTCTCTTTTCTATTGATGATTGCCACTGGTTGCTCCACATAATTGAGTCGTTCATCTACTTTGATGTCCTCTAGTGGAACAATCATATCTTCATCTGCCAAACATTTTCTCAGATGAGATACGTGGAATGTCGGGTGAATTCCACTTAACTCATCTAGTAGCTCCAATCTATAGGCCACCTCTCCTACTCGAGCAATGATTCGGAAAGGGCCTATATACCTCGGGCTCAACTTGCCCCACTTTCTAAACCGAATGTTACCCTTCCAAGGTGAGACCTTCAACATAACCTGGTCACCTACCTGGAACTCAATCGGTCTGCGTCGTTTATCTGCATACGACTTCTGTCTGTCTTTGGCTGCCTTTATGTAGGCCTTGATCTTCTTAAGCTTTCCAGTCGTAGCCTCAATCACTTCGACGCTCCCCAATTCCTTCTGACCAATATCACCCCAACAAGCGGGTGTCCTGCATCTCCTACCGTATAGCATCTCATAGGGTGGCATCGCAATGCTGGCATGATAGCTGTTATTGTATGAGAATTCAGCTAACGGCAAGTGGTCATCCCAACTTCCCCCAAAATCAATCACACATGCCCGAAGAATGTCCTCTAAAGTCTGAATTGTTGGATTCTTTATGCCCAAGACAAATAGAATATTGATATGGTTAGTACATCATGATCCAAGTCGGGTCATACCCAATAACAAGCTTAGCAAACACCAATTAATATTTAATTGATGATATGATCATGCAATTAAATAATTACACCAATTTAGAAAAGTGGGGTTTCTAAATAAATTGTATATGAGATGGAACAACTTATAAGGATATTTTGTTCATGGGAATTATTTGTAATGTTATTTAAATTGGTTAAATAACATCAAGTAATAAAAGTGTGTATAAGTTATATAATTAAAATGTTAATTACATAACTTATTCAATAACTAGTTAACATAAAATGGAGGATTAAAAATGGGGGGAAACCCCATTTTGAAGAGAATTCGGCCTCCCCTAAGGGGCTTTTATGTCTTTGTTGTTGTCTTGAAAAATGACACAACATTAACTAGTTACACATGCTTCTCCCTTCTCTCTCTTACATGCAAAAGGCACCAAGAACACTCCTTTTCTTTTGAAGAAACTCACGGCTGGAAGGAGAGTTCCAACAGCATTCTTGGTCAATTTTTGGTGTTAAATCCTAGCAACAAGAAGTGTTTGCTTAAGGCTTGTGGGTATGGAAGCTTGAGGACACCAACCCTTGGTGTTTTGGCCATTCAAGAACAGCTCCTTCTTCATCAAAATCATGATTTTATGCAGCTCTATCTCACGTTTTCCAGCAGCCTACAAAGGTAGTTTGTTAATGTTGGTTATGGTTGTTTCCTCCTCTTGATAGCTAGTTCAAACACATATAATCGATCCTATGTTATTGGGTTTGTTGAAACAAAGGTATGAACCTTTATTTCCAGATTATAAACATGATATTAAGCTCTTATTCCGCTGCGTTTTTCTTGTTTAAATGGTTAAACAACAATGTTAAAGGTCCAACAAACCCAACATTGGCATCTAGAGCCGGATATGTGGATGACTAGCTTCAATTATCCTTGTAAAATTGGTTTTATAGGGTTTTAACAACCAATTAGGGCTGTTTTGCGGTGATATTATAAATCCCCAACCTTCAAGGTTCTATCTTGCATGCTTATGATTAAATCTTAAAAGGAAAGCTATCAAAATGGTTGATTGTGTTTTGTTTGGATCAAAGACCCTTAAATTCTTGGTTTATGTTGGCTAAAAATTTAGGGTCATATGGGGATTTATTTGGTTCTTGAATGTTGTATATGATGTTTCATATTGGTGCATAACCTAGCCTTGACTTTGGTTTGATTTGGTTTTGAATGGATGTTTGTTTTGGTTGATTTCATTCATAAAGGGTTGTAATATTATACTTTTGTGTTTGTATTTGGGATGTAATTTATTTATTCATTTGGTTATATAATAAATAAAATAGGTGCATTTCTTTTATTAGAAAATTGTATTAGGATATGATTTTGTAAAAGAAGATGCACAAGATGAAGACCCAAAGAAAGGACACAAAAGACATGGACACTTGAAGCATTTGGATGTGGAATCAAGTGGGAGTTCATGGACACATATGATGTGTCATTGTTAACCCTTAGGAAAGACCTTATGACAACACTTGTGATGGCAAACAAGTGTAGTCAACTTAGTGGCTATGGTTATGCACATATGTTTGTATGATTATGGTTGTTTGGTTGTTTGTTGTATTATTATGTTTTGATATTTGGATATGCATAACAAACTCATTAGTAAACTTAACAAGCTGAAAATTTATGGTCCTAATCATTAAGTGATTAATAAAAGGTTATTAAAAGGATTAACAATTTTAATAAATGGTTTTTATTAAAAAGGAGAACCATAGGGTACCATGTTTTTGAAAGCATGCAAATACAAGGTACATAGAGTTTTCAAAACTAGAACTAATGAAAACTAAAATCCCTTTGGAAACAAGTTTAACACCATCCTTTTACACGACACTCAAATCACTTGAGAACTATTTGTGGGATAAAGGTCACCTAACCACTTTTAGGGAACTTGTGTTTTAAGGTGGGCTTAATGTATTTGTGGGATAAAGGTCACCTAACCACTTGTATGTTTAAACTCACACGAGTGTGTAAGTAACACGACGTGAATTCGAAACCATGTGCATAGGGTCACCGAAGCATGGCGTACAATGGTGTTGATGGGATTAAACATGCCAACCAGACATAAGATGCTTAACCGATCCCATAAAGGCTAGAAGTTGCAAAGGGTTGCAATTGTCAAATGTTGACTACCTTGTTAATTTAAATAATGGGATAAAGGTCACGTAACCGTTATTTGAATGTAACGTTGGATTCTACATTTTAATTACTAATTGTCTATGAGACATAAAAGGGTATTAATAATTAAAATAAAATTTTTCAGAAATACTAATAAGAACTTTGTAAATTTTATAGAATGGCCACAAACAATAATGCTACCACCCCGACCGTCCATACCCTATCACTGAGAACTATTTTACAGAGGGATCGTCTGAACCATAACAACTTCATGGACTGGTCTCAAAACTTGAGAATTGTTCTCAAGCAAGATAAAAAGGCCTATGTCCTTGACGATCCTATTCCTGACCTACCCGACCCAAGGAATGTTGAGGCCTATAACGATTGGCTTCAGTATACTGAGGATTCCACGCAGGTATCCTGTCTCATGTTGGGAACTATGATTCCCAAACTCCAAAAGGACTTGGAGCATCATGGGGCATATGACATGATTACCCAATTAAAGGAAATGTTCCTTCAACAAGCCTGGGTAGAGCACTTCGAAATGGTTCGAGCGCTTCATGCGTGTCGCATGGAAGAAACCCAATCGGTATCATCTTATGTACTTAGGATGAAAAGCCACATTGATCGCCTCAAAAGGCTTAACTGTCCTGTCTCAAAGGAGTTGGCCACGGATTTGATCCTTAATGGCCTAACTAAAAGGTTTGAGACGTTCATAATGAATTACAATATGAACGGATGGGACAAGAGCATTGGTGAGCTTCACGCAATGCTCAAAACAGCTAAGGTGGGGATGGGTAGAAAAGTTCTACCTTTTCTCTCGGTCAATGAGGGAGGCAATAGGAAAAGGCCATTCCCCGATCCCAAGGGAAACGTGAAGGGTTTTTAACGAGTTTATCAAAGTTGTTTAACCATTTTAAAGAAAAAAAACACAGCGGATAATCATTTTAAATATTGTTAGAAGTTTACATAAACCATTTTATGTTGATAGAACCCTTTAAAGATGGATCTATTTGCATGAACAAGTAACTTACAAAACAACCATAGAAAAGTGATGGAAACTACGTTTCAAGACTTTCTTTGAGATGAGAAAGATGATGTTCTTGAAGGCAAGACTCCAAATAGCAATCCTCAAGTAGTAATACCCACAAGCACGTCCAAACACCTACTAGCTAGGGAGTAGAACACCAACTTCTTCCTTTCTTCTTGGTCTGAATCCACCCAATCAAATTATGAAATTCTTCGGTTGCAAAGCTGAATTTTCAGCCAAGTAATGCTGAATTTTCAGCCAAGAACTTAGAGAGAAGCTTGCTTTTGTGTGTGAGAGAAAAGTGTATTCTTTGGAAGAGTGTGTTTAATGATAGTTGCTTGAACCAACAAATAAAATGGAGAGTCCCAATGCTCTCTATGGGGCGGCCGAATTCACTCCCCAAAAGGGGTTTCCCTCTCATTTTAATTTTATTAAAATGTACACTCTTTATCCATATGTTTTTATAAAATTAAACCCCTTTTAATTTTATAACAATAACACACTAGTATTTGTCATTGTTTAACTAATTTAAATAATGAAACAAATATCTCTCATGAACAAATTATCTATATAATCTTGTTCATTTACAAAAGCAATGTTTTAGAAAACCCGGTTTCTAAATTGGTGCTAATATTTATTCGTATGATCACATCAACGAACAAATATTTGTTGGTGTTTGTTTGGCTTGTTATTGGATATGACCGGACTTGGATCATATCACACTAGCCACATCAATTTAATATGTATCTTGGGCAGATCAATTCTTTCAATCTCCCACTTGCACAAGATTCATAGAAGATTGATGCAAGCAGCAAATAACGCCTAGCAACGGTTTGCTACCCTTAATGTATATGACTAAGTGCCATTCAATAACATCATCCTCTTCAAGTACCTTACTTGAAATGTTTTAGGTGAATCAATCATCTATCCTTTTGTTTCAGATGTCATGTTGAATCACAGAGACACAGAATTGTCATTCTCCGATGATTTAACTTTAACAGGCCTTAGACATCTAACTCTCAATGAATAAGAGGAACAAATTCCATCTTGACTACATACGTCTCTCACAATCATCTTATATCATACCTAATCCTAGCCTTATGTACTGCCAATCTTTCAGAACAGCAAAGTACTAAGTCAAAGTACAATACTTGGTGAATATCAAGACCCAATATGTATCTCAGGTCTAAGGATGCAATGATATTCGCCTTTACTTAATATCTCTTATGACTAATCACAAAGATTCCATGCAGAAATAATTGAGAGCGGGTCAGTCCTCTACCTATATCCAATAGATATGAATGAAATCTGGTAGCAACCTCTTGCTCTATATTCATACCTTATGAATATCAACCAATCCAAGTTCATTATAGTCTTACATTCATAGTTGTTCCCACAAGTATGATCGATGACGGACGTTTAGAATAACTTACTTATTCACGGATTTAAACATGCTAAAATAGAAGAACAAATGAAAGTTATAACCATATAATTAAGTCAAATAACATAAGTTCCAATATCCAAATACAAAATATAAAATCAAATCCAGTCACTAGAATATCGAAGTCCCATGGCACAAACATGACCTTCATGCTTTGCCTTTTCAAGGAGCTTTGTGAGTGGATCCGCAATGTTTTTATCAGTGTGAACTTTGCGAATACATATCTTTCCTTTTTCAACTTCATCCCTTATGTAGTTGAATCTCCGCTCAATGTGCCTGGTTTTCTGATGTGCACGGGGTTCCTTGATTTGAGCAATCACACCCTCGTTATCACAAAGAATCTCCAGAGGATCCTGAATAGAAGGGACTACCCCTAGATCGGCTATGAATTTTTTCAACCACACAGCTTCCTATGCTGCCAATGAAGCGGCAATGTATTCTGACTTTGTAGTGGACAACGCTACGACTTCTTGCTTTGAGCTTTTCCAAGAAATAGCTCCCCCATTCAGAATAAAGATGTACCCTGATTGAGATCGTGAATCATCTCGATCGGTTTGGAAACTCGCATCCGTGTAACCCTTTACAACGAGTTCCTCTTCACCAGACCCGTAGATCAAGAACATGTCCTTAGTCCTCCTTAGGTACTTTAGAATGTTCTTGGCAGCCATCCAATGACTATCACCAGGATTTTGCTGGTATCTACTTGTCATGCTTAAATCGCATGATAAGTCCGGTCTAGTGCATATCATTGCATACATGATGGATCCTATAGCAGATGCATATGGGATTGCCTTCATTCTATTCTACTCTTCCTTTGAGCTTGGACATTGAGTCGTACTCAATGTTGTCCCTCTCTGAATAGGTACAGTACCTTTCTTAGAGTTTTCTATCTTGAACCTTTTCAAGATTTTATCAATGTATGCACTTTGATTTAAACCAATCAGCCGCCTTGATCTATCCCTATAGATCTTTATTCCCAAAATATAGGCGGCTTCACCAAGATCCTTAATGGAAAAGCAGCTTCCAAGCCAGGCTTTTACACCTTCCATTGTTGGAACGTCATTCCCAAACAGTAGAATGTCATCGACATATAATACTAGGAATGTTATTGTGCTCCCACTAGCCTTCTTATACACACAAGCCTCATCTGCGTTTTTGGTGAAGCCAAATTTCTTGACCTCATCATTAAAATGGTGATTCCAGCTTCTTGATGCTTGTTTCAATCCATAGATTGATTTCATTAACTTGCATACTTTATTATGATGTTTTGGATCAACAAAACCTTCTGGCTGAACCATATAGACATCTTCCTCAAGATATGCATTTAGGAAAGCGGTTTTGACATCCATTTGCCAAATCTCATAATCATAATAAGCAGCTATGGCAAACAATATCCTTATGGACTTTAGCATCGCAACAGGTTAGAAGGTTTCATCATAATCAACCCCCTGAGTTTGAGTGAAACCCTTTGCTACAAGTCTAGCCTTATAAGTATCCAAGTTTCCATGCATGTCAGTTTTCTTCTTGAAAACCCACTTACTTCCAACTACCATGGAGTTGAGAGGTGGTACAACAAGTTCCCAAACTTGATTGTCATACATGGATTGCATCTCAACGTTCATGGCTTCAATTCATTTGTCACAATCCAAATTGGACACTGCATCATGGTATGTGGTTGTTTCATCTGAATCTACCACATAGCATCCATCCATGAAAATCCGTATCTTTAAGGTGGATTACTAGTTCTGCCACTTTTGCGAACGTTTTATGTGTATTGATCAACTGCTTGATCATCCTCAATATCCTCATGTTGAGTGCTAGTTTCAACCAAACGTGCATCGGGTTATGGTTCTTGATCCTCCTCAAGATCCATTGTTTTGCTGCTAGTTCCTTCCATAAGGAACTTTTCTTCTAAGAACTCACCCTTTCTGGCAACAATTACTTTTTGTTCCAGTGGATCATATAAATAATATCCCATAGAATCTCTAGGATATCCAACAAATATACATTTGGTGGATCGAACTTCCAATTTGTTTGGGGTGGGAGTCTTAACATAAGCCTCACAACCCCAGACCCTTAAGTATGTGAAAGGATCTCAGCCTCTAGTTTGATCAATTAGGTTGTATTCACAGCGGATTTAGCACAAAAATTAAGCAAATTATACTAAGAACACACGAGATATATCAATGAAACAGTAGGTTATAGAGAGAGAGAGGAATTTTGCAAAAAGATGTTTTCTATTAGATCACACACTTCAGCAAGGATTACAATTAGGTCATCTTCCTTTTATAGGAAGAATGACGTCAGCTGATGTCACTTGATAGTGACATCAAACCATTATTTTAACAAACTACTGAAACTACCTAAACTACTGAAGATATCAAACAGCTGACATATTCTTACAAAATACTAAGTGTTAAAACTTATTACAACTGAAAGAAACTACTAAAAACTACAACGACTGAAGAACATACTCTTCAGTCGTTTTACAAACTACTGAAATAGAAAATTACAATTACTGAAAAGAAAGAACTGAAAGGTAAACCATCACAACAACTGAAGAATACTTCTTCAGCTGTTATGACAAACTCTGAAGCTTCAGCACTTGTCTTCAGACTTTAACTTCAAATGTTTCATCAGCTGATGACTTTAGTAGTTATCATCAGCTAATGTCTTCAGTCTTTGTCTTCAGTCTTTATGCTTCAGCTGTTGATCTTCAGTACTTTGTACTTCAGCTGATGGTCTTCAGTACTTTGAATCTTCAGTACTTTAGACTTTAGTACTTGTGCCTTCAGTACTTGAGTCTTCAGCACTTGATTCTTTAGTACTTGAGTCTTCAGTTGATGTTCTTCAGTACTTTGATCTTCAGCTGTTGAGGTCTTTAGACTTTGTTAAACAGCTGAAGAAGCTTTCAGCAGTTGTTGTGATGTCTTGTGGGACTTAGAGGTTTTACTGATCTGGCTCATTGGTTCTTTTGGTCCAACAAACTCCCCCTGAACCAATGCAGCCAAAACCTCTAAGCTTATTGTTGGTCCTACTTATTATGGCAGAATGATTGGTCTTTTTCCTTCTTGATCTACTATAGAAGTTGACCCATATAAGCATTGGCCTGGAAAGAAGTCTTCAAAGATCTGATTGGCATAGTATGGATGGGAACTTTGTTTTAGGGAACTGGACACAGAGTTGTTGTCCCATCCATAAGATCTACTTCCCAACTATAGGCCTGTAGGATTCTCTGGTGTAGGCCTTACTTGTTCCTCCATGGTAAGATTCTCTACCTCACCCTCAAATAATCCTTCAGGCCCATAGAGCTCTGAGATGAATTTGGCCTGTTTACCATTCTTGAGCTCCACAGTTTTTATAGCCCTATAGGCAAACTCATTAGGGTGATTACCCTCTAAGAATAACTGGAGCTCATTTCTCCTAACATTCTCAAGTCTCTTGTAGACTAACCCCTTTTTAATCACTCTATTTTCCAACATCGTTTGGGGTGGCAGATTAGCCTGATAGGTCTTCTTGAAATCTTCAATTATCTCCTAGGGTGATACTACAATGGCCAAAGAGATCACTTCATCTACAATCCTTTTTACCTGGCTATTGTATCTCAGTGGAATGTCTTTCTTAATAATCCTGTGAGACACCCTAGGATCAGGCCAAATTCTCACTTTGTCCTTTTGGTATTGAAATGTATGCCTTAAAGTGACTAATCTCAGAGCTTGTTTCCTCATATTAACAATTGATGAGGAAGCAGCATAAGCGTTATCTACTCTTCTCAATAGCTCCTCATCATGTAGCTTATGCTGCTGTTCTTCTTCAAGTTTAATCCTCACAACTTCCATCTGTGAGGCAGGAGTGATGGGTAATGGTTGGGCTTTAGGTAAAGATATGACTGCAGAGAGAGGCAGCCTATCTTGGTCCTCATCATCCTCTTCTTCTTCTTCTTCTAGCCTCAGTACCCTTCTCTTCCTCTTCAAGGGTGCATCATCGGCTATGGGTTTTGATGGTGAAGGGGTTGGTTTTGTGGGTGGTGGTTTGGTTTTTGGTGTGGCAGCCCCAGAAATGGTTGCATTAGGCTCCTGTAGAGAGGATGCCTGTGCGGTTGTGGTTGGTGGAGTCGTGGTAATTGCTGGGAGAATCGTGCCAGCAATTACTTCCTACCTTTGTTGTGCAGGGGCATCCTCAGGGGACTCATCTCCCTGAGTATCCTTTTTGGGTTTCTTGTGTTTGGGTTTGGTGGGGACTTTGGATTTGGAGGTGGAGGCTGTGGGTTCCAGCTGCGTGGGTATTCGCAGCTTGGCAGCCTTTTTGAGTGTCTGGTCAGTGTTGTGCCTGGAGTATACCTCAGGCAATACAACCATGGCAGGGAATCCAAGGCCAACAAGTCCCTCAGCTTGAAGCTGGTTCTCTATTATGACCATTATGAACCATGGATATAGTATCCAACGGTTAGCAAAAGGTTTTGTGGCCATATCCTTAAGTTCCAAAAAGATTATTTCAGAAAAATTTAATGGTTGTTCTCAAGGATAGAGAATAATACCTGCTGCCACCTAGTGGACATTTGATCCCATGAGGAGGTCTTTGGGGCTAAGCAAACATTTACCATGTGAAAAATAAGTCGTTCGGCATCATGGAAATGTTTCTTGTGCAGGGTAGAAGCATGTAGGTCACCTTGATAGTCATGGTGTGCAAAGGAGAGATCAGTGGTGCCTTTTGGATATTCGGTTGGGAAGGTGGCATCATCCAGTTTTAGGGTTTGGCGGATGATTGCCGGAGTGATAACCACCTTCTGGTTGTTGACGAATGACTGGAGAGAGACCTTGGCGTCATTCTCTCCAGCAAGGGTGACATTCGTCCAGAACTGGGTAAGGGAATCGGCATATATTGTGGGATTGAGGAGAAAGGCCGTTTGGAGTGGGTAATCGACCATGAGATCAATGGCTTTATCAAACTTGGTCCAAAATGGGGTTTTGTCAAGTAGGTAACACAGTTATGGTGAGGTTTAAGCTGCATGGTCTCCATTAATGGTAGGAGATAGGTTTCAGAGTTTTTGAAATATTAGGTTATGAGAGAATGAAAAACTCTGAAGGTAGGGTTAGGTATTTATAGTGTACGAATTGAAACGGCTAAAAGAAAACGATTGAAGGTTTTGGTGTTAGGCATCAGTTGTTGAAACGACTGATGACATGGTTTTAACCTTCAGAGGTTATAAACATCTGAGGACTTGGTGTTATTCATCAGTAGTTTAAACTACTGAGACCGTGGCTTTGTCCTTCAGATGTTGCAAACGACTGAAGACTTGTTGTTAGTCATCAGTAGTTATAAACTACTGAAGACATGTTTTTTATCTTCAGACTTTGTAAACAACTAAAGACTTGGTATTAGTCATCAGTAGTTATAAACTACTGACATCAGTAGTTGTAAACTACTGACATCAGTAGTCAGTAGTTGTAAACTACTGAAGACATGGTTTTGGCTTCAGTTGTTGTAAACAACTGAGGACTTGGTGTTAGTCATCAGTAGTTGTAAAACTACTGAAGACATGGTTTTATCCTTCAGTTGTTTGGTATGAAACAGCAGATGTTGAAATCAACTGAAGAGTAAAATGTACTCATCAGCTATTGTCGTCAATTCAGTTGTTTCATTATGACCTCAACAGTTACTTATTAGCTCTTTGGCTGACTTTCAGCTATTTCATTGGCCTTCAGCTCTTGTGAATATTTATTCCTCAGCTCTTGTGAACAAAGTTCATAAGATCTGATAAAATAGATTATTCTTTAGAGCTTGTGAACAAATTGTCTTCAGTACTTATGTGTAAGATTACACATCAGTACTTGTGAACAAAATTTGTTCTTCAGTATTTATTTGTTTGAAAACTATACATCAGTAGATATAACCACATCAGTAGTTGTAACTACATCAGTTGTTTCTAACAAATAATGTACCTCAGTACTTTGAAGCATTTTAGTCTTCAGTAGTTATGAAAAATACTGAAGACTACTGAAGACTAAATTACTCATCAGTACTTATTTTTGACTTTTGCATACTAATGCTCATCAGTACTTGTGAGTTGAGAGCATCAGTATTAGTCAAATTATTCTAGCTGCAGCATACCAAGCCTTAGTACCAGATTTTGAAATGTGGCACTATCTAAAGGCTTAGTAAATATGTCTACAAGCTCATCAGCACTAGGCACAAACTTTGGATCAATCAGACCTTTTTCATAGCAATCCCTAATAAAATGATGTCTGATCTCAATATGTTTGGTCCTAGAGTGCTGGACTAGATTTTTAACAATACAAAGAGCTGAAGCACTATCCATTAATAATGGAGTCTTAGTCTCTGTAATGCCATAATCCAACAATTGATTCTAAAGCCAGAGTACCTGTGATGTACAACTTGCAGCAGCAATGTACTCAGCTTCAGCAGTGGATGTAGCAATTGATGTTTGTTTCTTACTCTGCCAAGAAACTAAACAATTGCCTAGGAATTGGCAACCACCAGAAGTGGATTTTCTGGTGACTTTGCATCCTGCATAGTCACTATCAGAGAAAGCAACTAATTTGCAAGAATGCCAGTAGAATACCAAAGACCTAGAGATTGGGTACCTTGCAAATATCTAAAGAACCTTTTGACTGCAATCAAATGGGATTCTTTAGGTGCAGCCAGAAATCTAGCACAGGCACATGTTGCAAACATAATGTCTGGTCTAGAAGTTGTAAGGTACATCAAGGACCCAATCATACATCTGTAAAGGGTTTCATCAACCGCTTTACCTTTGTGATCAACATCCAGTTGTGTGGTGCTGCTCATGGGAGTAGAACAGGGCTTACAGTTTTGTAAATCAAATTTATTTAACAACTCTTTTGTATATCTGGACTGATAAATGAAGGTTCCATCAACCCCTTTGTTTGATTTGCAACCCTAGAAAGAACTGTAATTCTCCCATTGCACTCATTTCAAACTTTTGCTTCATTAGCTTAGTGAATTCATCACACAACTGTGGATCAGAGGATGCAAAAATTATATCATCAACATAAATTTGAACAAGTAGCTTATGCTGTCCCACATTCTTAATGAATAATGTTTTATCAATGGAGCCTCTAGTGAAATTATCCTGTTGAAGAAAATTAGATAATGTTTCATACCAGGCTCTAGGAGCTTGTTTCAACCCATAAAGAACCTTATCAAGCTTATACACCCAATCAGGATGTTTATTATCCTCAAAGCCTGGTGGTTGACACACATAAACTTCTTCTTTTATTTTACCATATAAAAAGGCACTTTTGACATCCATTTGAAAAACTTTAAGATTGTGAAAGGCAGCATAAGCTAAGAACAATCTAATTGCGTCTAGTCTGGCGACAAGGACAAAGGTTTCATCATAATCGATGCCTTCCTCTTGTGCAAACCCCTGTACAACCAGCCTCACCTTGTTCTTGACAATTTGGCCCTTTTCATTTGTTTTATTCCTAAACACCCATTTAGTGCCTATTGCACACTTACCTTGGGGTAAAGGAACAAGCTCCCACACTTGCTGCTTTTTGAACTGAAGAAGCTCAAGCTGCATTGCTTCAACCCATCCATTGTCTCTTAGTGCAACATGGTAATTCTTTGGCTCTTGCTGACTGATGAAGAGAGCATAGAAGCAGAAATTGGACAATTGACTCCTGGTTGAAACTCCAGCATTGATATCACCAATGATTTTAGACATTGGGTGATTCTTCAGCTCTTGATAGATAATAAGATCAGCGCAAGTGTTTGTAGGACCTTCAGCAGCAACAGATGAGGATGTAGATTCTTGAAACCAAGTAGGAGATGGTAACTCAAATTAAATAGAGGATTCAGAAATCTCATCAGCATTTGTTATGGATGGAGCTGCTGAAGCTACAGGAGCATCAGGTTTAGTTGACTCAGGCAGGTGGTCACTAAACCTGAAAAGGTGAGTACTGGCTACATCATCATCAGTACCACCAGGTGGAGAACTGTTGACAGGAACAACAGCTGGAGGTTGATAAGGAACATATTGCAGTATGTCTAGATCAAATAACTCCACAGGGTTTTGTGGAATCTTGTCCTTTGGAGAATCATTAAACTTCACATGCAAAGTTTCTTCAACCATTTTTAAACTGTAGTTGAAAACTCTGTATGCCTTGCAAGTTGATGAATAACCAACAAAATACCCTGCATCCACCTTTGATGCAAACTTCTGGAGTAGATTGCTTGTGTTGAGAATGAAGCAAGGACACCCAAAGGCTCTGAAGAACGAGATCAAAGGAGCCAAATGATGAAGTACTTCATAAGGAGTCTTTATCAACCTCTTATTCACTAATACTCTATTCTGCACATAGCAAGCTGTGTTAACAGCTTCAGCCCAAAAGGTCATTGGCAATCCTGAATCAGCCAGCATTGACCTTGCAGCTTCAGTGAGGGTCCTGTTCTTTCTCTCCACCACTCCATTTTGTTCAGGAGTTCTTGGAATGCTTAACTACCTTTTGATTCCCTTTGACAGATAGAAATCATCAAGTGTGTGATTTCTAAACTCTGTGCCATTGTCACTCCTCACACACTTGACTGGAAGGGAATACTGCTTCTACACATATAACACAAAGTTCATTATAGCTTTTTTGCAGCTTCATCTTTGGAGTGCAGAAAGAAAGTCCATACAAATCTGGATTAATCATCCACAATTACCAGACAGTATTTCTTCTTTGCCATGCCATCACTCTGACAGGACCAAAAAGATCCATGTGCAAAAGTTGCAAGCAGGCATTGGACTTTGGTTCTTCTATTGGAGGGAATGAGACTGTGATGTTTTCCCTTGAAACAAGCAGTGCAGTTGTCTTCACATTTGAACTCCTTCAAAGGCAACCCTCTTACTAAACCATGGTGTATCAGCTGATTCATGTTTTTGAGATTCACATGACCCAGCCTTCTATGCTATAGAGTAGATTCTTGAGGAGAAGCCTTGGAGAATAGGCAATGATGGCCTTTTAGATCAATTTTCTTTGAAAGATCTAAGGCATATACTCTTCCTGTCCTGTTGGCCTTCAAGAGAGTATATTCATCCAACACCTTGTAAATCAAACTCAGAACATTAGATGACAGAATCTGACAGTTCTGCCTGGTGAAAAGGGCAACATGGCCTCTATCACACATTTGGCTGACACTCAAGAGATTGTACTTGAGATTCTCCACATGGTTAACATCATCAAACCTTATTTCCCCATTGGAAACAAAGCCTTTGCCGATGATGTAACCTTTTGCATCATTGCCAAAGGAAACAAACCCCTTCTTTCCTTGAGAGTAGTCATTAAGAAGTGAGCTGCTTTCTGTCATGTGCATGGATCCTCCACTGTCTACATACCAGATGCTTCTTTGGCATGTTGAAGAACCCTGCAATCATCACAACAAGTTAGTTAGTTTTTGAGACCCAAACCTTTTTGGTTTTGGGTCTGTTCTCATCAACAAATGTGACACTAACTGGTTTGTTATCGGTGACAGCCTGAGGTGAAGGAGATGGTGTAGAAGAGGAATCCTTTGGCTTGGATTTCCTTTTCTGTGGTTTCAGCACAGGAGCATCTAATTGGTTCACTCTTCCCATTAGATGTTGAACCATCATAACAAGCTGTGTTTGATTTTGTGATAAAGCCTTTAGCTCATCAGACACATTTGTGCTTGCTTGTGATGGATTCCTGTGCTGCACCATCTTCTTTTGAGCAACCTCAGTTGTTGCCTGATTAACCCCATCCTTCGTTTTGGATTTCTTCTTGGACTTAGGGGTTTCAGGTTTTGATGTTGCTGGTACAAACTTGGTTTCAAACTCAGTTTTCATTACATTCATTTTCTCTTTAATTTACTCCTTTTGTTTGAGTTTGGAGCCCCTTTTGTACCAGCAATCATCAGTAAGATGATTGAACAAGCCACATATTTCACATGGATTCCTCTTCATCTTTAGTTGATCATCCACTGAAGAAGATGAAACTACTAAAGACTTGTTCTTCAGCAATTTGCTATCAGTACTTGCAGTTTTCTTCCTTGCAGTACTTGCTTTCCTAATATCTTTTTCAGTATCTTCAAACCCTTTCTACTTACAGTTTTCTTATCTTTAGTACTGGCAGTAGTTGGGGTTTGAACTTCAGGTGTTATCACTTGCTCTCCAGTACTTTTAGAGACAACACCTGAGTTGATCAACTTTTTGATCATATGACAGTCAGCTTTTTAACCATCAGCTGTTGTAGCATCAGCTGATTGGTTTTGTGAGGAATTAATGTTGACTTCAACCTCTGATGATGCTGTATCAGATAGTAGGTCACATGATGAGAAGGATTGGTTTTTGCTTTCTCCATCAGATTCTACTTCTGCTCTAGAAGTAAAATCTGTTGGAGGAGTAGTGTGATTATAACCAATGCCAAACTTCACATTGGAAGCTGATTGCTTACTCAGAAGCATTTCAAAACCCTTGCAGGATTGCACCCAATGATCACACTCTACCTGGGTAGCTGCAAGTGTTTCCTTGAGGTCTGTGTACTTCTCTAGAGTACCTCTTCCCTAGCCTTATCATCTTTGATTTGGCATTTAAGTTTATAAATCTCATCATTTTTCTCATTAAGCACAGACTCAAGTTCAGTTTTTCTTTTGGAAAGGGTTTGCTCCAGCTTAAAATTTTTATCAATTAAAGCAACATTTGCTTCTCTAATAGATGCAAATGCAGCTATGCAAGATTCAAAACATAGCTTGGCTTTGGCCTCAGAAGATACCTGTGATGAAGTATTGGAGGATGACCCATCAGCAAACTCAAGGGCCGTGAGAGCAAGGTTCCCAAAAGGATGATCACCACCATGTTGACCAGCACCAGGAAACAATTGTTCATGACCAGATAAATCATCTAGTAAACTGCTCCAGTCAACAACTCCTGTGGTGAATAAGCTGTGTTGTTGAGGTTGGGTTTGAGGATGAGATTGAGAAGGTTGAGGCTCAGGGAGAGCATGTGGTTGTTGAGCAGTGGGTGCTTGAACTTGACTTGATTAAGGCATATAGTAGCAGGGGTATGGGTATGGCATATGACCCTGAGGCACAAAGTATGCAGGTGATGCCTGAGCTGGTGATGGATGACTAGAACCGGTGGTATGTTGCCCTTTGTGTTGTGATCTATTGCTTGGAAAAGTCACAAAGGGTGCAGAGGAGTTAGATCTAGATGATCTACACTCTCTAGAAAAATGTCCAAGCCTTTGGCACTTATGACACCTCAACTTGCTCTTGTCAAAACCAACTTTGGTTTTGCCAGAGAGACCAGGAAATTTTCTGCCAGTTCTCTTGTAGAACTTTGGAGATCTGATATTTATCATTGCCATTTGACTCAAAATATCCATCTCTTCCAGATCATCATCTGGAATGCCCTTCAAATCCTCCATCAGAAAGCACAGGTTATCACTACTACCTCCTGAACTACCATCAACACCAACAAAAGCATGTTTAGAACTGGTAGAGAAATCAATATGCTCATCATAGGCACTCTCTGATGCAGCATATTCTGACTCTTGACCTATCAGTGCAGTATTGCCTGATACAAAGTCATCAGTGAGCTTGCCAGAGGTGGACAACTTCCTTTTCTGTTCTATCTCTCTCTCAAATGTAAGCAGTTTCCCATGAAGTTGGGTGAGAGATAGAGTGCTCAGATTTGCACTAGAGCGTAGGACAATAGTGTATGTGTCCCATCTCTCAGGCAGTGATCTGAGGAATCGGTTGTTCATCTGGGTGTTTGAATACTCTTGTTTAGCCATTTAAGTTCAGAAATCAAACAAGAGAATCGCTCAAACTGTTGAGTCAGAGTCTCACCCTTCCTATGAGAGAATGTCTCATATTGTTGGGCGAGGATTTCCCTAGTGTTTGCTAAGACCTCGTCAGTTCCTCCGAATTGTTCCTTCAGAGCAACCCAGAGATCATGAGCAGTTTCATGATGCATCAGCCCTGAATAGATTCATTAGGCAGTGCCATGGCCAGAATTCCATGGGCTTTAGCATCAATCTCGAACAGCTTAAGATCTTCATCCGAATTTTGATCAGGTTTCTTTGGAACCTGCTCATTTGATTCAGGAATGCTCACCATAGGCTTGTATGGTCCATGTACCACTGACTTCCAACAACCAGCACTGTTGATAGACAAGTGATAGAGCATACGATGTTGCCATATGTTATACTCACTCCTCACAAGCATCGGAGGCTTTGTTGAGGAGCCAGTATTGTGAGGATCATTAGTTGGTGTCGCCATCTCAGACTTCAAGCAAATTCAAAGTAAACAAAACAAATCTAGCTCAAAAACCACGAAAACCTCAAGTTTAATTGCCAGAAGCAGCAGAAACTCAATATCTATAACCGATTCTTGCAAATTTGCTAATTCGATCAAACGTAGATAGCAAAAGAGCAGTTTCAATGATCAATTGTTAGATCGATCAATAATTAACCAGCTCTGATACCATTTGAAAGGATCTCAGCCTCTTGTTTGATCAATTAGGTTGTATTTGCAGCGGATTTAGCACAAGAATTAAGAAAATTATACTAAGAACACACGAGATATATCAATGAAACAATAGGTTATAGAGAGAGAGGAATTATGCAAAACGGTGTTTTCTATTAGATCACACGCTTCGGCAAGGATTACAATTAGGTCATCTTCCTTTTATAGGAAGAATGACGTCAGCTGATGTCACTTGATAGTGATATCAAACCGTTATTTTAACAAACTACTGAAACTACCTAAACTACTGAAGATGTTAAACAGCTGACATCTTCATACAAAATACTAAGTGTTAAAACTTATTACAACTGAAAAGAAACTACTAAAAACTACAACGACTGAAGAACATACTCTTCAGTCGTTATACAAACTACTAAAATTGAAATTTACAATTACTGAAAAGAAAGAACTGAAAGGTAAACCATCATAACAACTGAAGAATACTTCTTCAGCTGTTGTGACAAACTCTGAAGGTTTAGCTGTTGTGACAATCTCTGAAGCTTCAGCACTTGTCTTCAGACTTTAACTTCAGATGTTTCGTTAGCTGATGACTTTAGTAGTTATCATCAGCTGATGTCTTTAGTCTTTGTCTTCAATCTTTATGCTTCAGCTGTTGATCTTCAGTACTTTGTACTTCAGCTGATGGTCTTCAGTACTTTGAATCTTCAGTACTTTAGACTTCAGTACTTGTGCCTTCAGTACTTGAGTCTTCAACACTTGAGTCTTCAGTACTTGAGTCTTCAGTTGATGTTCTTCAGTACTTTGATCTTCAGCTATTGAGGTCTTTAGACTTTGTCAAACAGCTGATGAAGCTTTCAGCAGTTGTTGTGATGTCTTGTGGGACTTAGAGGTTTTACTGATCTGGCTCATTGGTTCTTTTGGTCCAACTGTATGATAGGGATGGAACTCTTCCATGCCATATCTCAAAGGGTGTCCTTTCCACCTTTTTGGTTGGGGCCATATTCATAATACGGGCCGTGGAGAGCAAAGCGAAACCCCAAAATGATAGAGGCAAAGTGCTTCTAGCCATCATAGATCGGACCATATCCAATAAGGTTCGATTCCTCCTCTCAGACACACCATTATGTTGTGGTGTTCCAGGTGGAGTGAGTTGTGAGACAATCCCACAACTCTTAAGATGATCTTGAAAAACATCACTTAGGTATTCACCTCCTCTATCGGTGCGGAGAACTTTAATCAACTTGTTGAGTTGATTGTCTACTTCATTCTTGAAGATTTTGAACGTTTCAAAAGCTTCATCTTTGTGCCTTAATAAGTACACGTACCTATAGCGACTATAATCATCGGTAAAGGTAATGAAGTATCTTTCACCATTCCTAGTCATTGGCTGAAAAGGACCACATACATCCGAATGTATGATACCTAATAAATCTTTTGCCCTTTCGTTAGTTCCACTAAAGGGTGCCTTAGTCATTTTTCCTTGTAAACAAGATTCACATATATCAAATGAATCACATTCATTTGTTTTTAAAAGACCATTCTTTTGAAGTGTTTGTATACGTTTCTTGTTTATATGACCAAGACGACAATGCCAAAGATAGGTATCACTCAAATCCAACTTGAGTTTCTTGGTGTTAGTTTGGTACAATAAACTATTTAAATTATTTTCATGAACCAATTCATAAATACCATTATTGGGAATAGCTTTAAAATAGAACATATCATTTAAAGAAACATGAATATCATTTTCAACAAAAGATAATACATAATCATAATGTCTTAATTGGGATACAGAAATAATGTTCCTAGTCAAACTAGGAGCATACAAAACATTCTTCAAAGTTACTTACAAACCACTTGGAAGTTTTAGGATGTACTCCCTACGAGCTTCAACTTTGACTTTGGCTCCATTGCCCATGAAGAGGCTAACATCCCCTTGATTGAAGTCCCTACTTCTTTTGAACCCCTACAACAAATTCCGAATATGAGTTCCACATCCGGTATCCAATACCCATGTGTTAGAAGATATAACATTAAGATCAATATGAATCATGTAAATTGTACCTGAGGTTTTCCCCGCATCCCTCTTTTCTCTCAACTCTTTGAGATAGACTGGACAATTTCTCATCCAATGCCCTATCTCACCACACTTGAAGCATGGGTCGTTTGCAGCAACCTTTTGCTTCTTCTCCTTGGGCTTCGGAGGTTCCGCCCTAACAACCATCTTCCCTTTTCCCCCAACGTGCCCCTTTCCTTTGGCAACAATTGCCTTAGGAGGGGGTTGAGACCTTCTCTTTTTCCCACCTTCATTGATGGTGAGAACGGGTAAATCCCTTTTACCCATTCCCGCCTCGGCTTTTTTGAGCATTGAATGAAGTTCATTTATGCTCTTGTCCCATCCGTTCATGTTGTAATTCATGACGAACGCCTCAAACCTTTTAGTTAGGCCATTAAGGATCAAATCCGTGGCCAACTCCTTTGAGACAGGACAATTTAGCCTTTGAAGGCGGTCGATGTGGCTTTTCATCTTAAGAACATAAGATGAAACCGATTGGGATTCCTCCATCCGACATGCATGAAGCGCTTGAACCGTTTCGAACCGCTCCACCCTAGCTTGTTGCTGGAACGTTTCCCGCAACTGGGTGATCATGGCATAAGCTCCATGGAGCTCATACTCCTTTTGGAGGTCGGGTGTCATACTTGCTAACATTAGGCAAGAGACTAGGATGGAGCCTTCCACATATCTAACCCAATCGTTATAGGCCTCCTCATCCTCCTTGTTGGGTTCATCGGGGATGGGATCATCAAGGATGTAGGCCCGCTTTTCTTGCTTGAGAACGATTCTCATGTTGCGGTACCAATCCATGAAGTTGTTAGGTGTTAGACGATCCCTTTGAAGGATCGCCCTTAGAGATTGGTTGTTTTGGTTTGGTACATCATTATTAAGGTTGTTGTTGTCGGCCATCTACAAGATTTTACAAAGTTCCATTTTAGTATTCGTTGATACAATTATATTACATTTATTAATACCCTTTTATGTCTCATAGACGATTAATAAATAAAATTTTGAATACAACGTTATATTTAAATATTGGTTAGGTGACCTTTATCCCATTATTTAAATTAACAAGGTAGTCATGAATGACAATTGCAACCTATTGCAACTTCTAGTGGTACACCATTGACACCGGTACACCATGATGAGTCACAATCTCCTTGATGAAAAGATCGGCCAACCTCTAGGATGAATATGTCTCGCGCATCGGTAGGAAGTGAGCACTCTTCGTCAAGCGGTCAACAACCACCCATATGGCATCATACCCTTTCGGAGTACGCGGCAGCTTCGTAATGAAATCCATGGTGATGTGCTCCAACTTCCATTCCGGTATATCCAAGGGTCGAACCTTTCCATACGGCTTCTGGTGCTCGACCTTCACTTGCAAACAAGTAAGACACTTACTCACATACTCCACCATGTCACGCTTCATACCCGGCCACTAATAATCTTTCTTCATGTCTTGATACATCTTTGTAGCATCGGGATGAATAGAGTACCGAGTCTTATGAGCTTCGTCCAAAATCTTTACTCGTAGATCCCCAAAACGAGGAATCCACATTCGTCCGAATCGGGTCCTAACACCGACTGTTTTTCACCCAATTCCACGACCAGAACTCTCATTCTTTTAGTGTTAAGATGATCATCCTTCAATGCCTCATCTTGAAACTCCTTGACATGCTTCATCACATCAGAGGTCATGACCAACTGGTAAGCCTTCACCCGAATTGGCTCGGGTCTCTCCTTTCACTAAGGGCATCCGCCACCACATTGGCTTTGCTCGGATGGTAGTGGATCTCGCAATCATAATCCTTTATGAGCTCCAACCATCGTCTCTGCCGCATGTTCAAGTCCTTCTGCTCGAAGAAGTACTTCAAGCTCTTGTGGTCAGTAAATATGGTGCACTTTGTCCCATACAGGTAGTGCCTCCAAATCTTTAACGCAAAGACCACAGCTGCTAGCTCCAAGTCATGAGTAGGATAGTTAACCACCTTTCAACTGTCGGAATGCGTAGGCTATAACCTTTCCCCTTTGCATCAACACACATCCCAATCCCGAGTAGGAAGCATCAGAATAAACCACCAAATCTTCACTCCCATCGGGTAAGGACAGAAGAGGAGCTTGGGTCAATCTCATTTTCAACTCTTCGAACGCCTTCTCTTGAGCTTGACCCCATACAAACTTTACATCTTTTCGGGTCAACTTGGTTAGTGGAGCAGCGATCTTTGAGAAGTCTTGAATGAATCTTCTATATAGCCCGCCAAACCCAAGAAACTTCGGATCTCGGATGGCGTCTTTGGAGACTTCCATTGCATCACCGCTTCCACCTTTTCCGGATCAACCATAATCCCCTCCGGATTCACCACGTGACCCAAGAACTGAACTTCGCGCAACCAAAACGCGCACTTGGAGAAATTGGCATACAATTTCTCCCTTCTCAATGTCTCTAGCACTTCTCGAATATGATCGACATGCTCTATCTCGCTCCTCGAATAAATCAGGATATCATCGATGAATACAATCACTGATTTATCCAACATCGGCCGACACACCCGGTTCATCAGATCCATAAAAGCAGTTGGCGCATTGGTCAAACCAAAAGACATGACAAGAAACTCATAGTGACCGTAGCGTGTGCGAAAAGCTGTCTTAGGGATATCCTGCTCTTTCACCTTTAGTTGATGGTAGCCAGATCGAAGATCTATTCGTGAAAACCAACTGGCACCCTGAAGTTGATCAAACAAATCATCGATTCTCGGCAAGGGGTATAGGTTCTCACCGTCAACTTGTTCAGCTCACGCTAGTCGATACACATCCTCATACTACCGTCTTTCTTCTTTACAAACAGGACTGGAGCACCCCAAGGTGAGATACTCGGTCTAATGAACCCCTTATCTAACAGCTCTTGCAACTGCCCCATCAACTCTTTCATTTCCATCGGAGCCAATCGACACGGTGCTTTGGCCACAGGTTGGGCGCCTGGTATCAGATCAATCTGAAACTCATTCTCTCGGTCAGGTGGCACTCCCGATAAGTCTTCGGGAAACACGTCTAGAAAGTCACACACAACCGGAACATCGGATAGTTATGGTGTTGGCGTTTTTACATCCTTTACATAACATAAATAGGTGCTACATCCACGCCTCATACACTTTCCCGCCACCGCCATTGAGATCACCTTTGGAATCGTTGTGATCCGATCTCCATAAACAGTTACCGAACTCCCATCAGGCGCTATCAAACGAATCATCTTCTTTCGACACACTATATTCACCTTGAAGTCCGCCACCCAATCCATCCCAAGCACCAAATCAAAACCACCTAAGGTCATCGCAAATGGTCTAACCAGAAATTTGTGGCCCTCTAATTCCACATCACAACCCTCTATCACCTCGGAAAATCTGGTAGATTTACCTATCGCAGTTTCTACATCAAACAGTACGTCAACATGTCTACTACTAACAGCCAGCTTAGCATAGAAAGCAGCAGAAATAAAACTCCTACTGGCACCCGAATCAAATAATACAGAGGCTAAAGTTTGGTTCACCAGAAACGTACCGGACACAACATCAGGGTCCGTCCTAGCCTCCTCCTGTGTCATAGTGAATGCCCTGGCGCTCGCCCTCTGTCCTCCACTCCCTTTCTTCTTCACCCCGGAACCTTCAGCCCTAGGCTTCTTACAATCCTTAGTTACGTGGCCCTCCACGCCACAGTTATAGCATCGGATCGCACGACAGTCTTTGGCTATGTGCCTCGGCTTCCTGCACCAACAGCACACGTTCAACCCCAGTCTGCATTCCCCACTGTGTTCTCTCGCACATTTACCACACTTCTTCATACCTGCACCCGACGTGACCACCCGGCGGTCATCCACCTGTGCCTTCTTATTATCGTCGAGGCATCACCCCGACCGAACCTCTTCCCTTTCCAATTTCGATCACCACCACTCTTCTTACTGCCCTCTGCCACCCTCACAAAAGTCCTTTCATCATACAGTCTCCCCGCCAAGTCCACCGCCGACCTAAAGGTGCTCGGTCGGGCGGCGATCATATGCCTACGAATATCCGCCGGCAACCCCTGAATGTACCTCTTGATCTTTCACGATAGAGGCGTCACCTGATCCGGCACCAGACGTGCCATTTCGTTGAACTTTGTGGTGTACTGTTGATGGGTCATCGTTCCCACCTCCAGCTGCAGGAACTCTCTCTCAACTTTATCCATTTCCCGGTGAGAACAAAATTCCTCAATCACCAGCTTCTTCAGTTCAGACCATCTCATCCTCCTGATGGCTCTGCTACCCTCGGCTTGGACTATATTGTCCCACTAGCACAGAGCCGAATCCACGAAAGAGTGGGTAGCGAATTTCACTTTTGATCCTCCCGGCACTCACTGATATCAAGAACAGCCTCCATTTCTCTCACCCATCGGTGAGCAGCAGCAGCAGTGCCATTACCTTCAAAAGTAGGGGCTTGTACCTCATGAACGCCCCATAATTACAGCCTCGTGCTGACTCATGCATAGGCTCCTCCTCCTCCTCCTCTTTATCATCAGAAAGAACCGTTTCCGGCTCTGGTTGCTCCTGTCTTCCTGAGGACCTATTCCTCTATTTGCTTTCTCCTTCCCGGACAGCCTTTATCACTTCAGTCACCACAGACGGTAAGATCATCTGTATGACCTGATGCACCTCTTCAACCACTGTCTCTTTTACCGGGGCTCTCAAATTAGCGCTCTCGTCTACACCCTCCGGATGAGGAGTATCGGGTTCTTCAGGAACCACTTTCTCTACCCTAGGTCTTCCTCTTGTGGCCCGTGGTTCAGCACCACGTTCGCCACCACCTCAACCCCGTGAAGCTTTGGATGATCTACCACCGACCATCCTCTAACACTCACTGAAAGATTCAAATACCAACACGGTCATTCAAGGAAATAGCTCAGTTTATGTCTGGTATAGTAAGTCCCTAATTACAGTGGCCAGTTGTGATTAGCCACTTACTTTACTCTTCGTACCCCTAGCATTACCTGTCCTGACTACATTAGTATCTAAATCTAACAGTAACACATAAACCACATAACATGAGCACATAATACCGATTAACTTTAAGAAAATACCTGATGGCACGCAGCTACTTAGATTGGTGTCCCTTACCTTTCCATCCTATTTTCAGTTTAACTTAAGGTTTATTTTGAAAATTTACCCATTTCACTTAAACATTGGCTCTGATACCAACTTGTAAGGCCCCGTTCCCAAGCACCTCACAGTTGGTCATTCATTGCACATAAAACATATAATTTTATTTACATTGCATTAAAGAGAAATCGTTGCAGCGGAAACATTAAAAACATCATCTTTCATTTCCATAAAATGCTCATACAAAATACTACATCGTTAATCGATTTCAAAATAGTTATAAACCGTGACTTTTAGTAGTAAGAGGATTCCTTTGGTAATACCGTTTATCTGAATCCTCTACAAACGTCATTTTGTTTTATAAATACATGCAACACAATACATTGCAAAAACATTAACAAAGGAATGCCATCCCAAAAGAGCTGAGTAGCCGCCTCGTGCCATCCTCAGCAACCTCACCTGCCAACTAGAAACACATAAAAAGTTAGCGTTGCTGAGTGAGTCCTGGTTTTACAATAAAACATCCTTTTCATTCATTAAAACCGTTTCTTTACCTTAGACTATCACGCATCATACGTACACATAGATAATATCATTATTATCTTCTTTTCTCATTCTTTCTTTCATTCGTTCACTGTCTTTAACTATCATTCATTCTCTGTCTTTCATTTGTTTATTGTCTATCTTTAACTATCGTTTGTTCTCTATCTTTTGTTCGTTCATTATCTATCTTTAACTATCATTCGTTCTCTGTATGTCTTTAAGTTTCTTACTCTTTCATCTTCATCTCTTTTCTTTACATCTCCCTTAAACCTTACCTTTCTGTATCATGGTACTGGACCTAGGCCTATCATAGACCTTCTATAATGGTGCATCGCACCTCCTAGCCACAGTACCTAAGGTAGAGTTTAAGTGTACCATTGCCACAAGCCACATCCTTCTGTAATCGTGGTACTATACCTAGGTCTATCATAGACCTTTTATATCGGCACATCGCACCCTCCTGGTCACAGTTTATAGGATATGCAGCGATGGTTCTATAAAATGGTTGATCACCGTGTCAGGATTTTACCCTCCTCGTGGCACACAGCCACGATTATTGAGGTCGCAAGACAGGGATCCCATATCAAGTCTGTTGCAACAACAAGGTTGCTCACCTGCTTTATTTGCTTGTAAGACTTATTACTCTCATTCATTATTAATGCATGCATTCTTACTTCATGTTCCGCTTTCATTATCTTTCACTTTACGTTACATAATACTTTCATTACATTTATTAGGCATAACTCGTAAAGCCATGGTAAGATAAACACATATCGAATCAAGGAACATCGACATTTACAAGTCATCAGTCATCACTATCATACCAGGCTACATCATACTTATTTTCCTACATCATGCATACACATGCAATACTATCATCATCGTGCCCAACATAACTTCTATGCCTCGACGGTCATCTCACGTGTACCTACGGGAGCTAACACATCATTACTCACCCTTGCTCTTCTCCTGAAGGCCAGTAAGTGAATTATATCTCTCCTCGTACACAACAGCCCTATTTGGGTGATTGGGCACCCTTCAGTCGCATGGCCTCCATGCGACTGAACACTATGCGATTGGACCAATGCGGATGAGCACCCATGCGGATGAACACCCAATCGTGCGAATGGACTTTCTATCGTGCGAATGAACACTATGCGAATGGGCTCTGATGCGATTGAACTCTCAGTCGTGCGATTGAACAGCCATGCGAATGGGCCTATGCGACTGAGCTCACAGTCGGGCGAGTGAATCTGTGCGACTGAGCACCTATGCGACTGGACTTTCAGCCGTATGACCTGTCATGCGACTGGACTCCCAGTCGTGTGATTGAGCTGCTATCATACTATTGAACCCCAGTCGTCCCCCAGTCGTGCGATTGGCGCCCCAGTCGCCTAGCCCTAGCTGGGCAGCGACTGTACTTCATCTCGAACTGTAGCCGCGACATTCGGCCTTCAAACCCTTCCAAACTCATTCCAAGCCCAAATCAGCCCTCCTAGACCTTAGGGAATCATACTATGACATCATACAAGAACATACAAGTCAAAAATCGCACTCTAAACACACTATACACCATCAAACACAAATAGGTCAAACACACACATTTCAAAAACAGGGTTATATGTGTTCCAGCCCCAAAATCTATTGAAAACTAGTAAATGAGGGGTCCTAGAACTCACACAAACAAGAAGAAGATGAAGTGCTTCGTTTGGACTAGTTACTCGACAAGTTTCGAGCCCGAATCACCAATTTTCTCTCTTTTTCTCTTCTTTCTCTCTTCTTTCTTTCTTCTCTCCTTTTTGGCTGAGTTTTGCAAGTGTGGGGAGGGGAGTTGGCTGCCCTCTCCCTTAAAAGCTACAGTTCAGTCGCCTAAACACCATGCGACTGGACCTTCAGTCGCGTGAGCTCCATGCGATTGGACACTCCAGTCACACGACTTCCATGCGCTTGACCTCCAGTCATCTGAAGTCGATGCGATTAGACCTTCAGTCGCATGACACTCCAAACAAATTTCCGGGCGTTACAAAGCTTTAGTTACTGAAGCCTCAAGAAATATTGACCAAAGGATTGATCATGATACCTATAGATTGTAGATTGAGGCACCTTGTGAATTGAAACAAAGCCAATATTCTAAAGTAGATATTGTGAGTTGTATTGTAATAAACCATTTAGTTTCCGCTGCATTTTGGTTGTTGTTTACCGATCGTTATGTCTCGCCTCTCTGGTCCCGGGGTGTTACAGATTGGTATCAAAGCCAAAGGTTGTAGAGAAGTGCTTCGCGAGACCTAAACTACAACCATATGAACCTCATAGGACCACCCTAGTAAGATAACTCTTCCGAGCTTTGTTGAACCAAGGTGTAGAAATGTGGGTTTGCTTTGCAATACCTAAGCTGTAACCATAAATAGGACCAGCTTATTAGGTTGTTTCCATGATCCAAAGTTTGCGGCAAGAATAGGTTCCCTTAAGAACTCCTATCTTTAACTTGTATACCTTAAGGATTACATATATCCCATTAAGAAATCTCTATCCTATAAGAAACCTTGATACATTAGGTTATTACCTATGATAGGTGTACCCGAGTAAACCAGGAAGGTATGGAACCTTCTGGAGTGGACTATTAGGACCACTAAACATCAAGTACTAAGAATGATAGAAACCAAAAGTTTGCATATATATTGGGACTTAAATTTTGGAGATGTACTTATCTGATTGCACAACTGACTTTTGTCACTATATGAAACAAATGATGTTAGCTATACACCTGATACGACTTGTGTCGTTACATAAAACAACTACTATAATGATACTTGCTGGAATGATGATAGTTGCTTATATACTTCATTCGTATGATGATGCTTGTTAGAATGCAGTGATAGGATAGTGACCATGACGCCTTTTTGTTTGATCTGCTCCCTAGTATAGCATGTAGCTGACTGCTCATTTATTACTAGGTTTGTTGAAACTATACTTTGACACAATTGTTTGGTTAACAGGAATGTTAGCATAATTAGAATCTAAGTGTGCTTAATTGCAGATGATGACCAAATGAGAATTTTAACTCCAGGACCTAATTACACAAAATCAAAACTTATAATGGGAATAACTAGATTGATAGTGTAAGGTAAATTGACGATTATGGGTGCACACGTAATGGTGAATTTACAGGTACACTTGAATTCTGGTGGGCCCTGTCATGTAAACCAATATTGAAGTATAACAATCAAGGAACTAATAAATACAAGATTTAAACACAAATATCCAATATATACTAAATGATTATACATTCAAAACTTTCGTGCTGGGCGAAGCCATTTGACACTTGAGGAGCTACCAGGGATGAAATTGTCGTAACTATTCCTTTTCTTCTTCTCTTTTCTTTTGTTCTGCTACCCTATTGGGATGACATTGTCGTAACTGCTACCCTATAAAATGTTATTCTCAAGCTCAACCAGCCTCGCGCTGAGGGTACGGTACTTCACCTAAGTTATGCGCGTACTTAAGCAATATTGTTCATTCTTTTTCATGTTGCCCAAAGATTTCTTCCTACCTGTTACAGAATTCGTTTCAACCTTGTCGGTATCGTAAAAGACTCCCTAACACAAACTCCACAACCGAGAATAGATTGGAGTAATGGATTGTCGGGAAGCACGTCATGTGGTCAATTACATAGAAGACTTGTCACTTCTTTCTTCCTTCTTAGCCCGTACTTCCTAGGACATTCTGGACTCCAGAATTCCTCTATCAATTTCTTAAAGTCTTTGATAACTGGTTACTTAATACCTGTTCGACATCATAGAACCACTTAATCCAAAAGAAAATTCTTAATATCAGCTCCGATAATGATTAACAATCACCTTTCATAGTACCAGGTGTTTGTGAACTCCTTCATCATCAATGAGCAGTTAGTTACCTACTAACAATCTTTACCTGTAGCATAAGTTGAATTATTTTGACCATCCTGGTAAATTTCTGAGTGCCAAACTACGCAGGAAATGAAACCTCGTTCTAAAATCCAGATTCTCCGGAGATAAAGATTCAAGTGCAAGGGATATTTGTCGAGGAGAACTAACCTCCAGGATTCAAGACAAATCCGAACTTACAACTTCTTAAGGTCCCCGATTTTCACTCCCCCTCTGTTCAAGATTTAATTCATAGAAAATTCAGGGTCTAGCGAGAAGTGCTACTCACCCTAAACCCACTGTCATGACCCTTATCGTTGAAAACACGTGATAGTCGATGCGCACATCTTTAAAACCATGCAAGATTATCTCTACTCGGAGAGCTCTACTAGCCGAGTGATAAGTTCGTGATTCAAGAGTGAAGGTCATGAAGCTGGAATATGATCTCAAAGCTATATGATAGGTTATTAGAGTGGTAGTTAACCTCCTTATGCTAGCGAACACCTTGATAAAGTCCTAAACTAGTTCGAATCGATACGGTCGATGATAATGAAGAATTCATGGGGAGACTCATGGGTAAACTTAAAAGATGTTATGGCCCCAAAAGATGTATTAAGAAGCATAGAAGATCAGCTACAAGAAATCTCATGTGTTAAATCACTTGAGATCCAACTACAACGAAGTGGTGAACATGCACCAGATTGTAGACAAAGAAAGTCTGCATAATCATCCCTGATCGTAAGCGTTGGTGTCATTCCTCGTTAATTTTTTAAACCTTTTCTAAAGTAATTCTCAAATGCCATACCCTGGAAACTCCGTACATTCAAAAATTCAAGCTAAAAGTTTTACTCCCATATCTCGCTGAAACAATCGATATGCTTATAAGGAAATAGAATCAAAATAGAGTTACTTGCTTCACTAATGGACCCTCTAAAGGGCACAGTTACCTTGAAGAATGTGGGACCGAGGAAGAGGTCATCTAGAAGGTTGACCTTCAATGGGAAGCACTATGAAGGAATTAGTGGGAACGTTTGTAGCAATTCTGTAGCTTAAGACAACAGTTGAGATTGCTCTTAAGGAAATTGAGCCGAAAAATAGAAGTAATATATGTACGGAGGTGCTGGACTTGAAACTTATATTAAGGAGCTGGTGGAAGGAAAGCAGATTCGATAGCTGTTAGATAAACAGTCCATAAGACCTGGTATGTCGCCTTGAGGAAACTTAATACTCTTTGTGGAAGGAAAATAGAATGCTCCAAGTATTGATAGACTATCGAGAGCTAAATAAAGTCACCAAGGATAAGTGATACCCTTTTCCTAGAGATGTTAACCTGCATAATCAATTAAAAGATGCTACCTACATCTTAATTGCTATCAGCCGTGAATATAAGGAAAATGACATTACAAGCGTAGCAGTTAAAACAAGATATGGCAAGTACGAAGGTTATAGTCAAGCCCGCGTGGGAGGACCTACGCAATTCACGGAATTCATGAATCTCATGGGTAGGAATTTTAAGACATACTTAGACATGTCTATCATCTTGTCACCTACTAATAAGCATGAAATTCGAGACAATTCATAAAAATTTGGGGCTATAAAATTCCGGGAAGAAGTAAAAACTCCATTAAGATGCGTCAATGCTTAGGGTTAGGCGAAAATTGTGGAAGGAGTAATAAAAACTTCACTCGTGTAGCTATACGACTGGCATCATTATCCTTGGGAAAATGCGGAATTTGTCACACCCCGGGCCCAGAGAGGCGGGACGTCACGATTAGTAAACAACAACCAAAATGCAGCGGAAACTAAATGGTTTATTACAATACAACATTCAACATTTACATTAGAATATTGGCTTTGTTTCCAATTCATAAGGTGCTTCAACCTACAATCTATAGGTGTCGTGATCAATCTCTCGGTAAATATTTCTTGAAGCTTCAGTAACTAAGGCTTCTAGGCTCAACCTTTGTTTTTAACCTTTACCCTCATATCTTGCTTCGGATTTAGGTAACTTCTATAGATCAACTATTCTCCCTAGCTGTACCCGAAGACATGCTCAAAAAGATTTTGTGTCAACATAAAGTTGGTGAGTTCAAATGGTTAAAGTTTCAGAAAACAAAAGTCTCTTTAAAATTCATTAGTTGACTTTCAAAACATATGTGCTTTAAGTCTTAAACCAAAAGGGACTCTGAAAGTCCACATTTAAAAGTTTAGAATCAAGTGTAAAAGCTTATGAAAAATCTCATTTGATTTTAAAAGCATCATTATAGTATCAATCATCATGGGGTATCACGATCAACCCTGCACTTGGTCCCCGGTTGGCCTCTTCTAAACTTGTGTTTAACCGGATATTCCCGAAGGAAGGAACCAAGCCTCAAATCAGTGAACCATACCTGCTAGGATGGTTCACCATAGTTTCTTAATCAAAGCTTGTTACATGCCACATACGATCTCTCAGGATCTCAGTGGGGTACCTCCCTGTAGCGGGAGCCACTGTGTGTGGGGGATTCCCCAAATAGATCTATCCATATAAAGCAAGCGGTTCACAAAAGAATTAATGATCATGATATAAGTGTTAGCAGGTATCCAAAAGTCCCACATACAAGCATCAAGTAAAGCACAATCATAGTTCATAAAACAACAGGGCATGTTTCATCCCAAAAACAGTAAGTAGTATCACAAATAAAAGTTCCAGTTTAAAAGAGCATGCTTCATCCCCAAAACCAAAGTAAAAAGGGAAACACGAGAACTCACCTGGTATCCTTACATAAATTCAGAGCTCGATAAAGAAAAGTGATGATCATCAACAAAGCAATCCTAACTAGAACATATAAGATTCACGTTTAGAATTAGCATGATGTTATTACATGCGTGCGGTTGAGCTCTTTAGTTGACTAAAGGTTGGTGATTAGTATCCTTAGTGTATCCTAGCTTCTTGTATATTGGTTATTTGTCATGAATTAACTCGTGTACATAGGTTACTTAATGCACTTAATCAAAAATTAAGTCTTAGCATAAATAAGATAGAAAATCAATTTATGTCATGGATTCCAAATCTTCAAAAATAACTCGCATTGACAATGTAAGTAATATATAATGTCTCAAATGATGTTTATAATGTTCGCGTTTATATCATATTTGTTAACTCGGTTGACGCTAGCTAATCCAATTATTGATGATAGTTAACGATATTTTGTATATAAAAGAGTGTTACAATTAATATTTATTTCAATAACAATGAGACGACCGACAATTAATAACAACAAGATGATGGATCATTAAAGCATTTCAGGTCTTTTATATTAAATAAGAAGTGTAGGTGTCGGTTAACCTAAATGTTCATTATATTTATATACATTTATAAGTGCATAATCGTATATGCATGATTTAAATCTCTAAGTCTTTTTAATGATTATATGTTACACGAAATAAACTTATTTGTAACATCTATTACAATATATAGCAATTTCCAAAAATGTAATGCTATATATATATATATATTATCTAGGTTGATTTCTACTAAATAGTGTTGTTATTTAAATCTCGGGTCCAAACCATCCATTTAAATCAAACATTTATAACAAGGGACGTTTGTTTTCGTTTATAATTCACATATTTTATAATTTATGCCTTTTATATAATTAGAGCTCAATAATACGCTGTAACACCCGGAAGTTTGACTTTTTGGAGTGTCATGCGACTAGAGGCCCAATCGCATGGTGTTCATGCGACTGAAGGTCCAGTCGCCTGACCTCGGGCGACTGAGCTGTAGCTATAAAGGAGGGGCAGCCATCTCCCCTCCCCACACTTACACATTTCAGTTGGGAGGAAGAGCCGAGAGAGAGAGCAGAGAAAGAAGAGAAAGAAAGAGAGAAAGTGGTGATTCGGGCTCGAGATTTGTCGAGTGACTAGTCCAAACGAAGCTCTTCATCTTCTCCTTGATTATGTGAGTTCAAGGACCCCTCATTTACTTGTTTTCATATGATTTTGGGGCTGGGACACATATAAACCCGTTTTTTTGAAAAAGTGTATGTTTGACCCATTTGGATGAAAACTTGAGTAATGTGTTTAAGGTACGATTTAGGACTTGCATATCATTGTATGATGTCCTAGTATGAATCCCTGAGGTTTAGGAGGGCTAATTTGGGCTAGAAATGTGTTTAGAGGAATTTAAAGGCCGTAGGTCGCGGCTGTTGTTCGGAATGAACTCCAGTCGCTGCCCAGTTAGGGCTAGGCGACTGAAAGGCCAATCGCACGACTGAGGAACGACTGATTTTCAATCGGACGACTGAAGCTCAGTCGCATGACTGGGGATTTTGTCGCACGACAGGTCATGCGACTAGGAGAACAGTCACATAGGTCCAGTCGTATAGTAGTTCAGTCGCACGATTGAGGGTCAGTCGCATAGAAGCCCATTCGTATAGTGTTCATTCGCACGATAGGAGGTCCATTCACACGATTGTATGCCCATTCGCATAGCTGCCCAATCGTATGATCCAGTCGCATGGAGGCCATGCGACTGAAGTATGTACAATCGTCCAAATAGGGCTGATGTGAATGAGGAGAGATGTGTATGTAGGATGTATGTATGATAAGTATGATGTAGCCTTATATGATGGTTATGACTGATGATTTGTAAATATCTATGTTCCTTGTGTTGATGTATGTTTATCTTTTAGTGACTTTACGTGAATGAATGAATGAATGAAACGAACGTAATAAGAACGTAAAGTGAAAGATAATGAAAGAGGAACATGATGAATGAATGCATGCATTAATGAATGAACGAATGAATGTAAGAAAGGCTTGCAAGCAAATGTATGGAGGTGCACACCCCTGGCAGGTGTTAGCTCAACGGTGTGCGGGTTAGCTACCCCAAAGGATGCACATTGGGGTTAGTCTTTGTGATTGACCATATGTATGTATGGGATCCTTACCTCTTACCCTAGGTGACTGGATCAGCAGTAGTGCACAACGTTCGTGATTGATCATCACAGGTCCAGCACCCGCAGTAGTGCACAATGTTTGGGGTATAGCGCACGACATTGATCCAGAAGGAAAGTGGAAAGATAAATGGTGCATGTACCTACCCCAGGTAACTGGATCAGCATTTGTGCACAACGTTCGTGGTTGATTACCACAGGTCCAGGACCAGCAGTATGGTACGATGTTCGGGGTATGGTACATGTCACCGAATGTAATGAACGTACGAACGAACGTATTGAATGTATGAATGAATGTAATGAACGTACGAATGAATGTAAAGAATGTATGAACGAACGTGAATGATAATGATGAATGGTACACGAATGAAAGCCAATGAATGAATGATAAAGATAATAATAATATTATCTACGTGTACGTATGTTATATGATCGCATGTATGTAAGAACGGTTTTAATGAATGAAAGTATGTTTTATTATAAAACTAGAACTCACTCAGCAACGCTGACTTTTTATGTGTTTCTAGTTGACAGGTAGTGTTGCTGAGGATGGCACGAGGTGGCTACTCAGCGCTTTTGGGATGGCATTCTCCTTTTGATAATGCTACCACGCATTATGTTGCATGCAAGTGTTCCTTGAGGATCCCGATAAACGGGATTACTTAAGGAATCTTCTTTATGATGAAATTTTAATGTTTCTATACTAGAGGTCACTGTTTATGACCGTATTGTAAACAATAGCGATGTAAAACATTGTAAAAGCTTTTATGATGAAATGAGATGTCTCTTTTGAATGTTTCCGCTGCAAATTTCTATTTAAATGTATGTTTTATGTGCGATGAATGACCAACTGTGAGCGTTCCGGGAACGGGGCCTTACAAGTTGGTAGCAGAGCCAAAGTTTAAGTGAAACGGGTAAATTTTCAAAATAAACCTAAACTTAAACTAAAAATGGGACAGAAAGGGAAGGAATGCCATCTGAGTAGTTGCGTGCCATCAGGTATTTTCTTAAAGTTAACCAGTATTACATGCGCATGTTATGTGATGTATGTGTTACTGTTAGAACTAGATACTAACGTAGTCAGGACAGGTAATGCTCGGGGTACGAAGAGTAAAGTAAGTGGCTAATCACAACTGGCCACTGTAATAAGGGACTTGCTATACTTGACATAAACTGAGCTATTCCCTTGAATGGACGTGTTGGTGTTTGAATCTTTCAGTGTGTGATAGAGAATGGCTGGTGGTAGATCTTCTAAGGCCTCACGGGGTGGAGGTGGTGGCGGACGTGGTGCTGAACCGCGGGCCACAAGAGGAAGACCTAGGAGGGAGAAAGTGGTTCATGAGGAAACCGAGACCCCTCATCAGGAGGGAGTGGACGAGAGCGTTAATTTGAGAGCCTCGGTAAAAGAGGCAGTGGTTGAAGAGGTGCATCAGGTCATGCAGACGATCTTACCGTCTGTGGTGACCGAAGTGATTAAAGCTGTCCGGGAAGGTGAAAGAAAAGAGAGGAACAGGTCCTCAGGAAGACAGGAGCAATCAGGACCGGAAACGGTTCTTTCTGATGAAGAAGAGGAGGAGGAGGAGGAGCCTGTGCATGAAGCAGCACAAGGCTGTAACTATAGGGCATTTATGAGGTGCAAGCCCCCTACTTTTGACGGTAATGGTACTACTGCTACTGCTCATCGATGGGTGAGGGAGATGGAGGGTGTGCTCGATATCAGCGAGTACCGGGAGGACCAAAAAGTGAAGTTCGCTACCCACTCTTTTACGGATTCGGCTCTATGCTGGTGGGACAATATAGTCCAAGCCGAGGGTAGTATGGCCATTAGGAAAATGAAGTGGTTCGAATCGAAAAGGTTGGTGATCAAGGAGTTCTGTCCTCATCGGGAAATGGATAAAGTTGAGAGAGAGTTCCTGCAGATGGAGGCGAGAACGATGACCCACCAACAGTACACCACGAAATTCAACGAAATGGCACGTCTGGTGCCGGACCAGGTGACTCCTCTGACGCGAAAGATCAAGAGGTATATTCAGGGTTTGCCGGCGGATATTCGCAGGCATATGATAGCCGCCCGACCAACCACCTTTAGGTTGGCGGTGGACTTGGCGGGAAGACTATATGATGAAAGGGCAGTGGTGGTGGTGGCTGATGGTAATAGGAAGGGTGGTGACAGGAATTGGAACGGGAAGAGGTTTGGTCAGGGTGATGCCTCGACGAGTAACAAGAAGGCACGGGTGGATGACTGCCGTGTAGCCACACTGGGTACGGGACCGAAAAGGTGTGGTAAATGTGGAAAGGAGCATGGTGGGGAGTGCAGACTGGGGCTGAATGTTTGTTTCAAGTGTGGAAAGCCCGGTCATATGGCTAGAGAGTGTAAGAGCATGAGATGCTTCAATTGTGGGGAGAGTGGCCATATGAATAAAGATTGCAAGAAGCCGAGGTCTGAGAGTTCCGGCGTGAAGAAGACGGGGAATGAAGGATCGAAGGAAAGCGCCAGGGCATTCACGATGACGCATGAAGAGGCTAGGACGGACCCTGATGTTGTGTGTGGTACGTTTCTGGTGAATCAAACTTTAGCCTCTGTATTATTTGATTCGGGTACCAGTAGGAGTTTTATTTCTGCTACTTTCTGTGCCAAACTGCCTGTTAGTCGTAGACGTGTGGACGTACCGTTTGATGTAGAAACTGCGATAGGTAAATCTACCAGGATTTCCGAGGTGATAGAGGGTTGTGACGTGGAATTAGAGGGCCACAAATTTCCGGTTAGACCATTTGCGATGACTTTAGGTGGTTTTGATTTGGTGCTTGGGATGGATTGGTTGGCGGACTTCGAGGTGAATATAGTGTGTCGGAAGAAGATGATCTATTTGATAGCGCCTGACAGGAGTTCAATAACTGTTTACGGGGATCGGGTCACGACGATTCCGATGGTGATCTCAATGGCGGTGGCGGGAAAGTGTATGAGGCGTGGATGTAGCGCCTATTTATGTTATGTAAAGGATGTGGAAACGCTAACACCACAACTATCTGATGTCCCTGTGGTGTGTGACTTTCCAGATGTGTTTCCCGAAGACTTATCGGGGGTGCCACCTGACCGAGAGATCGAGTTTCAGATTGATTTGATACCAGGCGCCCAACCTGTTGCCAAAGCACCGTATCGATTGGCTCTGACGGAAATGAAAGGGTTGATGGAGCAGTTGCAAGAGCTGCTAGATAAGGGGTTTATTAGACCGAGTATCTCACCATGGGGTGCTCCGGTCCTGTTTGTAAAGAAGAAAGACGGTAGTATGAGGATGTGTATCGACTACCGTGAGTTGAACAAGTTGACGGTGAAGAATCGATACCCCTTACCGAGAATCGATGATTTGTTTGATCAACTTCAGGGTGCCAGTTGGTTTTCAAGGATAGATCTTCGATTGGGCTACCATCAACTGAAGGTGAAGGAGCAGGATATCCCTAAAACAACTTTTCGCATGTGCTACGGTCACTACGAGTTTCTTGTCATGTCTTTTGGTTTGACCAATGCGCCAGCTGCTTTTATGGATCTGATGAACAGGGTGTGTCGGCCGATGTTGGATAAATCAGTGATTGTGTTCATTGATGATATCTTGATTTATTCAAAGAGTGAGGCGGAGCATGCCGGTCACGTTCGGGAGGTTCTGGAGACGTTGAGGAGGGAGAAGTTGTATGCTAAATTCCCCAAACGCGCATTCTGGTTGCGTGAAGTTCAGTTCTTGGGTCACGTGGTAAATCCGGATGGGATTATGGTTGATCCGGCAAAGGTTGAAGCGGTGATGCAATGGAAGTCTCCAAAGACGCCATCTGAGATCCGAAGTTTCTTGGGGTTGGCGGGCTATTACAGAAGATTCATTCAAGACTTCTCCAAAATCGCTTCTCCACTAACCAAGTTGACCCGGAAAGATGTAAAGTTTGTATGGGGACAAGCTCAAGAAGATGCGTTCAAAGAATTGAAGGCGAGATTGACCCAAGCTCCTGTTCTGTCATTACCCGATGGAAGTGAAGATTTGGTAGTTTATTCTGACGCTTCCTACTCGGGATTGGGGTGCGTGTTAATGCAGAGGGGAAAGGTTATAGCCTATGCATCCCGACAGTTGAAAGTTCATGAGGTTAACTATCCTACTCATGACTTCGAGCTAGCAGCTGTGGTTTTTGCACTGAAGATTTGGAGGCACTATATCTACAGAACAAAGTGCACCATCTTCACCGACCACAAGAGCTTGAAGTACTTCTTCGAGCAAAAAGATTTGAATATGAGGCAAAGGCGATGGTTAGAGCTTATAAAGGATTATGATTGTGAAATCCATTACCATCCGGGCAAAGCCAACGTGGTGGCGGATGCCCGTAGTCGAAAAGAAAGGCCCGAGCCGATTCGGGTGAAGGCGTACCAGCTAATTATGACCTCAGACGTGATGAAACAAGTCAAAGAGTTCCAAGATGAGGCACTGAAAGAAGATCATCTTAACTCTGAAAGAATGAGAGGTCTGGTCGCGGAGTTGGGTGAAAACACAATTGGTGTTTGAACCCGGTTTGGGCGTATGTGGATTCCTCGTTTTGGGGATCTATGGGTAAAGATCATGGATGAAACCCACAAGACTCGATACTCCATTCATCCCGGTGCTACCAAGATGTACCAAGACATGAAGAAAGATTATTGGTGGCCAGGTATGAAGCGTGATGTGGTGGAGTATATGAGTATGTGCCTTACTTGTCTGCAAGTGAAGGCCGAACACCCGAAGCCGTATGGAAAGATTCAACCTTTGGATATACCAGAATGGAAGTGGGAGCACATCACCATGGATTTCATCACGAAGCTGCTACGTACCCCAAGAGGGTATGATACTATATGGGTGATTGTGGACCGTCTGACGAAGAGTGCTCACTTCCTACCGATGCGCGAGACATATTCATCCGAGAGGTTGGCCGATCTTTTCATCAAGGAGATTATGACTCGTCATGGTGTACTGGTGTCAATTGTGTCTTATCGTGATACCCGGTTTACATCCAAATTCTGGAAGAAATTCCATGATGCCATGGGGATGAGGTTACATATTAGCACGGCTTATCATCCTCAAACTGATGGTCAGTCGGAAAGGACCATTCAGACCTTAGAGGACATGCTCCGGGCATGTGTTACTGACTTCGGGGAAAGTTGGGATGACCACTAGCCATTAGCTGAATTCTCATACAATAACAGATATCATGCCAGTATTGGCATGCCACCCTATGAGATGCTATACGGCAGGAGATGCAGGACACCCGTTTGTTGGGGTGATATTGGTCAGAAGGAATTGGGAAGCGTCGAAGTGATCGAGGCTACGACTGAAAAGCTTGAAAGGATCGAAGCCTATATGAAGGCAGCCAAAGACAGACAAAAGTCGTATACTGATAAACGGCGCAGGCCAATTGAGTTCCAGGTAGGTGATCGGGTTATGTTGAAGGTCTCACCTTGGAAGGGTATCATTCGGTTCAAAAAGAGGGGCAAGTTGAGCCCGAGATATATAGGCCCTTTCCGAATCATTTCTCGAGTAGGAGAGGTGGCCTATAGGTTGGATCTACCAGATGAGTTAAGTGGAATTCACCCGACCTTCCACATATCTCATCTGAGGAAGTGTTTGGCGGACGAGGATATGATCGTCCCACTAGGGGATATCGAGGTAGACGAACGGCTCAATTATGTGGAGCAACCAGTGGCGATCATCGACCGAAAGGAGAAAAGGCTGAGGAATAAGACGGTTCCTCTTGTGCGTGTATAGTGGCGGCACAGGAAGGGATCCGAGTCAACATGGGAAACTGAAGAAGAAATGAGGCAGCATTACCCCCGAATGTTCGAGGAATAACAGGTTTCGGGGACGAAACCTAAATAATGGGGGTGGACTTGTAACACCCGGAAGTTTGACTTTTTGGAGTGTCATGCGACTGGAGGCCCAATCGCATGGTGTTCATGCGACTGAAGGTCCAGTCACCTGGACCTCGGGTGACTGAGCTGTAGCTATAAAGGAGGGGCAGCCATCTCCCCTCCCCACACTTACACATTTCAGTCAGGAGGAAGAGCCGAGAGAGAGAGCAGAGAAAGAAGAGAAAGAAAGAGAGAAAGTGGTGATTCGGGCTCGAGATTTGTCGAGTGACTAGTCCAAACGAAGCTCTTCATCTTCTTCTTGATTATGTGAGTTCAAGGACCCCTCATTTACTTGTTTTCATACGATTTTGGGGCTGGGACACATATAAACCCGTTTTTTTGAAAAAGTGTATGTTTGACCCATTTGGATGAAAACTTGAGCAATGTGTTTAAGGTATGATTTAGGACTTGCATATCCTTGTATGATGTCCTAGTATGAATCCCTGAGGTTTAGGAGGGCTAATTTGGGCTAGAAATGTGTTTAGAGGAATTTAAAGGTCGTAGGTCGCGGCTGCTGTTCGGAATGAACTCCAGTCGCTGCCCAGTTAGGGCTAGGCGACTGAAGGGCCAATCGCACGACTGAGGAACGACTGATTTTCAATCGGACGACTGAAGCTCAGTCGCATGACTGGGGATTTAGTCGCACGACAGGTCATGCGACTGGGAGATCAGTCACATAGGTCCAGTCGCATAGTAGTTCAGTCGCACGACTGAGGGTCAGTCGCATAGAAGCCCATTCGTATAGTGTTCATTCGCACGATAGGAGGTCCATTCACACGATTGTATGCCCATTCGCATAGCTGCCCAATCGTATGATCCAGTCGCATGGAGGCCATGCGACTGAAGTATGTTCAATCGCCCAAATAGGGCTGATGTGAATGAGGAGAGATGTGTATGTAGGATGTATGTATGATAAGTATGATGTAGCCTTATATGATGGTTATGACTGATGATTTGTAAATATCTATGTTCCTTGTGTTGATGTATGTTTATCTTTTAGTGACTTTACGTGAATGAATGAATGAATGAAACGAACGTAATAAGAACGTAAAGTGAAAGATAATGAAAGAGGAACATGATGAATGAATGCATGCATTAATGAATGAACGAATGAATGTAAGAAAGGCTTGCAAGCAAATGTATGGAGGTGCACACCCCTGGCAGGTGTTAGCTCAACGGTGTGCGGGTTAGCTACCCCGAAGGATGCACATTGGGATCAGTCTTTGTGATTGACCATATGTATGTATGGGATCCTTGCCGCTTACCCTAGGTGACTGGATCGGCAGTAGTGCACATGGATCAGCATTTGTACACAACGTTCGCGGTTGATTACCACAGGTTCAGCACCAGCAGTATAGTACGATGTTCGGGGTATGGTACATGTCACCGAATGTAATGAACATACGAACGAACGTATTGAATGTATGAAGGAATGTAATGAACGTACAAATGAATGTAAAGAATGTGTGAACGAACGTGAATGATAACGATGAATGGTACACGAATGAAAGCCAATGAACGAATGATGAAGATAATAATAATATTATCTACGTGTACGTATGTTCTATGATCGCATGTATGTAAGAACGGTTTTAATGAATGAAAGTATGTTTTATTATAAAACTAGAACTCAATCAGCAACGCTGACTTTTTATGTGTTTCCAGATGACAGGTAGTGTTGCTGAGGATGGCACGAGGCGGCTACTCAGCTCTTTTGGGATGGCATTCTCCTTTTGATAATGTTGCCACGCATTAAGTTGCGTGCAAGTGTTCCTTGAGGATCCCGATAAACGGGATTACTTAAGGAATCTTCTTTATGATGAAATTTTAATGTTTCTATACTAGAGGTCACTGTTTATGACCGTTTTGTAAACAATAGCGATGTAAAACATTGTAAAAGCTTTTATGATGAAATGAGATGTCTCTTTTGAATGTTTCCGCTGCAAATTTCTATTTAAATGTATGTTTTATGTGCGATGAATGACCAACTGTGAGCGTCCCGGGAACGGGGCCTTACATACGCATGCAAATTATAATTCAATTTCAATGCGTTGCGCGTGCGATATTACCTTCCACTCGGTTATGTATTCTAACCCACTCGTTTATGCCTTGAGTTAATCGCGTTCCCGTTCCGTTGACTGCTCGTTGACCCCGTTGATTCAAGCCTTGGTTTGCAATCCTAACACTTCCGTTACCATAATCGAATACACTTCCACCTTCAACATCATCGATCAACATCACTATGCCCTCACTTAACACCATCACAACCAAACTTGAAAACCACAACTAACAATCACAATCGCAACCATCTTCACCATTGTTGTTATTCATTCACTCATTCACCCACATCATATTCATTCACAAATCTCCCATTCATTCACGGCTGAACCAAATCACCCAAAATCCATTGTGAACAACCATAAAAATTCCCAAATTTCAGATTTATCTTCACCCATTCCAATCCGCAGCCAAATCACATCATACATCCACCCAATTGACCCAAAACCACATCAAAAATGCAGTCATTGCAACCCCTGCACTAAGCGTTTTAGTGTAGCCCCAAACAAACCAAAATCATCAACGAAGTAGCAGCTATTTAAGGTGCAAAACTGCAGCTAAAAGGCTGCGTTTCAGCACCAATTTACATAGCATTTTTGCTGTGTTTCAGCAGCTAAATCAGCAACGTAGTAGCAGCTATTTAAGGTGCAAAACTGCAGCTAAAAGGCTGCGTTTCAGCACCAATTTACACAGCATTTTTGCTGTGTTTCAGCAGCTAAATCAGCAACCAAATAGCGGACAGAAGTCCTGAATTCGCAGCAGACATCCAGCAACTTGATTCGCAGCAGACTTGAATCGATCTACAGCGGACAAGTTCACAGCACTCAGCAGATTCACACTCCCCAAATACAGCAGCCAAGTTATGACCTCAGCGAACGATCAACTTCAATTTGTCGATCAACCTTCGAACGGCCGAGTACACAAACCACCATCCTCGGTCGACCTTCAAACACCATCAAAACCACCCCCCGAATCATTCAACCGTCCGACAACAATCATCCCCGTCGACCGACAACCACACAGCCACGATTACAGTCACAACCATCACCCACTGCCGCGACCAACAGCAGCCTTCGATCCAAAGTCCAAACCCAGCTGCCGCCACTTTCAACCGGCCATAACTTTCAAACCGCTGTGAGTTAGAGGACGAGGCTACCACCATTGGAAAGGTCTCGTCAAGAGGAAGAAGAGCATGGTAGCACTGGCCGCCACTCACCGCCGGTCGCCGGCTGCGGCGGCTGGAACCTCACCGGAACCCTAGCAGCCACTCCTCCTTCTCTCGTCCATAACTTCATCTTCGCTGCGAATCAGAAGAAACCACCACCGCCATCGTGTTCGTCTTTCCGAGAGCGATTTGATATATGGTACTCACCGGGGCGTCGCCGGAATCGCCGCCGGAGAGAGGAGGGGGGAGAGGGGGCCGCGGATCTCCCTCTCTCTCTGCCCAAATTTTGGTTTAGAATCCCTAAAATGGGGAAAAAGTTGTTTATATACTAGTGTTAGATGATGGGTTCGAATACGGGTCGGTTCGTACACGTTCGATTAAGTTTTCGCGCAACGTTAAACTTTTCTTTTCCCGTTAGATTCGGTTATACAAAACGTTATAAATATTCTAAGATTAAAAATTTTATTGTATTTGGAACATGCCAAAACATTAAACGAGTTTGTAAGTTACCGCGTTTTTAACACGTTCCGCGGTTTTACGCGTTTTTATCGAATGAGCGTTAATATTATCATTTTGCTATCAAAATACATGCAATTAAATATTAAACTAATATTTTGTGCGTTAACTTCCCACGTTGGTCACGTTAAAACTTTATCTGTCGAATTCACGGGTTTTGACCTAATTCTAGATCCGGTTCACGTCACGGTCGCGTTTCGGAACGCATTTATTCCGGACAACGTATCACTCACCAAATTTAATATGATATGAAAATAAACAATGATTAGAAAATTGTTTACGGATTTACGAGGCTCGGTCGACGTATCAGATGACATTTAAATGCCAGTGAAAACCGGTATTCGCGTTTCAGTTACGAAATTCCATTGTTCATACATGATTGATGAAAAATCTTTTAGAGAGCCTTATCTATGATATTAGTTGAGATTAACAATGATTTAGATTGGATGACAAGCCCTTACAAGAATTTCTGATCGAATTCAGACGTTGTATGTGGTAAATTTCCGGATTTTACCCGGTATGGGTTCTGAATCTGCTTTTTAGTTTGGATCCTTCCATAGTTATTTCAAATCACCTAATAATTCATTGTTTCATCGTTTCTTGTTTAATTAGTTCCTAAACATGTATTTGGGCATTAAATGGGCCTTTTATATATGTTTGGGCCCTTATTGGTCTTATTGGGCCCAAAAAGGCTAGTTTCGTTTTGAAAGATTTCTTTGGTAAGCCCAAATCAATCCGGACCATTATTGGGTCCTATAATACATTAAGTTTTCTAATTGGGCTAGATTTCAGAGGTGTTATAGAATTCGTTTGGGTGCGAATAAGAAAGGTTCAGATGTGTGTTGATGCAACAGTACAAGACAATTTCTAGTCGCCCGATGAAGCTAAGAAAATATATGGAGAGTTACATTATACTTGAACTGGAACTATAGGGTGCGACTTTTGCAAAATAAAATATGCATTTGGATACATTACTGGTATGACACTACCAACTACACATCAGAATACTAGATCATGTTCAATAGGGTGATTGACGATCGCTAATGTCAACCGCATTGACAAGTGCGGATAGGAGGCCATCATCCACATTGTCTTAAGACATCGGTATTTCCTAATGCGAGAGAACAAGTCTTGACCACATTTGTCTCGGCTTAACCGCGTTGATGGATGCGGATAGCCTACAGTTAGACTTTTCTTTTTTGCCTTCACCCGTCTTATGTTTCGAACTTGTGATTCTACCAGCGTCAGTTCACATGAATATATATATACCACATCCCATATCGGGAAACTCTCGACGTGCATGAGTTAAGATGGGTGGAACTACTCGAAGACTGAAATTATCATATACAGTATCGTTCCTGGAGTAGGAAGGTCGGAAAGGAAGTGACCATTATGTGTGACCTATCTTCTTCATTCTTATTAGTCATGAAAACTCTCTAGTTTTAACTTGGCTAGAATATGTACGCTAGTTCTAGATATTAATCTGTACTCTTGGGGAACCTAAATCCTTCTTGAATCTGAAGTCTTTAATCTATGACATCTTATGACCTATTACCCTATGATTCTAAGGAGTTACTAGCGACATATAGCCAACTTGACTACTACGTCTAATTGAAGTCATTCACACCAACATCTGATTCTTCACAATCTTTCATAAGATTCTTTGTAAGGACGGTAATACCGCAGGGAGTTTGGTGTTCGTCTCCTTACTAAATTTATCTAGCAGGACAGTGTAATGAACCACAATGGAAAACCTCTTCTTGCTAATTCTGTACAAATGTTAAATGATCTGATTGTGAAGCCAAAAATCTATACATGAAACGACTCACTGGTTTTGTCAAACATGTTCTAACATTGGGATAGTTACTTGAATCTAAATCAAATCAAGATATTTGATACATAATCATCAATATTCATCATGGAGTGGTCAGCTAAATAGCTTTAAATTTTTAACACTCATACATTGAGTGTATCACACTCGGGATACAACGTGAGCGATACTAAAATTTCTAAGACGAAATTTCTTAAAGGAGAGGAGAATGTAACACCTCTAAAATATGCCCCATTTGAAAACCTAAAAATATTATAAAACTTAATAAAGGTCCGAATTAAGTTGGGCTTATGAAAGGAATCTTGGAAAACGAAACTAGCCTTTTTAGGCCCAATAAGCCCAATAAGGGCACGAACTTATAAACGAGGCCCATTTAAGGCCCAAGTACACGTTTACGAACTAATTAAATGTGAAACCATGAAACAATGAATCATTATGTGATTTGAAATAACTAGGGAAAGATCCAAACTAAAAACAGATTCAGAACCCATACCGAGTAAAATCCAGCAATTTAACGCGTACTAACGTCTGAGTTCCCTCAGAAATTCTTATAATGGCTTGTCATCCAATCTAAATCATTGTTAATCTTAACTAATATCGTAAATAATTCTTGCTAAAAGATATTTTCATCAAACATGCATAAGCAACGGAAATATGTAAGTGAAACGAGAATACCGGTTTTCGCCGGCATTTAATTGACGTCTGATACGTCAATCGAGCCTTGTAACTCCATAAATATTCATCTAATCATTTTTATTATCATAACATATTAAATTTGGTGAGTGATACATTGTCTGGAATAAACGCATTCCGAAACACGACCGTGACGTGAACCGGGTTACGATTAGGTCAAACCCGAGAATACATCAGTTGAGGTTTTAAAACGTCTGACGTGGGAAATTAACGTGCAAAATAGTATTTCATACTAATGTTATATATATATATATATATTATGATACTAAAATAATAACAACGCTCGCTCGAGGAAAACGTTTAAATAAGTTAAACGTGTCAAATACGCGATATCTACATGTGGGAACTTGTTTAATTATCAAAAAAACTTTAATTTTATCAAATAAATAATCTTGGGAAAATTTATAACATTTAACATAATTAAAAACTATCGTGGAATAAAATCTATAACGATATGAGAAACTGATCCGAACGCGATACGAACCGAACTATTAACGAGCCCATCACTAAACCCACTATATAAATAAATGTTCTCTCATTTTTAGGGGTTTAAAAGAAAATTAGGGCAGAGAGAGAGGCGGTCGCAGCCTCCCCCCCCCGATCTTGGCCGCCGGCGACGGTGGTCCCGGCAAGTGCCAACGAGAGACACCTGTCATTCGACTCCCCTCGACGATCCAATCTTGATGGTGGCTTTAATTTCTCCTAAAACGCAACGAAGTGATGGGAATCGAAGGCGGAAGTGTGGTTGATGGTCGATTCAGAGGTGGTGGTAAGATGGTTCACGATTGTCATGGCTGTGGAGGTCGACCATGGGGTGTGGTCGCGATGTTGATGATGGTGGTGGTGGTCGAACTATGGTTCCCGACAACTGCCTATGGGACTGGCGTTGCTGCTAATAGCCGATGGTGGTTGTGGGTGGTGATAGAGTAGCGGCGGTGGCGATGTGGGTTATCGGTTATGGTCGGCTACGATTGGTGGTTTATGGTGGGTTGAATCGGTGGCTTCAGCCCCGTCTCTAGTGGTGCCTGTCCGTGAAGGTAAGCGGGGGTGAAGGGGGTCCAGACCTTGAATGTTACCGTGTTGTTCGTGGCCGTGACGGTTGTGGTGTTGGGTATCGGTTATGTAGACTGCGGTAGATGATGGAGATCATGGTGATGGTGTTGGCGGCTGTGATTGTTGCCTGTGATTTTCGGGTTGTGAATGTTACTGGTCGTGGTGGTGGTGTCGTCTAGTGGCTACCAAAGAGGGCTACTACAGTAGGTGATAAGCCGATGGTGATAGTGATTATAGTAATGGTTGTCGGGTTCCGATGGTGAGGAGGGTGAATGTAACGATGGTGACGGTATTGGTTAGGGTATAGGCCGCCTAAGGCGGTGGTGATGATGATGGCAACTGTGGTATGGTTTGGTAGCGATGGTTATGGTGGGTGTTTTGGCGATGGGGTGTAAACCGATGGTGGTGATGATGGTAAAGGCTAGTAGTGGTAATCTAGGGCTGTGATTGTGGTTGCATGTTAGATACTAGGCAGATGTACGGCAGCTCTAGGGCTGCCGGTGGCGACTAGTGACGATCCATGATGGGTGGTGGTTGCATGCGGTGACTAATGGTGGTAAGTGCTGTGACGGGGCTGTTTGGTAACGTGCTTTGCGATTTTGGTTGCGTTTAGGTAAAAGTCTATGCTGTTTTAGTGTTTATAAATGATTTGGTACATTTTGGTTAGGTTAAACATCGGTCAAAGCTGGTCAAACATGGTCAACGAACGTTCAACGCGTTGCGGGTCAGGACAAGCGAGTTCTAGGACGCGATATGGAAACGTTAGGTATAACCGAGCGCTAAACATTCTTACACGTATAAATATGGAGATTATATATTAATTTGTGTGTGTGTTGAGCTACAAATATATTTAAAATGTTAACTAGTTTATAAAGCACCAAGAATGAATATGTAATTTGAAACGACGTGACAATCTCACAACGTAAAACAAATTTGTTAATGTTATCACACAAGCAAATATATTAAAAACATACTAGAAGTTGTTTGATCCCATGTCACACTAAATCCTTACGAGACTTCGAGATGTAAAATACATATAAATGCGATTGCGTGTATATATATATATATATATATATATATATATATATATATATATATATATATATATATATATATATATATATATATATATATATGTATATATACTGCGTATATATATATATGTATATATACACAATAAATACATAGGTTAACCGACATCTACATGTTTTTATATAAGATAAAAGACCTAAAAATACTATAATAATCCATCATCTTGTTACTATTAATAGTCGATCATCTCTTTATTATTGGAATAAATATTATTTGTATCCTCCCTTTTATTCAATATATAGACAACTATTATTAATATTTGGATTACTCAAGCATCAATCAATTTAACATTATGATGTAAGTGTAAGCATTATAAATATCATTTGGAACATTATAGATACTTACATCATCAATAAAAATTATCTATAAAGATTTGGAATCCTTGATATCAACCGTTTTTTACTACATTCTTTATGCAAAGAATCATTTATTGGATAAAGGCATTAATTAACCTAATATGCATGAGTTAGTACATAACAATTGATAATTTTCACAAGAAGCTAAAGTACATCAATGATACTAATCGTGAACATCAAGTTAACTAAAGAGTTCAACCGCACGCATGTAATGACACCATGCTAATTCTAAACGTGAATCTTATATGTTCTAATTAGGATCGCTTTGTTGGTGATCATCCTTTTTCTTTATCATGCTCAGAATTATTTAAGGATACCAGGTGAGTTCAAGCATTCCCATTTTTACTACTGTTTTGGGATGAAGCACGCTCTATTTAAGTTAAACTATTTTTGTGCTATATTATGATGCTATATGTTGTGGTAATGTTGATACCTGCTGATACTTGTATCACAATCATTAATTCTTTTATGAACCGCTTGTTTTATGTGAATAAATCTATTTGGAGAAACCCCCACACACAGTGGCTCCCGCTACAGGGAGGTACCCCACTGAGATCCTGAGGGGTCGCTTGTGGCATGTAACAGGTTTTGATAAGATACTATGGTGAGCCATCAGGGCAGGTATGGTACACTGGTTTGGGGCTCAGTTCTCCCCTCCGGGGTTAACCGGTACAACTTAACATTAGAAGAGGCTAGCCGGGACTGAGTGCAGGGTTGATTGTGACCCCACAACAGTGATAACTGATACTAAACTTTAAATTGTGGACTTCAAGAGTCCCTTTTGTTTAAAGACTTTGAGCACTTATGTCTTGAAAGTCAACTAATGGATTCCAAAGAGACATTTGTTTTTAAACTTTTAGTACTTGAACTCACCAACTTTATGTTGACACAAAACCTTTTTGAGCATGTCTTCAGGTACAGCTAGGGAGAATAGTTGAGCTATAGAAGATATCTAAATCCGAAACAAGAAACAAGGGTAGATGTTGAAGACAAAAGTTGAGCCTAGAAGCCTTAGTTACTGTAGCCTCAAGAAATATTGACCAAAGGATTGATCATGATACCTATAGATTGTAGATTAAGGCACCTTGTGAATTGAAACAAAGCCAATATTCTAAAGTAAATATTGTGAGTTGTATTGTAATAAACCATTTAGTTTCCGCTGCATTTTGGTTGTTGTTTACTGATCGTTACGTCCCGCCTCTTTGGGCCCGGGGTGTGATAGCAACAATAACAGTAAGAGCAACAATAGTAGTAAAGAGAAACAATAGAAGTAAAGAGCAACAATAACAGTAAGAGCAACAAAAGCAGTAAGAGCAACAATAACAGTAAGAGCAACAATGACAATAAGAGCAACAACAAGAGTAAGAGCAACAATAACAGTAAGAGCAACAATAACAATAATTTCAATAATAATAGTAAGGGTAACAATAATAGTAAGGGTAACAACAACAGTAAGGGCAACAATAACAGTAAGGGCAACAATTACAATAAGAGGAACAATAAAAGTAAGTGCAATAATAACAGTAAGAGCAACAATAACAGTAAGAGCAACAAATACAGTAAGAGCAACAATAACAGCAAGAGCAACAATAACAGTAAGAGCAACAATAACAGCAAGAGCAATAATAACAGTAAGGGCAACAATAATAGTAAGGGCAACAATAATAGCAAGAGCTACAATAAAGTAAGCGCAACAATAACCATAAGAGCTACAATAACAGTAAGAGCAACAATAAGAGCAAGAGCAACAATAACAGTAAGAGCGACAATAACAGTAAGAGCAATAATAACATCAAGAGCAACAATAATCGCAAGAGCAACAATAATAGCAAGAGCAACAACAACAGCAAGAGAAATAACAACAGCAAGAGCAACAATAGTAGCAAGAGCAACAATAACAGCAAGAGCAACAATAACAGCAAGAACAACAATAACAGTGAGAGCAATAATAACAGTAAGAGAACCAATAACAGCAAGAGCAACAATAACAGTAAGAGCAACAATAACAGTAAGAGTAACAATAATAGCAGGAGAAACAATAATAGCAAGAGCAACAACAACAACAAGAGCAACAATGACAGCAAGAGCAACAATAACAGGAAGAGCAACAATAACAATAACAACAACAATAACAGTATGAGAAACAATAACAGTAAGAGCAACAATAACAGTAAGAGCAGCACTAACAGTAAGAGCAACAATAACAGTAAGGGCAACAATAACAGTAAGAGCAACAATAACGGTAAGCGCAACAATAACAGTAAGAGCAAGAAGAACAGTAAGTGCAACGATAATAATAGAGCAACAATAACAGTAAGAGCAACAATAACAGTAAGAGCAATAAAACCAGTAAGAGAAACAATTACTGTAAGAGCGACTACCGTAAGAGCAACAACAACCGTAAGAGCAAAAACAACAGTAAGAGCGACAACAACAGTTAGAGCAATAATAACAGTAAGAGCAATAATAACAGTAAGAGCAAATATAACAGTAAGAGTGACAACAACAGCAAGAGCAATAATAATAGTAAGAGCAACAATAACAGTAAGAGCAAAATATAACAGTAAGAGCAACAATAACAATAAGGGTAACAATAACAGTAAGAGCAACAATAATAGTAAGAGCAACAATAACCGTAAGAGCAACGACAACAGTAAGCGCAACAATAACAGTAAGAGCAACAATAACAGTAAGAGTAACAATAACAGTAAGAGCAATAATAATAGTAAGAGCAATAAAAGAGTAAGAGAAACAATAACAGCAAGAGCAACTACCGTAAGAGCAATAACAACAGTAAGAGCGACAACAATAGTAAGAGCAATAATAACAGTAAGAGCAAATACAATAGTAAGAGCGACAACTACAGCAAGAGCAATAATAATAGTATGAGCAACAATAACAGTAATGTGACAACCGGCCTCAAGGTCACTATTCTAACCCTAACTTGGCCTCAAGGTCACTATTCTAATCCTAACTTACTTGCATCATCACCCATCTTATGAGTACTAACAATAAAAACAATCAAACCCTATTAGTGAATTTAGAATCATCAATTGCTATTATTTACCTTTCCATGATTTTATGTGATTTTTGTGGATTTTAGTTATTTCAAGATTTATATTATTGAAACTTAGTGCCCGGGAATATTAAGTAGTCACCCTTGCTAAATTACTCATCCTTAATTGAAACAAATAAAATGTGTGCATACACACACCCACTTATAAATTCACGGATAGAGCATGCATGTGCATGCCTAATAATAATCAACTAACAACAATTACCATCTAATATACCACATTATACCACCACACATATTATCAAATCCTAATACTAATTAAAATTTAAAAACAACCCCACTACAAGACAAGGATTCGGTCGCCCTCCACCATGGCCAATCCCCTCTCTTTCTTACCACTACACACAACCATCCCTTTTGACCACTACACTCTCATGCATTCACTTCACACTCCTTCTTTCAACCTCATCTCTCCCTGTCTTGGTTCTCTAGTAGAAAACACCACCACACTACACGAATTCTCTCCATTCCAGCCACACTCTCGAAGCACAACCGTGAACCACCATCGGACAACACCAAACCGCAAGCAAGGTGAAGTTGGGGAGCCTAGGATGCACGGTTCATGCTGAGTCTGGTCTTCTCCAGCCTTGCTCGGGATTCTCCAGCTTCGTCCAAGGAGTTTTGAGCCACCCACGACCAACTACCCCCTCTAAACCGCGAGCTACATTGAGGGTAAGCTTCATGCTGCCGGTTTTGGTTGTTTCATGTGTTCGTCTTCATTTTTCATCCAAAACCTTACTATTCTTGTATCTTACAGAAACTTGCTGCCCCGACCTCGTTCCTAAAGAGCTTTTCATGATCTTGAAGGTAGCACAATTACAATATGTGTTACTTTATGGGTGTAACCCGGTTTACACCTAGAAAACCCTCTCTTTCGGTGTATTTACACCATCCGACTTGCATGATTTGTAACCCTTCGAAACACATCATGTAACCTACTCAAAATGGGTCTTTTAATCTCCTAACAACCTGCTTTCAAATTTATAAAAATGTTGGTTAAGGTTTAATCATGTGTCATGACATGTAACACAAGTGTAATGCATGAAAATGGTGTAATACTATAGTTCCATCATGTTCTTATTTGGGATGATGAACCCGTGAGGTAGACATAGAATTTCAGTATGTTTTGGATGATTTTGGGAATGTGATGACATGTTAAAGGCTGAAAATTTAAATGTTATAGACTTATAAGCAATTTTGGACATATTTGGGACCCGAAAACATGGTAAAACGACTTAAAAACAAGAGAACTTGGACTTTAAACTTTTTAAAGAGAATTCCAGGATCAATAATGGTTAATAAGGTGTTCTAGAGTCAATGGGTAATTTAAATGGACAAAAAGGTAAGTTAAATGGAGTTTTAACTAAAAACGGGTATTAACCGGGTGTCGTTTTTGAGAAAATCCAAGAAAAAAGGGGTTTAAAGCTAAGATTTATAAAAACCATGTCATTTTAGTAATTTAAGTGTTAAAATACCTAAAGGATTTGATACATTGGTCAATTAAGGATTTAAATGGTCAAATTCGGGTAAAAACGCGTTTTAACGGGTTAAACACATAACGAAGCTTTCAACTAAAAGAGGCAAAAATTTCATAATCAAATGACTTGAAACTTAGAAAAATGTTTTTAAAATGTTATCTACTGGGCTAGGACTAAAAAACATGAAAGTTCATAGGTAACCGTTAAAACCCGTCGCTTTTACCGTAACCGGGAACGTTAAACACATAGGTATTAAACCGAACCTATGATCTGTAAATTTGTGTACACTTACTTAATAATAAGTTAATTTAACTTTAAGCACCGTATTTTTGGCTATAAAATTCATCTAGTACAAGAAACCAAACTTGAGGGTAGAAACTGTCAATTTTAAAACTTGTGGGATTAAATTGTAAATTCTACCAAATTTCATAACTGACTCATATGAGTTTAATAATCACTTGTGCAACATTATTTAGCCTAGATCATTAATATAATGGTGTAACATCCTAAATTACATAAGAAACTATGACTTTCCATAAAAGGAAACTTTTTATACAAACCCTAATCGAATCAAAGCCAAATCCGACAACTAAGCCTTTGACACACTTTATACACTTTGATTGAGTTTAGAGCACTAGCTTACCACATAATATTCATTCTAGGGTGCTAGTTTTGAGACATTCCCGGGACACCAAGAGTTACTTTTGCTTAACACCTAAGGTGAGTTCTAGTGATCCCTTTTTACTACTGCTTTGGGATGAAACATGCTCTGTTATTTATAAACTTTAGTTGTGCTTTATTTGGATTGTATGTGGCATTTATGGTTACCTGCTGATACTTACATCATGATCATTAATTCTTTTGTGAAACGCTTGTTTTATGTGGATAGATCTATTTGTGGAAACCCCCACACACCGTGGCTCCCGCCACAGGGAGGTACCCCACTGAGATCCTGAGGGGTCCTTTGTGGCATGTGACAGGTTTTGTTAAGAAACTATGGTGAACCACCCGGGCAAGTATGGTTCACTGGTTTGGGGATCAGTTCTCCCCTCTGGGGTTAATCGGTAAAACATAACTTTAGAAGAGGCTAACCGGGACTGAGTGAAGGGTTGATTATGATACTCCCATGATATTGCAACTATGATTCTTTCCATTTTATCAAATGAGAATTTTGTTAAATACATTTGTGTTTGAACTTTAAGCACTTGAATTCACCATGTTTTTAGTTGACACAATTTATTTTGAGCATGTTTCAGGTAATCCATGAAGAGAATTTAGCTGTTATTGAAGACCTAGTTTTATCCCCATGACAATGGCATTGGCTTATTTTCACTTATTGAACAATTTGAACAATTGAAAATTTCTGTTAAACAATACAATTTGTCTCTACGTTGGTTGTATAACTCATTTGGTGGCTAGATCTGTTTCTAGCCCCATCATCTTTTGAAAACTTTAAATGCCATGTGATATTCTCTCCTTTGAGCCCTTGTATTGGTTTGTTTCCGCTGCCATATATTGTTGCTAGTCTGTGACGTCCCACCCTACCTGGGCCCGGGGTGTGACAAGTAAGAGCAAAATATAACAATAAGAGCAACAATAACAATAACAGTAACAATAACAGTAAGAGCATGTCACACCTCGGCCCCAGGTAGGGTGGGACGTCACAGACTAGCAACAATATATGGCAGTGGAAACAAACCAATACAAGAGCTCAAAGGAGAGAATATCACATGGCATTTAAAGTTTCAAAAGGTACCGGGGCAAGAAACAGATCTAGCCCCCAAATTAGTTATACAGTTAACATAAATACAGATTGTATTGTTTAACAGAAGTTTTCAATCATTCAAATCGTTCAATAAGCGAAATTAAGCCAATGCCATGGTCTCGGGGATAGGTTTAGGTCTTTAACAATAGCTAAGATCTCTTCATGGATTACCTGAAACATGCTCAAAAAGAAATTGTGTCAACTAAAAAGTTGGTGAATTCAAGTGCTTAAAGTCTAAAAACAAATGTGCTTAACAAAATCCTCATTTGATAAAAGGAAAGAATCATAATTTTAATATCGTGGGAGTATCATAATCAACCCTACACTCAGTCCCGGTTCGCCTCTTCTAAAGTTGTGTTTACCGGTTAACCCTAAAGGGGAGAACTGAGCCCCAAACCAGTGAACCATACCTGCCCGGATGGTTCACCATAGTTTCTTAACAAAACCTGTCACATGCCCCGGTTAACCCATCGGGATCTCAGTGGGGTATCTCCCTGTATTGGGAGCCAGTGTGTGGGGGTTTCCCCAAATAGATCTATCCACATAAAACAAGCGTTTCACGAAAGAATTAATGATCATGATATAAGTATCAGCAGGCATCCATAAATCCCACATACAAGCATCAAGTAAAGCACATTTATAGTTCATAAAACAACAGAGCATGTTTCATCCCAAAACAGTAGTAAAAAGGGATCACTAGAACTCACCTTAGGTGTTAAGCAAAAGTACTCTTCATGTGCCGGGACTTTCTCAAGTATAGCACCCAAACATAAATATATTAAGTGATTAGCTACTACACTAAACCTATTTAAGGTGCAACAAGTGTGTCTATGCTTAGTTTGTCAGATTCGGCTTTGATTCGATTAGAGTTTGCATAAAAAGTTTCCATTTATGGAAAGTCAAGGTTTCTCATACAATCAAGGATTTTACACGATTAAGTTAAAAATATAGGGTAAATATGTTGTTCAAGTGATTATTAGGCTCATTTGAGTCGGTTATGAAGTTTGGCAAAATTTTACAGTTTAGCCCCTAAAATTTCAAAATTGATAGTTTCTACCCTCAAGTTTGGTTTTCTTGTATTAGTTGAATTTTATAACCAAACATCAGGTTCATGACCTTAAACTAACTTATTTTTAAGAAAATGTACACAAATTTTCAGATTACAGGTTCGGTTTATCACTTACGTGTTTAACGTTCCCGGTTACGGTAAAACCGAAGATTTTAAACGGTTACCTATGAATTTCCATGTTTTTGAGTCATAGACCAGTAGATAACATTTTAAAGACATTTTTATAAGTTTCAAGTCATTTGATTATGAAATTTTTGCCTCTAGTAGTTGAAAGCCTCGTTTTTGTGTTTAACCTGTTAAAACGCGCTTTTAACCGAATTTGACCGTTTAAAAGCTCGTTTGACCAACTTTTATACTTTATTAGTTATTTTCCCACTTAACCTACTGGAATAACATGGTTTTTATAAATTTTAGCTCTATACCCATATTTCTTAGATTTTCCTCAAAAACGTCACCCGGTTAGTACCCATTTTTACTTAAAAATCCATTTAAATTACCCATTTGACCACTAAAATTTCCCATTGACTCCAGAACACTTTATTAATCCTTAATGAACCTGGAATTCTCTTTAAATAGTTTATATCCCGAGCTTTCTTGTTTTTAAGTTGTTTTTCCATATTTTCGGGTTCTGAAAGTGACTAAAATGGGTCTAATCTTAACATGTCTTTCATTTCCAGAGATTAACCATTAATAACACACTTAACATTCATCAAAACTTTCAGAAATTTCAAGCCCAAATCATGGCCTAGTTGTTTTACACATCCATAGACTACAAATATAGTGAAAATGTCATAACCGACCATTACACATGTTTAAATCATTGTAACTTGGGTTTAAACATTACCAAAACTTCTTTTAACTTAAAAGTCAGATTATTAGGGTGTTTAAAAGTTGTTCTTGTGCGGGTTACGACCCTTGTTTGAGAGGGTTTTCAAACAAATGTTTAAAGGGTTTTGTTACATGTAGAAAGAATGATTTTTCAAAGTGTACTTATGCTATAACCTACCATTCATGGTGTACACCCATTTGTAACATTCAAAACAGGTTATTAGAAGTCTTATGAACTATAACAAAGCAGGTTACATGTCTTGCTTCATGGGGTTTCAAGATGCACAAGTTAGATGGTGATAATCACCCAATAAAGAGGGTTTTCTAGGTGTAACTCGTGTTACACCTATAGATTGACATGCTTTACTTGTATGATACCTTCAAGAATGTGGAAAGCTCTCCAAGAACAAGGTGGTAGCAGCAAACTTCTGTTAGAACAAGATATGGTAAGGTTTTTGAGTGAAAAATGAAGACAAACATGAGAAATGACCAAAACCGGCAACATGAAGCTTACACTCGATGTAGCTCACGGTTTGGAGGATGTAGTTAGTCGTGGATGGTCTGGATCTCCTTGGATAAGGCTGGAGAATCTCGAACAAGGGCTGGACAGGTCGATCAAAGTGGAAACGTGCACCCAAAAGCTCATAAAGCTTTTCCTTCTTGCGGTTTTGATGTTGGCCGATGGTGCTTGATGTTGTTCTTAGACTATGGAGCTGAAAATGGAGAGAATTTGGAGTTTGGGATGTGTTCTCAGCTGGAGAGAACCAAGAGAGAGAGAGAGAGAGAGGAGTTTGAAAGTGTTCTTGCATGCAAATGGAGTGTGGAAGGAGTGTGGGAGTGGTTTTGGGGAGTTCAAGGTGGAAGGAGAGTGGTTGAAGGGGGGAGGGAGAGTTTGGCCTTTTGTAGGGCTTTTTGATTTAAATTTTAATGTATATTAATTTATGTAGTATTAATTTGTTGTGTAGTGTAGTATTTTGGATGGTAAAAGTTTTTAGTTATTTGTTATGTGTTGTGCATGCACATGCATGTCTTAGGCCGAAAATTAAGTATGTGTATGCACACATTTTAATTGTTTCAATAATGAATTAATTTCATTGCAACGGTAAATAATTGACTTTCCCGGGACAATAATTTAAAAAGGTAAAACTTAACTAACTAAAATTCACAAAAATATCACATAAAATTATGGAAATGTAAATAATAGAAGTTGATGATTCAAAATTCACTACTAAGAGTTGATTGTTTCTATTATTAGTACTCATAAGACGGGTGATGATGTATGCAGTTAGGGTTAGAAAAGTGACCTTGAGACCGGTTGTCACAGAGCAACAATAACAGTAAGAGCAACAATAACAATAAGAGGTACAATAACAGTAAGAGTAATAATAACAGTAAGAGCAACAATAACAGTAAGAGCAACAATAGCAGTAAAGAGCAACAATAGCAGTAAAGAGTAATAATAACAGTAAGAGCAACAATAAAAGTAAGAGCAACAATACCAGAAAGATCAACAATAACAGTAAGAGCAACAATAACAGTAAGAGTAACAATAACAGCAAGAGCAGCAATAACAGTAAGGGCAACAATAGTAGTATCAGCAACAATAACAGTAAGAACAACAATAATAGTAAAAGCAACAATAACAGTAAGGGTAACAATAACAGTAAGAGCAACAATAACAGTAAGAGCAACAATAAAAGTAAGGCAATAAAAACAACAAAAGAAACAATAACAGCAAGAGCAACTATAGTAAGAGCAACAATAATAGTAAGAGTAACAACAACAGTAAGAGCAACAACAACAACAGTAAGAGCAACAACAACAACAGTAAGAGCAATAATAACAGTAAGTGTGACGCACCATAATTTCAGGTTAACACTACTCAAATTGTTGTCGATACCGTTGTTACATTCTCGTTATTACCCGAAATGTAAACAAGCATCACCACCGACATCGTTAAATAAATTATGATATAAAATACTAACATTGGTGTTTGCAGAGGATTCAAATAAACGGGATTACTTAAGGAATCCTCTTAATTAACATACCTCTACCATTTACTTCGTTGTCAACCGAAACAAATTCGGGAACTCGGGGACCAAGTGCGAGGACCAAACGTGACAAAGTGCCAAACTAGGGTCGGGTATATAAACCCCTTACCAGCCCTTATTTTCATTTCACTCCCAATTCTTCCATCTTCTTCACTTTCTTCCTCTACACCATTCTACCACCTCCTAGCACCAAAAATCGTCTCGTTTGGCTCGTTTTCACCGGCTAAACCACGCCACAGCTGAGATAGCACGTTTCCAACAGGTAGGCGACCTTGGTCGTCCATTTTGTCGCTCGTTTCACTAATGCAAATCTAGGGTTCGGGTGCTCGGGTTCAACCCGAATGCATGTGGTCGTGGGGGTGCGTGTGAGGTCAATCAGCTTGTGCATTTTACTTAGATATGTTAGGAAAGTGTTTCTGGAAGTCCCTGATGTGTGAAAACCGTGCACGGATCAGCCGAAGGCTGTTCAGCCCCACCAGCAGTCGCGATCTGCTGTAGTTCGCGACTGTGCCAGTCGTGCGACTGAGCCGTACGACTGGGCGTGTCGTGCGACTGAGTGGTGCGACTAGGGTGAGTCGTGCCACTGAGCTCAGGCATATGGGCTTGTCATGCGACTGAATGCATGCGATTGAGAGTGTGTGCGATTGAGTCAATCGGATGAATGTGTGCGACTGTGCATCGCACAACTGAAGGTCCAATCGCACGAATGAAGGTTCAGTCATGCGAATGGCCTTTGAGTCGTGCGAATGGGTGATGTGTGGTACGACTGAATACTGAGTCACACGAATGAGGGTTCAATCGTACGAGTGAAGTTGATTCGTACGATTGAAGGGCCATTCGTGCGGATGAAGTGTCCAGTCGTGCGTCTAGTCTCGTTATGCGATTGGAGTCATTGTGAGTGAGTTCTTCTTGTGTGCGGTGTGTCTATCGTGTGATGATAAGGTAACATCTATAAAGTGTCATTTCTTGACCACAAAGATTAAAGTCAATGCAATCAACAAGCACATACTTTTTCAACCTAAAATAACCTAACCGTTTACAAATATCGACAACCCATTTGGGATCTACATAAAGTCTGATATGTGTATGCCTGCTTGTGTGTGTCACCCACCACCGAACCAATGCGACCCGACCCGACTAAACATTTCTATTAACATTGGACACAACATTAACGCTTAACATAACTGTCAATAGGTGTTTGACAGTCCATTGTAAACAACACTTGGGAGGCTCTCATCCTACATACTTACTACATAATCTGTGAGTCTTCACGGCCCCTGCTTTAGTTTCTTTCCTATTTGGGGGAGAAAACATGTAAACAGATTTACATAAATGGTTGTAGTATTATTGAGATTGCTTGTTACGTTAGTGCAAACATACATAACATTCCTGACACTCTCGAACCGTTAGTAATGGGATTAGCGAGGTAATTCTAAGTAGTACTACTGGGTCTGACAAACCCTGCCCGGACTAGTCGCGCTAGCTTGATTGGAGGTCAAACGGGTGCATTATTGACCTAACATTTGTCACTGTCTGGTGAGACGTGACGGGGATACAACAAACATATAGGACGCAAACAGTCAGCTTCGGTTCAAAACGCTAAGTAACATGAACATAGGCTAGCTACCTAACGATATGCTTTATATACTAAACCATTGAAACGCTTTTGAACACATTTCTTATTGATTAAACCTGTGAACTCACTAACTTTATGTTGACATATTTTAGCATGTTTTCTCAAGTCACAGGAACGCTTAAGCTCATGATGCACGCTTCAGGAACGCACTCAGGACATGCATGCATCGATCTTATTATTTTTCTTGCATTGAACATTTTGTTCAGACTTGGCGCTTGTAACTTTTATGTAATGAATTTACATATCATGTATTCGTTTCCGCACTAATGTTAATTTAGTTATGTTCCGCTGAATGAAGTCAAACGTTTATTTTTAAATTCATATATTGTCGTTCGATGTGATTGTGTCTGAGATCCTGGTATGTCACACGCCTAACGGTAAAACCCCGTTTATGGAAATTGAGGGTGTGACAGATTGGTATCAGAGCCACAGGATATAGAGAAGTAGGATTGCATTGCATCTAGACTATAGCCTTAGACACAACATTAGTATTGCACAGACACTTTTACATGATTACAACTGTTATACGAACAACCTTCTGGCGTGCTAACATTACATTGCTGAGCAAACATAACATTATCAGTATGACACGTGTATCATTACCGACTGACAGAGGGGCAGAGTGAAAGGATCTCAGCCTCTAGTTTGATCAATTAGGTTGTATTCGCAGCGGATTTAGCTCGAGAATTAAACAAATAAGCAAGAACACAAAAGATTTTGCATGTAACAGTAAAATTATAGAGAGAGAGAGAGTAATTCTGCGAAAAGGGTGTTTTCTAATGAATCACACACTTCGGCACCGTTTACAATTAGGTCACCTCCTTTTATAGGAGAAATGACCTATGCTGACGTCACTTGATAGTGACATCAAACGGTTATTTAACAAACTACTGAAGGAACACTAAACTACTGAAGATGTCAAACAGCTGACATCTTCTTAGAAAATGCTAAGTATTCCAACTTATTACAAACTACTGATAAAACAAGAAACTACTGAAAGTATTACAACGACTGAAGAACAAGCTCTTCAGTCGTTTACAACTACTTAACTATAACAGCTGAAGAACAAACTCTTCAGCTATTGTACAAACTACTGAAAATAGAAACTATAAACTACTGATGAAGAAAACCATCACAACAACTGAAGACAACTTCTTCAGCTGTTGTGACAAACTCTGAAGCTTCAGCACTTGGTCTTCAGACTTTGATCTTCAGATGATTCATCAGCTGATGACTTCAGTAGTTGTCATTAGCTAATGTCTTCAGTCTTTGTCTTCAGACTTTGTGCATCAGTTGTTGATCTTCAGTTCTTTAGTTCTTCAGCCTTTGATCTTCAGCACTTGTCTTCAGTACTTGAAGTCTTCAGTACTTGTATTCTTCAGTACTTCAGACTTCAGTACTTATCTTCAGCACTTTGGATCTTCAATTGTTGTTCTTCAGATCTTTGATCTTCAGCTGTTGAGTCTTCAGGCTTTGTCAAACTGCTGATGAAGCTTTCAGCAGTTGTTGTGATGTCATGTGGGACTTAGAGGTTTTTCTGATCTGGCTCATTGGTTCTTTTGGTCCAACAATCTCCCTCTGAACCAATGCAGCCAAAACCTTTAAGTTATTTATTGTCCCACTTATTGATGGCAGAAAGATTGTTCTTTTTCCTTCTTTATCAGCTTAGAAGATGACCCAATTAAGAACTGGCCTGGGAAGAGGTCTTAAGAATTTGTTTGGCATAGTATGGATGGGAACTCTATTTTGGGGAACTGGACACAGAGTTGTAGTCCCATCCATAAGACCTACTTCCCATGTATGAGCCGGTAGGATTCTCTGGTGTAGGCTTCAACAAATATAATCTGCTCTTCCTTTGTAAGCTCCTCAGCCTCACCATCAAAGAATCCTTCACGGCCATACAGCTCTGAGACATATTTGGCCTACTTTCCATTCTTGAGCTTAACTGTTGTTATCTGTCTATATGTGAATTCGTCTGGGTGAACACCCTCAAGTAACAGATTGAGCTCATCTCTCCTAAAGTTCTCAAGTCTCTTGTAGACTAACCCCTTTCTTACCACCCTATTTTCTAACATCTTTTGGGGTGACTGGTTAGCCTCATAGACTTTTTTGAACTCTTGCAGGATCTCCCAGGGTGAGATTACAAGGGCCACAGTGATTACTTCATCTATAATCCTTTTTACCTGGCCCTTGTATCTTGATGGAATATCTTTCTTTACAATTTTGTGAGCCACCCTGGGATCAGGCCAAATCCTCACCTTTTCCTTATGATATTGAAATGTGTTTGCAAGGGTGTATAGTCTCAGAGCTTCTTTCCTTATGTTGATAATAGAAGAAGAAGCAGCATAAGCTTTATCTATGCTTTTCAGCATCTCATCATCATGCACCTTCTGCAGCTGTTCTTCTTCTATTTTTACCTTCACAGTTTCCATCTGTGAGGTGGGAGTGATGGGCTTTAGTTTTGGCTTTTGTAAAGATAGGACTGCAGAGAGAGGCAGCCTATCTTCTTCCTCATCCTCCTCCTCTTCTTCTTCTTGTAACCTCAACACCCTTCTCTTCTTCTGCAAGGGTGTATCATCGGCAATGGGTTTTGATGGTGAGGGGATTGGTTTTGTGGGTTGTGTTTGGGTTGGTGTTGGAGTGGGAGATTGGGCAGGCTTGGCTAGCAATCTTGAAGTAAGGGAAGGTTTAGTTTGTTTGGCTAACAAGGTCCTGTTCCCACCCCTGGCTTCGGTAAGGGCTTCTATGACCAGCCCTTTTGTAAATTCCCCAGCTGAACAGATCTTGGTGGCTATAGCCAAGATGCTGTTCCTGGTCCATGTTTTGATGTCTAGGACTGGTCTCCCCAGATACTTCTAAATAAACCTAACCATAGCCTCAAGTCTCTCTCTATCCTCTTGGCTATAGTTGGTCCATCGGTATTCAATTTCCTTCATCTCCATCTTCCTTATTTCCTGATCTAGCATGGCAGTGTCCGTATCAAAACCTTGCCTGAACAGCTGATCAATGATAGAGTCCATTGATCGGCTATGCTCAGTATCAGCCTCCTTGATTAGGACTGCTAGATCAGTATCTTTCACCTCCTTCTCTCCCTCCTTCTCTCCTTTCCTCTTTTTGTAAGTGACATTGAAATCTTTTTAGATTTCAGCCACTTTAATCGTTTCAGCTCTCTCCTCCTTCTCCTTCTCCTTTCCCTTCACCTACTCCTTAACCACATCCCTCTCTTTTTCCACCATCTTCTCTACTTCTTTCTCCTTCTCTACCTCCTCTCCCCTCTTCCTTTTAGCTTTCACTGATGTCTCCCCCTTTTTGGGTGCATTGGTTAGGGTTTGACCATCAGAAAGCGCTTTAGCCACGGCAACCTCCACCAAGGGTTGTATTTTTGAGGGAAGCCTCTCATCCAGGGCTTTGATCACAATATCGGTGATCATGGGTGTGATGAGAGGTGGGGATTTATGAAGGATAGCAACTACCTGCGCAGGAGGGTTCTGTTCCTGAGAACTAGTGCCAGAAGCAGAGGCAGGTGGCTGAGTTTGTGGGAGTGGCTGAGTGTCTGAGAGACCTTCAGGTGAAGGTGCCATCTGTGGGCTCATGGTGGCAGATGGACTTTCTCCTTGAGACATATTGGCGAGCAGCTCTTTGAGTCTAATCACCTCATCCTCAAGGATTGTGTTTTTGGCAACTACATCGTAGAAGAAGCCCAGATCATCATCAGTTTGCACTGAATCACCTGACCTCCTGACTATGTCAGGATGTACATGCACTGAGTGTGGCTCAGTAGTTGCATGTGCCCCTTTGTCTTGGTTCTGGGGACTTCCAGCCTCCAGATTGGATCCATCATCGGCAGTTACCTCTAGTGAGGTCTTATTGATGTTACCAGCTTCTTCCTGCTCATATGCTGATGCAGGGGAAGTGGCAGCCTCACCAGAATATCCTATCTCCCTAGCCACACTTGGAGATGAGACATGTGATTCTCTGTGTTGTGGGCTCCCATCCACACTTTTGTCCACCCCCTCTTTGGTTGGAGTTTCCCCAGTTGTGATTGGTTTCTGGATAGAGGGTGGAGTGTTTAGATGGGTCAACACTTTGGCAATTATGAGTGTAGGGCTTTGAGGGGCGGTTTCAGTGGGAGATGGGCTTGAAGAAGTATGCACATGGGGAGGAGTGTGCTTTTCAATGGCAACCTCCTCAATTGAGAAAGGTTCCAGATTTGTGGCAGCCCCTGAAGTGGTTGCATCAAGCTCCTGTAAAGAGGATGCTTGTGCGGTTGTGGTAGGTGGAGTCGTGGAGACTGCTGGGAGAATCTGGCCAGCAGTCACTTCCTGCGTTTGTTGTGCAGGGGCATCCTCAGGGGACTCATTTCCCTGAGTAGCCTTTTTGGCTTTCTTTTTGGGTTTTGGTTTGGTGGGGGCTTTGGACCTGGAGGTGGAGGCTGTGGGTTCCAGCTGCGTGGGTTTTCGCAGCTTGGCAGCCTGTTTAAGTGTTTGGTCTGTGTTGTGCCTGGAGTATACCTCAGCTAAAAAAGCCATGGTAGGGACTCCAGTGCCAACTAGTCCCTCAGCATTAAGCTAGCTCTCAATCATGGCCATAATGAACCGAGGATATAAAATCCAACGGTTAGCAAAAGGTTTGGAGGCCATGTCTTTGAGTTCTAAAAAATATTATTTCAGAAAAATTTAGCGGTTGTTTCTCAAAGATAGAGTACAATACCTGTTGCCACCTTGTGGACATCTGGTCCTATGAGGATTTCTTCGGGACCAGACACACATTTACCATATGAAAGATGAGACGTTGTGGGTCTGGGAAGTGTTTCTTCAGCAAGGTGGAGGCGGAGAGGTCACCTTGATAGTCATTGGCGGTGAAGGAGAGATCAAGGTTTCCTTTGGGGTAGGCAGTTGGGAAGGTGGCATCCTCCAGCTTTAGGGTTTGTCGGAGCATAGCTGGAGTAATGACCACCTGGTGGCTATTCACGGACGACCGGAGAGAGACTTCACCGTCGTTCTCTCCAGTGTGAACGGTGACGTTCGTCCAGAACTCAGATAAAGAATCGGCATGAACGATCGGATTGAGGAGGAAGGCCGTTTGGTATTGGGAGTTGGTCATCAGATCAATAGCATTGTCAAACTTTGACTAGAAGGGCGATTTAGTTAGGTATGCGACACAGTTGTGTTGAGGTTTGAGTTGCATGGTCGCCATTAATGGTGTATGGAAAGATTCAGAGGTTTTTGAAAGTTAGGTCAAGTGAGAATGAAAAACTCTAAAGGTTGGGTTGGTATTTATAGGCTAAAAGAAAATGACTGAAGGTTGTGGTGTTAGTCATCAGTTGTTGAAACTACTGATGACATGGTTTTAACCTTCAGTAGTTGTAACATCTGAGGACTTGGTGTTAGTCTTCAGTAGTTGAAACTACTGAGACCGTGGTTTTGTCCTTCAGGTGTTGTAAATGGCTGAAGACTTGTTGTTAGTCTTCAGTAGTTAGAAACTAATGAAGACATGGTTTTCATCTTCAGACGTTGTAACAACTGAAGACTTGGTGTTAGTCATCAGTAGTTGATAAAACTACCGAAGACATGGTTTTGCTTCAGTTGTTATAATCAACTGAGGACTTGGTGTTAGTCATCAGTAGTTGTGAAACTACTGAAGACATGGTTTTGTCCTTCAGTTGTTTGGATATGAAACAACAATTCAGTCATCAGCTGAAGAGTAAAGTTACTCATCAGCTGTTTCCGTCAATTCAGTTGTTTCATGCTAACCTCCACATTTACTCATCAGCTCTTTGGATGACTTTCAGGTGTTTCATTGGCCTTCAGCTCTTATGAATATTTCTTCCTCAGCTCTTGTGAACAGATGTTCATTACTTTGAAATAAAATATTCTTCAGAGCTTGTGAATAAATTTTGTCTTTAGTACTTATGTGTAAGATTACACATCAGTACTGGTGAGCAAAATTTGTTCATCAGTACTTAGTTATTTGAAAATTATACATCAGTAGTTGTAACTACATCAGTTGTTATCAACAAATAATGTACTTTCAGTACTTTGAAGCATTTTAGTCTTCATTAGTTATGAAATCTGCTGAAGACTAACTTACTCATCAGTACTTATTTTTGACTTTTGCATACTACTGCTCATCAGTACTTGTGAGCTGAGAGCATCAGTATTAGTCAAATTATTCTAGCTGCAGCATACCAAGCCTTAGTACCAGATTTTGAAATGTGGCACTATCTAAAGGCTTAGTAAATATGTCTGCAAGCTCATCAGCACTAGGCACAAACTTAGGATCAATCAGACCTTTTTCATAACAATCCCTAATAAAGTGATGTCTGATTTCTATTTGTTTGGTCCTAGAGTGCTGGACTGGATTTTTAATAATACAGAGAGCTGAAGCACTATCCATTAATAATGGAGTCTTAGTCTCTATAATGCCATAATCCAAGAGTTGGTTCTGAAGCCAAAGTACCTGAGATGTACAACTTGCAGCAGCAATGTACTCAGCTTCAGCAGTGGATGTAGCAATTGATGTTTGTTTCTTACTCTGCCAAGAAACTAAACAATTGCCTAGGAATTGGCAACCACCAGAAGTGGATTTTCTGGTGACTTTGCATCCTGCATAGTCACTATCAGAGAAAGCAACTAATTTGCAAGAATGCCCAGTTGAATACCAAAGTCCTAGTGATTGGGTACCTTGCAGATATCTAAAGATCCTTTTGACTGCAATCAAATGGGATTCTTTAGGTGCAGCCTAAAATCTAGCACAGGCACATGTTGCAAACATGATGTCTGGTCTAGAAGCTGTAAGGTACATCAAGGACCCAATCATACATCTGTAAAGGGTTTCATCAACCGCTTTACCTTTCTGATCCACATCCAGTTGTGTGGTGTTGCTCATGGGAGTAGAACAGGGCTTACAGTTTTGTAAATCAAACTTTTTCAACAAATCCTTTGTATACTTGGACTGATGAATGAAGGTTCCATCAGCCTTTTGTTTGATTTGCAACCCTAGAAAGAACTGTAATTCTCCCATAGCACTCATTTCAAACTTTTGCTTCATGAGCTTAGTAAATTCATCACACAACTGGGGATCAGAGGATGCAAAAATTATATCATCTACATAAATTTGAACAAGGAGCTTATGCTGTCCCACATTCTTAATAAACAATGTTTTATCAATGGTGCCTCTAGTGAACTTATTCTCTAGAAGAAAAGTTGAAAGTGTCTCATACCAGGCTCTAGGAGCTTGTTTTAGCCCATAAAGAGCCTTATCAAGCTTATACACCCAATCAGGATGTTTATTGTCCTCAAAGCCTGGTGGTTGACACACATAAACTTCCTTTTTTATTTTACCATATAGAAATGCACTTTTGACATCCATTTGATAAACTTTAAGACTGTGGAAGGTAGCATAAGCTTAGAACAATCTAATGGCCTCCAGTCTGGCTACAGGGGCAAAGGTTTCATCATAATCGATGCCTTCCTCTTGTGCAAACCCCTGCACAACCAACCTGGCCTTGTTCTTGACAATTTGGCCATTTTCATCAGTTTTGTTCCTAAACACCCACTTGGTGCCTATTGCACACTTACCTTGGGGTAAAGGAACAAGCTCCCACACTTGTTGTTTTCTGAACTGAAGAAGCTCAAGCTGCATTGCTTCAACCCATCCATTGTCTCTTAAGGCTACATGATAATTCTTTTGCTCTTGTTGACTGATAAAGAGAGCATAGAAGCAGAAGTTGGACAATTGACTCCTGGTTGAAACTCCAGCATTGATATCACCCATAATCTGAGACATTGGGTGATTCTTCAGCTCTTGATAGACTATAAGATCAGTGCAAGTGTTTGTAGGACCTTCAGCAGCAACAGGTGTTGATAGAGATTCTTGAAACCATGTAGGAGATGGCAGCTCAAATGAAGTAGAGCATGCAGAAATCTCATCAGCATTTGTTGTGGATGGAGATGTTGAAGCCACAGGAGCATCAGGTTTAGTTGACTCAGGCAGGTTGTCACTAAACCTGAAGAGGTGAGTACTGACATCCTCATCATCAGTACCACCAGGTGGAGATCTGTTGACAGGAACAAAAGCTGGAGGTTGATAAGGAACATATTGCAGTATGTCCAGATCAAATAACTCCACAGGGTTTTGTGGAATCTTGTCCTTTGGAGATTCATTGAACTTCACATGCAGAGTTTCTTCAACCATCTTTGTCCTACAGTTGAATACTCTGTATGCCTTGCAAGTTGATGAATTACCAACAAAATACCCTGCATCCACCTTTGATGCAAACTTCTGGAGTGGATCTCTTGTGTTGAGAATGAAGCAAGGACACCCAAAGGTTCTAAAGAAGGAAATCAAAGGGGCCAAATGATGAAGTACTTCATAGGGAGTCTTCATCAACCTTTGGTTTACTAAGGTTCTATTCTGCACATAGCAAGCTGTGTTGACAGCTTCAGCCCAAAAGGTCAGTGGCAGCCCTGAGTCAGCCAGCATTGACCTTGCAGCCTCAATGAGAGTCCTGTTCTTTCTCTCAACCACTCCATTATGTTCAGGAGTTCTTGGAATACTAAACTGCCTTTTAATTCCCTTAGACAGGTAGAAGTCATCAAGTGTGTGGTTTCTAAACTCTGTTCCATTGTCACTCCTCACACACTTGACCTGCAGGGAATACTGCTTCTCCACAAATAACACAAAGTTCATAATAGCCTTGGTAGCTTCATCCTTGGAGTGCAAGAAGAAAGTCCATACAAACATGGAGTAATCATCCATAATTACCAGGCAGTATTTCTTCTTTGCCATGCTCATCACTCTAACAGGACCAAAGAGATCCATGTGCACGAGTTGCAAATAGGCAGTGGACTTTGGTTCTTCTATTGAAGGGAATGAAACTTTGTGTTGTTTTCCCTTTAAGCAAGCAGTGCAGTTGTCTTCACACTTGAACTCCTTCAAAGGCAATCCTCTTATTAAACCATGGCTAGTCAGCTGATTCATGTTCTTGAGATTAACATGCCCTAGCCTTCTATGCCATAGAGTAGACTCTTGAGGAGAGGCCTTGGAGAATAGGCAAGGATGGCCTTTTAGATCAATTTTCTTGGAAAGATCTAAGGCATATACTCTTCCTGTCCTGTTGGCCTTCAGGAGAGTATATTCATCCAACACCTTGTCAATCAAACTCAGAACTTTGGATGATAGAATCCGACAGTTCTGGCTTGTGAAAAGGGCAACATGGCCTTTATCACACATTTGACTGACACTCAAGAGATTATACTTGAGATTCTCCACATGGTTAACATCATCAAACCTTATTTCCCCATTGGAAACAAAGCCTTTTCCGATGATGTAACCCTGTGCATCATTGCCAAAGGAAACAAATCCCTTCTTTCCTTGAGAGTAGTCATTAATAAGAGAGCTGCTTCTTGTCATGTGCATGGATCCTCCACTGTCTACATACCAGATGCTTCTTTGGCATGTTGAAGAACCCTGCAATCATCATAACAAGTTAGTTAATTTTGGAGACCCAAACCTTTTTGGTTTTGGGTCTGTTCTCATCAACAGATGTAACACTAACTGGTTTGTTATGTGTGACAGTCTGAGGTGAAGGAGATGGTGTAGAAGAGGAACCCTTTGGCTTGGATTTCCTTTTCTGTGGTTTCAACACAGGAGCATCTAGTTGGTTGACTCTTCCCATTAGATGCTGAACCATCATCACAAGTTGTGTCTGACTTTGTGATAAAGCTTTCAGCTCCTCATACATAAAAGTGGTTGCTGGTGATGGATTCCTGTGTTGCACCATCTTCTTTTGAGCAACCTCAGCTGTTGCCTGATTAACCCCATCCTTCTTTTTGGATTTCTTCTTTGCCTTGGGGTTTTCAGGCTTTGATGTAGCTGGTACAAACTTGGTCTCAAACTCAGTTTTCACTACATTCATTTGGTCTTTAATTTTCTCCTTTTGTTTGAGTTTGGAACCCCTTTTGTACCAACAATCATCAGTAAGATGATTGAACAAGCCACATATTTCATATGGCTTCTTCTTCATCTTTGGTTGATCATCTACTAAAGAAGATGAAACTGCTGAATACTTCTTCTTCAGCTGTTTGTTGTCAGTACTTGCAGTTTTCTTCCTTGCAGTACTTGCTTTCCTGACATCCTCTTTAGTAATCTTCAAACCCTTTCTACTGACAGTTTTCTTCTCTTTAGTACTGACAGTGGTTGGGATTTGAACTTCAGATGTTATCCCTTGCTCTCCAGTACTTTCAATATTTCTAGAGACAACACCTGAGTTGATCAACTTTTTGATCATGTGACAATCAGCATTTGAACCATCAGCTGTTTTAGCATCAGCTGATTGGTTTTGTGAGAAATGAATGCTGACTTCTACTTCTGATGATGCTGTATCTGATAGTAGGTCACATGATGAGAAGGATTGGTTATTGCTCTCGCCATCAGATTCTACCTCTGCTCTGGAAGTATAATCTGTTGGAGGAGCAGTGTGATTATAACCAATGCCAAACTTCACATTGGAAGCTGATTGCTTACTCAAAAGCATCTCAAAACCCTTGCATGATTGTACCCATCGATCACACTCTACCTGGGTTGCTGCAAGAGTTTCCTTGAGGTCATTGTACTTTTCTAAAAGTACCTCTTCCCTAGCCTTATCATCAGTGATTTGGCATTTTAGTTTGTAAATCTCATCATCTTTACCTTTAAGCACAGACTCAAACTCAGCTTTTCTTTTGGAAATTGTTTGTTCTAGCTCAATGTTCTTATTAATTAAAGCTACATTTGCTTCTCTAATAGAAGCAAATGCTGCTATGCATTTTTCAGAACATAATTTGGCCTTAGCCTCAGAGGATACCTGTGTTACCTGTGATGAAGAGGCACTTTAGGATGATCCATCAGAAGACTCCAGAGCCATGAGAGCTAGATTTCCAAAAGGGTTGTCACCACCATGTTGACCAGCACCTGAGAACAGTTGTTCATTACCAGACATGTCATCCGGTAAACTGCTCTAGTCAACAACTCCTGGGGTGAAGAAGCTGTGTTGTTGAGGTTGAGGAGGTTGATGAGATTGGGATGGTTGAGGCTCAGGAAGAGCATGTGGTTGAGGAGCAATGGGTGCTTGAACTTGACTGGGTTGTGGCATGTAGTAGCAGAGATATGAGTATGGCATTGGCCCCTGAGGAACAAAATATGCAGGGGATGGTGATGGTGAATGATGACCAGAATTGACAGGATGTTGCCCTCTGCTTTGTTGACTATTGTTAGGAAAAGTCTCAAAGGGTGCAGAAGAGTTAGATCCAGGTGATCTACACTCTCTTGCAAAGTGTCCAAGCCTGTGGCATTTGTGACACCTCAACTTACTCTTGTCAAAACCAAATTTGGTTTTGCTAGAGAGTCCTGGGAATTTTCTTCCAATTCTTTTGTAGAACTTCTGAGACCGGATATTAATCAAGGCCATTTGGCTCAGAATATCCATCTCTTCTAAGTCATCATCAGCAATCCCTCTCAGATCATCCATGATGAAGTATAGATTGTCACTATTACAGCCACCAGTCTGACTATCAACACTCACAAAAGCGGGATCAGAAGTGTTTGAAGAGAAATCAATATGCTCATCATGTTGGCACTCAGATGCAGTATATTCTGACTCATGACCGACCAAGGCAGTGTTCCCTGGTACAAAGTCTTCAGTGACCTTACCAGATGAAGCCAGTTTCCTTTTCTGCTCAATCTCTCTTTCAAATGTCAGTAGTTTCCCATGAAGTTGGGTGAGAGATAAGCTATCCAGATTTGCACTGGAGCGTAGGACAATTGTGTAAGTGTCCCATCTCTCAGGCAGTGATCTGAGGAATCTGTGGTTCATCTGACTGTTGGTGTATTCATGTTTAACCATTTTCAACTCAGAGATTAAACATGAAAACCGCTCAAACTGTTGAGTCAGAGTCTCACCCTTTCTATGAGCAAATGTCTCATACTTTTGGGCGAGGATTTCCCTATTGTTTGCTAGAACCTCGTCAGTGCCACCAAATTGTTCTTTCAGTGCATTTCATAGGTCATGAGCAGTTTCATGATGCATCAGCCCAGAATAGATTTCATTTGGCAGTGCCATGGCCAAAATTTCATGGGCTTTTGCATCAATCTCAAACAATTTCTTATCCTCAACAGAGTATTGCTCCTTCTTCTTCGGAACCAATTTATTTGTTTTCGGATGATTCACCATAGGATGATGTGGACCATGTACCACAGATGTCCAACAACCTGAACTATTGACAGACAGGTGATGGAGCATCCTTATTTGCCATATGTTATACTCATTCCTAACCAGCATCGGAGGCTTGGTCGAGGAACCAGTATTGTGAGGATCATTAGAAGGAGTAGTCATTTTCAGATTTCAAGTAAGTTCAAGGTAAACAAAACAAATCAAGCTCAAAAACCATGAGAACCTCAAGTTTAATGGCCAGAAGCAGCAGAAACTCAATCTCTATAACTAATTCTTGCAAATTGCTAATTCGATCAAACATAGATAGCAATAGAGCAGTTTCAATGATCAATAGTTAAATCGATCAATGATTAACCAGCTCTGATACCATTTGAAAGGATCTCAGCCTCTAGTTTGATCAATTAAGTTGTATTCGCAGCGGATTTAGCTCGAGAATTAAACAAATAAGCAAGAACACAAAAGATTTTGCATGTAACAGTAAAATTACAGAGAGAGAGAGAGTAATTCTGCGAAAAGGGTGTTTTCTATTGAATCACACGCTTCGGCACCGTTTACAATTAGGTCACCTCCTTTTATAGGAGAAATGACCTATGCTGACGTCACTTGATAGTGACATCAAACGGTTATTTAACAAACTACTGAAGGAACACTAAACTACTGAAGATGTCAAACAGCTGACATCTTCTTACAAAATGCTAAGTATTCCTACTTATTACAAACTACTGATAAAACAAGAAACTACTGAAAGTATTACAACGACTGAAGAACAAGCTCTTCAATCGTTTACAACTACTTAACTATAACAACTGAAGAACAAACTCTTCAGCTGTTGTACAAACTACTGAAAATAGAAACTATAAACTACTGATGAAGAAAACCATCACAACAACTGAAGACAACTTCTTCAGCTGTTGTGACAAACTCTGAGGCTTTAGCACTTGGTCTTCAGACTTTGATCTTCAGATGATTCATCAGCTGATGACTTCAGTAGTTGTCATCAGCTAATGTCTTCAGTCTTTGTTTTCAGACTTTTTGCATCAGTTGTTGATCTTCAGTTCTTTAGTTCTTCAGCCTTTGATCTTCAGCACTTGTCTTCAGTACTTGAAGTCTTTAGTACTTGTATTCTTCAGTACTTCAGACTTCAGTACTTATCTTCAGCACTTTGGATCTTCAGCTGTTGTTCTTCAGATCTTTGATCTTCAGCTGTTGAGTCTTCAGGCTTTGTCAAACTGCTGATGAAGCTTTCAGCAGTTGTTGTGATGTCATGTGGGACTTAGAGGTTTTTCTGATCTGGCTCATTGGTTCTTTTGGTCCAACACAGAGAATCCCGCTCGCTCACTACTAACGTTTACACTTGATCCTTCACTCTCGGAGTGGAAGCAACGACGAATTGAACCAAACATTACCACGTTGGAACACGAAACTCTTTCCTAACACACCAGACAAGCTTGACGATGACAAACAAAAAGAACAACACCTCACTCTTCCAACTCTCTCACACTTGTTACCATTCCCAACATATCCTATCTTCTACACTAGTCTGAGCAGTAAACGAGGGACAACTAAGATATTCAAAGTCTATCAGAGAATCGGACTTAGACATTCAAACACCTAGAACTTCGAAGTGGAAAAGGCCAAATCGTCTTGATTCCCCGCTGTTATCTTAACTGAAACCCTTGTACAACCTTAGTTATTTGACCCTTGGTATAACAAATATATCTTTGATACCTCTATCATTGATAACACTCGGTACTGGACAAGGTATGTTATCTCGAATAGGAGGAACCATGTATGACCATGCAAAGAAAATTAGAATCACGGGTGCACACGTAATTGTAATTTGTCGTGCATGAGAATTCTGGCAACTCTATTGGGTGATAATGGTTATGATCAGTACAAATTCTCAATTCCATACTTGGAGGCATGAGGTCTTGGATCCTCATAAAGCCTCACTATCGATATGCAAACGAATCCTTCATTCTTACTAGCATGATACAATTTAGTTTATTCAATAATTATTATCCGATTAGTGACCAATATGTGTTGTGAATTGAAGAAATCATGTCTGGAAGAAGAGCTGGACGCTCGGGTGGACGAGGAAATATCACCCCGACTCAAGCCGAGTTGAATGCTATCATCAATGAGCGCGTTGCTGATGCGCTTGTAGCCTATGAACAGGCCCGCAATCAGGACCAGAACGACCAGAATCAGAATCAAGGAGGTCCAGCAGTCTGTACCTTCAAGATGTTTATGGATTGCAAGCCTCACTCTTTCAGCGGTTCTGAGGGTGCTGTCACACTGTTTCGCTGGCTGGAGAAACTCGAGTCAGTGTTCTCCATGTGCAACTGTCCTGCTGGAAGTCGTGTCAAGTACTCCTCCGGCACACTGGAAGGACCAGCCCTGACGTGGTGGAACTCACAAGTCCAAACCTTAGGGCATGGTGCTGCTAATGGTATGCCATGGGACGACTTCAAGATTTTGATGAAAGAAGAGTATTGCCACAGAAGCGAAGTCCAGAAACTGGAAGCAGAGTTTTGGAATTTAAAGATGAGTGGTTCTGACATTTAGGAATACACGACTCGTTTACACGAGTTGGATGCTTTATGTCCTCAGATGGTGACCCCGGCCTACAAACGGATTGAGAAGTAATTGATGGTCTAGCTTCTCAAATCCAAGCTAGTGTTATGGTTGCTGATCCTATCACTATTAAGCAGGTTGTCCGACTGGCTCACAAACTCACTGACCAGGCAGTGGCACAGGGTACCTTTCCTAAACGTGGCGCTGCTTCTGGTTCATCTGATCATAAAAGGAAATGGGACGGTAACAACAGCAAGTCTTCAAGCTCCATAAACACCCAGCAACAACATACCAGAAAGTTTAACTCATCAAGAAGCTTCACCAATAACAACCAGAATAGTAACAACAACAACAATGGTTAGGGATCGAGCAGCTATGTGGGCAAGTATTCTAAGTGTAACCGGTGCAACTTTCATCATCATGGCTCGTGTGATCGACTACGTTGTCAAAGGTGTGGGAAGATGGGTCACGCAGCTAAAGACTGCAGGGGTGAACTGATGACTCAGTAACAACCCCAACAACAACGCCAGGGCTAAGTGACTAGAGGCTGCTATGAGTGTGATAAGGAGGGTCATTACAGGAAGGATTGTGTCACACCCCGGGCCCAGAGAGGCGGGACGCCACGATTAGTAAACAACAACCAAAATGCAGCGGAAACTAAATGGTTTAATACAATACAACTTTCAATATTTACATCAGAATATTGGCTTTGTTTCAATTCACAAGGTGCCTAAATCTACAGTCTATAGGTGTCATGATAAATCTTTTGGTAAAGGTTTCTTGATGCTTCAGTAAATAAAGCTTCTAGGCTCGACTTTTGTCTTCAACACCTACCCTCACTTCTTGCCTCGGATTTAGGTATCTTCTATAGCTCAACTATTCTCCCTAGCTGTACCTGAAGACATGCTCAAAAAGATTTTGTGTCAACATAAAGTTGGTGAGTTCAAGTGGTTAAAGTTTCAGAAAACAAAAGTCTTTTTAAAATTCATTAGTTGACTTTCAAAACATATGTGCTTTAAGTCTTAAAACAAAAGGGACTCTGAAAGTCCATATTTAAAAGTTTAGAATCAAGGGTAAAAGCTTATGAAAAATCTCATTTGATTTTAAAAGCATCATTATAGTATCAATCATCATGGGGTATCACAATCAACCCTTCACTTGGTCCCCGGTTGGCCTCTTCTAAACTTGTGTTTAACCAGACATTCCCGAAGGAAGGAACCAAGCCTCAAATCAGCGAACCATTCCTGCCAGGATGGTTCACCATAGTTTCTTATTCAAAACCTGTTACATGCCACAAACGACCCCTCGGGATCTCAGTGGGGTACCTCCCTGTGGCGGGAGCCACTGTGCGTGGGGGACTACCCAAATAGATCTATCCACATAAAACAAGTGGTTCACAAAAGAATTAATGATCATGATATAAGTATCAACAGGTATCCAAAAGTCCCACATACAAGCATCAAGTAAAGCACAATAATAGTTCATAAAACAAAAGAGCATGTTTCATCCCCAAAAACAGTAAGTAAAAAGGGATTACTAGAACTCACCTGGTATCCTTATATAAATTCAGAGCTCGATAAAGAAAAGTGATGATCACCAACAAGCCATCCTAACTAGAACATATAAGATTCACGTTTAGAATTAACACGATGTTATTACGTGCGTTCAGTTGAGCTCTTTAGTTAAATTAATTTTGGTGATTAGTATCCTTAGCTTCTTGTGTATTTGTTAATTGTTGTGAATTAACTCGTGTACATAGGTTAGTAATGCACCTAATTAAAAATTGAGTCTTAGCATAAATAAGGTAGAAAATCAATTTATGTCATGGATTCCAAAAATTCAAAAATAACTCGCATTGACGATGTAAGTAATATATAATGTCTCAAACGATGTTTATAATGTTCGCGTTTACATCATATTTGTTAACTCGGTTGACGCTAACTAATCCAATTATTGATGATAGTTAATGATATTTTATATAAAAGAGTGTTACAATTAATATTTATTTCAAAAATACAATGAGATGACCAACAATTAAAAACAACAAGATGATAGATCATTATAGCGTTTTAGGTCATTTATCTTAAATAAAACGTATAGATGTCGGTTAACCTAAATATTCATTGCATAAATATACGAATGTACAATCGTATTTGTATGAATTACATCTCTAAGTCTTGTATGATTATATGTTACATGAAATAAACTTATTTGTATCGTCTATTACAAATTATTACCATTTCCAAAAATGAAATGTTTCCTCTATTTTATCAAGGTTGATTTCTACAAAATATCATTGTTATTTAAATCTCGTGTCAGAACTATCTATTTAAACCAGATATTTATATCAAGTGGCGTTCATTTTCATTTTATAATTTATGTATTTCGTATAATTGGAGCTCAAGTAACACGCATATAGATTAATATTAGAATTCAAATGCGTTGTGCGTGCGATTATACCTTCCACTCGATTCACGTTCACTAACCTACTCGTATTGCTCTTGATCTCATGACGTTCTTGTTGTTGATGACCCGTTGACCTCAATTGACCATCAACTTAGGTCATGTCTTAACCTAGTCAAAACATACAAAAAACATTTACAAACGCTTTGATATTGATATCTCATACCCAAACGAAACTATAACCGCAATATACGTTACCATATACTTCGGTTTTTGCCTTGAATCTAACATGCAACCACAAGAGCAGCCTTAGATCACCACCTCTAACCTTTACCAACATCATCACCTTCGGTTGCTCAAGCACCATCGACTACCACCATCAAACAGCACCGTCACCATGACCACTAACCATCGGTCGCCAACACAGCCAAAAACCATCGGTCGCCAACATCACCACCATCACCGGGCCTCAATACCATCATCACAGCCACATCGCAGCAGCCTAACACCATTTCCACAGCCTACCACACCATTATAATCGGCATCCAACTCCACAACCGTCACATGCAGTAGCTTATGACCCCATTGCAGCAGCCTATCGCAGCACACTGCCCTCACCACCACCATCACCATAACCGCAGCCATTATCATCACCGTCGTGACCACCATCGACCACCAGCACCAATATCAAACCCCTGTCGACCAACAACACCACCGTAGCAGGTACATCCCTTATCACAGCCGCTAACCACAGCCAACGACACCAACAGTCGCGACCACACAGCCCTCGAACCAACCCAGCTGCCGCCACTTTCAATCGGCCATATCTTTCACACCGCTGCGAGTTAGAAGACGAGGCTACCACCATTGGAAAGGTCTCGTCGACAGGAAGAAGACCATGGGTGGAACTCGCCGCCAGCCGCCGGCTGCGGCGGCCGGAACCCTGTCGGAACCCTAGCCGCCACAGCTCCTTCTCTTTTCCATAACTTGCTCATCCTTGCGAATCAGAAGAACCCACTACCGCCATCGTGTTTGTCTTTCCGAGAGCTTCGATTTGATATATGGTACTCGCCGGGGCGTCGCCGGAATCGCCGCCGGTGGCCGGAACTTCGCCGGAGATGAGAGGGAGAGAGGTGGCCGTGGCTTTTTCTGCGCAAATGGGGTTTTTGAAACCCTAGAATGAGGAATATGATGCTTATATACTAGGGTTAAATGATGGGTTCGAATACGGGTCAGTTCGTACACGTTCGATTAAGTTTTCGCGTAACGTTAAACTTTTCTTTTCCCGTTAGATTCGGTTATACAAAACGTTATAAATATTCCGAGATTATAAATTTTTATCGTATTAAAAACATATCGAATGATTAAACGAGGTTGTGAATTGACGCGTATTTAATACGTGTAACGGTTTTGCGCATTTTTATCAAATGAGCGTTAATATTATCATTTTTGTATCAAATTATATGCGATCAAGTATTAAAATGACATTTTGAGCGTTAACTTCCAATGTTAGTCACGTTAAAGCCTTATCTGACGAATTCTCGGGTTTGACCTGATCGTAAACCGGTTCGCGTCACGGTCGCGTTTTGGAACGCATTTATTCCAGACAACGTATCACTCACCAATTTAATGTGATATAATAATAAACAATGATTAGATAATTGTTTACGGAGTTATGAGGCTCGGTCGACGTATCAGATGACATTTAAATGCCGGTGAAAACCGGTATTCGCGTTTCAGTTACGAAATTCCGTTGTTTATGCATGATTGATGAAAAATCTTTTAGCAAGCATTATTTATGATATTAGTTAAGGTTAACAATGATTTAGACTGGATGACAAGCTATTTTATGTATTTTCTGATAGAATTCAGACGTTAGTACGCGTTAAATTGTCGGATTTTACCCGGTATGGGGTCTGAATCTGTTTTTAGCTTGGATCTTTCCATAGTTATTTCAAATCACCTAATAATTCATGATTTCATGGTTTCTTGTTTAATTAGTTCCTAAACATGTATTTGGGCCTTAAATGGTCTTTTTATAAGTTCGGGCCCTTATTGGGCTTACTGGGCCCAAAAGACTAGTTTCGTTTTGCAAGGTTTCTTTGGTAAGCCCAGATCAATCCGGACCTTTATTGGTTCCTATAATACATTAAGCTTTCTAAATGGGCTAGATTTCAGAGGTGTTACATTCTCCCCTCCTTTAAGAAATTTCGTCCTCAAAATTTTAGAATCGCTAACATTGTTTCCGAGTGTGATACACTCATAGTATGAGTCTTGAAGATTTAGAGTTATTTAGCTGAGCATCCCAGGACAAATGTTGATGATTAGGTGTCAAATAATAAGGTTTGATTTGGATTGGAGTAACTATCCGAATGTTAGAATCATGCTTGACAGGATCAGTGAGTCAAATTATGAACAGGTTTTTGGCTTCACAATTAGATCATTTAACAATTGTACAGAATTAACAAGAAGAGATTCTCCACTGTGGCTCAATGCACCGACCTACAAGGTAGATCTAGCAAGGATAAGATTCCCAAATTCCCGACAGTGTTACCGTCCTCACTGAGAATCTTAAGAATGATTGAAAAGAAGAGGATATTAACGTGCATGCCTTTAATTGGTCAGGATAATCAGGTCACAATGGACTAAAAGTTTCAAGTCAAGAAAGATTTGAGTTTCCCCAACGAGTACAGATTAATATCTAGGAATTTCACGATCATTCCTACATAGCTAAAACTAAGAAGTTTTTACGATGGTTAAAAGAAATGAAGAGGTTAGGTCATGCACAAAGGTCTTCAGCTTTCAAAGCCTACTTTTTAGTTCTTAAATTCCTTCCGAAAAATTTCTTCGATCTCTTCCTTCTATGATTTCATCTTAAGGGGGTTAAGTCCTTTCTTCCACTACGTGCTTCTTCTAGTATGCATCCTTTTTCCAGAACGGTTCTGTATATCAGAACCTCAGTCTTCAAGTAGATCCGTTCATCTTATCTGATGCATGACAAGAGTTTCCCGAAATGGGATGTGCTATATATACATATTCACGTGAACTGACGCTGGTAGAATCACAAGTTCAAGAAATGATAAAGTGTAGGTAATCAAAGGAAAGCCTAACTGTAGGCTATCTGCATTCGTCGATGAGGGTAAGCAGATACAAATGCGGTCAAGACTTGTTCTCTCGCATTTGGCAATACGGATGTCTTAGGACAATGCGGATGATGGCCTCCTATCCACACTTGTCGATGCGGTTGACATTACCGATTGTCGATCGCCCTATTGTTCTTGGTCTAGTATTCTGATGTGTAGTTGGTAGTGTCGTATCTATAATGTACCCAGGTGCATCCTTTTATTTTACAGAAGTTCCAGTTCCTGCATAATATAGTTCTCCATATATTTTCTTGAATCATTAGGCGACTAGAAGATTGCCTTGTACCGTTGCATAAACACATCTGAAACTTTCTTATTCATGCCCATCAAGTTCCGCACTTTCTCAAGAATAACGATGCTAGTCGCATAGCTACACAAATCAAGTTTTTGTTAATCCTTTTACAACTTTCTCCTAACCCTAAGCATTGACGCATCTCAGTATGGTTTTTACTTCTTCCCGAAATTTTATAGCTTCAACTATAACGATTTGTCTCGAATTTCGTGATTAGTAGTAGTGGTAAAATGACAGACATGTCTAATTATGTCTTACAGATCCTATCCATGAGACTCCTGATTACATGAGATGTGTAGGTCCTCCCACTCGGGCTTGACCACAACCTTCTTACTTGCCATATCTGGTTTCAGCTATTATTTGTGTAGTGTCGTTTTCCTTATAAACACGACTGATAACAATTAAGATGTAGGTAGCAATCTTGAAATTGATTAAGTAGGTTATCATCTCTAGAAAGACGATATCACTTATCCTTGGTGACTTTATTTAACTCTTAATAGTCCATCCATAACTGGAGCATTTATTTTCCTTCCGCAAAGAGCATTAAGTTTCCTCAAGGCGACATACTAGGTCTTATGATCTGTTTATCTAATAGCTATCGAATCTGCTTTCCTTCCACCAGCTCCTTAATATAAGCTTCAAGTCCAGTACCTCCATTTATATATTTTGCTTCTATTCCCCGACTAAATTTCCTTAATAGCAACCTCAACTGTTGTCTTAAGCTACAGAATTGCTGCGAACGTTCCCACTAATTTCTTCATAATGCTTCCCAATTAAGGTCAACCTTCTAGATAACCTCTTCCTCGGTCCATATTCTCTATGGTAACTGTACCCTATAGGGGGTCCATTCATGAAGCAAGTAACCCTATTTAGATTCCAATTCCTTATACTCATATCGATTGTTCCAACGAGATATGGGAGTAAGACTTTTGCTCGAATTCCCGACGGTACGGAGCGTTCTAGGGTAAGGCATTAGAGAATCACTTTAGGAAAGATTTAAAATTTAAAGAGGAACAACACCAATGCTTACGATCGGGGATGATTATGCAGACTTTCTTTGTCTATAATCTGCTGCATGTCTATCACTTCGTTGTAGTTGGATCTCAAGTGATTTAACACATGAGATTTCTTGTAGTTGATCTTCTATGCTTCTTAGTACATCTTTTGGATCGATACCATCCTTTAAGTTCGACCATGAGTTCTTCCCATGAATTCTTCATTATTATCGACCGCATCGATTCGAACTTATCACTCAAATAGTAGAGATCTCTGAGTAGAGATAACTTACAAGGTTTTAAAGTTTTCCGCATCGGCTATCACGCGTTTCCAAAGATGAGGGTTATGCTATATGGATTAAGGTGAGTACCACTACTCGTTAAGAGAATAAATCGAGAACAGAGGGTGAGTGGAAAAATCGGGGATCCAAATAAGTTGTAAGTTGAGATTTTTGTCTTGAATCTCGAAGGTTAGTTTTTCTCGGCAATTATCCCTGGCACTTGAGCATTTATCTCCGGAGAATCTGAATTTTAGAACGAGGACTCATTTCCTATATATTCTGGCACTCAGAACTTTATCAACAACCCGGTCAGTTAAAAGCAGGGTCAATATAGTTCAACCTAAGTTTCGTTTGAAGATTGTCATTAGGTGACTAACGGTCGAAGATGATGAAAGATTTCACGAGCGTAGTATTAAGAAAGGTGATTATCAACCACAATCGGAGCTGATATTAAGAATATTCCATTGAGTTAGGTGGTTCCATTACAATGAATAGGTAGAATGAAGTCATATTCCTCAAAGGCTTTGAGAAAATGATCAGGGGAATTCTAGAATCCGGAAGATCCTATGAATGTGAACTACTAAGAAAGAAAGAAGTGACAAGTCTTCTATGTCATTGACCACAAGAGTCGTGTCTCGGAAATTTATCACTCCGGTATGTTCTCCGTTGCACAAGCTTTGTTAGAGAGTCTTCCACTATGTTGGGGAAATTTTTGACGAATTCAATGTTGGGTAGGAAGGAATTTTCAGGCATCGCTAAAAATAGTATGGCTAAATTACACGCATAACGAGGTGAAGTGCCATACTCAGCACGAGACCAGTTAAGTTTGAGAACATCATTTATTGATCTTTAGAGACTGATGGTCTTATCATTATAATTCCAATAGGAGAGTAGAATAAAATGAAAGAGAAGAAGAGAAAGGAATAGTTATTGCAACATCGTCCTTGGTAGCTCTTCAAGCGTCGAATGGTTTTCGCCCAGCATGAAAGTTTTGAACGTGAAATCATTGAGTATATTCTGAATATTTGCATTTAAATCTTGCGTTTATTGGTTCTTTAAGTGTTATACCTTGATATTAGTTTACATGATGGGGCCCACCAGAATTCAAGTGTACCTGTAAATTCACCATTACGTGTGCACCCGTAATCATCAATTTACCTTACACTATCATCCTGGTTATTCCCATCATAAGTTTTGATTTATGTAATTAGTTCTTTGAGTTACAATTCCCATTTGTTCATCATCTACAATTAAGCGCACTTAGATTCTAATTATGCTAACAATCTTAGTAACCCAACAATTGTGTCAAAGTGCAGTTTAACAAATCAAGCAAATAATGAGCATTCAGGTACATATTATTCTAGGGAGCAGAGCAAACAATATGGAATCATGGTTAATATCTTATCACTAAATTCCAACATGTATCATCTTACAAATGAGGCATATAAGCAAGTATCATTATTCCAACAAGTATCATTATAACAGTTGTCTCATGTAATGACACAAGTCGTATCAAGTGTATAGCTAACAGAAGTTGTTTCATATAGTGAGAAAAGTCAACTGTGCAATCAGATAAGTATCTCTCCAGGATTTAAGTCCTAATTTATATGCACACCTTTGGTTTCAAATATTCTTAGTACTTGATAATCAGTAGTCCTAAGAGTCAACTCCAAAAGATTCTATACTTTCATGGTTTACTCGGGTGCACCTATCATAGGTAATACCCTAATGTATAATGGTTTCTTATAGGGTAGAGAATTCTTAATAGGATATATGAAATCCTTAAGGTATCCAGGTTAAAGAAGGGCGTTCTTAAGGAAACCTATTTTTGCTGCAAACTTTGGATCACTGGGTCATGAAAACAACCTACTAGGCTGGTCTTATTTATGGTTACAGCTTAGGTATTGCAAAGCAAACCCATATTTCTACACCATTGGTTCAGCAAAGCTCAGGAGAGTCATCTTACTATGGTGGTCCTATGAGGTTCGTATGGTTGTAGTTTAGGTCTCGCGAAGCAGACCTACTTCTCTACAACCTTTGGCTCTGATACCAATCTGTCACACCCCGGGCCCAGAGAGGCGGGACGCCACGATTAGTATACAACAACCAAAATGCAGCGGAAACTAAATGGTTTAATACAATAAAACTTTCAACATTTACATCAGAATATTGGCTTTGTTTCAATTCACAAGGTGCCTAAATCTACAGTCTATAGGTGTCATGATCAATCTTTTGGTAAAGGTTTCTTGATGCTGCAGTAACTAAAGCTTCAAGGCTCGACTTTTGTCTTCAACACCAACCCTCACTTCTTTCCTCGGATTTAGGTATCTTCTATAGCTCAACTATTCTCCCTAGCTGTACCTGAAGACATGCTTAAAAAGATTTTGCGTCAACATAAAGTTGGTGAGTTCAAGTGGTTAAAGTTTTAGAAAGCAAAAGTCTTTTTAAAATTCATTAGTTGACTTTCAAAACATATGTGCTTTAAGTCTTAAAACAAAAGGGACTCTGAAAGTCTATATTTAAAAGTTTAGAATCAAGGGTAAAAGCTTATGAAAAATCTCATTTGATTTTTAAAGCATCATTATAGTATCAATCATCGTGGGGTATCATAATCAACCCTGCACTTGGCCCCCGGTTGGCCTCTTCTAAACTTGTGTTTAACCGGATATTCCCGAAGGAAGGAACCAAGCCTCAAATCAGCGAACCATTCCTGCCAGGATGGTTCACCATAGTTTCTTATTCAAAACCTGTTACATGCCACAAACGACCCCTCGGGATCTCAATAGGGTACCTCCCTGTAGCAGGAGCCACTGTGCGTGGGGGATTCCCCAAATAGATCTATCCACATAAAACAAGTGGTTCACAAAAGAATTAATGATCATGATATAAGTATCAGCATGTATCCAAAAGTCCCACATACAAGCATCAAGTAAAGAACAATAATAGTTCATAAAACAAAAGAGCATGTTTCATCCCCAAAAACAGTAAGTAAAAAGGGATCACTAGAACTCACCTGGTATCCTTATATAAATTCAGAGCTCGATAAAGAAAAGTGATGATCACCAACAAGCAATCCTAACTAGAACATATAAGATTCACGTTTAGAATTAACACGATGTTATTACGTGCGTGCAGTTGAGCTCTTTAGTTAAATTAATGTTGGTGATTAGTATCCTTAGCTTCTTGTGTATTTGTTAACTGTTGTGAATTAACTCGTGTACATAGGTTAGTAATGCACCTAATTAAAAATTGAGTCTTAGCATAAATAAGGTAGAAAATCAATTTATGTCATGGATTCCAAATCTTTAAAAATAACTCACATTGACGATGTAAGTAATATATAATGTCTCAAACGATGTTTATAATGTTCGCGTTTATATCATATTTGTTAACTCGGTTGACGCTAACTAATCCAATTATTGATGATAGTTAACGATATTTTATATAAAAGAGTGTTACAATTAATATTTATTTCAAAAATACAATGAGATGACCAACAATTAATAACAACAAGATGATAGATCATTATAGCGTTTTAGGTCTTTTATCTTAAATAAAACGTATAGATGTCGGTTAACCTAAATATTCATTGCATAAATCAACGAATGTACAATCGTATTTGTATGAATTACATCTCTAAGTCTTGTATGATTTTATGTTACACGAAATAAACTTATTTGTATCGTCTATTACAAATTATAACCATTTCCAAAAATGAAATGTTTCCTATATTTTATCAAGGTTGATTTCTACAAAATATCATTGTTATCTAAATCTCGTGTCACAACTATCTATTTAAACCAGATAATTATATCAATTGGCGTTCATTTTCATTTTTTAATTTATGTATTTCGTATAAATGGAGCATAAGTAACACACATATAGATTAATATTAGAATTCAAATGCGTTGCGCGTACGATTATACCTTCCACTCGATTCACGTTCACTAACCTACTCGTATTGCTCTTGATCTCATCACGTTCTTGTTGTTGATGACCCGTTGACCTCAATTGACCATCAACTTAGGTCATGACTTAACCTAGTCAAAACATACTAAAAACATTTACAAACGCTTTGATATTGATATCTCATACCCAAACGAAACTATAACCGCAATATACGTTTCCATATACTTCGGTTTTTGCCTTGAATCTAACATGCATCCACAAGAGCAGCCTTAGATCACCACCACCAACCTTTACCAACATCATCACCTTCGGTTGCTCAACCACCATCGACTACCACCATCAAACAGCACCGTCACCATGACCACTAACAACTACAGCCGCCATCACAGCCAAAACCATCGGTCGCTAACATCACCACCATCACCGGGCCTCAATACCATCGTCACAGCCACATCACAGCAGCCTAACACCATTTCCACAGCCTACCACACCATTACAATCGGCATCCAACTCCACAACCGTCACATGCAGCAGCTTATGACCCCATTGCAGCAGCCTATCGCAGCACACTGCCCTCACCACCACCATCATCATAACCGCAGCCATTATCATCACCGTCGCGACCACCATCGACCACCAGCACCAATATCGAACCCCTGTCGACCAACAACACCACCGTAGCAGGCACATCCCTTATCACAGCCGCTAACCACAATCAACGACACCAACAGTCGTGACCACACAGCCCTCGAACCAACCCAGCTGCCGCCACTTTCAATCGCCCATATCTTTCAAACCGCTGCGAGTTAGAAGACGAGGCTACCACCATTGGAAAGGTCTCGTCTAGAGGAAGAAGACCATGGGTGGCACTCACCGCCACTCGCCGCCAGCCGCAGGCTGCGGCGGCCCGAACCCTGCCGGAACCCTAGCCGCCACAGCTCCTTCTCTCTTCCATAACTTGCTCATCCTTGCGAATCAGAAGGAGGCACTACTGCCATCGTGTGCGTCTTTCCGAGAGCTTTGATTTGATAAATGGTACTCACCGGGGCGTCGCCGGAATCGCCGCCGGTGGCCGGAACTTCGCCGGAGATGAGAGGGAGAGAGGTGGCCGCGGCTTTTTCTGCCCAAATGGGGTTTTTGAAACCCTAGAATGAGGAATATGATTCTTATATACTAGGGTTAAATGATGGGTTCGAAAACGGGTCGGTTCGTACACGTTCGATTAAGTTTTCGCGCAACGTTAAACTTTTCTTTTCCCGTTAGATTCGGTTATACAAAACGTTATAAATATTCCAAGATTATAAATTTTTATCGTATTAAAAACATATCGAATGATTAAACGAGGTTGTGAATTGACGCGTATTTAATACGTTTAACAGTTTTGCGTGTTTTTATCAAATGAGCGTTAATATTATCATTTTTGTATCAAATTATATGCGATCAAGTATTAAAATGACATTTTGAGCGTTAACTTCCAATGTTAGTCACGTTAAAGCCTTATCTGATGAATTCTCGGGTTTGACCTGATCGTAAACCGGTTCGCGTCACGGTCGCGTTTCGGAACGCATTTATTCCAGACAACGTATCACTCACCAATTTAATGCGATATAATAATAAACAATGATTAGATAATTGTTTACGGAGTTACGAGGCTCGGTCGACATATCAGATGACATTTAAATGCCGGTGAAAACCGGTATTCGCGTTTCAGTTACGAAATTCCGTTGTTTATGCATGATTGATGAAAAATCTTTTAGCAAGCATTATTTATGATATTAGTTAAGGTTAACAATGATTTAGATTGGATGACAAGATATTTTATGAATTTTCTGATAGAATTCAGACGTTAGTACGCGTTAAATTGTCGGATTTTACACGTATGGGTTCTGAATCTGTTTTTAGCTTGGATCTTTCCATAGTTATTTCAAATCACCTAATAATTCATCATTTCATGGTTTCTTGTTTAATTAGTTCCTAAACATGTATTTGGGCCTTAAATGGTCTTTTTATAAGTTAGGGCGCTTATTGGGCTTATTGGGCCCAAAAGACTAGTTTCGTTTTGCAAGGTTTCTTTGGTAAGCCCAGATCAATCCGGAACTTTATTTGTTCCTACAATACATTAAGCTTTCTAAATGGGCTAGATTTCAGAGGTGTTACAGATTGCCCCCAACTGAAGGGTGGAAACAAGGGCAACAATGGAGGCAATGCTAAAGGTCGTGCTTTTGTGATTGGTTCTGGCGAGGCAAGGGATGATCAGAATGTGGTTACTGGTACGTTTCCCCTGAATGGTTGTTTTGCTTCTATAATATTTGATACCGGCGTTGACAAGAGTTTTGTTTCCAACAAGTTCATTAAGTTCTTAGATGTAACCTTAGCTGATGTGGAGCCTAGTTACACTGTAGAATTAGCTGATGGGAAACTAATTGAGGCAACTCACATCGTTAAGGGATGCAAGATAGGATTATGTGGTCATGAGTTAGATATAGATCTGATGCCTGTCACACTTGGTAGCTTTGATGTAGTTGTTGGAATGGACTGGTTGTCCAAGAATCAAGCTGAGATAATCTGTGGTGAGAAAATCGTTCGTGTACCACTTCCTAGTGGTGAAATTTTATCAGTCCAGGGCGAAAGGAGTGGTACAGTCTCGAGAATCATCTCCTACATGAAGGCCCAGAAGTGTTTGCATAAGGGTCATACCGCTTTCCTTGCTATGGTCTCTGAAAAAGAAACCGAGGGAAAGAAAATTGAAATATCCTTGTGGTACGTGATTATCCTGAGGTTTTCCCTGAAGACCTACCCGGTCTCCCACCGCATCGCCAAGTCGAGTTCCAGATTGATTTGGTACCGGGAGCCACCCCTATCGCGAGAGCACCGTACAGATTAGCTCCAAAGGAACTACAAGAGCTGTCAACGCAATTGCAGGAACTATTGGATAAAGGATTTATCAAACCTAACTCATCATCGTGGGGAGCCCCAGACCTGTTTGTCAAGAAGAAGGATGGAACCTTTCGTATGTGTATCGATTACAGAAAATTGAACAAAGCAACGGTTAAGAATCGTTATCCTCTCCCGCGCATCGATGATCTGTTCGATCAACTACAAGGGTCGAGTTTCTATTCTATGATAGATCTAAGATCGGGTTATCATCAACTAAGGATTCGAGAAGAAGACATTTCTAAGACTGCTTTCAGAACGAGTTATGGCCACTACGAGTTTTTGGTTATGCCATTCGGGTTGACCAATGCGCCAACGGTTTTCATGGACCTCATGAACCGAGTGTGCAAACCCTATCTGGACAAGTTCGTCATTGTCTTCATCGATGACATCCTTATTTACTCAAAGAATAAGGAAGAACACGAGGAGCACCTTAAGCTGATTCTATAGCTGCTGAAACAAGAACAATTGTACGCTAAATTTTCAAAGTGTGACTTCTGGATACGAGAGGTCCATTTCTTGGGTCATGTGGTCAATGAGAATGGGATACATGTTGACCCGGCAAAGATAGAGGCCATAAAGAACTAGGCTACGCCTAAGACTCCGACTGAGGTACGACAGTTTCTAGGGTTGGCTGGCTATTATCGACGGTTCATCGAAGGGTTTTCAAAGATAGTTCAACCTCTCACCGCATTAACTCATAAAGGCACCACATACAATTAGGGTGACAAACAAGAATCCGCATTCCAGGTTCTGAAGCAGAAACTCTGTACAGCACCAATTCTATCCCTGCCTGAAGGAACCGATGATTTTGTAGTTTACTGTGATGCTTCTATACAAGGCCTCGATTGCGTGCTAATGCAACGCAATAAGGTGATTGCCTATGCCTCCCGACAATTGAAGGTTCACGAGAAAAACTACACGACACACGACCTAGAGCTTGGAGCAGTCATGTTTGCACTCAAGATATGGAGACACTACTTGTACGGTACCAGGTGCACCATCTACACTGACCACAAGAGTCTCCAGCACATCTGTGAACAGAAGGAGCTGAACACGAGGCAACGTCGTTGGGTCGAGTTGTTGAACGACTACGATTGTGCGATTAAGTATCATCCGGGCAAGGCTAATGTAGTAGCAGATGCCTTAAGTCGAAAGGAGACACCTAAGCCAAGTCGAGTTCGAGCATTACAACTCACCATTCACACCGGTTTACCCGATCATATCCGCAATGCTCAACTTGAGGCATTGAAAGACGAAAACCTGAAAGCCGAATTGCTACGAGGCATGGAGAAGCAACTGGAAGCCAAGCCTGACGGAATCCGTTATTTCATGGACCGAACATGGGTTCCTTTGTATGGAGACCTACGAGAACTAGTGATGGACGAAGCTCACAAGTCACGATATTCTATTCATCCGGGTTCAGACAAGATGTATCACGATCTCAAAGTCCTTTACTAGTGGCCGAATATGAAAGCCGACATTGCCACATATATAAGCAGATGCTTAACCTGTTCTAAGGTTAAGGTGGAGTATCAATGACCGTCTGGTTTACTCCAACAGCCAGAAATACCAGTATGGAAGTGGGAGCAGATATCTATGGACTTTATCACGAAACTTCCTCGGACTCTCAGCGGATACGATACCATTTGGGTAATTGTAGACCGTTTGACGAAATCCGCACATTTTCTGGCAATCCGGGAGACTGACCGCATGGAAAACTTGACTCGTATCTACCTAAGGGAAATAGTCTCTCGGCACGGTGTGCCAATTTCCATCATCTCTGATCGTGACGCTCGATTCACCTCACACTTCTGGCAATCTTTACAACGAGCATTGGGAACTGACAGGATCTCAGCCTCTAGTTTGATCAATTAGATTATATTCGCAGCGGATTTAGCACAGTAACTAGCGATTATAGCAAGAACACAAAGGATATTGCATGTAAAAGCACAAACATTAGAGAGAGAGAGAAGTTCTGCAAAAGAAATATATTTTATAACATTGCACGTTTCGGCACCTAATACAATATGGTTCATCGTCCTTTTATAGACGGCAAAAGGACGAGTGATGATGTCACTTGACAGTGACATCAACCGATTATTGACAAACTACTGATAGAACATAAAACTACTGAAGATGTCAACAACTGACATCTTCTTACAAAATCTACTACAAGTAATGAAAAAGGAAACTACTGAGAACCTACAACAACTGAAGAACAAATTCTTCAGTCGCTTATAACTACTGAACTATAAAAGCTGAAGAACAAGCTCCTCAGCTGTTGTACAAACTACTGAAAAGAAAAAGCAAAACTACTAAAAGAAATAAATCATCACAACAACTGAAGAAGACTTCTTCAGTTGTTGTGACAAACTCTGAAGCTTCAGCACTTGTCTTCAGACTTTGGTCTTCAGATGTTTCATCAGCTGATGACTTCAGTAGTTGTCATCAGCTGATGTCTTCAGTCTTTTGTCTTCAGACTTTGTGCATCAGTTGCTGATCATCAGGTCTCCAGATCAGTTGTTGATCTTCAGCACTTGTATTCTTCAGTACTTTGGATCTTCAGCTGTTGTACTTCAGAACTTTGATCTTCAGCTGTTGATTCTTCAGACTTTGTCAAACTGCTGATGAAGGTCTTCAGCAGTTGTTGTGATGACATGTGGGACTTAGAGGTTTTCCTGATCTTGGCTCATTGGTTCTTTTGGTCCAACAATCTCCCCCTGAACCAATGCAGCCAAAACCTCTAAGTTATTAGGTGTCCCACTTATTGTTGGCAGAAATGTTGGTCTATTTCCTTCAGGATCAGATCAGAAGTTGACCCAGATAAGCACTGGCCTGGGAAGAGGTCTCTAAAGTTTGTTTGGCTAAGTATGGATGGGAGCTCTGTTTTGGGGAATTGGACACAGAGTTGTTGTCCCATCCATGAGACCTACTTCCCATGTACGAGCCGGTAGGATTCTCTGGTGTAGGCTTGAAGAAATGTCATTTGATCTTCTTTAGTTAGGTCTTCAGCCTCACCTTCGAATAAACCTTCTCGGCCATACAGCTCTGAGACAAACTTGGCCTGTTTGCCATTCTTGAGCTCAACTGTTGTAACTTGCCTATAGGTGAATTCATCTGGATGTTTGCCTTCTAGCAACAAGTTGAGCTCATCCTTATGGAAGTTCTCAAGCCTCTTATAGACTAAGCCCTTCCTCACCACCCTATTGTCCAGTATTTTTTCGGGTGGCTCCTTAGCTCTATAGGCTTTCTCGAACTCTTCTACTATCTCCCAGGGTGTTATTACAAGAGCTACAGAGATCACTTCATCTACGATTCTCTTAAGTTGCTTCTTGTATCTCACAGGAATCTCTTTCTTAATTATCCTGTGAGCCACCCTAGGATCAGGCCAAGTCCTCACTCTATCTCTCTCATATTGGAAGGTTTGCTTAAGAGTGAAGAGTCTCAGAGCTTCCTTCTTCATGTTAATTATAGAAGAGGTAGAAGCATAGGCTTTGTCAATGCTTTTCACCATCTCTTCATCGTGTAGCCTCTGCTGCTCCTCTTCTTCTATCTTAACCCTCACAGCATCCATCTGTGAGGTGGGAGTGATGGTTTTGGGTTTGGCTTTTGGTAATGGGATGACTGCTGAAAGAGGCAGTCTATCCCCCTCATCCTCCTCTTCTTCTTCCTCTTGCAGCCTCAACACCCTCCTCTTCTTTTGCAAGGGTGGATCATCGGCTGTAGGTTTTGATGGTGAAGGGGTTGGTTTTGTGGGTTGTGTTTGGGTTGCTGGTGTGGAATGTCGGCAGGCCTTGCAAGTAATCTAGAGATGAGAGTGGGTTTGGTTTGTTTTACTAGCAGGGTCCTGTTCCCCGTACCGGCTTCAGAAAGGGCCTCAGCGACCAGTCCCTTGGTAAATTCACCAGATGAACAGATCTTGGTGGTTATAGCCAAAGTTCTGTCCTGGACCAAGCTTTGACATCAAGGACTGACCTGCCCAGATACTTCGAAATGAATCTACTCATAGCCTCGAGTCTCTTTCTTTCCTCTTGGCTATAAGTAGACCATCGGTATTCTATTTCCCTAGTCTCCATTCTCCTTATCTCCTGATCTAGCATGGCAGTGTCCTTATCAAAGCCTTGCCTGAACAGCTGATCAATGACAAAGTCCATTGATCGGCTATGCTCAGCTTCAGCCTCCTTGATAAGGACTGCTAGATCATCATTCCCCTTTACTCCCTCTTTCTCTCCTCTCTTCTTTTGATAAGTGACACTGAAATCCTTTTGGATTTCAGCCACTTCTATTTCAGCTCTCTCCTCCCTCACCTTCTCCTTCCCCTTTACCTTAACAGTCTCCTCAGTCCTCTCCCTCTCATTTACCTCCTCTCTCCCTACTTCTATCTCCTCCTCTCCCCTCTTCCTCTTAGCTTGCACTGATGTCTCCCCCTTTTTGGGTGCATTGGTTGGGGTTTGACTATCAGCAAGCGCCTTGGCTATAGCACCCTCCACCATGGGTTATATATGTGTGGGAAGCCTCTCATCAATGGTTTTCATCACAATTTCTGTGATTATAGGTGTGATGAGAGGCAGGGATTTCTGGAGGATAGCATCTAGTTGCTCAGGAGGGTTTTGTTCCTGAGAACTAGTGCCAGAAGCAGAGGCAGGTGGCCGAGTTTGTGGAAGTGGTTGAGTGTATTGGAGACCTTCGGGTGAAGGTGACATCTGTGGGTCAATGGTAGCAGATGGACTTCTATCCTGAGACATCTTGGCAAGCAGCTCTTTGAGTCTGCTTACCTCATCCTCTAGGATAGTGTTTTGAGCAACTACGTCAAAGAAGAAGCTCAGGTCATCATCAGTTTGCACTGAATCACCTGACCTCCTGACTGTGTCAGGATGTACATGCACTGAGTGTGGCTCAGTAGTTGCATGTGCCTCTTTTTCTTGGTACTGGGGACTTCCAGCCTCCGGATTGGATCCATCATCGGCAGTTGCCTCTGGTGAGGTCTTATTTATGGTACCAGCTTCACCCTGCTCAGATGTTGATACAGGGGAAGTGGCAGCCTCACTAGAATATCCTATCTCCCTAGCCACACTGGGAGATTGGATATGTGATTCTCTGTGCTGTGGGCTCCCACCAGCACTTGTGTCCACCCTCTCTTTGGTTGGAGTTTCCCCAGTTGTGATTGGTTTGATGGGTCAGCACTTTGGCGATTATGAGTGTAGGGCTTTGTGGGGCGGTTTCATTGGGTGATGGGCTAGAAGCAGAGTGCACATGGAGAGAAGACTCTTCAATGGCAACCTTCTCAATTGAGCAAGGTTCCAGATTTGTGGCAGCCCCTTGAATGGTTGCATCAAGCTGCTGTAGAGAGGATGCTTGTACGGTTGTGGTAGGTGGAGTCGTGGTGACTGCTGGGAGAATCTGGCCAGCAGTCACTTCCTGCGTTTGTTGTGCAGGGGCATCCTCAGGGGACTCATTTCCCTGAGTAGCCTTTGTGGGTTTCTTTTTGGGTTTGGGCTTGGTGGGGACTTTGGATTTGGAGGTGGAGGCTGTGGGTTCCTGCTGCGTGGGTTTTTGCAGCCGGGCAGCTTGTTTTAGAGTGTGGTCGGAGTTGTGCCTGGAGTATACCTCGGCTAAAACAGCCATGGCAGGGACCGCAGTGCCAACAAGTCCCTCAGCACTGAGCTGGTTTTCAATGATGGCCATTATGAACCGAGGATACAAGATCCAGTGGTTAGAAATTGGTTTTGTAGCCATATCCTTGATTTCCAAAAATATAATCTCAGTAAAGTTTATGTCACACCCCCGGGCCCAGGTAGGGTGGGACGTCACAGATTAGCAACAACATATATATGGCAGCGGAAACAAACCATTATAAGAGCTCAAAGGGAGAGAACATCACATGGCATTTAAAGTATTAAAAGTCAACGGGCTGGAAATAGATCCAGACCCAAATGTTTACATGTTTCAACACAAGTTAAATGGTCATTGTATCAAAATTATTCAAGTCCTAAATTTGGTCACACAAATAATGCCATGGTCTCGGGGTTGAGTCTAAGTCGTCCATAAGCTAGGAGTCTTCACAGGTTACCTGAAACATGCTCAAAAGAAAAGAGTGTCAACTAAAAAGTTGGTGAGTTCAAGAGCTTAAAGTTTCAAAAAAATAAAAGGAACTACAAAAGTTCACAGTAAAGGTTTTAGAATCCAGTGTGATAGTTTATAAAAATCTCATGCGATTTTAAAACATCGTTTTTAGTATCAGTCATTGTGGGGTATCATAATCAACCCTGCACTTGGTCCCCGGTTGGCCTCTTCTAAACTTGTGTTTAACCGGATATTCCCGTAGGAAAGGACCAAGCCTCAGATTAGTGAACCATTCCTGCTAGAATGGTTCACCATAGTATCTTACTCAAAACCTGTTACATGCCACAAACGACCCCTCAGGATCGCAAACCTAATCGAATCAAAACCGAAACCGTCTATTTAAGTCTTAGGCACTATTGTTGCTCCTTAAATAGGTTTAGAGTAGCAGCTAATCAGTTAATATATTCATGTTAGGGTGCTAGACTTGAGTTATTCCGGACACGCGAAGAATTTCTATTTGCTTGATACCTAAGGTGAGTTCTCGTGTTCCCCCTCTTGCGTGGGGGATTCCCCAAATAGATCTATTCACGTAAGAACAAGCGGTTCACAAAAGAACTAATGATTATGACTAAAGTATCAGCAGGTATCAAAAAGTCCCACATACAAGCATCGAGTAAGCATAATCATAGTTCATAAAACAAAAGATCATGCCAAACAGTAAACAGTGTCACACATAATAGTTTCAGTTTAAAAGGAGCAGGAAAGTCCAGGTTTTTCATGGAATCAAAGGTTTCTACGTTACTAGACCCGGGGTATATGGTAGTTATGCCATTTAAGGGGGAAAATGAACTTATGGGGGTCGGTTATGAAGTTTTGTAAAATTTACAGTTTTGCCCCTGAAGTTTCAAAGTTGACAATTTCTACCCTTAAGTTTGGTTTCTTGCATTAAATGGCCTCTATTCTTAAAAATCAGGTTCAAGACCTTAATTCAGCTTAGTTTCAAGAAGTTCTAACTAAAATTTCATTTTATAGACTCGGTTTCTAAAACACGCGTTTAACGTTGCCGGTTACGGTAAAACCAAACGGTTTAAAGTGGTTATATATGAGTTTTCACCATTTTGGAGTCTAAGTCCAGTAGCTATTTCTTAAAATCATTTTTATGAGTTTCAAACCTCTTAGATTATAAAAATTTGCCTCTAAAAGTGGAAAGGCTCGTTTTTACGTTTTAAACCGTTAGATCGCGTTTTAGTCGGGTTTGACCATTTTAAAGGCTTGTTTGACCAACCATTTGACTTTTGAGGTTATTTTATCTATTAACCTACTGGAAAGTAATGATTTTTATAAGTTGTAACATTTAACCCATTTATCTTATATTTTCCTTAAAAACGTCTTTCGGTTTACACCCGGTTTCACTTAAAATCCATCTAAACTACTTTTTTTTTTTGACCTCTAAAACTTTTCATTGACTCCAGAACACTTTATTTATCCATTTAGAACCTGGAATTCTCTTTAAAACATTTATGGTCCATGTTTCCCATTTTTAAGTCATTTTAACACGTTTTTCGGGTCCCGAAAGTGGCCAAACTAGGCCTATACACATTATGTCCTTTGTTACAGAGGTCATGCCATGTTATTAACTTAATATACACCAAAAATTACTGAAATAAAAGTCCCAATCGTTGCCTAGTTGTTCTATACATCCATGGACTTTAAAACATGTAGAAAGTGTCATAAATGACCATTACACTTGTGTAAATCCATGTAACTTGCGTTTAACCACTACTAAAACCTTATCTAACTTAATAATCATATTATTAGGGTGTCTTAAAAGTCATTTTGAGCAGATTGCAAACCTTGTCAAGGAGGGCTTTCAAGAAATGTCTAGAGGAAGTTGTTACTAGTAGACGGAGTGACTATTCGAGGTGTAAATCATGTTTGTACCATATGTAGGTGGTGTACACCCTTGGAGACTTCAAAAACAGGTTGTGTTTAGTCTAAAAACCCTTTAAAATGAGGGTTAGACGTTTGGATTTGAGGGGTTACAAGATACACAAGTGCATGGTGACAAAAACACCAAAAAGTGGGTTTTCAAGGGGTAAATCGGATTCTACCCCTTGGAATGAGCATTATAACGTGTGGTATACCTTCAAGAACGTGGGGAACTCCTCAAGAACAAAGAGAGAGTGAGATGTTTCTGCTACAACATGAAAAAGATGGGTCTTTAGGTGAAAAATGAAGACTAGCTTAAGAAATGACCAAAACCGACACATAGAGCTTACACTTGATGTAACTCGTGATTTGGATGGTGTGGATGGCCGTGGATGGCTGGAATCTTCTTGGAGGAGGCTGGAGAAGCTCGAACAAAGGCTGGAACCTCAAGTCTTGCACGTTCAAGGCTTCAAAACATCACCCAAAGTTCACCCTTGCTGCGGTTTTGCTGCTGGCCGATTATGGGGAGCTGGTTTCTCAGGGTTCGGAGCTGAAATGAGGGTGAGTTAGAGAGTATTTTTGGAGAGGATGAGAGTGTTTCAATAGGGAATTTCGAGAGAGAGAGAGAGGAGAGTGGAATGGAAATGTCTTGCAAGGTGAAAAATGCATGAAGAGTGAATGGATGGAAGAAAAGGTGGAGGGTGTGTAAGAAAGCAAATTTCTCATTGGTGGGCATGGGGGGCGGCCGAATCATGGCTTGTCTCCTAGTGCCATTTTGAATTTTCAATTTTAATTAATTAATTGTAGGGTAGATTTTATAAAATGGCAGTATTTTTGGTGGTATAAGTTGTTAGTAAATTGACCAAGTGTTATGCATGATAATGCATGCTTAAATCCGAAAATTTCAAGTGTGTGTGTGCACATATACTTTTAATTGTTTCAATTGATATTCTTAAATCTAGCTAGGGTGACTAATTAATATTCTCGGGCATGAATTTCCTAAAATGGCAAGGCTTAGTATGACTAATTTCACGTAAATCACATAGAATCATAAAAATTGATCAAATAAAAATTAGTGATTCTAACACTCTTGATATAATTGAAATGTTTCCATTATTAGTACTTATAAGACGGGATATGATGCAATTAAATTAGGGTTTAGAATAGTGACCTTGGGACCGGTTGTCATATTCTCCCACCGTTTAGGAAATTTCGTCCCGAAATTTTAACTTCGCTTAGCATTGGTACGGGTGGGTTTAAAGAGTTGCGGGTAGTTCTTCCTTATCTCGTCTTCACGTTCCCAAGTGAATTCCGGCCCTCGTCTCGAGTTCCATCTAACCTTAACCTTGGGTATGCGGCTTCGTCTGAGTTGCTTGACCAAGCGGTCCGTGATCTCTATAGGCTCTTCCACGAAGTTCAGCTTATCATTGATTCTTGTCTCCTTCAACGGTAGCTCCAATGTTTTGTCTACCAGGCATTTCTTCAAGTTTGACACGTGGAAGGTGTCATGTATATAACTCAATTTCTGAGGTAGTTTCAACATGTAAACCACATGACCAATTCTTGCTAGTATTTCGAATGGTCCAATGTATCTTGGGCTTTACTTGCCTCTTTTTCCGAACCTCACGGTTCCTTTCCACAGTGCTACCTTCAGCATTACCCTATCACCTATCAGAAACTCTAACGGTTTCCGTCTTCTGTCATTCTATGTGCCCAAGACACATAAAATATTGATGTGGTTAGTACGTTATGATCCAAGTCGGGTTATACCCTATAATAAGCTTTGCAAACACAACCAATTATTTAATTGATGATATGATCATGCAATTAAATAATAACACCATATTTAGAGAACAAGGTTTCTAAATAAGTTGCATGTGAAATGAAACAACTTACTAGGATATGTTGTTCAAGAGTGTTACTTAGTGTTATTTAATTTGGTTAGATAACATTAAGTGATAAAAAAGGGGGTATAAGTTATACAATTAAATTGTTAATTGAACAACTTATAATAGACTAGACAATTAAAATGTAGATATTAAGTTTTGGGGGAAATGATCTTTTGAAGATCAATTTCGGCCGCCCACATATCCAATGAAGGGTCTCCCTTTCTTGATTACTACATCCTTAATTACTAGTCAAAAGACTCAAGTCTCACTCTCCCTTTTTGATGCATGCAAGAACACAACTCAAAACCTCTCTATCTCTCTAAAACTCTCGGATTTTTCAGCAGAATTGGGGGTCTTTGGAGTGCATTTTTGGTGTTGTTCTCCCTAGCAAGAAAGTGTTTTGCTTAGAGCTTTGGGTATACTAACTTGAGGGGGTCCTTCTTTGGACTCCTAGCCGAATTCACAAGCATCTATCAACCTTCTTTTGGACGGTTTTGCTGCTGGAAGGAGAACTCAAGTTTCTCATATGGAAGAGAGGTCATACGGCTGGAACAAGGGCTCAGGCAGCCTCTCATTTCTTTTGTGTTCTTGGAGCACTTCTCTTCCTAGAACACATACACACTTCATCTACTCTTTTCTCACATGCAAATCGACACAAGGACTCCTTTTGTTTCATCAAAAAGGACGGATTTCATTGCTGGAAAATGGGTTCCAGCAGCCTTGTGAAGTTCACTGCTAAAATTCGATTTCAGCTTGGTTCTTGGTTCGAATTGGTGTACAAATCCTAGCAAAAGGTGTTGCTAAAAGGGCTTGTGGGTATGAACACTTGAGAACATCTATTGTTGATGTTTTGGCCGTCCAAAAGCAGCTTCATCTTCATCATGCATCCACGTTTTTTTGACAGCTTCATCCACGGTTTTTGACAGCCTCTAAAGGTAGTACATTGTGTTGATTTGGTTGTTATGTTTGCTTCTTGATAACTAATCTATTCACATATATATGATCCTTTGTCTTTGGGTTTGTTGAAATAATATTATGAACTTTAATTTTCAGATTATAGAATACGAAATTAAGTTCATATTCCGCTGCGTTTTCTTGTTTAAAATGGTTATACAACATTGTTTAGGTCCAACAAACCCAACAATGGCATCTAGAGCCGGTTATGTGGATGATTAGTTTCATATGTTCTTGTATATTTGGATATATAAGGTTTAACAACCTCATTAGGGCTGTTTTGTGATGATTTGATGATACCCCAACCTTTCAAGGTTGTAATCATGCATGCTTATGATTGGATCTTGAAAGGAAGATATCAAATTGGTTGATTGTGTTTTGTTTGGACAAAAGACCCTAAATTCTTAGTTTGTGTTGGCTGAAAATTTAGGGTCAAATGGGGTTCATTTGGTTCTTGAAATTATGTATGTGGATACATATATTAGTGCATAACATAGCCTTGACCATGTGTGTTTTGGATTTGGTTGTTTGTAATCTTGTCATGTTGGTTGTATTCATTCTTTATGGGTTGTAATAATCCTTTTGGTGTTTCTATTTGGATTGTAATTTGTTTATTCATTCGGCCATGTAATAAATAGATTAGGAGTATTCTTTTTTTTTTACTAGAAAATATGTATTAGGATATATATTTTGTAAAAGAAGATGCTCGGGAAGGAAGCACAAAAGGAAGACACAAAAGGATGGACTTGAAGCATTTGGATGCAAGTTCAAGTGGGAGTCTTTGAAGACCTCATCATTTGTGTTGTGTTGAACCCTTAGGAAAGACCTTATGACAACACTTGTGATGGCAAACAAGTGTAGTCAACTTAGTGGCTATAGTTATGCACATATGTTTGTATGATTGTGCTTGTTTGGTTGTTTGTTGTATGATTGTTATTTGACATTTGGATGTGCATAACAAACTAATTAACAAACTTAACAAGCTGAATTTTATGGTTCCTAATCATTAAGAGATTAATAAAAGGTTATTAAAAGGATTAATGATTTAATAAAAGAGATTTTATTAAAAGTGAACCATAGGATACCTTGTATTTGAAAGCATGCAAATACAAGGTAAATAGAGTTTTCAAACTAGAATCAATGAAAACTAAAAATCCCTTTTTCAAACAAGTTTAACACCGTCCTTTTGCACAACACTTAAGTCATTTGGAAACTCTTAATGGGATAAAGGTCACCTAACCATTTTGAGGGAACTTATGACTTAAGGTGGGAATACCACACTGGTGGGATAAAGGTCACCTAACCACTTGTGTTGGTAAACTCACATGTGTGTGCAAGTAGGGTAACTTGATTTGCAAACCATGTTGAATGGATCACCTAAAATATGGTTTCCAAATGGTGTTGATGGGATTAACATGCCGACTTTGCATATGATGTTTAAAGTCGATCCCATACCGCTAGAAGTTGCAAAGGGTTGCAATTGTCAAATATTGACTACCTTGTTAATTTGAATAATGGGATAAAGGTCACCTAACCATTATTTGAATGTAACGTTGGATTCTAGATTTTAATTATTAATTGTCTATGAGACATAAAGGGTATTAATAATTAAAATGAAATTTTTCAGAAATACTAAAAAGAACTTTGTAAAATTTGTAGAATGACCGCAAACAATAATGCTACCACCCCGCCCGTCCATACCCTATCACTGAGAGCTATTTTAGAGAGGGATCGTCTCTACCATAATAACCTTATGGACTAGTCTCGAAACTTAAGAATTGTTCTCAAGCAAGAGCAAAGGCATATGTCCTTGACGATCCTACTCCTAACCAACCCGACCCCGACGATGTTGAGGCCATTCCCGATCCTAAGGCAAATGTTGCCAAAGGAGAAGGGCACATCAAAGGCAATGGGTAAGGGTAGATCAAAGCGGAACCTCCAAAACCTAAGCTTATGAAGCTTAAGGTAACCGAAAACGATCCATGCTTTGAGTGTGGTGAGATAGGTCATTTGAAAGGGATTCATCCAACCTATCTCAATGAGTTGAGAAATAAAAGGGATGCTAGGCAAACCTTAAGTGTAACTTTCATAATCCATATTAACTTAGGTGTTATTTCCTAAAAGCACATGGGTAATTGGATACCTCATATGGAACTCACTATTGCAATTTGTTGCAAGGGTTCAAAAGAAATAAGCACTTTAAGAAAGGAGACTATGTTTTGAAACTTTCAAAAGGTTTGGAAGTTGTCCTTCAAAACATGTTATATGCTCCTAGTTTGACTAGGAACATGATTTAAGTTTCCCTTTTAAAATGATATGGTTATGATTTAAAGTTAGTAAATGATGTATATTATTTCAAGGCTATGCCTTCTAATGATATTTGTGAATTGGTTCATGATGATTCGTCCTATAATAACACATTATACCTATCATACACCAAGAGACTTAAAATGGTTTAAGTAACTCTTATTCTTGTCATTGTCATCTTGGTTACATAAACAAGAATCGGATTTAAACACTTTAAAAGAATGGTCTTTTGAAAACAAATGAAAATTGTTCATTTGATAAGTGTGAATCTTGTTTACAAGGTAAGATGACAAACACGCCCTTTAGTGGTACTAATGAGAGGGCAAGAGACTTATTAGGAGTCATACATTTGGATGTATGTGGTCCTTTTAAGACAATGACAAGGTATGGTGAGACTTACTTCATTACCTTAACCGACGATTATAGTCGCTATGGTTATGTGTACTTGATGGCACATAAACATGAAGAATTTGAAATGTTCAAAACTTCAAGAATGAAGTAGGAAATCAACTCGATAGAACTACCAAAGTTCTCCGTTTAGATAGAGAAGGTGAATACCTAAGTGAAACTTTTAGGGATCATCTAGGAAGTTGTAAGATTGTCTCATAACTTACTCCTCACAGAATACCATAACATAATGATGTGTCTGAAAGGAGATCGAACCCTATTGGATATAGTTCGACCTATGATGGCTATAAGCTCACTACCTCTATAATTTTGGGGTTTCGTACTACTCTCCGCGGCTCATATTTTGAATATGGTCCAAACCAAGAAAGTGGATTCGACGCCTTTTGAAATATGAAATGGAATAGTTCCATCGCTATCATATTTAAAATTATGGGTTATGAAGCTTATGTTAAGCTTAACACCCAAACCAACTGCAAGTCGATTCACTAAGTGTATATGTGTTGGATATCCAAAAGGACTGTATAGGATACTACTTCTTTGATCCAACAGAGCAAAAGGGATTCATTGCTCAAAAGGCAGAGTTCTTGGAAGCCAAGTTCCTTATGGAAGGAATGACGCATAGAACAGTGGAATTTGATGAGGATCAAGATCCACAAGCCGATACACGTTTGGTTGACACTAGCAATCAACAAGAGGTTGTTGATCATGATCAAGAGGTTGATCAATGCACACAAAACGTTCGCAGATCTGATAAAGTTAGCATTCCACATGAAAGATGTGGATTTTTCATAATGGATACTACGTTGTTGACTCCGAAGAGCCAACTACATACCATGAAGCAATGTCCAATTCGGATTGTGACATATGGCTAGGAGCCATGAACGTAAAGATGCAATCCATATATGACAACCAAGTTTGGGGATTGGTTGACTCTTCACTTAACTCCAAACCGGTTGGAAGCAAGTGGGTTTTCAAGAAGAAAACTGACATGCATGGAAACTTGGATACTTACAAGGTATGACTTGTAGCAAAAGATTTCACTCTAAGTCAAGGGATTGATTATGATGAAACCTTCTCGCCAATCGCAATGCTAAAGTCATCCTGATAAAGTATGCAAGTTAAAGATATCAGTCTATGGATTGAGACAAGCATCGAGAAATTGGAATCAACGTTTTGATGAAAAGATCAAGAAATTGGTTTTCATCAAGAACGCTAACGAGAATTGTGTGTATCAAGGGGCTAGTGGGAGTGTAATTACGTTCTTAGTATTGTATGTTGATGACATACTACACTTGGAAATTGTCTTTCCAAAAGGGATCTCCGTGAAGCCGTCTCTATTTTGGAAATAAAGATCTATAGGGATAGATCGAGGCGGTTGATAGGGTTAAACCAAAGTGCATACATTAATAAAACCTTGAAAAGGTTCAAGATGGTAAACTCTAAGAAAGGTATAGTACCTATTCAAAGAGGGACAACATTGAGTGCATCTCAATGTCCAAGCTCAAACGATGAGCAACATCGTATGAAGGACATCCCATATGCGTCTGCTATAGGATCCATCATGTATGCGATGATATGCACTAGACTGGACGAGTCATGCGCGTTAAGCATGACAAATAGATATCAGCAGAATCCAAGTAACAGCCATTGGATGGTTGTTGAATGTATATTGGAATACCTTAGGAGGACTAAGGATATGTCTCTAATATACGGATTTGATGAAGAGGAACTAGTTGTAAAGGGTTACACGGATGCTAGTTTCCAAACTGATCGAGATGATCCTCGATCACAATCGGGGTATGTCTCCATTATGAATAGTGTAGCATTGTCCACTACAGAATACGAATACATAGCCGCCTCATTAGCAGCTTGGGAAGCTGCATGGATAAAAAGGTTTATCACCAATCTAAGGATGGTCTCTACCATTCAAGACCCCTTAGAAATCTTTTGTGATTACGAGGGTGTGATTGTTCAAATCAAGGAACCCCGTGCACGTCAAAAGATTAGGGATAATGAGTGGAGATTCAACTACATAAGGGATGAAGTTGAATAGGGAAAGATATGTATTCGCAAAGTTCACTTTGATCAAAACATTGCGGATCCACTCACGAAGCTCCTTGAAAGGGCATAGCATGAAAGTCATACTTATGCCTTAGGACTTCGATATTCTAGTGATTGGAATTGATCTGTTTAGTATTAATATTAATAATATGGAACAATTGTAATACCTGACTCATCTATATATTCACGATACCTTGAGTCATGTTCCTTTTAGCATGTTAACATCCATGAATAATTTTATTATTCTAAATGTCCGTAGTCGGTCATATTTGTGGGAACAAATATGAATGTAAGACTATTATGAACTTGGATTGGTGGATATTCATAAGGCATGAATATAGAGCAATTGGTTGCTACCAAGGTTCGTAGATATTCGTGGGATACGAATATTGGACTGACCCGCATCTCAAATCTTACTACATGGAATCTTATTGATTGATCATAAGTAAATTTGAGTAAAGGCGAATATCATTTGGTATCCTCCGACCTGAGATACATATTGGGTTTTGATATTCACCAAGTGTTATACCTTGAGCTAGTTCTTCACTGATATGAGATAATTGTCAGTACATAAGGCTATGTTCAGATATGACATAAGGTGATTGTGAGAAACGTATGTAGTCAAGATGGGATTTGTTCCTCTTATTCGTTGAGAGTATGATGTCTAAGGCCTGATTAAGTTAAATCAACAAGGAATGATCATTCTGTGTCCTTGGATTTAACATGACATCTGTAACAAAAGGATAAATGATTGATTCACCTAAATCATTTCAAGTTGGATACTTGAAAAGGATGATGTTATTGAATGGCTATAAGTCATGCGTATTAAGGGTAGTAAACCGTTGTTAGGCGGTATTTACTGCTTGCATCAATCTTTTATGAATCTTGGGCAAGTGGGAGATTGTAGGATTCTATGTGCCCAAGACACGTAAAATATTGATGTGGTTAGTACGTTATGATCCAAGTCGGGTTATACCCTATAATAAGCTTTGCAAACACAACCAATTATTTAATTGATGATATGATCATGCAATTAAATAATAACACCATATTTAGAGAACAAGGTTTCTAAATAAGTTGCATGTGAAATGAAACAACTTACTAGGATATGTTGTTCAAGAGTGTTACTTAGTGTTATTTAATTTGGTTAGATAACATTAAGTGATAAAAAGGGGGTATAAGTTATACAATTAAATTGTTAATTGAACAACTTATAATAGACTAGACAATTAAAATGTAGATATTAAGTTTTGGGGGAAATGATCTTTTGAAGATCAATTTCGGCCGCCCACATATCCAATGAAGGGTCTCCCTTTCTTGATTACTACATCCTTAATTACTAGTCAAAAGACTCAAGTCTCACTCTCCCTTTTTGATGCATGCAAGAACACAACTCAAAACCTCTCTATCTCTCTAAAACTCTCGGATTTTTCAGCAGAATTGGGGGTCTTTGGAGTGCATTTTTGGTGTTGTTCTCCCTAGCAAGAAAGTGTTTTGCTTAGAGCTTTGGGTATACTAACTTGAGGGGGTCCTTCTTTGGACTCCTAGCCGAATTCACAAGCATCTATCAACCTTCTTTTGGACGGTTTTGCTGCTGGAAGGAGAACTCAAGTTTCTCATATGGAAGAGAGGTCATACGGCTGGAACAAGGGCTCAGGCAGCCTCTCATTTCTTTTGTGTTCTTGGAGCACTTCTCTTCCTAGAACACATACACACTTCATCTACTCTTTTCTCACATGCAAATCGACACAAGGACTCCTTTTGTTTCATCAAAAAGGACGGATTTCATTGCTGGAAAATGGGTTCCAGCAGCCTTGTGAAGTTCACTGCTGAAATTCGATTTCAGCTTGGTTCTTGGTTCGAATTGGTGTACAAATCCTAGCAAAAGGTGTTGCTAAAAGGGCTTGTGGGTATGAACACTTGAGAACATCTATTGTTGATGTTTTGGCCGTCCAAAAGCAGCTTCATCTTCATCATGCATCCACGTTTTTTTGACAGCTTCATCCACGGTTTTTGACAGCCTCTAAAGGTAGTACATTGTGTTGATTTGGTTGTTATGTTTGCTTCTTGATAACTAATCTATTCACATATATATGATCCTTTGTCTTTGGGTTTGTTGAAATAATATTATGAACTTTAATTTTCAGATTATAGAATACGAAATTAAGTTCATATTCCGCTGCGTTTTCTTGTTTAAAATGGTTATACAACATTGTTTAGGTCCAACAAACCCAACAAGTGCTACCTTCAGCATTACCCTATCACCTATCAGAAACTCTAACGGTTTCCGTCTTCTGTCAGCGTACTTCTTTTGACGATCCCTGGCTGCCCGTAGACGTTCCTTGATCTTGAAGATCTTATCAGTGGTCTCCAATACGATGTCGGGTCCCAATACTTGACTATCTCCAATTTCATTCCAACTCAAGGGTGACCGACATTTCCTACCATAGAGAGCCTCATACGGAGCAACATTGATACTTGCATGGTAACTGTTGTTATAGGAGAACTCCACCAATGGAAGGTGATTATCCCAGTTCCCACCAAAATCAATTACGCATGCCCTCAGCATATCTTCTAGGGTTTGAATAGTCCTCTCGCTTTGACCGTCAGTTTGCGGGTGGTACGCCGTACTTAAGTCCAGACAGGTTCCTAAGGCTCGTTGAAGTGATTTCCAGAAACGCGAAGTAAAACGACTATCACGATCGGAGATTATTGATAGTGGCACACCATGCCTAACCACTATTTCATTGATATACAGTTGAGCCAATCTTGACATGTCGTAGTCTTCCCAAATTGGTAAGAAGTGAGCTGATTTGGTTAGTCTATCCACTACTACCCAAATAGCATCATGACCCCTAGATGTTCTGGGTAACTTGGTAACAAAAACCATCGTGACGTTATCCCATTTCCATTCTGGGATTTCTGGCTGCTGTAACGTCCCTGATGGTTTTTGATTCTCAGCTTTTACCATGGCACAAGTTAGACACTTACTGACATACATAACAATTGACTTCTTGATTCCAGGCCACCAGAAAAGTGCCTTCAAATCCTGGTACATCTTATCACTCCCAGGGTGAACTGAATACCTAGATTTTTGAGCTTCATCGAGAATTACCTCTCGAATTCCCCCAAGCTTTGGCACCCAAGTTCTCCCTTCGCATTTATATGTATCATCATTTCCTGTCTCAAATCGCTTTTCCATTCAAGTTAATCCTTCTCCTGCTAGATTTTCATCCTTTAACGCCTCACCTTGTGCTTCTTTCAGCCTTGCAATTAGGTCAGTGTACACACTTATCCTCAAAGCTCGTACACGAAGAGGTTTTTCTCTCTCCTTTCTGCTCAGAGAATCTGCCACCACATTGGCTTTACCAGGATGATAACGGATTTCACACTCATAGTCGTTTAACAGCTCAACCCATCTTCTTTGACGCATGTTTAGCATCTTCTGGTCGAGAATGTGTTGTAAACTTCGATGGTCAGTGTGAATGATGCACTTCGTGCCATAGAGGTAGTGCCTCCATATTTGAGAGCAAACACCATGGCACCTAATTCTAGATCGTGCGTAGTATAGTTCTTCTCGTGATCATTTAGCAGTCTAGATGCATAGTCAATGACCTTGTTGCGTTGCATTAGCACGCAACCCAACCCTTGACGTGAGGCGTTGCAATAGACTACGAAGTCTTCGACTCCTTCTGGAAGGGCCAAAACAGGTGCACTGCATAGCTTTTCCTTAAGCGTCTCGAATGCTTCATCTTGCTCGGGTTCCCATACAAAGGCTTTGTCCTTCTTAGTCAGTGCGGTCAATGGTTGCACAATGCGCGAGAAGTCCTTTATGAATCGTCGGTAGTATCCGGCCAATCCTAGGAATTGCCTAATCTCAGTGGGAGTCTCAGGAATCTTCCAATTCCTTATAGCCTCTATCTTGGAAGGGTCAACTTGAATTCTATTCTCATTCACTACATGCCCTAAAAATTGGATCTCTCACATCCAAAATTCACATTTTGAAAATTTGGCATATAGTTGCTCATTCTGGAGTAATTCAAGAATTAGTCTGAGATGCCTCTCGTGTTCTTCCTTACTACTGGAGTAGATCAGAATGTTGTCGATGAACAAAATCACAAACTTGTCAAGATATGGACGGCACACACGGTTCATGAGATCCATGAATGCTGCTGGTGCATTAGTCAGTCCGAAGGGCATGACTAAGTACTCATAGTGCCTATACCTAGTTCGAAAAGCCGTCTTGAGTATGTCTTCTTCTCTTATCTTCAGCTGGCGGTAACCGGATCTCAAATCTATCTTGGAGAAGTAGCTTGCTCCTTGAAGTTGATCGAATAGGTCATCTATCCTTGGGAGAGGGTAACGGTTCTTTATGGTCAACTTATTCAATTCCTGGTAGTCGATGCACATGCGTAAGGTGCCATCCTTCTTTTTCACAAATAACATTGGAGCACCCCATGGAGAGACACTCGGACATATGAATCCTTTGTCCAATAGTTCTTGAACTTGCGTCATCAATTCCTTCATCTCGGGAGGGGCGAGTCGATACGACGCTTTGGCTACCGGCGCAGCGCCAGGCAGCAAATCTATTTGGAACTCAACTTGTCGATTCGGGGGAAGTCCGGGTAGGTCTTCCGGAAACACCTCAGGGTATTCAGAAACTACTGGGATGTCCGAAATCTTCTTCTCCTCTTTGTTCTTCATCACGTAAACGATGAAAGTTGAGCATCCCTTCCTTAGGCTCTTGGTAGCTTTTGAATGGGATATCATGGGGCATAAGGTGTTACTCCTTTCTCCTTGCACCACTAACTCTTCCTTGCCGTTCAATGGTATCTTGAGTAGGCGTTCATCACAAACAATTTCGACTCTGTTCTTAGCTAACCAATCCATGCCGACAACCACATCAAATCCTCCTAACTTAATGGGCATAAGATCTATCTTAAATGTATGTCCATTTAGATTCATTGAGCAATCCTTGATGATTTCGTTAGTTTCTAAAATATTACCATCAGCTAGTTTGACGGTAAACGTATCGGCTAAGGTACAAGTGGCTAAGTCAATCAAGGATCTAAAAGTACTAGAGATAAAACTAGCAGTTGCTCCAGTATCAGATAAAACGGTAGCAGGATGATCGTTTACAAGAAACGTACCGTTAACCACATCCGGTTCCTTTCGGGCTCCTGCTGGATCCATCACAAAAGCTCTTCCCTTGGGCTTATTGGGTCAGTTGTCCTTGTTTCTTCCTAATTTGGGGCATTTGTTCCTCATATGCCCGGGGTCCCCGCACTCATAGCATTGTTTTCCAGGCTCGTAGGTACAGTCTTTAATCAGGTGACCAGGTTTCTTGCATCGATAACAAGGCATGGGATTGCACTCCCCTTGGTGATGAAGCTTGCATTTATCGTAGAAGGGGCTTGTGCCTAGATAAAACCTCCTTGCCTTTCCACCATGGTCATTTCGTCTCGCTTCTTCTCTAGGTTTCTTGTTTGAACCGCTGCTGCTGCCGACCATCTTCCTAGTATCAACCCACTTCCTCTTTTCTTCCACAACCTTCTTTTTGTCCTCAATTCTCCCATGTTCAATCCACCCAGCTCTAACTAGGTCGTCGGTTAGACTACTGGTAAGGTCGACCGCCGTCTGTATGGTTGTAGGCCTGGATGATCGGACCATGCCCCTCACCCTTAGGTGTAACCCCCAGATGAAGCGGGCCACGCCCTTGGATTCTGGCATCAGCAAGTGTGGTACCAGTCGGGACAATGCAAGGAACTGGTTGATGTATTGAGTGTAGTTCGAACCCCTCATCTCCAAATTCAGAAATCTAGCCTCCAGTTTCTCTAGCTGGTTGATCGGACAGTACTTGTTGGTGATTAGCTCCCTGAACTCAGACCAGTTCATCCTACCCATGGCATCCCGGACTCGAGGCTGAATGATGGTTTTCCACCACTCAAGTGCTGGTCCCTTGAGAGATTGAGAAGCAAACCTCACCATGTGTTCCAACTTGCATTCACTGATGTCTAACACAGCTTTGATTTCATCCAGCCACCTATATGTTTCAATTGCACCCTCGGTGCCATGGAAGTCCTTTGGCTTGCAAGCCATGAATGTTTTGTAGGAGCACCCTTTCCTGATAGCTTCAGATTCTTCGTTGTTGGCGGCCCTAGTATCACCTCCAGCGTCATCCCGGTCAGCATTGATTTGGGCAATGATGGTTGGTATAGCATTTGCAATCTGCAGTGCCATAAGATTTTCCATCCTCTCATCATTTCCTGCGTTAGCATTCTCCCCAACAGGAGTCCCAGGAGGGGTAGGTGGTTGTTTTCTGGTTCGCCTTGTTCCTTCATGACGACCTCGATTTGCTGCTTGCCTTCCGATGCGTGTTCCTCTTCTAGTAGGCATTCTGATAGTACTACAGATAAAGTCATTTTAGCATCTCATAAATTTGTTTCGAATAATCTATGCATCAATTCCCTACAAGGCTCCCTCTATACGATGAGAGAATACGGTGTATAATTGCACATAACTTAACAAGTTCCTCAGATTACCAATTTAAACAGTTTAAGCAGTCATAAGGAATAACATGGCCCAACACCATGAATAAACAACACATGACGGATAATCGTAAATGTTTCAGCGGCCTTGTATCATAGGAATTAGCTCAAAATAAGACAAGGTTCATAGTTTTAGAGTCTAGCTCTTACAAGGTGGAAGGTGCCATCACCCCCATGAATAATAATAGCAATAATAATAATGTCGGATAATAATAAGTTTGTTTCCTTCAAATATTCAAAAACAGATAGTTTCTTCCTCTTCCACGTGGTCGCCCTCACATCCACTTCTTTTTTAGCCATCCCATCCATCCGGAGCTATTCTTCCTCTTCTCCTGCTCCAATCTCTGCACACCCTCCGATGCCAGCATAGCTTGGAATTGAGCAGACTGTGAGGTCCGCGTGGCGTGCTGAAGAGTCAGCTCGTGGCGCTCGATGGTCCTTAGTATCTTACTCAGGGCAGGGTCGGATGGACCAAAGTCACTAGCCCACCGGCTAGACTGAGAGTGCTGGTCTCTAAAGAACACGCTGGGACCAACATGCATGTTGTGCCTTGGAGGCATCCAAGGCTCCTCTTGTGGGTGGCGTCGGTGTGGCTCGTACGGCGGTGGTGCGGGTATGGGAGCCCTGACCGGTGGTGGAGGAGGAGGAGGCAACCTAAATGAGACCGAAGTCCTAGGTCTAACAGCCTTTCGTGGACGAGTGACGGTGCGTGCTCCCTAATTCCCAATGGGAGGTATCGGTGAGTGGGATGGAGCGGCAACATGTGGCGAGCGGGAGCGCGTCCGGCTCCTGGGTGGCGTTGACGAAGAAGAATCCTCGGAAGCTCCAGTGTCCTCTGATGTGGCGGAGATCCAACCCGGGTGTCCACACCTCTGCAGGTACGCCTCGTACTCCGTTTGGGGCTTCCTCCTCAGTGTCCCAATAGGGGCAGTCTCATCAACTGGATGTGCGGGTGCCTTACCTCTTTCAGCCATAATAGTTTCCTGTAAAAAGACATCATGAGTAATTTGGTTTCTCATAGCTCATGATAGTCTTAATAATAATAATATACTCATAGTACTAGTGATGGCATTAGTATCAGGGATCTCTTTGTATCCCTTATCAATGATGTTAGAATCAATTGTTTCTCATAATAGTTTCAGGCAAAATAGTTCATATAAAAAAATTAATTTCAAATCCCCAGTCAAAAATAGATTTCAAGGTTAATCAGCGTCAAACAGAAAAGTCCAAACTTAACTTAGAGGTCCATGATGGAAATTACGCGTCCGGTAAATTCATGATTACGTTGATCAGGCGTAATCATCAATTTACCCAACTCGATCATTCCAACACTTTCCCACAAGGACAGTCCTAGGGTATCAGGGTTGTAGCCTAGGGTCTACTATGGTATTCCCGACTTCTCTACAACCTTTGGCTCTGATACCAATCTGTCACACCCCCGGGCCCAGGTAGGGTGGGATGTCACAGATTAGCAACAACATATAAATGGCAGCGGAAACAAACCATTATAAGAGCTCAAATTGAGAGAACATCACATGGCATTTAAAGTATTAAAAGTCAACGGGCTGGAAACAGATCCAGCCCTAAATGTTTACATGTTTCCACACAAGTTAAATGGTCATTGTATCAAAATTATTCAAGTCCTAAATTTGGTCACACAAATAATGCCATGGTCTCGGGGTTGTGTCTAAGTCATCCATAAGCTAGGAGTCTTCACAGGTTACCTGAAACATGCTCAAAAGAAAAGAGTGTCAACTAAAAAGTTGGTGAGTTCAAGTGCTTAAAGTTTCAAAACAAATAAAAGGAACTACAAAAGTTCACAGTAAAGGTTTTAGAATCCAGTGTGATAGTTTATAAAAATGTCATTCGATTTTAAAACATCGTTTTTAGTATCAGTCACTATGGGGTATGACAATCAACCCTGCACTTGGTCCCCAGTTGGCCTCTTCTAAACTTGTGTTTAACCGGATATTCCCATAGGAAAGGACCAAGCCTTAGATTAGTGAACCATTCCTGCTAGAATGGTTCACCATAGTATCTTACTCAAAACCTGTTACATGCCACAAACGACCCCTCAGGATCTCAGTGGGGTACCTCCCTATGGCGGGATCCACTGTGCGTGGGGGATTCCCCAAATAGATCTATTCACGTAAGAATAAGCGGTTCACAAAAGAATTAACGATTATGACTAAAGTATCAGCAGGTATCAAAAAGTCCCACATACAAGCATCGAGTAAGCATAATCATAGTTCATAAAACAAAAGATCATGCGAAATAGTAAACAGTATCACACATAAGAGTTTCAGTTTAAAAGGAGCATGCTTCATCCCCAAAACAAAAGTAAAAGAGGGGGAACACGAGAACTCACCTTAGGTATCAAGCAAATAGAAATTCTTCACGTGCCGGGAATAACTCAAGTCTAGCACCCTAACATGAATATATTAAGTGATTAGCTACTGCTCTAAACCTATTTAAGGAGCAACAATAGTGCCTAAGACTTAAATAGACGGTTTCGGTTTTGATTCGATTAGGTTTGCGTAAAAAGTTTCCTTTTAAGGAAAGTCCAGGTTTTTCATGGAATCAAAGGTTTCTACCTTACTAGACCAGGGGTATATGGTAGTTATGCCATTTAAGGGGGCAAATGAACTTATGGGGGTCGGTTATGAAGTTTTTGTAAAATTTACAGTTTGGCCCCTGAAGTTTCAAAGTTGAAAATTTCTACCCTTAAGTTTGGTTTCTTGCATTACATGACCCCTATTCTTAAAAATCAGGTTCAAGACCTTAATTCAGCTTAGTTTCAAGAATTTCTAACTAAAATTTCAGTTTATAGACTCGGTTTCTAAAACACGCGTTTAACGTTGCCGGTTACGGTAAATATGAGTTTTCACATTTTTGGAGTGTAAGTCCAGTAGCTATTTCTTAAAATCATTTTTATGAGTTTTAAACCTCTTAGATTATAAAAATTTTCCTCTAAAAGTGGAAAGGCTCGTTTTTACGTTTTAAACCGTTAGAACGCGTTTTAGTCGGGTTTGACCATTTTAAAGGCTTGTTTGACCAACCATTTGACTTTTGAGGTTATTTTATCTATTAACCTACTGGAAAGTCATGATTTTTATAAGTTGTAACATTTAACCCATTTATCTTATATTTTCCTTAAAAACGTCTTTCGGTTTACACCCGGTTTCACTTAAAATCCATCTAAACTACATTTTTTTTACCTCTAAAACTTTTCACTGACTCCAGAACACTTTATTTATCCATTTAGAACCTAGAATTCTATTTAAAACGTTTATGGTCCATGTTTCCCATTTTTAAGTCATTTTAACACGTTTTTCGTGTCCCGAAAATGACCAAACTAGGCCTAATACACATTATGTCCTTTGTTCCAGAGGTCATGCCATGATATTACCTTAATATACACAAAACTTACTGAAATAACAGTCCCAATCATTGCCTAGTTGTTCTATACATCCATGGACTTTAAAACATGTAGAAAGTGTCATAAATGACCATTACACTTGTGTAAATCCATGTAACTTGCATTTAACCATTACTAAAACCTTATCTAACTTAATAATCAGATTATTAGGGTGTCTTAAAAGTCATTTTGAGCAGATTACAACCCTTGTCAAGGAGGGCTTTCAAGAAATGTCTAGAGGAAGTTGTTACTAGTAGAAGGAGTGACTATTCGAGGTGTAAATCATGTTTGTACCATATGTAGGTGGTGTACACCCTTGGAGACTTCAAAAACAGGTTGTGTTTAGTCTTAAAACCCTTTAACATGCAGGTTAGACGTTTGGTTTTGAGGGGTTAGAAGATTCACAAGTGCATGGTGACAAAAACACCAAAAAGTGGGTTTTCAAGGGGTAAATCGGATTCCACCCCTTGGAATGAGCATTATAACATGTGGTATACCTTCAAGAACGTGGGGAACTCCTCAAGAACAAAGAGAGAGTGAGATGTTCCTGCTACAACAAGAAAAAGATGGGTCTTTAGGTGAAAAATGAAGACTAGCTTAAGAAATGACCAAAACCGACACATAGAGCTTACACTTGATGTAACTCGTGATTTGGATTGTGTGGATGGCCATGGATGGCTGGAATCTTCTTGGAGGAGGCTGGAGAAGCTCGAACAAAGGCTGGAACCTTAAGTCTTGCACGTTCAAGGCTTCAAAACATTACCCAAAGTTCACCCTTGCTGCGGTTTTGCTGCTGGCTGATTATGGGGAGCTGGTTTCTCACGGTTTGGAGCTGAAATGAGGGTGAGTTAGAGAGGATTTTTGGAGAGGATGAGAGTGTTTCAGCAGGGAATTTCGAGAGAGAGAGAGGAGAGTGGAATGGAGATGTCTTGCAAAGTGAAAAATGCATGAAGAGTGAATGGATGGAAGAAAAGGTGGAGGGTGTGTAAGAAAGCAAAATTTCTCATTGGTGGGCATGGGGGGCGGCCGAATCTTGGCTTGTCTCCTAGTGCCATTTTGAATTTTCAATTTTAATTAATTAATTATAGGGTAGATTTTATAAAATGGTAGTATTTTTGGTGGTATAAGTTGTTAGTAAATTGACCAAGTGTTATGCATGATAATGCATGCTTAAATCCGAAAATTTCAAGTGTGTGTGTGCACATATACTTTTAATTGTTTCAGTTGATATTCTTAATTCTAGCTAGGGTGACTAATTAATATTCTCGGGCACAAATTTCCTAAAATGGCAAGGCTTAGTATGACTAATTTCACGTAAATCACATAGAATCATAAAAATTGATCAAATAAAAATTAGTGATTCTAACACTCTTGATATAATTGAATTGTTTCCATTATTAGTACTTATAAGACGGGATATGATGCAATTAAATTAGGGTTTAGAATAGTGACCTTGGGACCAGTTGTCACAGTTTAGGGGTTGTTTTTCAAGGATAGAAATAATACCTATTACCACCTTGTTGACATCTGGTCCCATGAAGAGGTTTTAGGGGCCAGACACACATTCACCATGTGGAAGATGAGACGTTGGGGATCTGGGAAGTGTTTCTTCAACAAAGTGGAGGCTGAGAGGTCACCCTGATAGTCGTTGGCTGTGAAAGATTGATCAAGGGCGCCTTTGGGGTAGTTGGTAGGGAAGGTGGCATCCTCCAGCTTTAGGGTTTGACGAATAGTAGCTGGAGTGATAACCACGGGGTGGTTTTTTACGGAAGACCGGAGAGAGACCTCGCCATCGATCTCTCTGGTTTGGACGGTGATGTTCGTCCAGAACTCCGATAGTGAGTCGGTGTAGATGGTGGGATTGAGAAGAAATGTCGTTTGGTATGGGGAGTCATGCATTAGGTCGACGACATTGTCAAACTTCAACCAGAAAGCGATTTGGTGAGGTGTGCGACACAGTTGTGTCGAGGTTTGAGTTGCATGGTCGCCATTAATGTTGTGTGGGAAGGTTCAGAGGTTTATTAAGAGTTAGGTCAAGTGAGAATGATAAACTCTGAAGGGTGGGTTGGTATTTATAGGCTAAAAGGAAACAACTGAAGGTTGTGGTGTTAGTCATCAGTAGTTCAAACTACTGATGACGTGGTTTAACCTTTAGTAGTTGTAACATCTGAAGACTTGGTGTTAGTCTTCAGTAGTTGAAACTACTGAGACCATGGTTTTGTCCTTCAGATGTTGTAAACGGCTGAAGACTCGTTATTCTTCAGTAGTTATAAACTACTGAAGACATGGTTTTCATCTTCAGACATTGTAACAACTGAAGACTTGGTGTTAGCCTTCAGTAGTTATGAACTACTGACATCAGTAGTTGTGAACTACTAAAGACATGGCTTTGTCTTCAGTTGTTTGGGTATGAAACAGCAGCTGTTGGTATCAGCTGAAGAGTAAAGTTACTCATCAGTTGTTTCCGTCAATTCAGTTGTTTCATGCTGACCTCCATATTTACTCATCAGCTCTTTGGCTAACTTTCAAATGTTTCATTGGCCCTTCAGCTCTTGTGAATATTTATGCCTTCAGCTCTAGTGATCAGATGTTCACAAGTGCTGATGAAATACTCTTCAGAGCTAGTGAACAAATTTTTTTTTTCATCAGTACTTGTGTAAGATTACACATCAGTACTTGTGAACAAAATTTGTTCTTCAGTACTTATTTGTTTGAAAATTACACATCAGTAGTTGTAATCCACCTCACTACATCAGTTGTTTTCAACAAATAATGTACATCAGTACTTTGAAGCATTTTAGTCTTCAGTAGTTGTGAAAATGCTGAAGACTAAATTACTCATCAGTACTTACATTTGACCTTTGCATACTAAGGCTCATCAGTACTTGTGAGCTGAGAGCATCAGTATTAGTCAAATTATTCTAGCTGCAGCATACCAAGCCTTAGTACCAGATTTTGAAATGTGGCACTATCTAAAGGCTTAGTAAATATGTCTGCAAGCTCATCAGCACTAGGCACAAACTTAGGATCAATCAGACCTTTTTCATAACAATCCCTGATAAAATGACGTCTGATCTATATATGTTTGGTCCTAGAGTGCTGGACTGGATTTTTAACAATACAAAGAGCTGAAGCACTATCCATTAGTAATGGACTCTTAGTCTCTATAATGCCATAATCCAGAAGTTGGTTCTGAAGCCAAAGTATCTGAGAGGTACAACTTGCAGCAGTAATGTACTCAGCTTCAGCAGTGGATGTAGCAATTGATGTTTGTTTCTTACTCTGCCAAGAAACTAAACAATTTCCTAGGAATTGGCAACCACTAGAAGTGGATTTTCTGGTGACTTTGCATCCTGCATAGTCACTATCAGAGAAAGCAACTAATTTACAAGAATGCCCAGTTGAATACCAAAGACCTAGTGACTGGATACCTTGCAGATATCTAAAGATCCTTTTGACTGCAATCAAATGGATTCTTTAGGTGCAGCCTGAAATCTAGCACAGGCACATGTTGCAAACATGATGTCTGGTCTAGAAGCTGTAAGGTACATCAAGGACCCAATCAGACATCTGTAAAGGGTTTCATCAACTGCTTTACCTTTCTGATCTACATCTAGTTGTGTGATGCTGCTCATGGGAGTAGAACAAGGCTTACAGGTCTGTAAATCAAACTTGTTCAACAACTCTTTGGAGTATTTGGACTGATGAATAAAGATACCATCAGCCTGTTGTTTGATTTGCAAACCTAGAAAGAACTATAATTCTCCCATAGCACTCATTTCAAACTTTTGCTTCATAAGCATTGTAAATTTATCACACAACTTGGGATCAGATGATGCAAAGATGATGTCATCTACATAAATTTGAACAAGGAGCTTATGCTGTCCCACAGTCTTGATGAATAAGGTTTTATCAATGATGCCTCTAGTGAACTTATTCTGTAGAAGAAAAGTTGATAGTGTCTCATACCAGGCTCTAGGAGCTTGCTTCAGCTCATAGAGAGCCTTATCAAGCTTGTACACCCAATCAGGATGTTTATTGTCCTCAAAGCCTGGTGGTTGACACACATAAACTTCTTCTTTTATTTTGCCATATAAGAAGGCACTTTTCACATCCATTTGATAGACCTTAAGACTGTGAAAGGCAGCATAAGCTAAGAACAGTCTAATTGCCTCCAGTCTGGCCACAGGAGCTAAGGTCTCATCATAATCGATGCCTTCCTCTTGTGCAAACCCCTGGACAACCAGCCTGGCCTTGTTCTTGACACTTTGGCCCTTCTCATCTGTTTTGTTCCTAAATACCCATTTGGTGCCTATTGCACACTTACCTTGGGGTAAAGGAACAAGCTCCCACACTTGCTGTTTCTTGAACTGAAGAAGCTCAAGCTGCATAGCTTCCACCCATCTGTTGTCTCTTAAAGCAACATGATAGTTCTTTGGCTTTTGCTGACTGATGAAGAGAGCATAGAAGCAGAAGTTGGACAATTGATTCCTGGTAGAAACTCCAGCATTGATATCACCAATGATTTGAGATGTGGGGTGATTCTTCAGCTCTTGATAGACTATCATGTCTGTGCAAGCGTTTGTAGACCCATCAACAGCAACAGATGGTGATGGAGATTCCTGAAACCATGTAGGAGATGGCAGCTCAAATGAAGTAGAGCAGGCAGAGATCTCATCAACATTTGTTGTGGATGGTGCTGCTGAGGCTACAGGAACATCAGTTTTAGTGGACTCAGGCAGGTTGTCACTAAACCTGAAGAGGTGAGTACTGATTACATCATCATCAGTACCACCAGGTGGAGAACTGTTGACAGGCTCAACAGCTGGAGGTTTATAAGGAACATATTGTAGTATGTCCAGATCAAATAACTCCATAGGGTTTTGTGGAATCTTGTCCTTTGGAGATTCATTGAACTTCACATGCAGAGTTTCTTCAGCCATCTTTGTCCTACAGTTGAAGACTCTGTATGCCTTGCAAGTTGATGAATAACCAACAAAATACCCTGCATCCACCTTTGATGCAAACTTCTGGAGTGGATCTCTTGTGTTGAGAATGAAGTAAGGACACCCAAAGTCTCTAAAGAAGGAAATCAAAGGGGCCAAATGATGAAGTACTTCATAGGGAGTCTTCATCAACCTTTGATTCACTAAAGTTCTATTTTGCACATAGCAAGCTGTGTTGACAGCTTCAGCCCAAAAGGTCAGTGGCAGCCCTGAGTCAGCCAGCATTGACCTTGCAGCTTCAATGAGCGTCCTGTTCTTAATTCCCTTTGATTCACTCCATTCTGCTCAGGAGTTCTAGGAATACTAAACTGCCTCTTAATTCCCTTGGACAGGTAGAAGTCATCAAGTGTGTGGTTTCTAAACTCTGTTCCATTGTCACTCCTCACACACTTGACCTGCAGGGAATACTGATTTTCTACAAATAACACAAAGTTCATGATAGTCTTAGCTGCTTCATCCTTGGAGTGCAAGAAAAAATTCCATACAAACCTGGAATAATCATCCACAATTACCAGGCAGTATTTCTTCTTTTGTGTTGGTTTTGGGTCTATTTTCAACAACAGGTGCAACACTAACAGGTGTGTTATGTGTGACAGCCTGAGGTGAAGGAGATGGTGCAGAAGAGGAGCCCTTTGGCTTGGACTTCCATTTCTGTGGGTTCAACATAGGAGCATCTAGGTGGTTGACTCTACCCATTAGATGCTGAACCATCATCATCAGTTGTGTCTGACTGTATGATAAAGCTTTCAGCTCTTCAGACACATTGGGGCCTGCTGATGATGGATTCCTATGTTGCACCATCTTCTTTTGAGCAACCTCGGCTGTTGCCTGAGTAACCCCTACCTTCTTTTTAGATTTAGCTTTGGGCTTAGGAATTTCAGGCTTTGATGTTGCTAGTACAAACTTGGACTCAAACTCATTCTTCATTTTATTTATGTCCTCATTAATTTTCTCCTTTTGTTTGAGTTTGGAACCCCTTTTGTACCAGCAATCATCAGTAAGATGATTGAACAAGCCACATATCTCACATGGCTTCTTCTTCATCTTATGTTGATCATCAGCTGAAGAGGATGAAACTGCTGAAGACTTGTTCTTCAGCTGTTTGTTATTAGTACCAGCAGCTTTCTTTCTTGTAGTGCCTGCTATCCTGACATCCTCTTTAGCTGTCTTCAAACCATTTCTTCTGACAGTTTTCTTCTCTTTAATGCTGTCAGTAGTTGAGGTTTGAACTTCAGGTGTTATCACTTGCTCTCCAGTACTTTCAGTATTTCTAGAGATAACACCTGAGTTGATCAACCTTTTGATCATGTGACAATCAGCATTTGAACCATCAGCTGTTGTAGCATCAGCTGATTGGTTTTGACAGGAGTTAATGTGACTTCTATTTCTGATGATGCTGAATCAGAAGATAGTAGGTCACATGATGAGAAGGATTGGTTCTCACTCTCTCCATCAGATTCCACTTCTGCTCTTGAAGTAAAATCTGTTGGAGGAGCAGTGTGATTATAACCAATGCCAAACTTCACATTGGAAGCTAATTGCTTGCTAAGAAGCATTTCAAAACCCTTGCATGATTGCACCCATCGATCACACTCTACTTGGGTGGTTGCATGAGTTTCCTTGAGGTCTCTGTACTTCTCTAGAAGTACATCTTCCCTAGCCTTATCATCTTTTATTTGGCATTTATGCCTGTAAATCTCATCATTTTTCTCATTGAGTGCAGCCTCAAATTCAGCTTTCTTTTTGGAAATAGTGTGCTCTAGCTCAAGGTTTTTATCTATTAAAGCTACATTTGCTTCCCTAATAGAAGCAAATGCTGCTATGCATGATTCAGAACAAAGCTTGGCTTTAGCCTTAGAGGATACCTGCGATGAGGCATTTGATGATGACCCCTCAGCAGATTCAAGGGCCATCAGAGCAAGATTTCCAAATGGATTATCACCACCATGTTGACCAGCACCTTGGACTAGTTGTTCCGGCCCAGATAGATCATCTGGCAAACTACTCCAGTCAACAACTCCTGGGGTGAAGAAGCTGTGTTGTTGAGGTTGTGTTTGATGATGAGATTGGAAAGATTGAGGCTCAGGAAGAGCATGTGGTGGCAGAGAAGAAGGTGCTTGAGTTTGACTTGGTTGAGGAACATAGTAGCGGGGGTATGGGTATCGCATATGACCCTGAGGCACAAAATATGCTGGTGATGGCTGTGCTAATGATGGATGACCCTGAGAACTGGAGGAATGTTGCCCTCTGTGCTGTGAGCTATTGCTTGGAAAAGTCACAAAGGGTGCAGAGGAGCTAGATCCAGATGATCTACACTCTCTAGCAAAGTGTCCAAGCCTTTACCACTTGTGACACCTCAACTTACTCTTGTCAAAACCAACTTTGGTTTTGCCAGAGAGACCAGGGAATTTCCTGCCAGTTCTCTTGTAGAACTTTTGAGATCTGATATTTATCATTGCCATTTGGTTCAAAATATCCATCTCTTCCAGATCATCATCTGGAATGCCCTTCAAGTCTTCCACCAAAAAGGACAGATTATCACTGCTACCTCCTGAACTACTACTAACACCAACAAAAGCTTGTTTAGAGTTGGTAGAGAAATCAATATGCTCATCATAAGAACTCTCTGATGCAGCATATTCCGACTCCTGACTTATTAAGGCAGTATTGCCATGGACAAAGTCATCAGTGAGCTTCCCAGAGGTGGACAACTTCCTCTTTTGCTCTATCTCTCTCTCAAATGTGAGCAGTTTCCCATGAAGTTGGGTGAGAGATAGAGTATCTAGATTTGCATTTGAGCGTAGGACAATAAGTGTCCCATCTCTCAGGCAGTGATCTGAGGAATCTGTTGTTCATCTGGCTGTTAGAATACTCTTGTTTGACCACTTCAACTCAGAGATCAAACAAGAGAACCGCTCAAACTGCTGAGTCAGAGTCTCACCCTTTCTATAAGAGAATGTCTCATATTGTTGGGCGAAGATTTCCTTAGTGTTTGCTAAGACCTCATCTGTTCCTCCAAATTGTTCCTCCAGAGCCACCCAGAGATCATGAGCAGTTTCATGATGCAAAAGCCCTGAATAAATCTCATTTGGAATAGCCATAGCTAAAATTCCATGGGCTCTAGCATCAATTTTGAACAGCTTAAGATCTTCGTCCGAATATTGTTCAGGTTTCTTCGGAACCTGTTCATTTGATTCAGGGACGCTCACCATAGGCTTGTATGGTCCATGCACCACTGACTTCCAACAACCAGCACTGTTGACGGACAAGTGGTGAAGCATATGACGTTGCCATATGTTATACTCATTCCTCACAAGCATCGGAGGTTTGGATGAGGAACCAGTATTGTAAGGATCGTTCGTTGGTGTCGTCATCTCAAAATTTAGTCAAAAACAAGTTTAAGCAAAACAAATGTAGCTCAAAACCACGAGAGAACCTCAAGTTTATGGCCCAAAACAGCAGAATCTCACTCTCTGTAGCTAATTCTTGGAAATTGCTAATTCGATCAAACGTAGAGATCAAAATAGCAGTTTCAAATGATCAATAGTGAAATCGATCAATGATTAACCTGCTCTGATACCATTTGACAGGATCTCAGCCTCTAATTTGATCAATTAGATTGTATTCGCAGCGGATTTAGCACAGTAATTAGCGATTACAGCAAGAACACAAAGGATATTACATGTAAAAGCACAAACATTAGAGAGAGAGAGAGAAGTTCTGCAAAAGAAATATATTTTATAACATTGCACGTTTCGGCACCTAATACAATATGGTTCATCGTCCTTTTATAGACGGCAAAATGACGAGTGATGATGTCACTTGACAGTGACATCAACCGATTATTGACAAACTACTGATAGAACATAAAACTACTGAAGATGTCAACAACTGACATCTTCTTACAAAATCTACTACAAGTAATGAAAAAGGAAACTACTGAGAACCTACAACAACTGAAGAACAAACCATTCAGTCGTTTATAACTACTAAACTATAACAGCTAAAGAACAAGCTCCTCAGCTGTTGTACAAACTACTAAAAAGAAAAAGCAAAACTACTGAAAGAAATAAAATCATCACAACAACTGAAGAAGACTTCTTCAGCAGTTGTGACAAACTCTGAAGCTTCAGCACTTGTCTTCATGGCTCATTGGTTCTTTTGGTCCAACAGGAATGCGGTTGGATATGAGCACAGTGTATCACCCTCAAACCGATGGGAAAAGTTAGCGTATGATCCAGAATTTAGAAGACATGTTACGCGCCTGCGTGATAGACTTCGGCAGCAGTTGGGAAACTCACTTACCGCTAGTTGAGTTTTCTTACAACAATAGCTATCACACATCGATCAAAGCTGCTCCATTCGAGGCACTTTATGGGTGTAAGTGCCGACCACCTATTTGCTGGGCGGAAGTTGGAGAGAGTCAACTTACCGGCCTTAAACTTGTGCACGAGACGACTGAGAAGATCGTGCAGATCCGTAACCGTATGGCCACAGCACGTGACCGACAGAAAAGTTACGCTGATAAGCGTCGCCGATCGTTGGAATTTCACATAGGTGACAAAGTGCTTTTGAAAGTGTCACCTTGGAAGGGCGTCATTCGCTTCGGGAAAGGGGGAAACTAAGCCCTAGATACGTGGGACCGTTTGAGATTATCAAACGGGTTGGCCCCGTGGCCTATCAGCTGAACCTACCCGAAGAACTCCGTGGAGTACACGATATGTTCCATGTTTCCAACTTGAGGAAATGCCTGGTAGACAAGAGTCTCGTCATTCCGTTAGACGAGATACATGTTGACGAACAACTACGTTTCATCGAGGAACCAGTGGAAGTCATGGACCGAGAGGTCAAGACGCTCAAACATAGTCGTATCCCTATCGTCAAAGTCCGTTGGAACTCAAAGCGTGGACCAGAATTTACCTGGGAACGCGAGGATCAGATGATGAAGAAGTACCCGCAACTGTTCCAAAATCAGGAATCTACCTCTTAAGATACGTAGAAACTGTATTCGACATACGTCACAAACCGTTGAGCATTGCATTCCCCGTTGAACCCCGTAACATGATGTTCTAATTTTCGGGACGAAAATTCCTGCAACAAGGGGATAATGTGACACACCGTAATTTCAGGTTAACACTACTCAAACTGTTGTCGATACCATTGTAACATTCTCGTTATTACCCGAAACGTAAACAAGCATCACCACCGACATCGTTAAATAAATTATGATATAAAATACTAAGATTGGTGTTTGTAGAGGATTCAAATAAACGGGATTACTTAAGGAATCCTCTTAATTAACATAGCTCGCCCATTTACTTCGTTATCAACCAAAACAAATTCGGGAACTCGGGGACCAAGTGCGAGGACCAAACGTAACAAAGTGCCAAACTAGGGCTGGGTATATAAACCCCTTACCAGCCCTTATTTTCATTTCACTCCCAATTCTTCCATCTTCTTCACTTTCTTCCTCTACACCTTTCTACCACCTCCTAGCACCAAAATCGCCTCGTTTGAGCTCGTTTTCGCCGGCTAAACCACGCCACAGCTGAGATAGCACGTTTCCAACAGGTAGGTGACCTTGGTCGTCCATTTTTTCCCTCGTTTCACTACTGCAAATCAAGGGTTCGCGTGCTCGGGTTCAATCCGAATGCATGTGGTCGTGGGGGTGCGTGTGAGGTCAATCAGCTTGTGCATTTTACTTAGACATGTTAGGAAAGTGTTTCTGGAAGTCCCTGATGTGTGAAAACCGTGCACGGAACAGCCGAAGGCTGTTCAGCCCCACCAGCAGTCGCGATCTGCTGCAGTTCGCGACTGTGCCAGTCGTGCGACTGAGCCGTACGACTGGGCGTGTCGTGCGACTGAGTGGTGCGACTGGGGTGAGTCGTGCGACTGAACTCAGGCGTATGGGCTTGTCGTGCGACTGAATGCATGCGATTGGGAGTTTGTGCGATTGAGTCAATCGGATGAATGTATGCGACTGTGCATCGCACGACTAAAGGTCCAATAGCACGAATGAAGGTTCAGTCGTGCGAATGGCCTTTGAGTCGTGCGAATGGGTGATGTGTGGTATGACTGAATACTGAGTAACACGAATGAGGGTTCAATCGTACGAGTGAAATTGATTCGTACGATTGAAGGGCCATTCGTGTGGATGATGTGTCCAGTCGTGCTTCTAGTCTCATTATGAGATTGGAGTCATTGTGAGTGAGTTCTTCTTGTGTGCGGTGTGTCTATCGTGTGATGATAAGGTAACATCAATAAAGTGTCATTTCTTGACCACAAAGATTAAAGTCAATGCAATCAACAAGCACATACTTTTTCAACCTAAAATAACCTAACCATTTACAAATATTGACAACCCATTTGGGATCTACATAAAGTCTGATACGTGTATGCCTGCTTGTGTGTGTCACCCACGACCGAACCAATGCGACCCGACCCGACTAAACATTTCTGTTAAGATTGGACACAACATTAACGCTTAACATAACTGTCAATAGGTGTTTGACAGTCCATTGTAAACAACACTTGGGAGGCTCTCATCCTACATACTTACTACATAATATGTGAGTCTTCACGGCCCCTACTTTACTTTCTTTCCTTTTTGGGGGAGAAAACATGCAAACAGATTTACATAAATGGTTGTAGTATTATTGATATCGCTTGTTACATTACTGCAAACACACCTAACAGTCTTGACACTCTCGAACCGTTAGTAATGGGATTAGCGAGGTAATTCTGAGTAGTACTACTGGGTCTGACAAACCCCGCCCGGGCTAGTCGCGCTAGCTTGATTGGAGGTCAAACGGGTGCATTATTGACCTAACATTTGTCACTGTCTAGTGAGACGTGACGGGGATACAACAAACATATAGGACGCAAACAGTCAGCTTCAGTTCAAAACGCTAAGTAACATGAACATCGGCTAGCTACCTAACGATATGCTTTATATACTAAACCATTGAAACGCTTTCGAACACATTTCTTGTTGATTAAACCTGTGAACTCACCAACTTTATGTTTACACATTTTAGCATGTTTTCTCAAGTCACAGGAACGCTTAAGCTCATGATGCATGCTTCAGGAACGCACTCAGGACATGCATGCATCGATCTTATTATTTTTCTTGCATTGAACATTTTGTTTAGACTTGGTGCTTGTAACTTTTATGTAATGAATTTACATATCATGTATTCGCTTCCACACTAATGTTAATTTCGTTATGTTCCGCAGAATGAAGTCAAACGTTTATTTTTAAATTCATATAGTGTCATTCGATGTGACTGTGTCTGAGATCCTGGTATGTCACACGCCTAACGGTAAAAACCTGTCTGTGGAAATTGAGGGTGTGACAGTAAGAGCAACAATGATAGTAAGTGCAACAATAACAGTAAGAGCAAGAATAACAGTAAGAGCAACAATAACAGTAAGAGCAACAATAACAGTAAGAGGAACAATAACAGTAAGAGGAACAATAACAGTAAGAGCAACAATAGTAGTAAAGAGCAACAATAGAAGTAAAGAGCAACAATAACAGTAAGAGCAATAAAAGCAGTAAGAGCAACAATAACAGTAAGAGCAACAATAACAATAAGAGCAACAACAAGAGTAAGAGCAACAATAACAGTAAGAGCAACAATAATAGTAATTGCAATAATAACAGTGAGGGCAACAATAATAGTAAGGGTAACAACAAAAGTAAGGGCAACAATAATAGTAAGAGCAATAATTACAATAAGAGCAACAACAAAAGTAAGAGCAACAATAGCAGTAAGAGCAACAATAACAGTAAGAGCAACAATAACAGTAACAGCAACAATAACACTAAGAGCAACAATAACAGCAAGAGCAATAATAACAGTAAGGGCAACAATAATAGTAAGGGAAACAATAATAGCAATAGCAACAATAACAGTAAGAGGAACAATAACAATAAGAGCGACAATAAATTAAGAGCAACAATAAGAGCAACAATAAGAGCAAGAGCAACAATAACAGTAAGAGCAACAATAAGAGCAAGAGCAACAATAACAGCAAGAGCAATAATAACAGCAAGAGCAACAATAACAGTAAGAGCAACAATGACAATAAGAGCAACAATAACAGCAAGAGCATCAATAACAACAAGAACAACAATAATAGTGAGAGCAATTATAACAGTAAGAGCAACAATAACAGCAAGAGCAATAATAACAGTAAGAGCAACAATAACAGTAAGAGCAACAATAATAGGTGGAGCAACAATAACAGCAAGAGCGACAACAACAGCAAGAGCAACAATGACAGCAAGAGCAACAATAACAGCAAGAGCAACACCAATAATAGCAACAACAATAACAATATGAGAAACAATAATAGTAAGAGCAACAATAACAGTAAGACCAATACTAACAGTAAGAGCAACAATAACAGTAAGGGCAACAATAAGAGTAAGAGCAACAATAACAGTAAGAGCAAGAATAACAGTATGAGCAACAATAACAATAAGAGCAACAATAACAGTAAGGGCAACAATATAAGTAAGAGCAACGACAACAGTAAGCGTAACAATAACAGTAAGAGCAACAATAACAGTAAGAGCAACAATAACAGTAAGAGCAACAATAACAGTAAGAGTAACAATAATAGTAAGAGCAATAAAAACAGTAAGAGAAACAATAACAACAAGAGCAACTACCGTAAGAGCAACAATAACAGTAAGAGCAAAAACAACAGTAAGAGCGACAACAACAGTAAGAGCAATAATAACAATAAGAGCAACAATACCAGTAATAGCAACAATAACAATAAGAGTAACAATAACAGTAAGAGAAACAATAACAATAAGAGCAACAATAACAGTAAGAGGTACAATAACAGTAAGAGGGACAATAACAGCAAGAGCAACAATAACAGTAAGAACAACAATAGAAGTAAAGAGCAACAATCGGAGTAAAGAGCAACAATGACAGTAAGAGCAACAATACCAGTAAGAGCAACAATAACAGTAAGAGCAATAATAACAGGAAGAGCAAGAATAACAGTAAGAGCAACAATAACAGTAAGAGCAACAATAATAGTAAGGGCAACAATAACAGTCGAAGCAACGATAACAGTACGGGCAACAATAACAGTAAGAGCAACAATAACAGTAAAAGCAAGAATAACAGTAAGAGCAACAATAGTAGTAAGAGCAACAATTAAAGTAAGGGCAATAAAAATAGTAAGAGAAACAATAACAGCAAGAGCAACTACAGTAAGAGCAACAATAACATTATGAGCAACAACAGTAAGAGCAACAACAACAGTAAGAGCAACAACAACAATAAGAGCAATAATAACAGTAAGAGTAACAATAATATTAAGTGCAACAATAACAGTAAGAGCTACAATAATAGTAAGAGCAACAATAACAGTAAGAGCAACAATAACAGTAAGATAAACAATAACAGTAAGAGGAACAAAACTGTAAGAGGAAGAATAAAAGTAAGACCAACAATAATAGTAAGAGCAACAATAGCAGTAAAGAGCAACAATAGAAGTAAAGAGCAACAATAATAGTAGGAGCAACAAAAGTTGTAAGAGCAACAATAACAGTAAGAGCAACAATAAAAGTAAGAGCAGCAATAACAGTAAGAGCAACAATAACAGTAAGAGCAACAATAAAAGTACAGGCAATAAAAACAGTATGAGAAACAATAACAGCAAGAGCAACTACAGTAAGAGCAACAATAACAGCAAGAGCAACTACAGTAAGAGCAACAATAACAGTAAGAGCAACAACAATAGTAAGAGCAATAATAATAGTAAAGGCAACAACGATAGTAAGTGCAATAATAATAGTAAGGGCAACAATAACAGTAAGAGCAATAATAACAGTAAGAGCAACAATAACAGTAAGAGCAACAGTAACAGTAAGAGCAACAATAATAGGAGGAACAACAATAAGAGCAAGAGCGACAACATGTCACACCCCGGGCCCAGAGAGGCGGGACGTAACGATTAGTAAACAATAACCAAAATGCAGCGGAAACTAAACGGTTTATTTCATAATGTCACATGATATTTACATTAAAATATTGGCTTTGTTTCCCATTTCACAAGGTGCTTCCATCTATGATCTATAGGTGTCGTGATCAATCTCTCGGTGAATACTTCTTGAGGCTTTGACAACTAAGGCTTCTAGGCTCAACACGTGTCTTTAAGCTCTACCCACATATCATGCATCGGATTGGGTAACTTCTATAGCTCAACTATTCTCCCTAGCTGTACCTGAAGACATGCTCAAAAAGAAAAAGTGTCAACTAAAAAGTTGGTGAGTTCAAGTGGTTTTGTTTCGAGAAATAAAAGAGTCTCATAAAGTTCGTATATCAAAGTATTATATTTAGTATATATGTCGTGGGATCACAACCAACCCTGCACTCAGTCCCGGCTTGCCTCTTCTAAAGTTATGTTATACCGGTTAACCCCACAGGGAGAAGCTGAGCCCCATAGCAGGTGGACCGTACCTGCCAGTAAGGTCCACGTTTGTTTCTTATAAAACCTGTCACATGCCACAACGACCCTTTCGGATCTCCAGTGGGGTACCTCCCTGTAGCGGGAGCCACTGTGTGTGGGGGATTCCCCAAATAGATCTATCCATATAAACAAGCGGTTCACAGAAGAATTAATGATTGTGATTCATGTATCAGCAGGTATCAACAAGTCCACAACATAGCATTTTATATAATATCACAAAATAATAGTTTCAGCTTTAAAAATAAAATAAAAATAGAGCATGCTTCATCCCCAAAAACTAAAATAAAAAGGGGACACGAGAACTCACCTTGTATCCTTATATAAATTCAGAGCTCGATAAAGAAAAGTGATCATCACCAACAAAGCAATCCTAATTAGAACATATAAGATGCACGTTTAGAATTAGCACGATGCTATTACATGCGTGCGGTTGAGCTCTTTAGTTGACTTTATATTGGTGTTTAGTATCCTTAATGTAGCATAGCTTCTTGTGAAAATTATCAATTGTTATGTGTTAACTTGTGCTCATTAGGTTAATTTATGCCTTTATTCAATAAATGATTCTTTGCATAAAGAATGTGACCATAAACAGTTGATATCAAGGATTCCAAATCCTTATCGATAATTTTTATTGATGATGTAAGTAATCTATAATGTTCCAAATGTTGTCTATAATGCTTTCACTTACATCATACTGTTAAATTGATTGATGCTAGAGTAACCCCAAATATTGATAATAGTTGTCGATATATAAAAAAAAGGGTGATACAAATAATGTTTATACCAATAATAACGAGATGATTGCTTCTTAATAATAATAAGATGATGAATTATTATAGGGTTATAAGCCTTTTTCCTTGAATAAATACGTGTAAACATCGGCTTGCCTATAGTGTATATATCATATATATATATATGTGTGTACTATTGTATTCGTAAGCATTTTACATCTCGGAGTCTTGTAAAGATTTGCATGATGTTAGATCAATAATTTCTTATATGTTGTCCAATGTCTTGTTTATATGATAACATTACCAAACTTGTTTTACATCATGTGATTGTTCACGTCATTTCCGGTTAATATTTTTATACATATTTGTAGCTCAACACACACACGAGTTAATATATAATCACTATAGTTACGCATATGAATTTCTAGCGTGCGGTTATACCTATCGTTTCCATAACGCGTCCTAGAATCCGCTCGTTCCGACCCGCAACGTGTTGATTGTCCATTGACCACGGTTGACCAGCTTTGACCAACAGCTTTGACTAACGTTTAACCTAGTCAAAACGTATCAAGATTATACACAAACACTACTTCGTTGATATCTAATAACCAAACGCAACGACAACCGCAACATACGTTACCAAACACCTTGGTTAAAGCTTTTATCACCAACATCCTCCACATGCAGCCACCTCCCACCATGGACCGCCACTAACCGCCACCGGCAGCCCCTTGGTTGGCCGGAACTTCCACCGGATGTAGTACCAAATCATCCGAAGTCGCCAAATCTTGCTTAGATTTAATACGAACCCACTAAAACAGCAGCATCCAGCTACAATACGCATCAAATAACAGCAACCACAGCATCATATTTTCCACCGCAGCCACAACACAAACACAATCACAACAACAACAGCCATAACTGACAATAACACAACCACAACCCAGATTACCTTACCATCACTATTGTTTTGCAACCATCTCCCAATCAACAACCACCATCGGGTCACCATCCTCGGTCACCAACAGGGGCGCCGACCCCCCACTGCTGTCGACACAACCATCACCAACACTAACCACATGCAGCCCGGTATCGGAACCCCATCATCACCATCATGACCATAGCGGCGGTCGTCCTCGACAACCGCGATAGCCACAGCCGTGACAACCGCGACCGACCCCGCTGCCGGCGATAACCACAGATCTGAGTCGCCACCTCTAATAGCCTTCGATACCAACCTTATCGCCCAGCCACGGTCACAATCATTACCATCTCGATCACCGCAGAGACATTCGAGGTCCCGACCTGCAACCGCCATTTTGCCTTCGATTCGTGTCACTAGGTTGCGTTTCGCGAAAAATTGAGGCCACCACAGTGCTCGGTCCATCGAGGGGAGTCGTCGGAGGGGGGTGGTTCCACGCCGGCACTCGCCGGAGGAGTTCACCGGCGACCGGTGGTCGGCCGGAATTCGAAGAAAGGGGGAGAGGGGGTTCGCGGCTACCTCCCGATCTCTCTCTCTGATTTTTGGGTTTTAAAACCCTAAATTGCAATAATGTTTGTTTATATAGTAGGTTAAGTGAATGGGTTCGCAAAAGGGTCGGTTCGTAACGCGTTCGACTTAGTCTTCACGTAACGTAGTAGATTTCGCTTCTCGTTAGATTCAATTATGCAAAATGTCAAAAATATTCCGAGATTATTAATTTTATCATATTTAGAACATGCCGAAACATTAAACGAGTTGTAAACTATCGCGTATTAAGCACGTTACGCGGTTTTACGCGTTTTTATCGAATGAGCGTTATTATGATCATTTTAGCATCGAAATATATGCAATTATGTATTAAAATGATATTTTGTTCGTTAACCTCCCAGGTCGGTCACGTTAAAACCTTATCTGACGAATCTCGGGTTTTACCAGATCGTAACCCGGTTCGCGTCACGGTCGCGTTTCGGAACGCAGTTATTAAGGACAACGTACCAGTCATCATATTTAATATGTTATGATAGTAAACAATTGTTAGATAATTATTTATAGAGTTACGAGACTCGGTTCATAACAGACGTCAGTTAAATGCCGGTGAAAACCGGTATTCGCGTTTCGGTGACGAAATTCTATTGTTTATGCATGATTGATGAATAATCTTTTAGAGATCCTTATTCATGGTATTAGTTGAGGTTAACAATGATTTAGATTGGGCGACAAGCCCTTATAAGAATTCCTGATGGAATTCAGACGTAGTACGCGGTAAATTGCCGGATTTTACCGGTATGGGTTCTGAATCCGTTTTCAATTTGGATCTTTCCATAGTTGTTTCAAATCACATAAGAATTCTTTGTTTCATGGTTTCTCATTTAATTAGTTCGTAAACATGCATTTGGACCTTAAATGGGCCTTGTTTATATGTTCGGGCCCTTATTGGGCTTATTGGGCCCAAAAGGATAGTTTCGTTTTGCAAGATTTCTTTGGTAAGCCCAAATCAATCCGGACCTTTATTGGGTCCTATAATACATTAGGCTTTCTAATTGGGCTAGATTTCAGGGGTGTTACATTCTCCCCACCTTTTAGAAATTTCGTCCTCGAAATTTTAGTATCGCTAACATTGTTTCCGAGTGTATTACACTCATAATATGAGTCTTAAGAATTTAAAGCTGTTCAGCTGAGCATTCCAGGATGAATGTTGTCGGTTATTTATCGAATAATTGGGTTTGTTTAGATTCAAGTAAGTATTCTGATGTTTGAACATGCTTGTCTAAACTAGTGAGTTGTTTCATGCATAGATATTTGGATTCAGTACTCGATTAGTCGATATTTGTACAGAGGTTGACAAGAAAAGGTGTTCCATTGTGGTTCATTACCTAGCATTCAGGTAATCTAGCAAGGAGACGAACACCAAACTCTCGGCGGTATTACCGTCCTCACGGAGAATCTTATGAATGATTGTGTAGAATCAGATGTTGGTGTGAATGACTCCAATTAGACGTAATAGTCAAGTCGGCTATATGTCACTTGTAACTCCTTAGAATCATGAGGTAATAGGTCATAAGATGTCATAGATTGAAGACTTCAGATCAATAAAGATTTGGTTTCCTCAAGAGTGCGAATTAATATCTAGAATTAGCGCACTTGTTCTAGCCAAGTCAAAACTAGAAAGTTTTCCCAACTGATAAGAATGGAGAAGATAGGTCACTTACAAGGCTAGGAGATTGCCTTGTACCATCGTTTCACTTATATTCTTGGCCGATACTTTTAAGGTGTAAGTAGTATCTTGCAACCGATTAAGCAGGTTAACAATTCTAGGAAGGGGTATTGCTTCTTCTAGGTAACTTTATTCAACTCTTGATAGTCTATCCATATTAAGAGCATTCCATTCTTCTCCCCACATAATGTATCGGGGTTCTTCAAGGTGACACCCTATGCCTTATGATCCGTTTATCTAACAGCTCTCGGATTCGCCTTCCCTTCACGAGCTCCTTAATATAAGTTTCAAGTCCAGCACCTCCATACATATATCACTTCAATTCTCCGACTCAGTTTACTTAACAACGACCTCAACTGTTGTCTCAGGCTATAGAATTGCTGCAATCGTTTCCACTAGTTCCTTCATAGTTTTTCCCAATTAAGGTGAACCTTCTACATGACCTCTTCCTCGGTCCATATTTTACAAGGTAATTGTGCCCTGTAGAGGGTCTATTCATGAAGCAGGTAACTCTGTTTAGATTCCAATCCTTTATAATCATATCAGTTGTCCCAACAAGATATGAGAGTAAGACTTTTGCTCGAATTGCTGACGTCATGGAGCGTTCTAGGGTAAGGTATTAGAGAGTCACTCTAGGAGAGGTTTAAGGTTTAAAGAGGAATAACACCAACGCTTATGATCGGGGATGAATACGCAGACTTTCTTTGTCTACAATCTGCTGCATGTCTATCACTTCGTTGTAGTTGGATCTCAAGTGATTTAACACATGAGGTTTCTTGTAGCTGATCTTCTATGCTTCTTAATACATCTCTTAGAGCAATAACATCCTTTAAGTTCGATCATGAGTTCTTCCCATGAATTCTTCATTATTATCGACCGCATCGATTCGAACAAGTTTAGGACTTCATCAAGATGCTCGCTAGCACAAGAAGGTTAACTACCATTCTAATAACGTATCGTATACTTCGAGATCGTATTCTACTTCAGATCTTCGCGCTCGAATCACGAACGTATCACTCAAATAGTAGGGATCTCCGAGTAGAGATGACTTACAAGGTTGTAAAGTTTTCCGCATCGGCTATCACACGTTTCCAAAGATGAGGGTTATGCTTGAGGGCTTAAGGTGAGTAGCACTACTCGTTAGGAGAATAAATCGAGAATAGAGGGTGAATTAAAATCGGGGATCCAAATAAGTTGTAAGTTCAGATTTTTGTCTTGAATCTCAAAGGTTAGCTTTTCTCGGCACTTAACCCTGGCACTTGGATCTTTATCTCCGGAGAGTCTGGGTTTTAGAAGGAGGTTTCATTTCCTATTTATTATGGCACTCAGAAATTTATCAACAGCACGGTTAGTTAAGAGCAGGGTCCAAATAGGTCAACCTAAGTTTCGTGTGAAAATTGTCATTAGATGACTAACGGTTTAAGATGATGGAAGATTTCACGAGCATAGTATTAAGAAATGTGATAATCAATCGCGATCGGAGATGATATCCAGGATATTCCTTTAAGTCAGATAATTGCATCATTGTAACCCAATAGGGTAGCAGAACAAAAGTAAAGAGAAGATGAAGAAAAAGAATAGTTACTACAACGTCGTCCTTGGTAGCTCTTCAAGTGTCAAATGTCTTCGTTCAGCACGAAAGTTTTGGGAATATATATATATTCATTTGGTATATGTTGGACATTCGTGTTTATAACTTGTATTTATTTGTTTCTTGAGTGTTATACTTTGATATTAGTTTACATGACAGGGCCCACCAGAATTCAAGTGTACCTGTAAATTCACCATTACGTGTGCACCCGTAATCGTCAATTTACCTTACACTGTCATTCTAGTCATTCCCATCACAAGTTCGAAGTTCTGTGTAATTAGATCTTGAGTTAAAGTTCTTATTTGGTCATCATCTGCAATTAAGCAAACTTAGATTCAAATTATGTCAACATTCTTGTTAACCCCAAAACAAAAATTTGTCTCAAAGTTAGTTTCAAAAAAAAAATCGAGCAATGAATGAGCATTCAGGTACATGCTATCCTAGGGAGTAGAGCAAACAAAAAGGCATCATGGTTACTATCTTACCACTAAATACCAACATGTATCATCCTACAAATAAGGCATATAAGCAAGTATCATCATTCCAACAAGCATCATTATAACAGTTGTCTCATGTAACGACACAAGTCGTATCAAGTGTATAGCTATCAGCATTGTTTCATATAGTGACAAAAGTCAACTGTGCAATCAAATAAGTGTCTCTCCAAAAGGTTCCATACCTTTCCTGATTTACTCGAGTGCACCTATCATCGGTACTACCCTAATGTATCAAGGTTTCATATAGGGTAGGGAATTCTTAATGGGATATGGATATAATCCTTAAGGTATACAGGTTAAAGATGGGAGTTCTTATAGGAACCTATTCTTGCTACAAACTTTGGATCACTAGATCATGGAAACAACCTACTAGGCTGGTCCTATTTAGGGTTACAGCTTAGGTATCGCAAAACAAACCTACATTTCTACACTCTTGGTTCAGCGAAGCTCAGAAGAGTCATCTTACTAAGGTGGTTCTATGAGGTGCATAGGGTTGTGGCTTCGGTCTCGCAAAGCAGACCTACTTCTACAACCTTTGGTTTAGCAAAGCTCAGTAGAGTCATCTTACTAAGGTGGTCCTATGAGGTGCATATGGTTGTGGTTTCGGTCTCGCAAAGCAGACCTACTTCTACAACCTTTGGCTCTGATACCAATCTGTCACACCCCGGGCCCAGAGAGGCGGGACGTAACGATTAGTAAACAATAACCAAAATGCAGCGGAAACTAAACGGTTTATTTCATAATGTCACATGATATTTACATTAAAATATTGGCTTTGTTTCCCATTTCACAAGGTGCTTCCATCTATGATCTATAGGTGTCGTGATCAATCTCTCGGTGAATACTTCTTGAGGCTTTGACAACTAAGGCTTCTAGGCTCAACATGTGTCTTTAAGCTCTACCCACATATCATGCATCGGATTGGGTAACTTCTATAGCTCAACTATTCTCCCTAGCTGTACCTGAAGACATGCTCAAAAAGAAAAAGTGTCAACTAAAAGTTGGTGAGTTCAAGTGGTTTTGTTTCGAGAAATAAAAGAGTCTCATAAAGTTCGTATATCAAAGTATTATATTTAGTATATATGTCGTGGGATCACAACCAACCCTGCACTCAGTCCCGGCTTGCCTCTTCTAAAGTTATGTTATACCGGTTAACCCCACAGGGAGAAGCTGAGCCCCATAGCAGGTGGACCGTACCTGCCAGTAAGGTCCACGTTTGTTTCTTATAAAACCTGTCACATGCCACAACGACCCTTTCGGATCTCCAGTGGGGGTACCTCCCTGTAGCGGGAGCCACTGTGTGTGGGGGATTCCGCAAATAGATCTATCCATATAAACAAGCGGTTCACAGAAGAATTAATGATTGTGATTCATGTATCAGCAGGTATCAACAAGTCCACAACATAGCATTTTATATAATATCACAAAATAATAGTTTCAGCTTTAAAAATAAAAATAAAAATAGAGCATGCTTCATCCCCAAAAACTAAAAAAAAGGGGACACGAGAACTCACCTTGTATCCTTATATAAATTCAGAGCTCGATAAAGAAAAGTGATCATCACCAACAAAGCAATCCTAATTAGAACATATAAGATGCACGTTTAGAATTAGCACGATGCTATTACATGCGTGCGGTTGAGCTCTTTAGTTGACTTTATATTGGTTTTTAGTATCCTTAATGTAGCATAGCTTCTTGTGAAAATTATCAATTGTTATGTATTAACTTGTGCACATTAGGTTAATTTATGCCTTTATTCAATAAATGATTCTTTGCATAAAGAATGTGACCATAAACAGTTGATATCAAGGATTCCAAATCCTTATCGATAATTTTTATTGATGATGTAAGTAATCTATAATGTTCCAAATGTTGTCTATAATGCTTTCACTTACATCATACTGTTAAATTGATTGATGCTAGAGTAACCCCAAATATTGATAATAGTTGTCGATATATAAAAAAAGGGTGATACAATAATGTTTATACCAATAATAACGAGATGATTGCTTCTTAATAATAATAAGATGATGAATTATTATAGGGTTATAAGCCTTTTTCCTTGAATAAATACGTGTAAACATCGGCTTGCCTATAGTGTATATATCATATATATATATATATGTGTGTACTATTGTATTCGTAAGCATTTTACATCTCGGAGTCTTGTAAAGATTTGCATGATGTTAGATCAATAATTTCTTATATGTTGTCCAATGTCTTGTTTATATGATAACATTACCAACTTGTTTTACATCATGTGATTGTTCACGTCATTTCGGTTAATATTTTTATACATATTTGTAGCTCAACACACACACGAGTTAATATATAATCACTATAGTTACGCATATGAATTTCTAGCGTGCGGTTATACCTATCGTTTCCATAACGCGTCCTAGAATCCGCTCGTTCCGACCCGCAACGTGTTGATTGTCCATTGACCACGGTTGACCAGCTTTGACCAACAGCTTTGACTAACGTTTAACCTAGTCAAAACGTATCATGATTATACACAAACACTACTTCATTGATATCTAATAACCAAACGCAACGACAACCGCAACATACGTTACCAAACACCTTGGTTAAAGCTTTTATCACCAACATCCTCCACATGCAGCCACCTCCCACCATGGACCGCCACTAACCGCCACCGGCAGCCCCTTGGTTGGCCGGAACTTCCACCGGATGTAGTACCAAATCATCCGAAGTCGCCAAATCTTGCTTAGATTTAATACGAACCCACTAAAACAGCAACATCCAGCTACAATACGCATCAAATAACAGCAACCACAGCATCATATTTTCCACCGCAGCCACAACACAAACATAATCACAACAACAACAGCCATAACTGACAATAACACAACCACAACCCAGATTACCTTACCATCACTGTTGTTTTGCAACCATCTCCCAATCAACAACCACCATCGGGTCACCATCCTCGGTCACCAACAGGGGCGCCGACCCCCCACTGCTGTCGACACAACCATCACCAACACTAACCACATGCAGCCCGGTTATCGGAACCCCATCATCACCATCATGACCATAGCGGCGGTCGTCCTCGACAACCGCGATAGCCACATCCGTGACAACCGCGACCGACCCCGCTGCCGGCGATAACCACAGATCTGAGTCGCCACCTCTAATAGCCTTCGATACCAACCTTATCGCCCAGCCACGGTCACAATCATTACCATCTCGATCACCGTAGAGACATTCGAGGTCCCGACCTGCAACCGCCATTTTGCCTTCGATTCGTGTCACTAGGTTGCGTTTCGCGAGAAATTGAGGCCACCACAGTGCTCGGTCCATCGAGGGGAGTCGTCGGAGGGGGGTGGTTCCACGCCGGCACTCGCCGGAGGAGTTCACCGGCGACCGGTGGTGGGCCGGAATTCGAAGAAAGGGGGAGAGGGGTTCGCGGCTACCTCCCAATCTCTCTCTCTGATTTTTGGGTTTTAAAACCCTAAATTGCAATAATGTTTGTTTATATAGTAGGTTAAGTGAATGGGTTCGCAAAAGGGTCGGTTCGTAACGCGTTCGACTTAGTCTTCACGTAACGTAGTAGATTTCGCTTCTCGTTAGATTCAATTATGCAAAATGTCAAAAATATTCCGAGATTATTAATTTTATCATATTTAGAACATGCCGAAACATTAAACGAGTTGTAAACTATCGCGTATTAAGCACGTTACGCGGTTTTACGCGTTTCTATCGAATGAGCGTTATTATGATCATTTTAGCATCGAAATATATGCAATTATGTATTAAAATGATATTTTGTTCGTTAACCTCCCAGGTCGGTCACGTTAAAACCTTATCTGACGAATCTCGGGTTTTACCAGATCGTAACCCGGTTCGCGTCACGGTCGCGTTTCGGAACGCAGTTATTCCGGACAACGTACCAGTCATCATATTTAATATGTTATGATAGTAAACAATGGTTAGATAATTATTTACGGAGTTACGAGACTCGGTTCATAACAGACGTCAGTTAAATGCCGGTGAAAACCGGTATTCGCGTTTCGGTGACGAAATTCTATTGTTTATGCATGATTGATGAATAATCTTTTAGAGATCCTTATTCATGGTATTAGTTGAGGTTAACAATGATTTAGATTGGGCGACAAGCCCTTATAAGAATTCCTGATGGAATTCAGACGTAGTACGCGGTAAATTGCCGGATTTTACCCGGTATGGGTTCTGAATCCGTTTTCAATTTGGATCTTTCCATAGTTGTTTCAAATCACATAAGAATTCTTTGTTTCATGGTTTCTCATTTAATTAGTTCGTAAACATGCATTTGGACCTTAAATGGGCCTTGTTTATATGTTCGGGCCCTTATTGGGCTTATTGGGCCCAAAAGGCTAGTTTCGTTTTGCAAGATTTCTTTGGTAAGCCCAAATCAATCCGGACCTTTATTGGGTCCTATAATACATTAGGCTTTCTAATTGGGCTAGATTTCAGGGGTTACACAACAACAGCAAGAGCAACAATGACAGCAAGAGCAACAATAACAGCAAGAGCAACACCAACAATAACAACAACAATAACAATATGAGAAACATAATAGTAAGAGCAACAATAACAGTAAGAGCGACAATAACAGTAAGAGCAACACTAACAGTAAGAGCAACAATAACAGTAAGGGCAACAATAACAGTAAGAGCAACAATAACAGTAAGAGCAAGAATAATAGTATGAGCAACAATAACAATAAGAGCAATAATAACAGTATGGGCAACAATATAAGTAAGAGCAACGACAACAGTAAGTGTAACAATAACAGTAAGAGCAACAATAACAGTAAGAGCAACAATAACAGTAAGAGTAACAATAATAGTAAGAGCAATAAAAACAGTAAAAGAAACAATAACAACAAGAGCAACTACCGTAAGAGCAACAATAACAGTAAGAGCAAAAGCAACAGTAAGAGCGACAACAATAGTAAGAGCAATAATAACAATAAGAGCAACAATACCAGTAATAGCAACAATAACAATAAGAGTAACAATAACAGTAGAGAAACAATAACAATAAGAGCAACAGTAACCGTAAGAGGTACAATAACAGTAAGAGGGACATAACAGTAAGAGCAACAATAACAGTATGAACAACAATAGAAGTAAAGAGCAACAATCTGAGTAAAGAGTAACAATAATAGTAAGAGCAACAATGACAGTAAGAGCAACAATAACAGTAAGAGCAAGAATAACAGTAAGAGCAAGAATAACAGTAAGAGCAACAATAACAGTAAGAGCAACAATAATAGTAAGGGCAACAATAACAGTCGAAGCAACGATAACAGTACGGGCAACAATAATAGTAAGAGCAACAATAACAGTAAGAGCAAGAATAACAGTAAGAGCAACAATAGTAGTAAGAGCAACAATTAAAGTAAGGGCAATAAAAACAGTAAGAGAAACAATAACAGCAAGAGCAACTACAGTAAGAGCAACAATAACATTAAGGGCAACAATAACAGCAAGAGCAACTACAGTAAAGCAACAATAACATTAAGAGCAACAACAACAGTAAGAGCAACAACAACAGTAAGAGCAACAACAACAATAAGAGCAATAATAACAGTAAGAGCAACGATAATAGTAAGTGCAACAATAGCAGTAAGAGCTACAATAATAGTAAGAGCAACAATAACAGTAAGAGCAACAATAACAGTAAGATAAACAATAACAGTAAGAGGAACAAAACAGTAAGAGGAACAATAAAAGTAAGAGCAACAATAACAGTAAGAGCAACAGTAGCAGTAAAGGGCAACAATAGAAGTAAGAGCAACAATAACAGTATGAGCAACAAAGTTGTAAGAGCAACAATAACAGTAAGAGCAACAATAAAAGTAAGAGCAGCAATAACAGTAAGAGCAACAATAAAAGTAAGAGCAAAAATAAAAGTACAGGCAATAAAAACAATAAGAGAAACAATAACAGCAAGAGCAACTACAGTAAGAGCAACAATAATAGCAAGAGCAACTACAGCAAGAGCAATAATAACAGTAAGAGCAACGACAATAGTAAGAGTTATAATAATAGTAAAGGCAAGAACGACAGTAAGTGCAATAATAATAGTAAGGGCAACAAAACATTAAGAGCAATAATAACAGTAAGAGCAACAATAACAGTAAGAGCAACAATAATAGTAAGAGCAATAATAATAGTAAGAGCAACAATAACAGTAAGAGCAACAATAACAGTAAGATAAACAATGACAGTAAGAGGAACAAAACAGTAAGAGGAACAATAAAAGTAAGAGCAACAATAACAGTAAGAGCAACAGTAGCAGTAAAGAGCAACATAGAAGTAAAAAGCAACAATAACAGTATGAGCAACAAAAGTTGTAAGAGCAACAATAACAGTAAGAGCAACAATAAAAGTAAGAGCAGCAATAACAGTAAGAGCAACAATAACAGTAAGAGCAAAATAAAAGTACGGGTAATAAAAACAGTAAGAGAAACAATAACAGCAAGAGCAACTACAGTAAGAGCAACAATAATAGCAAGAGCAACTACAGTAAGAGCAACAATAACAGTAAGAGCAACAACAATAGTAAGAGCTATAATAATAGTAAAGGCAAGAACGACAGTAAGTGCAATAATAATAGTAAGGGCAACAATAACATTAAGAGCAATAATAACAGTAAGGGTAACAATAACAGTAAGAGCAACAATAATTGTAGGAGCAACAATAATAGTAAGAGCAACAATAAAAGTTAGAGCAACAATAACAGTAAGAGGAACAATAGCAGTAAAGAGCAACAACAGAAGTAAAGAGCAACAATAACAGTAAGAGGAACAATAGCAGTAAAGAGCAACAACAGAAGTAAAGAGCAACAATAACAGTAAGAGCAACTAAAGCAGTAAAAGCAACAATAACAGTAAGAGCAACAATAACAGTAAGAGCAACAATAATAGTAAGAGCAACAATAACAGTAAGGGCAACAATAACAGTATGAGCAACAATAACAGTAAGCGCAACAATAATAGTAAAAGCAACGATGACAGTAAGGTAACAATAATAGTAAGAGCAACAATAACAGTAAGAGCGACAATAAAAGTAAGGTAATAAAAACAACAAAAGAAACATTAACAGCAAGAGCAACTATAGTAAGAGCAACAATAACAGGAAGAGTAACAACAACAGTAAGAGCAACAACAATAGTAAGAGCAACAACAAAGTAAGAGCAACAACAATGGTAAGAGCAATAATAATAGTAAGAGCAACAATGATAGTAAGTGCAACAATACAGTAAGAGCAACAATAACTGTCACACCCTCAATTTCCACGAACGGGGTTTTACTGTTAGGCGTGTGACATACCAGGATCTCAGACACAGTTATATTGAATGACACTACATGAATTTAAGATAAACATTTGACTTCATTCAGAAGAACATAAACAAGGTTTACAACAGTGCGGAAGCGTATACATATTTGTTAATTCATTACATGACAGTTACAAGAGCCAAGTCTAGACAAAATGTTCAATGCAGAAAATAAAGTAGATGAATGCATGTCCTGTGTGCGTTTCCTGTAGCGTGCATCATCAGCTTATGCGTTCCTGTGACCTGAGAAAACATGCTAAAATGTGTCAACATAAAGTTGGTGAGTTCACAGGTTTAATCAACAAGAAATGTGTTCGTAAGCGTTTAAATGGTTTAGTATATAAAGCATATCGTTAGGTAGCTAGCCTATGTTCATGTTACTTAGCGTTTCGAACCGAAGCTGACTGTTTGCGTCCTATATGTTTGTTGTATCCCCGTCACGTCTCACCAGACAGTGACAAATGTTAGGTCAATTTCGCACCCGTTTGACCTCCAATCAAGCTAGCGCGACTAGCCCGGGCGGGGTTTGTCAGACCCAGTAGTACTACTCAGAATTACCTCGCTAATCCCATTACTAACGGTTCGAGAGTGTCAGGACTGTTATGTGTGTTTGCACTAACGTAACATGCGATATCAATAATACTACAACCATTTATGTAAATCTGTTTGCATGTTCTCTCCCCCAAAGGAAAGATAGTAAAATAGGGGCCGTGAAGACTCACTGTTGGTGTAGCAAGTATGTAGGATGAAAGTCTCCCAAGTGTTTTTACAATGAGCTGTCAAACACCTATTGACAGTTATGTTCAGCGTTAATGTTGTGTTTAGCGTTAATAGAAATGTTCGGTCGGGTCGGGTCGCATTGGTTCGGTCGTGGGTGACACACACAAGCAGGCATACACGTATTAGACTTCATGTAGATCCCAAATGGGTTGTTGATATTTGTAAACAGTTAGGTTGTTTCAGGTTGAAAAAGTATGTGCTTGTTGATTGTGTTGACTTTAATCTTTGTGGTCAAGAAATGACACTTTATTGATGTTACCTTATCATCACACGATAGACACACCGCACACAGAAGAACTCACTCACAATGACTCAAATTGCGTATCAAGGCTAGACGCACGACTGGACACTTCATTCGCACGTATGGGCCTTCAATCGTACGAATCAACTTCCTTCGTACGATTGAACCCTCATTCATGCGACTCAGCATTCAGTCGTACCACACATCACCCATCTGCACGACTCAACTACCAATCGCATGACTGAAACTTCATTCGTGCGATTGGACCTCCAGTCGTGCGGTGTACAGTCACACACATTCATCCGATTGGCTCAATCGCACACTCTCTCAATCACATGCCTTCAGTCGCACGACACGCCCATGCGCCTGGACTCAGTCGCATGACTCAGTTCAGTCGCACCACCCAGTCGCATGACTCGTCCAGTCGCACGGCTCAGTTGCACGACTGGCACAGTCACGAACTGCAGCAGATCACGACCGCTGTCGGGGCTGAACAGCCTTCCGCTGTTCCATGCATGGTTTTCACACATTAGGGACTTCCAGAAACACTTTCCTAACATGTCTAAGTAAAATGCACTTGTTGATTGACCTCACACGCACCCCCACGACCACATGCATTCTGGTTGAACCCGAACACCCGAACCCCAAGTTTGCAGCAGAGAAACGAGCAATAAAATGGATGGCCAAGGTTGCCTACCTGCTGGGAACGTGAGTTCTCAGCTGTTGTGGGTCTAGCCGACGAAAACGAGCTCAATCGAGGTGATTTTGGTGCTAGGATGAAGAAATGGTGATGAAAAAGGTGACAGAAGAGAAGAGAGCAGATTGTGAAGTGTTGGGCTGGTGGATGGGTATTTATACCCAGCCCCAATTTAGCAATTGTCAAGTTTAGTCCCTGCACTTATTCCCCGAGTCCCCGAGTTTGTTTCGGTTGGTAACGACTTAAATGGGCGAGCTATGTTAATTAAGAGGATTCCTTAAATAATCCCGTTTATTTGAATTCTCTAGAAACACCAATGTTAGTAATTTATCATAATTTATTTAACGATATCGGTGGCGGTGCTTGTATACGTTTCGGGTAATAACGAGTATGTATTAATGATAACGACAACAGTCTGAATAGCGTTAACCTGAAATTACGGGGTGTCACATCATCCCCTTGTTGCAGGAATTTCGTCCCGAAAATTAGTACATCATGTTACGCGGTTCAACGGGGGAATACAAGGCTCAACGGCTTTGATATATGTCGAGTAGAGTTTCTGCGTATCCTAAGAGGTAGATGCCTGATTTTGGAACAGTTGCGGGTACTTCTTCTTCATCTGATCCTCACGTTCCCAGGTAAATTCTGGTCCACGCTTTGAGTTCCAACGGACTTTAACGATAGGGATACGACTATGTTTGAGCGTCTTGACCTCTCGGTCCATGATTTCCACTGGTTCCTCGATGAAACGTAGTTGTTCGTCAACATGTATCTCGTCTATCGAAACGATAAGAGTCTCGTCTGCAAGGCATTTTCTTAGGTTTGAAACATGGAACACATCGTGTACTCCACGGAGTTCATCGGGTAGGTTCAGCTGATAGGCCACGGGGCCGACCCGTTTGACAATCTCAAACGGTCCCACGTACCTAGGGCTTAGTTTCCCACGTTTTCCGAAACGAATCATGCCCTTCCAAGGTGACACTTTCAAAAGCACCCTGACACCTATTTGGAATTCCAACGGCCGGCGACGCTTATCAGCGTAACTCTTCTGTCGGTCACGTGCTGCTGCCATACGGTTACGGATCTGCACGATCTTCTCAGTCGTCTCGTGCACAAGTTCGGGGCCGGTAAGTTGACTTTCTCCAACTTCCGCCCAACAAATGGGTGATCGGCACTTACGCCCATACAGTGCCTCAAATGGAGCAGCTTTGATCGAGGTGTGGTAACTATTGTTGTAAGAAAACTCAACTAGCGGTAAGTGAGTTTCCCAACTGCTACCGAAATCTATGACGCAGGCACGTAACATGTCTTCTAAGGTCTGGATCGTACGCTCACTCTGGCCATCAGTTTGGGGGTGGTATGCGGTGCTCATATCCAGCCGCGTTCCCAACGCTCGTTGTAGAGATTGCCAGAAATGTGAAGTAAATCGAGCGTCACGATCAGAGATGATGGAAATTGGCACACCGTGCCGAGAGACTATTTCCCTTAGGTAGATCCGAGTCAACTTTTCCATGCGGTCAGTTTCCCGGATTGCCAGAAAATGTGCGGATTTCGTCAAACGATCCACAATTACCCAAATGGTATCGCATCCGCTGGGAGTCCGAGGAGTTTCGTGATGAAGTCCATAGATATCTGCTCCCATTTCCATACTGGTATTTCTGGCTGTTGGAGTAAACCAGACGGTCGTTGGTACTCCACCTTAACCTTAGAGCAGGTTAAGCATCTGCTTACATATGTGGCAATGTCAGCTTTCATATTCGGCCACCAGTAAAGGACTTTGAGATCGTGATACATCTTGTCTGAACCTGGATGAATAGAATAACGTGACTTGTGAGCTTCATTCATTACCAGCTCTCGTAGGTCTCATAGAAAGGAACCCATATTCCTTCCATGAAGTAGCGGATTCTGTCAGATTTGGTTTCCAGTTGCTTCTCCATGCCTCGTAGTGACTTGGCTTTCAGGTTCTCATCTTTAATGCCTCAAGTTGAGCATTGCGGATCTGATCGGGTAAACCGGTGTGAATGGTGAGTTGTAATGCTCGAACTCGTCTTGGCTTAGGTGTCTCCTTTCGGCTTAAGGCATCTGCTACTACATTAGCCTTGCCCGGATGGTACTTGATTGCACAGTCGTAGTCGTTCAACAACTCGACCCAACGACGTTGTCTCATGTTCAGCTCCTTCTGTTCAAAGATGTGCTGGAGACTCTTGTGATCAGTGTAGATGGTGCACTTGGTACCGTACAAGTAGTGTCTCCATATCTTGAGTGCAAATACAACTGCTCCAAGCTCTAGGTCGTGTGTAGTGTAGTTTTTCTCGTGAACCTTCAATTGTCTGGAGGCGTAAGCAATCACCTTATTATGTTGCATCAACACGCACCCAAGGCCTTGAATAGAAGCATCACAGTAAACTACAAAGTCATCTGTTCCCTCAGGTAGGGATAGAATCGGTGCTGTACAGAGTTTCTGCTTCAGGGCTTGGAATGCAGATTCTTGTTTATCACCCCAATCGTACGTAGTGCCTTTATGGGTTAATGCGGTGAGAGGTTGAGCAATCTTTGAGAACCCTTCGATGAACCGTCGATAATAGCCAGCTAACCCGAGAAACTGTCATACCTCGGTCGGAGTTTTAGGCGTAGCCCAGTTCTTGATGGCTTCTATCTTTGCCGGGTCCATGTGTATCCCATTCTCATTGACCACATGACCCAAGAAATGGACCTCTCGTATCCAAAAGTCACACTTTGAAAATTAGCGTACAAATGTTCTCGTTTCAGCAACTCCAGAATCAGCTTAAGGTGTTCCTCATGTTCTTCCTTATTCTTGGAATAAATAAGGATGTCATCGATGAAGACAATGACGAACTTGTCCAAATAAGGTTTGCACACTCGGTTCATGAGGTCCATGAAAACCGCTGGTGCATTGGTCAACCCAAATGGAATAACCAAGAACTCGTAGTGGCCATACCTCGTTCTGATGCAGTCTTTGAAATGTCTTCTTCTCAAATCCTTAGTTGATGATAACCCGATCTTAGATCTATCTTGGAATAGAAACTCGACCCTTGTAGTTGATCGAACAGATCATCGATGCGAGGGAGAGGATAACGATTCTTAACTGTTGCTTTGTTCAATTCTCTGTAATTGATGCACATACGAAAAGTTCCGTCTTTCTTCTTGACAAACAGACTGGGGCTCCCCACGGTGATGAGCTAGGTCTGATAAACCCTTTATCCAATAGTTCCTGCAATTGCGTAGACAGCTCTTGCAGTTCTTTGGAGCTAATCTGTACGGTGCTCTCGCGATAGGGGCGGCTCCCGGTACCAAATCAATTTGGAACTCGACTTGGCGATGCGGTGGGAGACCGGGTAGGTCTTCTGGGAAAACCTCAGGATAATCACGTACAACAGGAATATCGTCAATCTTCTTTTCCTCGGTTTCCTTTTCAGTGACCATAGCAAGGAAAGCGGTATGACCCTTACGCAAACACTACTGAGCTTTCATGTAGGAGATGATTCCCGAAACCGTACCACTCCTTTTGCCCTGAACTGATAAAATTTCACCACTAGGAAGAGGTACATGAATGATTTTCTCACCACAGATGATCTCAGCTTGATTCCTGGACAACCAGTCCATTCCCACAACTACATCGAAAAACCAAGTGTGACAAGCATCAGATCTATATCTACTCATGACCACATAATCCTAACTTGCACCCCTTAATGACGTGAGTTTCCTCGATTAGTTCCCGTCAGCTAATTCTACAGTGTAGCTAGGCTCCACATCAGTTAAGGTTACATCTAAATACTTAATGAACTTGTGGGAAACAAAACTCTTGTCAGCGCCGGTATCAAATAGTATAGAAGCAAAACAACCATTCAGGGGAAACATACCAGTAACCACATTCAGATCATCCCTTTGCCCGCCAGAACCAATCACAAACGCACGACCTTTAGCATTGCCTCCATTGTTGCCCTTGTTTCCACCCTTCAGTTGTGGGCAATCCTTCCTGTAGTGACCCTCCTTACCACATTCATACCAGCCTCTAGTCACTCCGCCCTAGCGTTTTGTTGGTGTTGTTGTTGTGGCATAAGTTCACCCCTGCAGTCTTTAGCTGCGTGACCCATCTTTCCACACCTCTGACAACGGATTGAATCACACGGGCCATGATGATGGAAGTTGCACGGTTACACTTAGGATACTTGCCCGCGTAGCTACTCGATCCCTGACCATTGTTGTTGTTGTTGCTGTTCTGGTTGTTGTTGGTGAAGCTTCTTGATGAGTCAAACTTTCTGGCCTGTGGTTGCTGGGTGTTATTAGAGCTTGAAGACTTGTTGCTGTTGCCATCCCATTTCCTTTTATGATCAGATGAACCAGAGGCAGTGCCACGTTTAGGCAAGGTACCCTATGCCACTGCCTGGTCAGTGAGTTTGTGAGCTAGTCAGATAGCCTGCTGAATAGTGACAGGATCAGTAGCCATAACACTAGCTTGGATTTGGGGAGCTAGACCATCAATGTACTTCTCGATCCGTTTGTAAGCCGGGGTCAACATCTGTGGACATAAAGCAGCCAACTCTTGGGAACGAGTCGTATATTCCTCAATTTCAGAACCACATTCTAAGGTTCCAAAATTCAGTATCTAGCTTCTGGACCTCATTCCTCGGGTAGTATTCTTCCTTCATCAATATCTTGAAATCATCCCATGCAACCATTAGCAGCATCAAGCCCTAAGGGTGGACTTGTGAGTTCCACCATGTTAGAGCTGGTCCTTCCAGTGTGCCGGAGGCGTACTTGACGCGATCTCCAGCAGGACAGTTGCACATGGCGAACACCGACTCGAGTTCTCTAGCCAGCGAAGTAAAGAGACAGCACCATCAGAACCATTGAAGGAGTGGGGCTACAGTCCATAAACATCTTGAAGTACAGACTTGGACCTCTTGATTGGGATTCTGGTTATTCTGGTTCTGATAGCGGGCCTGTTCATAGGCTGCGAGCGCATCAGCAACACGCTCATTGATGATAGCATCCAACTCCGCTTGAGTCATGTTGATGGTTCCCCGTCCACCCGGACGTCCAGCTCTTCTTCCAGACATGATTTCTTCAATTCACAATACAGATTAATCAATAACCGATATAATTATTGAATTAACTAAATTGTATCATGCTAGTAAGAATGAAGGATTTGTTTGCATATCGATAGTGAGGCTTTATGAGAATCCGAGACCTCAGGCCTCCAAGTATGGAATTAGGAATTTGTACTGATTAGGACTATTATCACTCAATAGAGTTGCCAGAATTCTCATGCACGACAAATTACAATTACGTGTGCACCCATGATTCTAATTTGCTTTGCATGGTCACACATGGTTCCTCCTATTCACGGTAACATACCTAGTCAAGTACCGAGTGTTGTCAATGATAGAGGTGTCACAGATACATTTGTCATACCAAGGGTCAAATAACCTAGGTTGTACTAAGGTTGTACAAGAGATTCGGTTAAGATAACAACGGGAATCAAGACAATTTGGCCTTTTCCCCTTTGAAGTTTTAGGCGTTTACATGTTTAGTCCAATCCTTCTGATAGACTTTGAATATCTTAGTTGTCCCTTGTTTACTGCCCAGACTAGTGTATGATAGAATATGTTGGGAACAGTAACAAGTGTAAAAGAGTTGGAGAGTAAGGTGTTTGTTCTCACTGTTTGTCATCGTTAAGCTTGTCGGGTGTGTTAGGAAGAGTTTCGTGTTCCTATAGTGGAAATGTTTGGTTCAATTCGTCGTTGCTTCCACTCCGAGAGTGAAGAATCAAATGTAAATGTTGGGAGTGAGCGAGCGGATTCTCCGCCCCTCTGTCTGTCGGTAATGATACACATATCATACCGATATGGTTGTGTTCGTTCAACACACAATGTTAGTATACCAGGAAAATGTTCGTACACAGTGCAATCGTGTAAAAGTGTCTGTGCGATCTAGTGTTTTGTCTAAGGCTATAGGCTAGATGCAATGCAATCCTAGTTCTCTATAACATATGGCTCTGATACCAATCTGGCCACCCTCAATTTCACACGAACGGGGTTTTACCGTTAGGCGTGTGACATACCAGGATCTCAGACACAGTTATATCGACGACACTACATGAATTTAAAATAAACATTTGATTTATTTAGAAGAACAAAACAAGGGTTACAACAGTGCGGAAGCGTATACATAATTTGTTAATCCTTACATGACAGTTACAAGAGCCAAGTCTAGACAAAATGTTCAATGCAGAAAATAAAGTAGATGAATGTGTCCTGAGTGCGTTTCCTGTAGCGTGCATCATGAGCTTATGCGTTCCTGTGACCTGAGAAAACATGCTAAAATGTGTCAACATAAAGTTGGTGAGTTCACAGGTTAAATCAACAAGAAATGTGTTCGTAAGCGTTTCAATGGTTTAGTATATAAAGCATATCGTTAGGTAGCTAGCCTATGTTCATGTTACTTAGCGTTTCGAACCGAAGCTGACTGTTTGCGTCCTATATGTTTGTTGTATCCCCGTCACGTCTCACCCGACAGTAACAATTTAGGTCAATTTCGCACCCATTTGACCTCAATCATCTAGTGCGACTAGCCCGGGGGGGTTTGTCCGACCCAGTAGTACTACTCAGAATTACCTCGCTAATCCCATTACTAACGTTTCGAGAGTGGTCAGGACTGTTATATGTGTTTTACACTAACGTAACATGTGATATCAACAATACTACAACCATTTATGTAAATCTGTTTTGCATGTTCTCTCCCCAAAGAAAGATAGTAAAATAGGGGCGTGAAGACTCACGTTGGTGTAGCAAGTATGTAGGAGAAAGTCTCCCAAGTGTTGTTCAATGAGCTGTCAAACACCTATTGACAGTTATGTTCAGCGTTAATGTTGTGTTTAGCGTTAATAGAAATGTTCGGTCGGGTCGGGTCGCATTGGTTTGGTCGTGGGTGACACACACAAGCAGGCATACACGTATCAGACTTCATGTAGATCCCAAATGGGTTGTTGATATTTGTAAATAGTTAGGTTGTTTCAGGTTGAAAAAGTATATGCTTGTTGATTGCGTTGACTTTAATCTTTGTGGTCAAGAATGACACTTTATTGATGTTAACATGTCATCACACGATAGGCACGCCGCACACAAGAAGAACTCACTCACAGTGACTCAAATTGCATATCAAGGCTAGACGCACGACTGGACACTTCATTCGCACGTATGGGCCTTCAATCGTACGAATCAACTTCCTTCGTACGATTGAACCCTCATTCGTGCGACTCAGCATTCAGTCGTACCACACATCACCCATCTGCACGACTCAACTGCTAATCACACGACTGAACCTTCATTCGTGCGATTGGACCTCCAGTCGTGCGGTGTACAATCGCACACATTCATCCGATTGGCTCAATCGCACACTCTCTCAATCGCATGCCTTCAGTCGCAAGACATGTCCATGCGCCTGGACTCAGTCGCACGACTCAGTTCAGTCGCACCACCCAATCGCACGACTCGCCCAGTCGCACGGCTCAGTCGCACGACTGGCACAATCGCGAACTGCAGCAGATCGCGACTGCTGTCGGGGCTGAACAGCTTCGGCTGTTCCATGCACGGTTTTTGTCACACCCCCGCTTATAGCGGAAACACGAAGTTGTAACGGACGGGATCGCCATAACACCTGGTTAGTTTACAGAGACAAAATAAATGCAAAGATCCACGTGTCATGACGTCACCCGACACAATGGTGACTTGTGTCGTGGTTAGTCAGTTCCACGACTAGTATAGTCTATCGATTTAACAAAACAAATCCAACATGATTCCAACAAACAAAAGTTCAACATACATAGTATTCATAAGCGAAATCAAATGATAGTCAAAACACTAATGCATGTCTACTGAAGTCCTGAGGGTCTCTGTTAAGGCATCGGCTATAGCTATCCTCTTTAATTATTATCACCTGAAAAGATATGCTCAAAAGTCAACACATAGTTGGTGAGTTCACAGGTTAAAACATAAATTGAAAACTTGTTGCTGTGCATGAGTTATGGATCATAAGTGTATACAGTTTATCACAATTAATATCACATGAGCATCACAACTAAACCTATGACGAACCACACAGCAATTGTCGGAACATATTCACCTAGGGGTCGATCATAACCACAGTCAGTCTCAACTAGTATACTAACATACATGGGTGGGGGGTCAACCCAATAGTACTATCAATACCTGTCCGTCGTCTCCAACACCGGAGTTAATAGTTGTTGATTAAAGAACCACACAGAAACTCATGCATAAGATATAGCTTGCAACAGTAACACGTTAATCCAAAATAAATTGAGTTCACAGCTAGAAAGTGAGCATACTTTTCCCCCAAAGATTTATAAAATTTGTAATGAAAATAGGGTCGTGATACTCACCTTGTGTGATACATCAAGTAATGAAATCAAAAGACTTCTTGCAACGCGCGTAAACCCAACCAAGTCAAACACCTATTACAATATGTAATTGAACTTGTAACATGCCTAATAAACATTAACTCATTCGATCATTCTTCTCGGGTCGATCGGTTTGATGCACGACTCACACCATATATATGTACACCTAAGTAATCTGATTAGTCCCATTATTGAACAATAGTAATATATATGCATATATTAGTATATATAAACGCACCATTATTATTTACATATACCTATCTATATATATATATATATATATATATATATATATATATATATATATATATATATTTTTAGAATTAATGGCTCCAGAAACTTGTATTATTTCGACGCGATAAAACATTTATACCATGTCATCTCATATGTGTATTTAATAATCTTTATTTCAAATTTAGCTTAATTTTGTTGTTTAAATTATTACCCTCATTTGGTAATATAAAAAGTGTGTAGCATACCTTACTTGTTTGCACACAGATTTTGTAAGATCAGTTTGGAGGTGAAAACGATAACGAAATGACGCGAGACTAATTGGGTTTTAAAGATAGCACATGAATTTGGTTTCTGGAGATAACCTAATCATTTTAATAAAAATTGAGAGACATATGTGTTTTTAAAGTCGGACCAAATAATCTGCCAGAAATTCAGTTTTAACCAATCTTTTTGTATCAACTGTTTGAGTACTCAAAACTTCATGATTTTTGACGAGACCAATTGGGGTTGAAAAGTAGACTCTTTAAACTTAGTTTTAGACTTTAAATTCGTTCACTTTGGACTTGATATGATCAAATTATCACTCGCACAAAATAACCCAATTTTCTAACAGCAAGCTGTCTAAAATACAATCATTAACATTTGATCTCAATCCCCAATTATTGACCATTATTAACCCGAAAAAAAACCCACCGACACTAATTTATGTTCCAATTGACATACTCACACACACGCATATGACATGGCACCTGCATATATATACATTCATGATATACAAATACATACATCCACATACAACCTTATATATCACATATATACTTAACCTTACTATGAACGCACGCTATATATATATATATATACACATACAAACATTGTAATATATTGCATGTACAATCTCATTAAACTTATATGTCAAACACACATTAACATCCACCAAATTCTATCACATACACACCCAATACTAACATACTATCAAACACTCAACGCACACATTTCATACACAGCAGCCATGTGTGTTCCTCTCAAACCACACACACACATATATATACATCAAACAAACACTCATATATATATATACATGCTACTGCAGACACACTTCACACATCACATATACATACAATTGAAGACGCACATCAACATACATATTCAAATAGATACACACACACACACTATATATATATGTATACAAACGCACACACATATATACATACAAACCATACACCCACAATCAATATATATATCGAGGGACATACATACACAGCCATATACTTACATACCAGCATCGAACACCCCTATTACCTGCACGCATACATACATTATATACATACACACCGGCCGTCGCATATATATATACAAGCACCGCCATGAACACCCTCCCGAACACACACATCAGCCTTGGGCTGTTGTGTTCGGTTCCCTCGACCAACACGACACGCACACACATTACCACACTCACACACAATCGATACATACAAGTGCATATACATACATTAATATATACCAACATATACACGTATATATCTATATATATATTCGAACAACCGCCGCACACCGTAGTTAACCGAATCAACCCGAACCATGGAACCGAGCCGAACGAGACAAAACGAAACTGAACGAGACAAGAAAGAACAATCACGTACCTGCTCGAAACGCTCGACGGTAGCTTCCGACGATCACGGGGCCACAAACGGCGGTCGACGGAGCGTGCTTAGCCGGAGACAGGCTTGGTCGCGAGGGAGGGGGCGTCCGCGGTGGTCTTCTACGGCAGGTGGGGTTTTTCGTTTAGGGTTACGGGGGTGGCTTCCACGTACATATGAATGAGATTTTGTTATTTACATAATGGACCCTCTACTTTCAATTAATTAATCCCTTAAGTTTATTTAAATTATAGTTTAAACCCTAAACTTTAATTATAATAATAATAATAATAATAATAATAATAATAATAATAATAATAATAATATTATTATTATAATAACCCTATAGTAATAATAATAATACCAATAATAATATAATAGTGGTATAAGTAATACTAGTAATGATTAATTTAATCAATTACCATTTATGTAATAGTGTCTAATTCGACTTATTGTAATATTAGGTTTACACATAACGTGGATACGACGAGATTCGATTCGAAACGAATTAATTACATAAAATGTAATAAATGAACTAGAAGAGTTAACGAGCTTGATGTTAATTGACGAACCTGTTAGTGACGGATGTCACAGTATCTCCCAGTTGAGAGAATTTCGTCCCGAAATTCAGCTAGAGTTAGATCCCGAGGCCATATCCATGAACAGATGCGGATATTCAAGTTTCATTTGGTGTTCTCGTTCCCACGTGTATTCTGGCCCTTGTTTGGAGTTCCATCGTACCCTGACAATCGGATTTTTTTTTTGCGTTTTAATCGTTTAACTTCCCTATCCATGATTTCTATCGGTTCTTCCACAAAATGGAGTTTCTCGTCAATCTTGATTTCTTCAATCTCAACATGAAGAGAACCATCAGCTAAACATTTCTTGAGGTTTGATACATGAAATGTATCATGCACGCCACTAAGCTCTTGAGATAGTTTAGCCGATACGCCACAGCGCCAATCCTTTCAGTGATCTCAAACGGTCCAACATACCTCGGAGCTAGCTTTCCTTTCTTTCGGAATCTTACGCTTCCTTTCCAAGGAGAAACCTTCAACAAGACACGATCAACCACGCTAAACTCTAGAGGTTTTCGCCGGTTATCGGTGTAGCTTTTCTGGCTGTCTCTAACTGCCTTAAGTCTGTCCTTGATTTGGAATATCTTATAAGTCATTTCTTGGATGATCTCTAGACCTATCAGTTGACTTTTACCTACCTCAGTCCAACATACGGGCGACCTATTCTTTCTTTCATACAACATTTCGAATGGAGCACATCCAATGCTCGTGTAGTAACTATTATCATAAGGGAATTCGACCAACGGTAAATGAGTATCCCAACTACCACAAAGTCAGTCACACATGCCCTAAGCATGTCTTCCAGAGTCTGTATAGTATGTTCGCTTTGACTATCCGTTTGTGGATGATAAGCGGTACTTAGGTCTAATCGAGTACCCATCGTTATAAAGTCTGCCAGAACCGTGATGTAAATCGACTATCACGATCGTATATAATTAACAAAGGCACTATATGCCTAGCCACGACTTCATTCACATATAATATTGCTAACCTTTCCATCTTATAGTCCTCATGAATCGATAGGAAATGGGCAGATCTTGTCATTTGATCCACAATAACCCAAATCAAGTCGTGTCCACTACTTGTTCTAGGCAACTTAGTGATAAAGTCCATCACTATATTCTCCTATTTTCATTCGGGAATTTCTGGCTATTGCAATAGACCTGACGGAATCTGATGTTCAACTTTGACTTTCAATCAAGTCAGACATTCACCTACATGTTGCAATGTGTTTCTTCATACCTGGCCACCAATACAACTTTTTAAGATCTTGGTATATCTTGTTTGCACCAGGATGACAGAATACTTGGACTTATGCGCTTCATTCATGACTAAGGTTTGAACATCTCCCCACTTAGGTACCCATATACGATCCACAAAGTACCGTACACCATTCTCCTTACAGTTGTCTAACCCTCGAAACTCTTCACTTGTGATATTCTCCTCCTTCAATGCTTCGTCATATGCTATCCAATTTGTGTTTTCAAATTCGATTGAATAGTCATTCCCACGCTCGCGCACGTAGGGGTTTAACATGTTCCTTTTTACTCAAGGCATCAGCTACTACATTTACCCTTCCAGGATGATATCGGATCTCACAATCATAGTCGTTGAGAAGTTTCACCCATCGTCCTTGGTCCATATTCAGTTCATTTTGATCAAAAATGTGTTGTAGAATCTTATAATCGGTGTAGATAATGCACTTAGTCCCGTACAGATAAGGGCCTCCATATCTTAAGTGCAAACACCACTGTTCCTAATTCCAGATCATGTGTTGTATAATTGTTTTTGTGAACTTTAAGCTGACACGAGGCGTAAGCAATCACCTTATCCTTTTGCATTAGCACATAACCCAGTCCTTAGTGTGATGCATTACAGAACACCACAAGTCACTAGATCCATCGGAAATGGTCAATATTGGCGTGTTACATAACCTTTCCTTCAACGTTTAGAAAGCCTCTTCTTGCTTGTGATTCCAATCCAACTTCTTATCTTTTGTGTTAACCTCGTCAACGATTGAGCAATCATGGAGAAGTTTGCAATAAAACGCCGGTAGTAACAAGCTAACCCTAAAAATTGTCGAATCTCCGAAGGCGTCTTAGGCATATCCCATTTCTTAACTGCTTTGATTTTCCAGAATCAACATGAATTTCCTTCTCATTCACTACATGTCCTATAAATTTCACTTCTCGTAATCAAAACTTACACTTCAAGAATTTGGCGTAAATTTCTCTTCCTTTAATAGCTCCGGTATCGTTCGTAGATACTGATCATGATCTTCTTTCGTTTGAGAGTAGATGAGAACATCGTCCATAACCACGACCATAAACTTATCTAGATAGTGTTACAAACCTTGTTCATCAAATCCATAAACGCTGCCAAAACGTTGGTCAGCCCAAACGACATGTCTAAGAACTCGTAATTTCCATAATGAGTCCTAAAGGTTGTCTTCGGATATCATCTTCTTGAACCCTCAACTGATAATAACTTGACCGAAGGTCAATCTTTGAGAAGTATGTTGATCCCTACATGCATCTGACTGAATAAATCATAATTCTGGTGAGAGTGTATAGTTTTTGATAGTCAACTTGTTCAACTTTTGATAATCTATACGCAACTGGAATGACCTATCCTTCTTTTTAACCAACAAAGTCGGTGTTACTCATAGCGAGTGACTAGGTCGAATAAGAGTTTTATCCAAGAGCTCTTGTAATTGACTCGATAATTCTTGTATTTTTGATGGTGCTAACCGATAGGGTGTTCTCGTAACAGAATTAATAATTTTGGAATTCTACCTCATGAGGAGGGGGTGATCTTGATAAATTATTAGGAAAATCCTACGGAAAATATCATACAATTGAAATATCTTTCAACTTTCTTTCTTTTGTTTCCTTGTACCACATGTGCTAGAAATACGTAACACTCTTCCTTAGGCATCAGTAAATCTTTATGCAAGAAATGAGTCTTAAATCCCTTCCAGGTCGTTTTCATTGAATGTTAAGTACTTCACCATTTGATAGAGAATTATGTACTACCTTCTCCTGACGGACTTTCTCGGCTTCATGCTTCGATAGCCAATCGAAACAGAATTAAGTCTATGTCAAAGACATAATCTTCTTGTACTTATGTGCAACGTCTAACTACTACCATTGGCCATCTCAATCGAGTAACTAATTACTAAGAAACTAGGGTTCATGCCAAGGTAAGGAGTAATTTCGAAAGAATCGAATCTATCATCTGTTCTAGTATTAAGTAACACAGACGCCTAATAATTATCGAGGAGACTTGCACCCATACCATTGGTTTGATATTGGCGAGCGTCTTTCGCTCCGGTAGCAAATGTACAAGTGCAGGTTTGACTTATATGATTTGCATGAACTTGATTTCCATAGTTTTCCTAGTCCCTGATTTCTGGTGATAGCCACTACTTAAGCCTATTTGTTCCTAACTTGTTTCAGTGCCCGAGTCAGCTAGGACACACATTACAATCATAACTATGGCGTTCATCTTTTAGTTTTAAGAATAGTTGCTGATATTCATTATAGTTTCCCATTTTCTTTATCCAAAGATTTAGGGCTATTGCTCCCTTAGTTCCTGATATACTCATTAAATTAGCACGTCGTGAAATCCTTGTATGTACAACCAATCACGTCTCCAGTACCATTACCTACCATTTCCAACTCCAATCCATCAAGATCATCACATAGGCCATTTTAGGCACATTCTTAGTATACCGATGATGCTTATATATAGGGTTCCCCGCAGCGTTCCCACCACATCCACGATATACCAAGAAAATGCTTAAACTGGTCACATGACATCTAATTACTTCATCAAGGCACAATGCTAGAACATTCAAACTACTCCAAGTTCTAAGATCAATCCATTGAACTAAGTGATACATGTGAATGGAGTATCATTACTTTGCTGCAACTCTCTAAAGGCCATGTGTATTCTAACAAATAGTCAATTGCATAATTTCTGAAATGCTAAAAGGAGCAACGTCTCACTGGAAGCAGGACTAATGTCACACTATGAATCCTATGTAGACTATAGGTAGATTAGAACTTACATAAGAGTAAAGGTTATAGATGCTTTCTAATCATTAACAGAGTCTTATAAGGATAGAGACTCTAGCATCCCAAGGTATAGAATGAGAGATTTGTACTGACTATGATGGTTATCTTATGGCAGGATTTGCCAGGCTTCACATGCACTGCAAGTTGCAATTACGTGTGCACCCGTAATGGTAATTTGCTTTGCATGGTCACCCTTAGCTTCACCTACCCAAGTTAACATATCTTGTCAAGTACAGAATGTTATCCATGATTTGAGTATCAAGAATATGGTTACTAACAAAAGTTAATTAACTGAAGTTGTATAAGGAATCTATTGAGTAAGCATTCACTTGAGTAAGGAATAATCGAAAGAATCCATGTACTTTAATCCGAACTATGATGAAGTAGTCATCTAATTTGAGTATGCCGCGCCTTTTGTCTACTGGTGTTGTCTTAGCCAGCGCGTCCGTCTTCTAAGATTCAACCCAACAATTTATAAATAAGTGAGCATATAGTAATTGTGACATCGACAGACGTATGGGATAAATGTTGGCTTAACAACCTAAGTCCTTAGAAGAATTCTTAAAATAGCACTTATCAATCCATCGGAATATAAGTCAAATACATAACGAGAGGATGCGCTTACCTAAAGCTTTCTTAAGGTATAAACAGATGATATGATACCCATAACCATCTCAAATAAGTAACCATAGATAGCTTGTAAGACAGGCTATGTAAGCATAACCAATAATGTATTTAAAACATTCAGATGTATATTGTTGCACACATAATCCCATTATACATACTACATATGGGTATGCAATATATTATGAAGTAATAAGAAGTCAACCGAATCATGAAGATCATGCATGTAATATCAAATGCACATAAACCCTAGTATGCATCCTACATGAAGGTTCTTAGGTTATAGTTTAGGCCGAGTGCTCCACCTAATTCTCTATAACCAATGGCTCCGATACCAATTTGTCACACCCCCGCTTATAGCGGAAACACGAGGATGTAACGGACGGGATCGTCATAACACCTGGTTAGTTTACAGAGACAAAATAAATGCAAAGATCCACGTGTCATGACGTCACCCGACACAATGGTGACTTGTGTCGTGGTTAGTCAGTTCCATGACTAGTATAGTCTATCGATTTAACAAAACCAAATCCAACATGAATTCCAACAAACAAAAGTTCAACATAGTATTCATAAGCGAAATCATATGATAGTCAAAACACTAGCATGTCTACTGAAGTCCTGAGGGTCTCTGCTAAGGCATCGGCTATATCTATCCTCTTTGATTATTATCACCTGAAAAGATATGCTCAAAAGTCAACACATGGTTGGTGAGTTCACAGGTTTAAACATAAATTGAAAACTTGTTGCTGTGCATGAGTTATGGATCATAAGTGTATACAGTTTATCACAAGTAATATCACATGAGCATCACAAATAAACCTATGACGAACCACACAACAATTGTCGGAACATATTCACCCAGGGGTCGATCATAACCACAGTCAGTCTCAACTAGTATACTAACATACATGGGTAGGGGTGTCAACCCAATAGTACTATCAATACATGTCCGTCGGCTCCAACACCGGAGTTAAATAGTTGTGATTAAAGAACCACACAGAAACTCATGCATAAGATATAGCTTGCAAACAGTAACACGTTAATCCAAAATAAATTGAGTTCACAGCTAGAAAGAGTGAGCATACTTTTCCCCCAAAGATTTATAAAATTTGTAATGAAAATAGGGCCGTGATACTCACCTTGTGTGATACATCAAGTAATGAAATCAAAAGACTTCTTGCAACGCGCGTAAACCCAACCAAGTCAAACACCTATTACAATATGTAATTGAACTTGTAACATGCCTAATAAACATTAAAACTCATTCGATCTTTCTCGGGTCGATTCGGGTTTGATGCACGACTCACACCATATATATGTACACCTAAGTAATCTGATTAGTCCCATTATTAAACAATAGTAAATATATATGCATATAATTAGTATATATAAACACCCATTATTATTTACATATACCTATATATATGTATATATATTTAGAATTACATGGCTCCAGAAACTTGTATTATTTCGACGCGATAACACATTTATACCATATCATCTCATATGTGTATTTAATAATCTTTATTTCAAAATTTAGCTTAATTTTGTTGTTTAAATTATTACCCTCAATTTGGTAATATAAAAAGTGTGTAGCATACCTTACTTGTTTGCACACAGATTTTGTAAGATCAGTTTGGAGGTGAAAACGATAACGAAATGACGCGAGACTAATTGGGTTTTAAAGATAGCACATGAAATTTGGTTTCTGGAGATAACCTAATCATTTTAATAAAAATTGAGAGACATATGTGTTTTTAAAGTCGGACCAAATAATCTGCCAGAAATTCAGTTTTAACCAATCTTTTTGTATCAACTGTTTGAGTACTCAAAACTTCATGATTTTTGACGAGACCAATTGGGTTAAAAAGTAGACTCTTTAAACTTAGTTTTAGACTTTAAATTCGTTCATTTTGGACTTGATATGATCAAATTATCACTCGCACAAAATAACCCAATTTTCTAACAGCAAGCTGTCTAAAATACAATCATTAACATTTGATCTCAATCCCCCAATTATTGACCATTATTAACCCGAAAAAAAACCCACCGACACTAATTTATGTTCCAATTGACATACTCACACACACGCATATGACATGGCACCTGCATATATATACATTCATGATTTACAAATACATACGTCCACATACAAACTATATATCACATATATACTTAACCTTACTATGAACACACGCTATATATATATATACACATACAAACATTGTAATATATATGCATGTACAATCTCATTAAACTTATATGTCAAACATACACACTAACATCCACCAAATTCTATCACATACACACCCAATACTAACATACTATCAAACACTCAACGCACACATTTCATACACAGCAGCCATGTGTGTTCCTCTCAAACACACACACACCACACCATATATATATACATCAAACAAACACTCAATATATATATATACATGCTACTGCAGACACACTTCACACATCACATATACATACAATTGAAGACGCACATCAACATACATATTCAAATAGATACACACACACACACATATATATATGTATACAAACGCACACACATATATACATACAAACCATACACCCACAATCAATATATATATCAAGGGACATACATACACAGCCATATACTTACATACCAGCATCGAACACCCCTATTACCTTCACGCATACATACATTATATACATACACACCGGCCGTCGCATATATATATACAATCACCGCCATGAACACCCTCCCGAACACACACATCAGCCTTGGCTGTTGTGTTCGGTTCCCTCGACCAACATGACACGCACACACATTGCCCCTCACACACAATCGATACGTACAAGTGCATATACATACATAATATATACCAACATATATACACGTATATATATATATATATTCGAACAAACCGCCGCACACCGTAGTTAACCGAATCAACCCGAACCATGGAACCGAGCCGAACGAGACAAAACGAAACCGAACGAGACAAGAAAGAACAATCACGTACCTGCTCGAAACGCCCGACGGTAGCTTCCGACGATCACGGGGCCACAAACGGCGGCCGACGGAGCGTGCTTAGCCGGAGACAGGCTTGGTCGCGAGGGAGGGGGCGTCCGCGGTGGTCTTCTACGGCAGGTGGGTGGGTTTTCGTTTAGGGTTACGGGGGTGAGGTGGGTGGGTTTTCGTTTAGGGTTACGGGGGTGGCTTCCACGTACATATGAATGAGATTTTATTATTTACATAATGGACCCTCAACTTTCAATTATTAATCCCTTAAGTTTATTTAAATACAGTTTAAACCCTAAACTTTATTATAATAATAATAATATTATTATTATTATTATTAATATTATTAATAACACTAATAGTAATAATAATAATACCAATAATAATAATAATAGTGGTATAAGTAATACTAGTAATGATTAATTTTATCAATTACCATTTATGTAATAGTTCTCTAATTCGGCTTATTATAATATTAGGGTTAACACATAACGCGGATACGACGAGATTCGATTCGAAACGAATTAATTACATAAAATGCAATAAATGAACTAGAAGAGTTAACGAGCTTGATGTAATTGACGGACCTATTAGTGACGGATGTCACAGTTTTCACACATCAGGGACTTCCAGAACACTTTCCTAACATGTCTAAGTAAAATGCACTTGTTGATTGACCTCACACGCACCCCCATGACCACATGCATTCGGGTTGAACCCGAACACCCGAACCCCAAGTTTGCAGCAGAGAAACGAGCAATAAAATGGATGGCCAAGGTCGCCTACCTGCTGGAAACGTGATTTCTCAGCTGTTGTGTGGTCTAGCCGACGAAAACGAGCTCAATCGAGGTGATTTTGGTGCTACGATGAAGAAATGGTGATGAAGATGGCGACAGAAGAGAAGAGAGCAGATTGTGAAGTGTTGAGCTGGTGGATGAGTATTTATACCCAGCCCCATTGAGCAATTGTCAAGTTTAGTCCCTGCACTTATCCCCCGAGTCCCGAGTTTGTTTCGGTTGGTAACGACGTAAATGGGCGAGCTATGTTAATTAAGAGGATTCCTTAAATAATCCGTTTATTGAATTCTCTACAAACACCAATGTAGTAATTTATCATAATTTATTTAACGATGTCGGTGGCGGTGCTTGTATACATTTCGGGTAATAACGAGTATGTATTAATGATAACGACAACAGTCTGAATAGCGTTAACCTGAAATTACGAGGTGTCACAATAATAGTAAGAGCAACATAATAGCAAGAGAAACAATAACAATAAGAGGAACAATAACAGTAGAGGAATAATAATAGTAAGAGCAACATATTAGTAAGAGCAACAATAGTAGTAAAGAGAAACAATAGAAGTAAAGAGCAACAATAACAGTAAGAGCAATAAAAGCAGTAAGAGCAACAATAACAGTAAGAGCAACAATAACAATAAGAGCAACAACAAGAGTAAGAGCAACAATAACAGTAAGAGCAACAATAACAGTAAGAGCAACAATAACAGTATTGCAATATAACAGCAAGGGCAACATAATAGTAGGTAACAACAAAAATAAAAACAAAAGTACGGGCAACAATAACAGTAAGAGCAACAATTACAATAAGATCAACAATAAAAGTAAGAGCAACAATAACAGTAAGAGCAACAATAACAGTATGAGCAACAATAACAGTAAGAGCAACAATAACAGTAAGAGCAACAATAACACTAAGAGCAACAATAACAACAGATCAATAATAACAGTAAGGGCAACAATAATAGTAAGGGCAACAATAACAGCAAGATCAACAATAATAGTAAGAGCAACAATAACAATAAGAGCGATAATAACATTAAGAGCAACAATAAGAGCAAGAGCAACAATAACAGTAAGAGCAACAATAAAAGTAAGAGCAACAATAAGAGCAAGAGCAACAATAACAGCAAAAGCAATATAAAACAGCAAGAGCACAATAACAGTAAGAGCAACAATGACAATAAGAGCAATAATAATAGCAAGAGCAATAACAGCAAGAACAACAATAACAGTGAAAGCAATAATAACAGTAAGAGCAACAATAACAGCAAGAGCAACAATAACAGTAAGTGCAACAATAACAGTAAGAGCAACAATAATAGGCGGAGCAACAGTAATAGCAAGTGCAACAACAACAGCAAGAGCAACATGACAGTAAGAGCAATAAAAGCAGTAAGAGCAACAATAACAGTAAGAGCAACAATAACAATAAGAGCAATAACAAGAGTAAGAGCAACAATAATGGTAAGAGCAACAATAACAGTAATTGCAATAATAACAGTAAGGGCAATAATAATAGTAAGGGTAACAACAAAAGCAAGGCAACAATAACAGTAAGAGCAATAATAACAATAAGAGCGACAATAACATTAATAGCAACAATAAGTGCAAGAGCAACAATAACAGTAAGAGCAACAATAACAGTAAGAGCAATAATCAAAGCAAGAGCAACAATTACAGCAAAGGCAATAATAACAACAAGAGCAACAATAACAGTAAGAGCAACAATAACAGTAAGAGCAACAATAACAGTAAGAGCAACAATAACACTAAGAGCAACAATAACAGCAAGAGCAATAATAACAGTAAGGCAACAATAATAGTAAGGAAACAAGAACAGCAAGAGCAACAATAACAATAAGAGCAACAATAACAATAAGAGCGACAATAACATTAAGAGCAACAATAAGTGCAAGAGCAACAATAACAGTAAGAGCAACAATAACAGTAAGAACAATAATAAGAGCAAGAGCAACAATTACAGCAAGAGCAATAATAACAACAAGAGCAACAATAACAGTAAGAGCAACAATAACAGTAAGAACAACAATAACAGTAAGAGCACAATAACACTAAGTGCAACAATAACAGCAAGAGCAACAATAACAGCAAGAACAACAATAACAGTGAGAGCAATAATAAAAGTAAGAGCAACAATAACAGCAAGAGCAACAATAACAGTAAGAGCAACAATAATAGTAAGAGCAACAATAATAGGAGGAGCAATAATACTACAAGAGCAACAACAACAGCAAGAGCAACAATGATAGCAAGAGCAACAATAACAGCAAGAGCAACACCAACAATAACAACAACAATGACAATATGAGAAACAATAATAGTAAGAGCAACAATAACAGTAAGAGCAACACTAACAGTAAGAGCAACAATAACAGTAAAGGCAACAATAACAGTAAGAGCAACAATAACAGTAAGAGCAAGAATAACAGTAAGAGCAACAATAATAATAAGAGCAACAATAACAGTAAGGCAACAATATAAGTAAGAGCAACGACAACAGTAAGCGTAACAATAACAGTAAGAGCAATAATAACAGTAAGAGCAACCATACCAGTAAGATAACAATATAGTAGAGCAATAAAACAGTAAGAGAAACAATAACAACAAGAGCAACTACCGTAAGAGCAACAATAACAGTAAGAGCAAAAACAGTAAGAGCGACAATAACAGTAAGAGCAATAATAACAATAAGAGAAACAATACCAGTAATAGCAACAATAACAATAAGAGTAACAATAACAGTAAGAGAAACAATAACAATAAGAGCAACAATAACAGTAAGAGGTACAATAACAGTAAGAGGAACAATAATAGTAAGAGCAACAATAACAGTAAGAACAACAATAGAAGTAAAGAGCAACAATCGGAGTAAAGAGTAACAATAACAGTAAGAGCTACAATGACAGTAAGAGCAACAATACCAGTAAGAGCAACAATAACAGTAAGAGCAACAATAACAGTAAGAGCAACAATAACAGTAAGAGCAAGAATAACAGTAAGAGCAACAATAACAGTAAGAGCAACAATAATAGTAAAGGCAACAATAACAGTAAAAGCAATGATAACAGTACGGGCAACAATAACAGTAAGAGCAACAATAACAGTAAGAGTAAGAATAACAGTAAGAGCAACAATAGTAGAAAGAGCAACGATTAAAGTAAGGGCAATAAAAACAGTAAGAGAAACAATAACAGCAAGAGCAACTACAGTAAGAGCAACAATAACATTAAGAGCAACAACAACAGTAAGAGCAACAACAATAGTAAGAGCAACAACAACAATAAGAGCAATAATAACAGTAAGAGCAACAATAATAATAAGTGCAACAATAAAGTAAGAGCTACAATAATAGTAAGAGCAATAATAACAGTAAGAGCAACAATACAATAAGAGCGACAATAACATTAAGAGCAACAATAAGTGCAAGAGCAACAATAACA